>CM038678.1:718230063-718830063 GCA_021605205.1 Aegilops longissima | reverse complement strand
CATCTAAGTGATTACATGATCCGAGTCAACTAGGCCGTGTCCGATCATCACGTGAGACGGACTAGTCATCATCGGTGAACATCTTCATGTTGATCGTATCTACTATACGACTCATGCTCGACCTTTCGGTCTCTGTGTTCCGAGGCCATGTCTGTACATGCTAGGCTCGTCAAGTTAACCCTAAGTGTTTTGCATGTGTAAAACTGTCTTACACCCGTTGTATGTGAACGTAAGGATCTATCACACCAGATCATCACGTGGTGCTTTGAAACGACGAACTTTAGCAACGGTGCACAGTTAGGGGAGAACACTTCTTGAAATTGTTGTAAGGGATCATCTTATTTACTACCGTCGTTCTAAGTAAACAAGATGCATAAACATAATAAACATCACATGCAATTATATAGTAGTGACATGATATGGCCAATATCATATAGCTCCATTGATCTCCATCTTCGGGGCTCCATGATCATCATCGTCACCGGCATGACACCATGATCTCCATCATCATGATCTCCATCATCGTGTCTTCATGAAGTTGTCTCGCCAACTATTACTTCTACTACTATGGCTACGGGTTAGCAATAAAGTAAAGTAATTACATGGCATTGTTTAATGACACGCAGGTCATACAATAAATTAAGACAACTCCTATGGCTCCTGCCGGTTGTCATACTCATCGACATGCAAGTCGTGATTTCTATTACAAGAACATGATCAATCTCATACATCACATATCATTCATCACATTCTTCTTGGCCATATCACATCACATAGCATACCCTGCAAAAACAAGTTAGACGTCCTCTAATTGTTGTTTGCATGTTTTACGTGGCTGCTATGGGTTTCTAGCAAGAACGTTTCTTACCTACGCAAAACCACAACGTGATATGCCAATTGCTATTTACCCTTCATAAGGACCCTTTTCATCGAATCCGTTCCGACTAAAGTGGAGAGGCGGCACCGCTAGCCACCTTATGCACCAAGTGCATGTCATCGGTGGAACACATCTCACGTAAGAGTACGTAAGGTCGGTCCGGCTGCTTCATCCCACAATACCGTCGAAACAAGATTGGACTAGTAACGGTAAGCATATTGAACAAAATCAACACCCACAACTACTTTGTGTTCTACTCGTGCAAAGAATCTACGCAATAGACCTAGCTCATGATGCCTTTGTTGGGGAACGTGGCAGAAATTCAAAATTTTCCCACGTGTCACCAAGATCTATCTATGGAGAAACCAGCAACGAGGGGAAGGAGAGTGCATCTACATACCCTTGTAGATCGCTAAGCGGAAGCGTTCAAGAGAACGGGGTTGAAGGAGTTGTACTCGTCGTGATCCAAATCACCGGAGATCCTAGTGCCGAACGGACGGCACCTCCGCGTTCAACACACGTACAGCCCGGTGACGTCTTCCATGCCTTGATCCAGCAAGGAGAGAGGGAGAGGTTGAGGAAGACTCCATCTAGCAGCAACACAACGGCGTGGTGGTGGTGGAGGAGCGTGGCAATCCTGCAGGGCTTCGCCAAGCACCGCGGGAGAGGAGGAGTAAGAGAGGTAGGGCTGCGCCAAGAGGGAGAGGTTCTCGTGAGTTGGGCAGCCCCAAAACCCCCACTATTTATAGGAGGAGGGGAGGTGGCTGCGCCCCCATCTAGGGTTCCCACCCAAGGGTGCGGCAGCCCTAGATGGGGCTTGAAGGGGCGGCCAAGAGGGGAGAGAGGCGCCCCTAGGGTGGGCCTTTAGGCCCATCTGCGCCTAGGTTTCCCTCTCCCCACCTAGCTGCGCTTGGGCCTTGTGGGGCGCACCAGCCCACCCGGGCTGGTCCTCCCACACTTAGCCCATGCAGCCCTCCGGGGATGGTGGCCCCACTTAGTGGACCCCCGGGACCCTCTCGGTGGTCCGTGTACGTTACCGATAAAACCCAAACTTTTCCGGTGGCCAAAACCTCACTTCCTATATATTATTCTTTACCTCCGGACCATTCCGAACTCCTCGTGACGTCCGGGATCTCATCCGGACTCCAACAACATTCGTAACCACATACAAACTTCCTTTATAACCCTAGCGTCATCGAACCTTAAGTGTGTAGACCCTACGGGTTCAGGAACCATGCAGACATGATCGAGACGTTCTCCGGTCAATAACCAACAGCTAGATCTGGATACCCATGTTGGCTCCCACATGTTCCACGATGATCTCATCGGATGAACCACGATGTCAAGGACTCAATCGATCCCGTATACAATTCCCTTTGTCTAGCGGTATTGTACTTGCCCGAGATTCGATCGTCGGTATCCCGATACCTTGTTCAATCTCGTTTCCGACAAGTCTCTTTACTCGTTCCGTAACACATCATCCCGTGATCAACCCCTTGGTCACATTGTGCACATTATGATGATGTCCTACCGAGTGGGCCCAGAGATACCTCTCCGTTTACACGGAATGACAAATCCCAGTCTCGATTCGTGCCAACCCAATGACACTTTCGGAGATACCGTAGTGCACCTTTATAGCCACCCAGATTCGTTGTGACGTTTGGTACACCCAAAGCATTCCTACGGTGTCCGGAGTTGCACAATCTCATGGTCTAAGGAAATGATACTTGACATTAGAAAAGCTTTAGCATACTGAACTACGATCTTTGTGCTAGGCTTAGGATTGTCTTGTCCATCACATCATTCTCCAAATGATGTGATCCCGTTATCAACGACGCCCAATGTCCATGGTCGTGAAACCGTAACCATCTGTTGATCAACGAGCTAGTCAACTAGAGGCTTACTAGGGACATGGTGTTGTCTATGTACCCACACATGTATCTGAGTTTCCTATTAATACAATTATACCATGGGTAATAAATGATTATCATGAACAATGAAATATAATAATAACTAATTTATTATTGCCTATAGGGCATATTTGCAACACTTCTTCATTGTCTTCCATCATAACCCCTATTTCTCCGTGCTTGGTCCAAACATTATAGTGGGGCATGAAACCGGACTCAAATAGGTGGACGTGAATGGTTCTTGACGTAGAGTAACTGTGACCATTCTTACAGCCAGCACATGGACAAGGCATAAAACCATCCGCCCGCTTGTTTGCCTCAGCGGCAAGCAGAAAAGTATGCACACCATTAATGAACTCGGGAGAGCATCTATCATCGTACATCCATTGTCAGCTCATCTTCATTACACAACACCGAATAGACCAAATTAATACAAGTTCATACATAAAGTTCATATACAACACTTAATTAAATGCAACATACAAATAACTCTCTAGCTAAAGAATTTAAATGCAACAACAAATGTGATTAAGATCGCAACTAAGGTAACAATTGATCCAACAGCATAATGATACCAAGCCACACTATCAATGGCATATTTTCTTATCTTTCTAATCTTCAACCTCATTTTCTCCATCTTGATCTTGTGATCATCGACGACATCGGCAACATGCAACTCCAATTCCATATTCTCCCCCTCAATTCTTTTCAATTTTTCTTTCAAATACTCGTTTTCTCTTTCAACTAAATTTAACCTGTCGACAATAGGGTCGGTTGGAATTTCCGGTTCACATACCTCCTAGATAAAAATATCTATGTCAACTTGATGGGCATAATTTGTCATAAACACGAAATGCAACAACTAGTTTTAAAAGATAATATACCACATCCAAATAATAACAAGGACGAGGGCCGACGGGGATGGATATCAAAACCATAGCACTATGTATAACAAATAACATACGGGTAAGATAATTATACGAGTAGCTATATATCCAAATCACACAAACATCAATTTGGTAATGTAAAACATTCACGAACAAGAGCCTCACCACAAGGTGTGTTGAGGAACGTTGCAGAAAATTAAAATTTTTAATACGGTTTCACCAAGATCTATCTATGAGTTCATATAGCAACGAGTCAAGGGAGTGAGTTTGCATCTACATACCACTTTGTAGATCGCGAGCGGAAGCGTTCACTAGAACGGGGATGAAGTAGTCGTTCTCGCCGTGATCCTATCACCGGAGATCCTAGCGCCGAACGGACGGCACCTCCGCGTTCAACACACGTACGGGACGGGAGACGTCTCCTCCTTCTTGATCCAGCAAGGGGGAAGAAGAGGTTGATGATGGTCCAAAGAAGACGATGTTGCGTGGTGGTGGATGCAGAGAACTCCGGCAGGCTTCGCCAAGCAGCTGCGGGAGGAGGACGAGTGTAGCAGGGGAGGAGGCGCCAGAGTTTCAGGTGCGGCTACCCCTCCCCTTCCTTTATATAGGCCCCAGGGGGCGGCCCTTGGGATCCCATCTCCCAAGGGGCGGCGCCAAGGGGAGGAGTGCCCCCAAGGCAGCTGGCGCCCCACCCTAGGGTTTCAACCCTAGGCGAAGGGGGTGGGCCAAGGGGGTCGCACCAACCCACTATGGGCTGGTTCCCCTCCCTACTTCAGCCCATGGGGCCCTCCAGGATGGGTGTCCCCACCCGGTGGACCCCCGGGACCCTTCCGGTGATCCCGGTACAATACCGGGTGACCCCGAAACTTTCCCGATGGCCGAAATACCACTTCCTATATATAATTCTTTACCTCCGGACCATTCCGAAACTCCTCGTGACGTCCGGGATCTCATCCGGGACTCCGAACAACATTCGGTATACTGCATACTCATATTCATACAACCCTAGCGTCACCGAACCTTAAGTGTGTAGACCCTACGGGTTCGGGAGACACGTAGACATGACCGAGACGGCTCTCGGGCAATAACCAACAGCGGGATATGGATACCCATGTTGGCTCCCACATGTTCCTAGATGATCTCATCGGATGAACCACGATGTCGAGGATTCAAACAATCCCGTATACAATTCCCTTTGTCAACCGGTATGTTACTTGCCCAAGATTCGATCGTCGGTATCCCAATACCTCGTTCAATCTCGTTACCGGCAAGTCACTTTACTCGTACCGTAATGCATGATCCCGTGACCAGACACTTGGTCACTTTGAGCTCATTATGATGATGCACTACCGAGTGGGCCCAGTGATACCTCACCGTAACACGGAGTGACAAATCCCGCCTCGATGTGTCAACCCAACAGACACTTTCGGAGATACCGTAGTACACCTTTATAGTCACCCAGATTACGCGTTGTGACGTTTGGTACACCCAAAGCACTCGTGACGGTATCCGGGAGTTACACGATCTCATGGTCTAAGGAATAGATACTTGACATTGGAAAAGCTCTAGCAAAACAAACTACACGATCTTGTGCTATGCTTAGGATTGGGTCTTGTCCATCACATCATTCTCCTAAAGATGTGATCCCGTTATCAACGACATCCAATGTCCATAGTCAGGAAACCATGACTATCTATTGATCAACGAGCTAGTCAACTAGAGGCTCACTAGGGACATATTGGGGTCTATGTATTCACACGTGTATTACGATTTCCGGATAATACAATTATAGCATGAATAAAAGAAAATTATCATGAATAAGGAAATATAATAATAATCCTTTTATTATTGCCTCTAGGGCATATTTCCAACAAGGTGGTGCCGGGGACGGGACGGTGCGGGCGATCGACGGTGGTTACGACGGAGATTTAGAAGGCACTAAGTAAACCACACCTACATATGCAAACTAAGTGTTATTTTTGACCTCAAATTGCATATAAATCAAATACTAGCAAATATAATTCCTCCCAAATTAATCACTATACAAAGCATTCGAAGAGCTAATCTAGCAATGAGAGTTGAAAGGACAAAGTTGCTAACCTTTGTGATCATTTGAATGGATGGGGGCCTTCAAATCTTGACAAATTTTGGGCAAAATTTGTGAGGAGCTCGAGGAAGAGAGGGGAAGAACAGAGGAAGTGAGGGGAAAGGGGAAGAACAGAGTGGCTCGGGTGGACGAAGGGTTTATGTAGGTCGACCTTTAGTACCGGTTCGTGCCACGAACCGGTACTAAGGGTGCTGGAGAGGCCCCAGACTGACAACACCCTGCCACCACTCTCTTTAGTACCGGTTCGTGGCACGAACTGGTGCTAAAGGTTCGCCACGAACCGGTACTAATGAGAACGGCCGGCTAGCCATTGGAACCGGCACTAATGGACACATTAGTGCCGGCTCAAAATCAAACCAGCACTAATGTGTCTCATATTAGGTCCTTTTTCTACTAGTGTTGGATCATCGCAAACCAACTAGTATAGCTGTTGGCACACGAAAGTAGCAGCAGTACACGCACCTTCCAGGTTCACATTGCAGTTTCTTTTCAGGTTTGCAACAAAAGGAAGAAAGAAAGAAACAACATTCTCAGACGCACTAAGACACGAACTTGACAGCATAATATTCCTAGTTAGCCACTTAACTGGATCAATTCCCACCAAGCAAGACACAACAAAATATTAAAAAAGAATACACAAAGTGATCAGAAGTGGTTTTGAATATAACATTCGCCCTGGCAGAAGACTCTGTCAATAAAAGGCACTTGTGACTTCAACTAACTTGTGGACTACAATGTTTAGCTTCCAGAAATTAAATCACAAAGTTTAGCTTACGGAAACAAAACTACAAGGTTTTCTATCTGCAATCAGTACAAACTTGATAGTGCTACAAGTACTAATGATCCAACAGCGTCCCAGCTCCACACGTCCTAGTACTGAATTTCCTCACACTTGATAGTGCTACAAGCAAGCAAGCAAGCAAACATGCAAATACAAGTAGTAGTATTGGTTGTCTAATGAATGGGATACATGATTCTCCTCAAATAAATTGACAAGGTTTTCTTCTTCTTTTTTCCAGTTAATGACAACCAGTCATCAATCAAGCAAGCTACATCACATTGGTACAGCAGTTAGCATCGTTCAGCGTATATGGGGTGTGAGCAGTCAACACCTACCAAAAATAGGGTCAGGAGCTTCCTCTTATAATCGCTCATCTTGTGCTCTAGTGAGGCGGTCACGGACACCGGCCTCTGCGCGACGCCGCTTGAGGGGAGCGCTCCAAAGGGGAGCAGACCTTTCGCTGCAAGACTCATGGATGGTGCCATGTTTCCTCACTGGATGAAATGAATGGAGATGTCATCAGCATGAATCAGAGACAGAACATAGCTATTGTCGTCAGCATCAATTAGAGATAAAACAAATTAATTCTGGTAAAAGCAAAACAGTAATACTAGTAGATACTAGTGCAGTTTACTTGTCGGTTAAGAGACTAACAAAACCAGTCACTCTAAGCATACTAGAGCTTCAAACCTCAAGCTAAACAGAGTAATACTAGTGCATACAAAACCTCAAGCTAAACACAATATGCAGTACCTAGGAAGTAATCATCATATTTTCACAAAAACAACATGCAATGCAGACATATATACTCATACAAGAAGATCACTGCCTGCAGTTTTATTTAGATGACATACACTGCAAATTTTTTAAGAGAAAATAACTGCACCGAGAAATTTACTTCATGATTATGCAAGCAAGTCGACATGACATCAAATCAAACACAAGCATAAATGAGCTGTCAATCTGCATCATCAGTAGAGCTACACTGCAGCAGGGCATTTCAGCATTATTTAACCCTTCAAATATATTGTCAGAGTACATATCACGAGTCTACACTCTACAGTAAACACAACTATAGTTTTCAGCAAACGAAACAAGAATCTGGGGTACCAACCGTTCAAAAGGACACATGTCAGATACAAATTGCCAGATACAACAAGAAATATGCAGAGTGCATGTCTTCCACATGGCAGGTCACCAGATCAAGGGGCCATATCAAATAGCCAGATACGACCGTTCCTATCTACAGCGTGTGCCTTGCCCATGGGTCTTAGTCCAACAAATTATGCATGTCACTATATCTAGGCAGCACTCCAATCATACATAGCTAGCTAATTTTCCTATGGTGCAAATGGCAGAGGGCTCACCTCATCAAAGAACGATGGAAAGGCCAAGCGGAGCTCGTCGGGAACTACAGATGCAGAAAACCTCTTCCAGCCTCGCGAAGCACCTCGCCCAAAGACGGTGACCTACAGCAGAACCGTTTAGGTTACTTTCCCAACAACTAGGATGAACCGGATCTGCACCATTCATAAGAGGAAACAAAGTGAAAATACCCTATTGGTACGAGGTCCATAGGCGCACTGAGAAACCCATAGTGGCCCTGAAGGTAGCAGTCCTCCGCCAGGATGACGGAGACCATCGGCGTGAGGTGCAAGATCCGCTCGTTGAGAGGACGCGCCGGCTGGAGAAGCCCCGTGGCCAGGGACTGAAGGCAGGCAGCCATGGCCACGCGCTACGTAGCACCAACAGAAGGTTTGTCAAGTAGCTCCAAATAAAATCCAGAGAGAGGGGGGTCGAATCGGGGAGTTCCTACCTTGAGACGAAGGGGGTACCAATAGACTCCAGCCCCAGGTAGTCGATGACGGAGCACACGAACGTGTCATCCACCCGCGCGACCGCGCGCTTGATCCACTCCGCCACGAACCCCAGCGGTTGTGACGGAACGTCCCCCACGCGCACCGTCACGAGGTCCCGCATGATGGCGTTGCCGAAGTAGTTGGCTGACAGCTGCAGGCGCAGGCGCTGCCGAATGTTGTCCCCTGCGGCGGGAGGGAAGAGCGCGGCGGCCCTGCGACGGAGGGCGCCGACTGAGGCCTCCGGGACGGGCGGAGGATGAGTGGCGAACGTCCTCTGGGAGGCGAGGAGGAGCGCAGGCGCGGGCGGCGGGGTCGGATCTGAATCAGGGAGGGGTGGGATCAGCGGGGTGGCAGCGGCGATGTGGGAGACGAGGGGAGAGGGAGCGCGTGTGGGAGAGGGAGCGCTAGGGTTCGTGGGGTGATAGGGTGAGGGAGTTTTCTTTTTTCTTTTTTTTGAGACAAAAAGGGGGAGGGGGTGAGGGAGAAAGGGCTACCGTCGGATCCGAGAGCATCCGACGGTGTTTGAGCACAATCCGTGTGACATGCCCAAGGACCAATCAGAAGCCAGTAACGTTATGACCTTCTAAATTGGTCACAATCGACTAAAAATAAGGTGTTGAACCATATTTTGTCAAAAAAAGGTGTTGAATCATAGAAACAATTTTATGATATGAGAAATTCAAAAAGAAACATTCTCATTGTGTCACCAAATGTGACATAGTTTTCAGGAAAACTAACAAACTTGGAATTGGAATAAGACAAATATCTTTTAAAAATTGTTATGAGAAATGAGTTTTTAGGGGGGGGGGGGGGTCATTTTCAACTTTTTCACATGAAAAATTCAAAGAAATGATCTCATATTGTGCACAAAAGTGCATATTGGAATGGCAAACAATGTTGACTAAGGAAGTTTTCATTTTCTTTGAACGAAAAATCCATTTTCCATTTTTCGAGTGCCCAAAAGGAGGTTTTTTTGTGAAGGACCTCCCAAATAATTGTTGCAACATTCTACCAAATCATTTTCCAAAATACTGGGCCATATTTAATGCACAATTGACCAAATGGTTGGGTGTAAAAAGTTTTGATCCACCATTGGTGAAAAATACATATTTTCGCCGATACAGCTTGAAGCGGGTCAAATATGAACTGCGGCTGCCTCATAGTTTGCTATTTATTTTTTCCAAAAATCATTTCTAGTTACAGAAGTACCTATTTAATCATTGAAACACCAAAAGTTTTCCAAGATTCATCCACTAGCTAGGAACGGTCAAGCCCGCCGTTTTGACCGCATTTTGAAACGGGCATAAAAAATTCAAAAAGAATCAAAAAATTGGAAAACCTTCACATTGTGTCATTATATGCGGCCAAGTTTCCTGGAAAAATAATAAACTTGTAATATGGAAATTATTTTTAAAAAGTGTTCTAAAAAATGAGCTATCATGCGTGAAGATTCATGGCTTTCAAGCCAGATGATCAATCATATGGCCACATTCATGGCATAGTTTGTTCAAATGATCTCATATTGTGCACAAGGGTGCATCTTCGAATTCCAAACAATGTTGCTTAAGGGAGTTTTCATTTTCTTTGCACGGAAAATTCATTTTCCATTTTTCGAGTGCTCGAAATGAGGTTTTTTTGTGAAGGAACTACCAAATAATTGTTGCAAAAATGGACCAAATCAATTTTATAAAATACTAGGCCATGTTTAGTGCACAATTGACAAAATGGTTAGGTGTAAAAAGTTTTGATCCACCTCTGGTGAAATGATAAATTCTGCCGATTCAAAGAGGAAGCGGGTCAAATTTGAACTGCAGCTGCCTCATAGTTTGCTATTTATTTTTTCCAAAAATCATTTCTTGTTACAGAAGTACCTATTTAATCATAGAAACACCAAAAATTTTCCAAGATTCAACCACTATCTAGGAACGGTCAAGCACGCCGTTTTGACCGCATTTTGAAACGGGCATAAAAAATCAAAAAAATCAAAAATTGGAAAACCTTCGCATTGTGTCATTATATGTGACCAGGTTTCCAGGAAAAATAATAAACTTGTAATACGGAAATTATTTTTAAAAAGTGTTCTAAAAAATGAGCTATCATGCGTGAAGATTCATGGCTTTCAAGCCAAACGATCAATCTTATGGCTATATTCATGGCATAGTTTGTTTCAAATGATCTCATATTGTGCACAAGGGTGCATATTGGAATGGCAAACAATGTTGCCTAAGGAAGTTCTCATTTTCTTTGGACAAAAAACTATTTTCCATTTTTCGAGTGCCCAAAAGGAGGTTTTTTTGTGAAGGACCTCCCAAATAATTGTTGGAAAATTGGACCAAATCATTTTTCTAAAATACTAGGCCATATTTAATGCACAATTGACCAAATGGTTGGCTGTAAAAAGTTTTGATCTACCTCTGATGAAAAAGACAAATTTCCGTCGATTCAGTTGGAAGCGGGTCAAATTTGAACTGCGGCTGCCTCATAGTTTGCTATTTATTTTTTCCAAAAATCATTTCTAATTACATAAGTATCTATTTAATTAAAGAAATATCAAAAGTTTTTCAAGATTCAACCACTAGCTAGGAACGGTCAAGCCCGTCGTTTTGACCGCATTTTGAAACTGGCATAAATAATTCAAAAAAAATCAAAAAATTGGAAAACCTTTGCATTGTGTCATTATATGTGGCCAAGTTCCCAGGAAAAATAATAAACTTGTAATACGGCAAATATTTTAAAAAGGTGTTCTCAGAAATGAGCTATCATGTGTGAAGATTCATGGCTTTCAAGCCAGATAATCAATCTTATGGCCACATTCATGTCATAGTTTGTTCAGATGATCTCATATTGTGAACAATGGTGCATCTTGGAATTCCAAACAATGTTGCCTAAGGGAGTTTTCATTTTCTTTGCACGGAAAATTCATTTTCCATTTTTCGAGTGCCCGAAATGAGGTTTTTTGTGAAGGAACTACCAAATAATTGTTGCAAAACTGGACCAAATCAATTTTATAAAATACTAGGCCATTTTTAATGCACAATTAACAAAATTCTTGGGTGTAAAAAGTTTTGAGCCACCTCTGGTGAAAAAGACAAATTCTTGCCGATTCAGTACGAAGCGGGTCAAATTTGAACTGCAGCTGCCTCATTTATAGGTACATAAGTATCTATTTTATCATAGAGACACCAAATTTTTTCCAAGATTCAACCATTAGCTAGGAACGGTCAAGCCCGCCATTTTGACCGCATTTTGAAACGGGCATAAAAAATTCAAAAAAAATCAAAAAATTGGAAAACCTTCGCATTGTGTCATTATATGTGACCAAGTTTCCAGGAAAAATAATAAAATTGTAATACGGAAATTATTTTAAAAAAGTGTCCTGAAAAATAAGCTATCATGCGTCAAGATTCGCGGCTTTCAAGCCAAATAATCAATCTTATGGCCACATTCATGGCCTATTTTTTTCAAATGATCTCATATTGTGCACAAGGGTGCATCTTCGAATTCCAAACAATGTTGCTTAAGGGATTTTTCATTTTCTTTGCACGGAAAATTCATTTTCCATTTTTTGAGTGCCCGAAATGAGGTTTTTTTGTGAAGGAACTACCAAACAATTGTTGTAAAAATGGACCAAATCAATTTTATAAAATACTAGGCCATGTTTAATGCACAATTGACAAAATGGTTAAATTCCCGTCGATTCAGTAGGAAGCAGGTCAAATTTGAACTGCAGCTGCCTCATAGTTTGCTATTTGTTTTTTCCAAAAATCAATTCTAGTTAAAGAAGTACCTATTTAATCATAGAAACACCAAAAATTTTCCAAGATTCAACCACTAGCTAGGAACGGTCAAGCCCGCCGTTTTGACCGCATTTTGAAATGGCATAACAAATAAAAAAATCAAAAATTGGAAAACCTTCGCATTGTGACATTATATGTGACCAGGTTTCCAGGAAAAATAATAAACTTGTAATACAGAAATTATTTTTAAAAAGTGTTCTAAAAAATGAGCTATCATACGTGAAGATTCATGGCTTTCAAGCCAAATGATCAATCTTATAGCCACATTCATGGCATAGTTTGTTCAAATGATCTCATATTGGGCACAAGGGTGCATATTGGACAAAAAAACCATTTTCCATTTTTCGAGTGCCCAAAAGGAGGTTTTTTTGTGAAGGACCTCCCAAATAATTGTTGCAAAATTGGACAAAATCATTTTTCTAAAATACTAGGCAAAATTTAATGCACAATTGACCAAATGGTTGGGTGTAAAAAGTTTTGATCCACCTCTAATGACAAAGACAAATTTCCGCTGATTCAGTTGGAAGCGGGTCAAATTTGAACTGCGGCTGTCTCATAGTTTGCTATTTATTTTTTCCAAAAATCATTTCTAGTTACATAAGTATCTATTTAATCAGAGAAATATCGAAAAGAATTCAAGATTCAACCACTAGCTAGGAACGGTCAAGCCTGCCGTTTTGACCGCATTTTGAAACTGGCATAAAAAATTAAAAAAAATTAAAAAATTGGAAAACCTTCGCATTGTGTCATTATATGTGGCCAAGTTCCCAGGAAAAATAATAAACTTGTAATACGGCAATTATTTTAAAAAGGTGTTCTCAGAAATGAGCTATCATGCATGAAGATTCATGGCTTTCAAGCCAAATAATCAATCTTATGGCCACATTCATGGCATAGTTTGTTCAAATGATCTCATATTGTGCACAATGGTGCATCTTGGAATTCCAAACAATGTTGCCTAAGGGAGTTTTCATTTTCTTTGCACGGAAAATTCATTTTCCATTTTTCGAGTGCCCGAAATGAGATTTTTTGTGAAGGAACTACCAAATAATTGTTGCAAAAATGGACCAAATCAATTTTATAAAATACTAGGCCATGTTTAATGCACAATTGACAAAATGCTTGGGAGTAAAAAGTTTTGATCCACCTCTGGTGAAAAAGACAAATTCCCGCCGATTCAACAGGAAGCGGGTCAAATTTGAACTGCAGCTGCGTCATAGTTTGCTCTTTATTTTTTTCCAAAAATCATTTATAGGTACATAAGTATCTATTTTATCATAGAAACACCAAAATTTTTCCAAGATTCAACCACTAGCTAGGAACAGTCAAGCCCGCCGTTTTGACCGCATTTTGAAACGGACATAAAAAATTCAAAAAAAAATCAAAAAATTGGAAAATATTTACATTGTGTCATTATATGTGACCAAGTTTCCAGGAAAAATAATAACTTGTAATACGGAAAATATTTTTAAAAAGTGCTCTAAAAAATGAGCTATCATGCGTGAAGATTCATGGATTTCAAACCAAATGATCAATCTTATGGCCACATTCATGGCCTAGTTTGTTCAAATGATCTCTTATTATGGACAAGGGTGCATCTTGGAATTCCAAACAATATTGCTTAAGGGAGTTTTCATTTTCTTTGCACGGAAAATTCATTTTCCATTTTTCGAGTGCCCGAAATGAGGTTTTTTTTAAGGAACTACCAAATAATTGTTGCAAAAATGGACCAAATCAATTTTATAAAATACTAGGCCATGTTTAATGCACAATTGACAAAATGGTTAGGTGTAAAAAGTTTTGATCCACCTCTGGTGAAAAAGACAAATTCCCGTCGATTTAGTAGGAAGCGGGTCAAATTTGAACTGCAGCTGCCTCATAGTTTGCTATTTATTTTTTCCAAAAATCATTTCTAGTTACAGAAGTACCTATTTCATCATTGAAACACCAAAAGTTTTCCAAGATTCAACCAGTAGCTAGGAACGGTCAAGCCCGCCGTTTTGACCGCATTTTGAAACGGGCATAAAAAATTCAAAAAAATCAAAAAATTGGAAATTCTTCGCATTGTGTCATTATATGTGACCAAGTTTCCGGGAAAAATAATAAACTTGTAATACGGAAATTATTTTCAAAAATTGTTCTAAAAAATGAGCTATCATGCGTGAAGATTCATGGCTTTCAAGCCAAATGATCAATCTTATGGCCACATTCATGGCATAGTTTGTTCAAATGATCTCATATTGTGCACAAGGGTGCATCTTGGAATTCCAAACAATGTTGCTTAAGTGAGTTTTCATTTTCTTTGCATGGAAAATTCATTATAGATTTTTTGAGTGCCCGAAAAGAGGTTTTTTTGTGAAGGAACTACCAAATAATTGTTGCAAAAATGGACCAAATAATTGTTACTAAGAAGACCGTCTTAACAAATTTTCAGCTCAAAAGGAGGAGCCTAGGTGGTACTTGCTTTGCAAAGTACCACACTGGACATAAATACGAATGTTGAAGCTGGGCTCAAAATAATGGATGGATTGAGCTGGCATTTGGTGGAGGATGGTTATTTGGGCATAGGAAAGCATTGTAGAAAGTGGATACCATTTGGACATGCCAAAGTGGTACTTCCTTCACAAAGTGTTGTTCTGAACAGAATAGGAAAATGAATATTGTTGAATTATTTTTGAACTAGGCAAAGATACGACCCAAAGAATTTATGAGATTTTTTTGGGAATTTCGGGAATGACAGAAATATAGGTTGCTTCACAACCTAGGGCAAAAACTGCCACATGGACATGACACATAGGCAAAACTGATGAGGTGGCACCTAGTCATGGCAACCCACCACAATTTACAAGGTTATGACCATCTATACTGGTCATGATCAGCTAGAAATAAGGCAGCGGACCAGTGCTATCTGCTTTATGACCATTCCGTGTAAGAAAATTACGACCTTTCTAACCAAAATGGTCGTTATATTTAGGGTTTGGAGCCTCCCGAACAGCTTTTGACCAATTGGTCTGAAATGGTCATAGATCTATGACCAATTCTTCCAGGGTCACTGACAGAAGGTCACTAGTTGACATATTTCTTGTAGTGCTCGTCAATTTCCAATCAAAGTACATATCACAGACTACAATTGAGGCACATCAAGCTCGTCACAAAGGAATAGGCCAATTAGTGTTTAATAAATCAGGCTTGAATAGCACATAGGGCAGCAAGACATTAAAAAATATTGAAAGCGAAGCATTTACACAGGAGGCTAGTGACAATCAGATAGTAGTCCTTCGCCAAGGACGATAGCAAGTCCGTCGCTCAAAGAAAAGGTCTCTCAAATAAAAGTTGAGTAGCATTGGCCTGAAAGTGAAGAAAAAACCATATTCCTAGAGAAGATATCTCAACATTTTTACAACAATAGACATCTACAGTGACCAAGAAGGAACTATCAGGAAGGCAAGATTAGTAAACTGACATCAAGCAACATATTCCTGGAAACATTTAGCAAGATTAGTAAACTGACATTTTGTAGACCAAGGAAACATACATGTCTTTGACCAGCCTAGTTTAAAGGAGAATTTCTTTCAATCTTTGACCAACCTGTAGTTATTATCACTCTTCTATCCACACCTTATAAAAATGAATAGAGGAGTAAAATAACAAAACATGGTGCTTTAGTTAATGCAACAAAATATGAACCCTAACAAACATGAAGGCATAGGATGATGGTTAAGAAAGTCAATAGCAAATAAGTAGTGAGGAAGTAGGTCACCTCATTTAATCTACCTTCTGTAATATACAATACGATCAACACTTCTTTGTTTCATGTAAAGACCAGTACCAAGTCTGGGTGTTAGTGAAACAGTTAATGGAAAGACCAATGTTGGGGTTTGTAATGATTCAAATAGATACTCTACATAGTAGGTGACAGATGCAAATCCAAAACTTTGTCACGAGACACTCTTGATTGTTGATTGGATGTTTTCCCTTTATTAGTACATTGTACAATTTTTTGGCTGGTGAGAATAGGCAACCAATACTAACCCTGTCATACAACAGTTCAGGTCCACAATGTTGTTAAAATCAATTCCATAGATCCATCAAAATAAAATGTTGTTCACAAACTATTCTCTTATGGAAGACCAAATTTTAGCAGTACCAAAATGATCCACGGTGCTACTGGTTTTACTAACGTGACGAAACAAAATCCACACTCTAAAAATGAATTACTAAACACCGATTAGGCGGTGGACACATTTTCTATGGCTTAGCTGACCAAATTAAGGAGAACGAGAACATCTTTGTTAACGTCACGGGGTGTACAATGTACAATGTTCTCAATTCTACTGACTATGAAACATATGTTCTCTACGGTCTTACAACATTATAAAAATTATCTTATCAACGAATGCATTAAGAAAGAGAACAAAGAAGTCCTAGCAAAATAGCGGATGAGAGCACATTTTAGTATCCACATGAATGAGGTACACATGATGCCGGTTCTTGTACCACCTAACTATCATTTTAACTCCAAGCTTTGGATCTTCAGTTGGATAAATCACAAGGCTTTGGTTTCAGTTAGATTTAAAAACTTTGGGCCTTCAGACAACAAATGTACCAGCAATCAAATGTACCTTCTGCTGACCTGGGCATCAAGGTTGGGGGTGACGACGACCTCGCCGTTGGGGTTGACGCTGCCAGCAACCTTGGGGTCGGGGTAGGGGCTCGCAGCGATCTGGCCATCACGTCCTAGTGCAGTAAAGAGTAACATGTTTTCAATATTGTAACAAGCATCAACTAAAGAAGTGCACCTATATGTAGAACAAGCACATCTGATGCTAGCTCGCGTCTCACATCACATCCTAATCCATTCATGTACAAAGACTAACAATCAATCATGGCAAGAATCTGAACCCTTTGGTTAACAAGTTGAACAAAATAGAGAAATAATGGATGGAGGAGAAGAGGACATTGGAGGGGAGTTCATACCTGCGGAGGCGGATCTCAGGTTGGCATGGGTGGCACTAATCGGACCGGCGAGCTGCGTGCTGCTCTGGGGCTGCGCATGATCCGGCGAGCCGCATGGGCTCAGGGGCGTCCGGAAGAGCAGTGTGTCGCCGGCGGGCAGGCCGGAGGGGCGGCGGCTCAAATCGTAAAGCACTGCATGCCTTTTATTTGCTTCATATGAACTGAATTTCAAATCAAGAGCAACAATTAGAAGGGTTTTAACCAATATATCTGGAAGACATAAAACATAACAAAGAGGTAAACAAAGCAAGAGCTCCAAAAACTAAGTAACTTGACCCAAGAAGCATGATAGCAGGGCACATCAAATCAAGAAGCAGAAGGGCATAAAGGAGTGGAAGATAGAAATTAGGGGCAGGCAGAGTAGGTCACCATGCCTCTGAGGCAAGAGAAGCATTGGGGTCCATTCTTGGCCAAGTTCAGATATGCAATGTAGGAGTACGAACAGGAAGATTAGTTCGTCTGCACCACCACTATACATCTTCAAAGGCACTGCACAGCAAAAGAAAATTGGTGCACTAACTAAAACAAATAATAAATAAAGATTCATTTGAGATTAGCGATATCAGACAGTATAGAGAAGCTAACTTCTAGCAACCAAAAATTATGAGCAAGACAGATTATATACAAGAATAAACATAGCTTCAGTTATGGAGTTCAGGTTAACTGAGCTCAGGCAGATGCCATCGTTATAGGTGAAGCACAACCTGGTCCTGCTGTTCCTCTTCCTGATGCTGTAGGGCGGCAGAATGTCCCCTCTATTGAACACCTCCACGTACATTGCGACCCTGGCCACGAGAAGCTGCAATAATAGTCCAGGGAGGGAGGAGATATATCAATAAGCAAAACCTGAAATAAACATGAAACAAAGACATAAGAAACAATAGCAAATCTCGACACGGGTACAACTTGCAAGACTCTGGGCATGAAGGCAAAACTGGCTAGTCACATGAGAGGAAATAAAACGACATTTTTCTGCCCCAACTCCTATTTGTGATCACCTCAAATGACAAATACACTACAACCAAGAAAGAAAACATTAACCAGCTAGAGAATATAAACACCTGGCGGCTACAGCGGTGGTTCGTCCTGCAACTGCCGGTGACTGATGGTGGACGGAGTGCGTGTTTCTCCCCATCTCCAGCGGGGTCGTGCCCAGGAGGTCGTCATAGATCACCCCCCTGCGTGCATCGAGAGGGTGCGCCTGGATCTGTCGGTCAGCAGCGGCACCGATGAGCTCACCTTGACCCGCCACTCCCCCCTGCGCACACTACCCCTGTAGCGACATGAGGGGCGGCAACTGCATCCAACTTGTCTATTTTGTTAAAATAAGAAAGCAGAAGGTCATCTGTAAGGAGAGAACACCATATCGCCAAAAATCAAATGCTTAAGCTTGAAAAGGCACGCTTACATCCACTATTTAGAACTGATCCTACCAAGAAGAAACATTTAAAGAAAGTACAGCAAGCACTGACAAAAACATAGGAGCAGCTATTTCAAATAAATCTGAGTGCTAAAAACTCCATTAAAGAAGTGAAAATCTGGTTAGATATATTATATCTTAGTACAAGTATAGATAATTTGATATCTGATATAAAATATGCATTAGTTAACTATGCTCGAAGGACCGAGACTCTAGTCAGATGATTCTAAGATAATATCAAGATGCATTAGAAATAACTCTCATAATATATACCATACAGAAAAATATACACCTACAACAAAACCTTTTTAATTGGCTAACAATAAAATAAAATAAAGAGGAGTAATCAGTATCTGTCAGAAATATCAATCAACATAAAGTGTTGCTCTAGATTTTGATGTGTTAGGCAAAAGAGAAAATAAACAACTGCCAGCTTAATATTTGTTGGGAAGTAACATCAATGATGTAATCCTACTAGACTAATAGGAAAATGAATAAGCATCTACCATATCCAAGTAGGAGATAGAACCCAAATACTTGAACCTTCATAATATAATACAGTAATAAAAACAGAAGTTTCAGAGTATCAGCTCTATATACAAAATACTCTCATTGCTAAAATAAGGATAAGCTGTGTAAGTTCATCCTTATTTAACTCCTCTTTATGTAGGTAACATATTTTAAACTCTATAGTTAGAAGTTTTTTCAAACTGCAGGATCCAAAAAATGGAGTGGTGACGTACATAATTGGGGAAAGCTTCAGAACAAACTAAAGAAAACGAAAGGAAATGTCCACTCAATGGCTCGGATTAACCAAGCAACTTAATCACATCAGTCGAATTTTTTTTATGGATACAAAACAGGACATGCTACCTCGGTCACTCTTTACATGAACAATCCAGCATTATCTCAAGAAAAATCTCAAAAAAATCTTGTATTATTAATTTCTGTAGCATGAACAAATAGCAGCAGCTGGTAACTTGCAAAAATATAGAAGTAATAGTATCACAACGAATTAAAACAAGTCATTCAACCGATAACTTGCTGTGAGTGAGTCTTTCTAGTATAACAAAGTGCAACTTACTCTTAACCAGATTAAATCAAAGAACAACAACAAACAATAAAGGTATGAGAGAGAAGAAAACTTTACTTAAACAGCTATAAACACTGGAGCATAAATAAGCAACACCTTTAAATAAAAATAAAAAGGGTTTAGTGTTCATTGCATAGTGGGCTCAGATTCGCCTTTCCTCGATCATATAACCTACCCCCATCATCTCTTATCACCAGATCAATCTGTTTATACAGTGGAGCTGCCCTGGTTATCGCTCAACAAGAATGACCATCCAAGGACAGAACCATAAGTATCACATGAGCAAAAATGATTTTAGCGACGAGAGGGATGATCCAACTTGATACCCACAGGTGCCTCGACTGTTCAAAGGCACACTTATTTCAGCCATGGTTAATCATCATCGCCCTAGCAAGAATAGCCTCCGCCACGAGCATCAGCGGCGAGAGGAGACGAGACCCAGAGAGAAGGAGGCGAATGGGAGCACGAAGAGGCAAGCCCCTGCCCTCCCCACCCCATAGCTGCACGGGCCAACCATCGCCCACCACACACGAGGCCTGGATGCAAAAAGACCGAAATACCTTCGGTGGGGGCAAGATATTACGTGCGGTGGCGCAGGATATTTACCCGCCGGTGCGCACGACGGGACGAATGCGCCGGAACCGCAGCCACGGTCGCTGACAAATGCGGCCCACCCGCGAGGGGCCCACACGTCAGCGAGGCCCGATCGAATAAATGGGGTAAACAGGCAGCGCGTGGAGGCAGTTAGAAGCAGTTACTATTCATTTCTATAGTGCCAGCTCCAGATCCGACGGCCCAGCTTCCTCCAGATCTCGATCCGACACCCAGAATCACATCAAGCAAACCGATCCGACGGCTGAGAGTCGCTGAGCTTTGAGGAGCCTTGTAGGAACTTTCATCTCTTATTTCTGGATTCTCCTATTTCTGAATGGAAGTGAAAAACCGCCCTGGTTATCACTCATTAGAGTTGACCATCCAAGGACAGAGCCACTAAAATAATCACATGATCAGAAGGTCTCAAAGAAACGAGGGGGGATCCAACTTAATACCCTGCTCCAGTTTCCTAATTAATTAAAAATGAAGCAACAAATGAGATATCTGGCACTACATCTAGTGGCATTATATGGCTATAATGATCACCTAACACAGAGTAGCACTATGCGATAAAACAGGAAATAATGCCCCACGGAATAATCTGCACTACTTATGCATATAATGAAAAGGAGATAGTTCTCCTATCCTCTGCATCGTGATCGTATGGAAAATAATAAATTACCCGAGTGTCCCGAGATCTTCGCCAAGCAAATCTCTGTAGTTGTGATTTGATTAGAAGACCACCATAAGTAGTGTGTATCAGTTAATCAATATTTAAACTACGGTACATGTACCACAAAAGAAACCAAGTTACATGAATATCCAGTAGTTCTAAAATAAAATACACCAACTTAATAGCTTATCATTGCAAAGGCGGAATTAGGTGTCCCAGCTAGCCACTATAATTTTGCAACCACCAGAGCACAGTTTCCAGGCCAATTAACCAACAGAGGCCATGATAAGCCGTATGCTAAACATACAACATCCCCATAACCAACAACAAACCAGTAGCCTGGTGACCACCGCCACAAAAACTATCCACACTCAGTCATCCACAAGATGATCAGCTCGGAATCGAGCATGTGATGGCCATTTCTCGACGGTCACAACTCATAGCAACCAGAGGCGTAAACCAGAGGTGAAGAGGAGCTCACAATAGCGGGTTTGTAGTCGATGACAAAGTCAGCAAAGCGTTGGGGTTGTGGCGTGTCACCGACTAGCCGGCAAGTTGGGCCACCATCCTTCGACCGTGCACACACGGGAGGCCAATGGAGTTCCCGAGGAGGAGGTGGACGAAGCAGGGGTGAGCACGGCTGACGGCCAACTATGGCCATCGCACATGACCACATCGAATCGCATGCTTGCCGAGGAAAGAACCGGCAAGCAACAGTCAAGACACCCAGCCCTCGTATTACTACAGCAACAAGAGCAACATATTTTTAGTGACTCACTGAAACTGCCATGATCCTAAAAATAAATAACTAGATGCCCCATTGTGCTAGATGCTTGATGTTTCTCTTTAATTGGAAAATAGCATATAAGAAACATTTCTGAAAAATTCTTATCAATGAGAAAGCTAAGGGATATACTGAACCTTGATATCTTTTCTGGATAGGGGTGGGCAGAAAAACAGAGAACCGAAGACCGGGGCCCAAAAAATAGCATGGTATTTTCAACTCAAAAAAGAAAATAAATAGCATGGTATTCTAACCTGCAGTTCTATAGTGAAAATTATTTTGTGTCACCAGTTCATTCATGTGAAACATTTAAATAGCTTTATCCATGTGCTAGACATTTATTTGATTGAATATGCTTGGTGCATTCTTTCTGAGATTTTGCTGTTAAACCGTATAGAAATAACTCATGCACTGCTAATTCCTTACTTGAAGGCTACTGTTGTGAAGGCACCTGTCATGGCAAACTTCATGACGGAGAAAACATCAGGTTTTTGGCAAACACCGACACACACGAGTGATTTAGAATGTGTGCTTTCTATCTAGGTTGTCTTGGTCTAGAGCTTTTATCGCCTCTTCAAAAATTTATTGGGAAAAAAATTACATGTACCATAATGTCGAAGATCTATTACTATCATTACACACATTGATATTTAATGTCATGTAATGGTGCTAGTGCATGAGTAGGATTTTGATGAGTTTTTTGCTAGACCGGAAGCCATTCTGTGCTAGATGCTTCTAGCCCGGCAACTCGTCGGTGCTTGGTGCTTGGTGCTTGGTGCTTGTAACCCCCCAATTCAGTAACCATGCATCCTCAAATGCAGTACCCAAGCCAAAAAATCTCATACATTCGAAATAACATATGTAACCCTAATTCCTAAATTGAGTTGGATAAGAGCAAAGTATAAACGTGTAAACAACGTATAGATTGTCGGACAACAAATGTACCAGCAATCGAATGTACCTACCGCCCACGTCCTAGGTGTCAAGGTTGGGGGGTGGCGGCGACTTTGGGGTCAAGGTAGGGGCTGGCGGCGATCTGGCCATCATGTCCTAGTGCAGTAAAGAGTAACATGTTTTCAAAATTGTACTCCCTCCGTTCCAATTTACTCGTCGTGGCTAAAACCACGAAGAGTAAATCGGAACGGAGGGAGTAACAAGCAAGATATAACTATGGTTGAAACATGCAGGAGAGGCAACTTGAACAGATTGAACAGCAAGTTGCTACATCTGAACACCGCAAATGAACTAACTTTGACTTGGTATTGTAACACACACATAAAAGAATTAACTGAAGTGTCTTGCTTCCTCCCTTTTCTGCTAAAATGGCTTGGGTTTCAATCACCAAGCAACAAATCAGATTCAGTTTCTCACATCTGTAGCTCTCGTCTCACATCACATCTGAATCCTTTCATGTACAGAGACTAACAATCAATCATGGCAAGAATCTGAATCCTTTTGCTAACAACTTGAATAAAACGGAGAACAAATGGATGGAGTGGATTTTAAAGCTTAAATCAACAATTCCATAACTGTACAAATCCAACAAGAATAAATATCATCACCGCCCAATCCAACATTCATTCTATAGACAAATTAAAGAAACGGGAGATGCAGCAGAGAGAGGCATCACCTAGCACGGGAGATATAGGGAGAGGAACCATTCACACCAAGCTTGTGCGCCATCTCAGGTCTGAGGTGCGGCTAGGGTTGGGCGCTGGTGTTGTTGCTGTCTCTGCGCTCTGCGTGCGTGAGCAAGGAAGGAAAGCAAGGGAAAGGGGGCATCAGGGAAAGAAATAAGAAGAAAAAACATGGAAGAGGGGGAGGAGGACGGGGTACCTTGTGCTTGAGGAGCAGCAACGTCGGAGCAGGTCCGCACGGCGTGCACGAGAGAGCAGATGCTTGACAACGGCGGCAGAACCGAACCAGCAGCGGTGGTGGTGGATGTTGGGCTGCGTGGGGAAACCAAGCAAGTGAAATGAAGGGCATCAGGTGAGGTCAGGCAAGTCAAGGGAAGAAGAAGAAGGAGAGAGAGAGAGAGAGAGAGAGAGAGAGAGAGAGAGAGAGAGAGAGAGAGAACCTTGAGTTGAGGAGCGAGCGCCGGAGGAAGGAAGAAAGCAGTGGTGCGCCTTGGTCGATCCCCCTTGACGGATGGATGCGATGGGAGCGCCACGGCCGGCGGCTTGGCTTGCCCGATCTGTGTCCTCCTTCTCCTTGTGGTGAGAGGAGAGGGGAGGGGAGGGTGCGGTTGCGGCGGATCCCGGCGACGGGAGATGAGGAGAGCGGCCGGCGGCGAGAGAGGAGGAGGTCAGACGACGGCACCGGCGGATCTGCGAGCGCCATGGACGCCGCCTGACCTGCTCGCTCTTCCTCTTCTCTTCCCACATGAAGAACGCGGCGGCAAATCGACGAGGACGGGCGTCGGCTGGTCGGCGGCGAGGGGAGAGGGAATCGAGAGAGAAAGGGGCGAATGGGAGCACGAAAGGGCAGGCCAGTCGCCCTCCCCCACCTCATCGATGCACGGGCCAATCGCCGTCCACCACCCACGCGGCCTGGACAAGAAAAGACGAAAAAGCCCTCGACGGGGGCAAGATTTTACGTGCGGTGGCACGGGATATTTACCGCCGGTGCGCGGGACGGGATGCACAGGCCATACCCACAGCCACGGTCGCTGACAAACGCGGGCCACCCCCGATGGGACCCGCATGTCAGCGAGGCCCGGTCGAACAGACGGAGTAAGCGGCAGCACGTGGAGGCAGTTAGAAGCAGTTACTATTCATTTCTATAGTGCCAACTCCAGATCCGACGGCCGAGCTTCCTCCAGATCTTGATCCGACACCCAGAATCGCTTCAAGCAAACCGATCCGATGGCCAAGAGTCGCTGATCTCTAAGGAGCCATGTAGGGACTTTCATCTCTTATTTCTGGATTATCAACTGGTTTCTCTTGAGACCAGTTGTTCTGCAGCGAGGCTACTACGGAGGAGTTTGTTTCATTTTTTATTCTGCTGGGACAAAGCTGTGTTGGATCGAGTGGAGGAGCTTCCGTCGTCGCTGTCGAGTTCCTGTCCACACGAGAGGATCGCAGATCGGAAGGGAAAGGAAAGTCTCCTTCTGCGTGCAAAATAGGAAAGGAAATAAGAGAGCGGCGTTTCGGTGCCCGGGTGCATCTGCACCCGGTAAGAAAAAAGTTCGTAAAATTTTTAGAAAAATGCAAAAAGTTCCAAAAAAAATTAGGGTGGTAGACAATTTGATGCGTGAGGTATGCTCCAATTTTCAAAACATTTGGACTTATGTGCAGTTCTCAGCAAAAAAGACAAATCAGACCAGAACAGTATATGAACAGTACACATTTTTACATACCTCCGATTTGTCTTTTTTGCTGAGAGCTGCACAGAAGTCCAAATATTTTGAAAATTGGAGCGTACCTCACGCATCAAATTGTCTATCACCCTTTTTTTTTGGAATTTTTTGAATTTTTCTAGTATTTATTTTGATTTTTTTCGTGAGCGCAGGTGCAGATGAGCTCGGGCTCACACCGACATAATGACTGGGGTGCCTTCTTTTTCTTGAGAGAGATACGAACGGAATACTACTTGTAATACATGCTGTGGCTCGAATCCCCATGAAGCTGCATGGTTGTGATATAGGGAGCATCTGAGCACGGGCTCAGAATATGATTTTCGAGGAAGAGAGGGGCGATTCGGTGCTCGGGCTCATATGAGCCCGAAATCCCGTGCGTTGATTGCTTCGTTGGGATCATGAAAAACAGGCCTGACCCGTTAGAGCTCCTTCGCGAGAAAATCAGGATACAGAGAGAATACAAGGGGAACAAGGCATTGAGGTGGGCCACTTCCGTATGCGCAGAGGCACCCACGTGACTAGTCTGTCGCCATATTTTCCTGAGCCGTGGACCATGACGTCTCTAAATATCGGAGCGAAGGTCCATGGTGGGCGGACAACTCATTATGAGATTATGAGCCGTCGAGGAGATTTGCGCGAGAGGTGTGACCTGATTCAGTGGACGAGGTGAGTTCCCCTTCCAGATGGAGGTCGGCCGGATGGAGTTCTTGCTGGATCCGGTTGACAGGTGAGTTCCCCTTCCAGATGTACCCACAACGGAAATTTGTGTCGGGGATTGATTCAGCTCGTCCGCTGTCGCTGATTCGTGTGTGCGCTGTAGGTTTCCGCTGAGAGACGAGTTCGCTGATTGCCTTGAACACCCGGATCCAATGGCGCTTGCGGTGTGCTGCGGCGAGGGGCGCCGGAGCCAACGGCACAGAGGACTCGAACCTCCTCAGGCTGCGCACAAACGATGGGCGGTTGCAGTCCACGCGGGAGCGTCGGCGACGATCGGTGGGTAGGAGGAAGAGTTCTGCACATTCTACTGGGAAGGTGAATCTGGAAGAGGTAATGTCCTCAATTTCGTTTTCTAGTTCTGAATGCCGATTCCTTGAAAAAGAATGTTTGGTTATTTGTTACTGTATTTCAGAAGCTTACATTCAGCTTGGTATGAACAAGATTAGTTCTGTGAGTACATAGTCAATCATTAACTGGCTTCATACTTGCAAAAAGGGAACTTCCAATTTTTTTGCATATATCCATGCTGTGTGCGAATAGGGATTGTCGTTAGGAAACGACATTGGGAATTAATGGTCATAAAATTAAATGTTGCCGCTGATCATGATTAACACAAATGTAAATATGTGTAACATCTGCGAGATGCTCCATGTGTTTGTTCAATATCGGTCAAACATGTGAGATTATTAGGCTATAATGTGGTGTAGTGATGTAGACCTCTGACATTTGTTTTGTTTGGCTGAACAAATGATTATCATCCCTGAATTAGAGTAATATTTGGCAAACCCTGGTATTTGCAGGCTGAGGCTCGGTAGCGCCCTCTCTGACAGAACCCCATGCGCTTCGTGGATGAGTGCGCTGAATAAATCGATTCAGAATTTTGTGGAGGAACCAACAAAAGGTGTGACGAGTGCTCTAAAGAAATTGATTAGGAAATTTGTGGAGGAACCACCAAAAAGTGTGATCAGGTCTGAGCTGGGACCAAACTTTGACTCCCTCTGGTGAGGCGCACGACTTCTACAATTTATACTCATGGGAAGTGGGATTCGGGATAAAATATGGTAAAAGCAGATTGAACACGGAGAGAACAAAATCAACACAGAAAATTGTGTGCGGATTCTCGGTGAGTGATGTGATCTTAAACTGCACATAATGTCTAATTTCTGTCAGTGTGTTCTGGTGAATCGGGTGCAGTTGTAGTTTAATACTGGATTATCTTTGCAGGGAAGCCTGAAGCTGATAACAACCGGTCTTGCAGATGTGAGCGCCTGACGCTGATCAGTCTCTTGATTGCAGCAGCCCAACAGTTCGTTTATAACAGAGCATTGTGAGGAGAAAGTGCATTGGCGGTCACAAAACGTTGTGAACTACATGCTCACAGTGGACGAGTTTGCAAATACCTGGACTATAGATGGAAAAGTATAATTTGAAACAACACCCATACAAGACACAGCTATATGAGATCAGGACCAAGTGGGTGAAGCCTTATTTCAAGGGTGTTTTCTGCACAAAATGACAAGCACACAGCGCAGCAAAGAGTGCCAATAATATGCTGAAGATATATATGCCTCCTGCTAGTCCAGTCCGACGCACATGTTCGTGAGGCAGTACATGGGGCTCCAGTTTGACCAAGAACATGATAAGAGCTACGAGGAAAAAATAACAATGATTGCAAGTCAGTGTCTTCCCTTCCCTGTCATTTGATCATGTGTTTCGGAGTGCTCTAACAATTTGCCCCTTGTGCAGAGAGGTGTTGTGCGGCATACAAACCTTGCGATCGATAGGCATTACAAGCAAGGTTTATAGTCGAGCCATGTTCGAGCAGTTTGGTCAGTTCCTTACTGAGGTAACTGCATATAATGCGAGTGATATTGAGAAGGGTAAGAAGTATTTGATGCCACGTAACAATGCGACCAAACGGAAGAAGTTGGGCAAAGTAGCCTACGAGGTGACAATAAAAGATGATGGCACTGAATACGAGTGCGAGTGCGAACAATTTGAACACATGGGGATTCTTTGCTGCCATGTGCTCAGGGTAATGGTCATGTTCCATATTTTGCTGCGGCCCTACTAATTAACATGTGAAAATGACCACACATTTGAATGAGGAAGCTTACACCGACTATCTGTTTTTGAATGCGCAGGTAATGGACGTGAACTTGGCTGAAATACCAGAGATGCACATTGTTAAGCGGTGGTCAAAAGACGCAAGGGATATACTACCCGGACATTTGGTCCATTATCAGAAGGATGAAGCAGTGAACCAGTCATTCACTTGCAGCCTTGCAGGAACTCCACACTATACCTACAAGTGATGGATCTTGTTAGAATGGGTGATGTGAGTGCAGGAGCTTTTGGTCGCATGCCAAGGGCATGAAAGCACTAATGCTGAGTTGTGCTCCTTTGGATGAGAAGAGGGATGGGCTCGGTTTTGAAGACCGGCAGGCAACACAATCTGCTGGAAGGAATGCTCGCCGGATCGTTGCAGTAGGAGATGGTTCTCCTACTGAAGAGCATAGTTTGGGATTATCTGGTAGTGTGAATGCACTGCAGGGAATAGCGCCGCAGCAAGGCACAGGGGAGCTGGTAGGCCGACGAACAGCCGTGGCAATGATCCTTACGAGGGTTTGAGCTAGCGGACGAGATTCTGCAGCATCTGCTGAAGGCAAGAGCACAAGAGACACAACTTGCCTTGAACATGCAGAGGCCTCGAAGCAGCCTCACAAACCCGGGAAGTGCAAGAATTGTGGAGTTGAGGAGCACAGGCGTAACACTTGCACAATGCCTATGGGTGGCGATTAGGGGAATGAACTAGATTGATATTGTATGATTCCATTAGCGTTTGGGGATTTTCTGTTGTGTTGTTTGAGCAATGCTCCATGCTTGTTCTTCTAGGCTGTAACTGTGTAAGGGACCGACGGAGCTGTAGCACAATAAGAAGGGGTGTGTGCTTCTGGTATGAGAGCTTACTGAGCACATTGGGCTTCGTTTGTACGGAGTCCGTCGGTGGCAGGCTGGCAGCTTAGGGAGGCCCAGAAAAGGCGCTGGACCATGAACTGAAGTTCTGTTCCGTCCTTACCGGTATGCCAACTGCCCGACATAATGACTGGGGTATCTTCTTTTTCTTGAGAAAGATACGAACGGAATACTACTTGTAATACATGTGGCTTGAATCCCCATGAAGCTGCATGGTTGTGATATAGGGAGCATCTGAGCACGGGCTCAGAATATGATTTTCGAGGAAAGAAGAGATTACTTCGGACCGGATCTGGTTGCAAAGGCAAGTTAAGAAAAAAGGGGATTTGATCGGATTCTGTTCTGCCGCAGGATTCTCTTTTGTCTTCCGTACGTGGAGTCTGAGCGAAGGAAGTACTGCAAAGAAAAGGTGAGCGGTTCACCTTGCAACGCGCTGAAGAAAATGGCAAAGTCAAGATCGGATCGGGACAGCTCCGATTCTGTTTTGGTAGTGCAGACTGTGCAGCCCGCATAGTCCCCTAAAATTTGGGGGGCCGCAATTTTTGTATAGGCCTAGTATATACTCCTATTTTAGGTACAACCTTAAATGCTTGATCTACTGGGTGAGAAATAAGGAATATCAAAAGAAAAGGACAACGCTAACGCCCACATGTGTGGTGGAAATAAAACCCGTGCACACGTCCTATAACACACAGACTACGCCACATCACTGCATGCATGTCTGTGAGAATTTTTTGGATTATTAGTTTTTAAAATGTTTTATCTCTTAAATAAAAATCCGATTGAATATACGTTTTCACCTTTAAATCTCCCGCGACGAGATCTTTTAAAATAGATCTCATATCAATATATTTTGACAAATTTTCTTGGTTAAAAGTTGTCATGTCTATTGCACGTGAATAGCCATGGTGTTTACACTGAAGTTGTCATGATATGTTGCAGCTCTTTTCTTCGACATTTAAAAGTATTTTTGACATTTATAAAACAGAAAATTAAGTAACGTGTGGGCGTTAGTTTTTTCAAAGAAAATAGGCGTGAACCAACTTGTGGCTGGCAGGTTTGAGGAACAGTGATATTCCCAGCCTAGCAGGGTTCAAGTCCTTGTGCTCGCATTATTCCTGGATTTATTTAAGGATTTTTGGGGATGCACTTTCAGTGAGAGAAGACGTTCCCATCGACGAGGAGGCGCCTACGATGGCTGGTGATACCACTGTCCCTTTAACTATCCAACCACAGGTTGGTTTGCTAATGCCATCTGATGTTGGAACTAGAAAGAATGGTGCGTTTAAATTTGTGAAAGGCAGAGTCTGGAATAAAGTCAAAGGGTGGATGGCAAAAATCCTCTCGGTCGGCGCAAATGTGTGTGTGTGCGTGCGTACGTGTGTGTGCGTGCGTACGTGTGTGTGTGCGCGCGCGTGTGTGTGCGTGCGTGCGTGCGTGCGTGCGTGTGTGTGTGTGCGTGTGTGTGTGTGTGTGTGTGTGGAAGATAGAGATAAATCACAAAAGAGTTGTGTGCGAGGAAGAAGAAGCGGCGCTGCGACGACAGGCGGCGCCAACACAAATGGTGTCTTCACAGTTTGTTCAGCATACCATATGCTAGTGTCAATGAAACTTCGCTGTGAGGCTTGGCTGGAGGGTCTCGCAGACTCCTCTAACCCGGAAGGTGACATGAAATCATGGACTAAAATGTGGAACACCGACGACGTACCAGCAAATGTTAAAAAATTTCTCTGCAGATTCTCCCAACAATCACTACCGATTGCAGACTTACTGCATCATCGGAAGATGGCCACCGTGCACTGTTGTGGGCTTTGTGGATCCGCTAATTCATGGCGCCATACGTTGCTTGAGTGTAACATGGCGAGATGTCTCTGGGCCTCGAGGGCACAGGATCTGGCGAACGTGGTCTATGATAAAAAATGGGTGTTTACACTGATGGACCTTGTACCTCATGCTAATTTCGCATGCCCGCGGGAAAGCTACGGGAGGTGGGTGCGCGTTGAAGAAGCTTCGAGCCTCCTCCTCCTCCTCCTCCTTGAGACCTTGTACCAGTAGGCGACGGGTGCTCCATTGTTATGCCTTCATTAATTTAGTGGAGAAGAGGAACGGGAGTGGAAGAAGAAGAGATGGAGTTGGGAGAGTTAATTGGGGACATTGACTTGGCCGTAGCATCGCAGCCGAAGATCCGGTTAGGCAAGGCAACTATTTGTACGTGGGCGCTACAGCTCGCTCCAAAAGAGCCATGTAAGGGAAACAGACTAATTTTGGTTGCTCTTTGCAAACTGAATGATGACGTGGTATAAAGCTGATGTGGACAGTGAGCATGATGAGAAAGAATAGATAGTAGTGGAGGGATCAACTTTTTAAGAATGTAAGATAACTCCAGCGTCTGCTCACTCAATCACGTTCACATCACGATTACAGAAGCTGGACTTACTGCAATTGCATATGAACGCATTAGTGGAACACCTTCCTTGCCGTGTCGCTCACCACCCAGCTTTCCATCTCGCGCATCAGCTCCTTCTGAATCCACATCGGTCCCTGCGCGAACTCACAGTATAGCTTGTCAAGAAGCAGAGCGTTGCGGAGCAAGAACATGGCAAGCATCCTCTGTGCTCTGCCACCTTGGTAATGCACCAGGTTGATCCTTCTCACTCGGCTCCTCAGGCACGGCGCCATCGGTACGCTCGCCCTCAGCGTGTTGTCCAGGCTGTCGTACTGGTTGTAGTGAAGATGGTGAGCGTCGAGGAGCTCCACTCTTTTGCGGTCCCGGAAGTAGTGCTGATGGCGCCCCTCATGGTGTGTTTCCGGAGGTGGTGGCTCGAAGAAAAGAGTCAGGCGCTCAGGGTTTGCAGCTGCCTCGAGAATTGTGTTTGTTGATGCGACGAGGACATGGCCAGGGTCGTTGTGCAACGCACGTCCGTTTAGCTGGAGGGAGCGGAGGCCCGGGAATGCAGGAAGCTCCACAAAGCAGGAGCCCGCAAACGAAGGTATTTCACCAACGTGAACTGTTGCGGGAAGGAACCGAGCATGGCAAGCTTCCGGTGATGAAGCCTCATCGACGCAGACCGCGCAAATGTTGAGCTTGCACGACGTGATGGACGGAAAACCATCGCCCCCTGCCGGCACGGTGAGAAACGAGTTGCCCGGGGCACCGCCACGGTAGAGTACTCCAAAGATCGAAGCTCTGTCGGATCGACAGTGACTGTGGCAAGCGACTAAGTTTTTTTACCGGAGCTGGGAGCTACCGGCGACCACTAGCCAATAGCAGTCCTCCAGCTCTGGCGTATCTCAATCCTTCTCTATCGCATTTGATTCCTTTTCTGATTTTTTATCTGTATTTTCTTTACCCTGGGACTCATGCATGGAAGAGACTGTACTGACACATGCATACCTTTTTCTGCACATAGTACACTACAAATTGTCTGTTTTCTCTTATACAACTCATCGCTTTTAATTTCCTGTTGATAATTTAGATGGCCCATATTTTTAAAACCAAATTTTAATTTTCCAAACTTTTTATATATTTGAACTCCTGATTTCAAGATCTTTAGAACAAGCTTACTTTTGGATACTTTTTGAACAAGTTTGAATCCATTTATTTCACTCAATATGTTTCAATTATTTCAGAAGAACTATTTATTTCAGTTATTTCGAACCACTAATTTCACACGTTTAAATCCATTGAGTTTCTGAAATAAAATTTCAATTATTTCAATCGTTGTTAAAAAAAACAGATTTCTCTCATTTCAAAAGATGGATTTATCCCCATTCAAAAAACTATTTCACTCGTTTGAAAAAAAATTGAATCAGTTCAACATAGCCGATTTCACTAAATTAATAAACATATTTCACTCAGTTAAATAGAATGCACTAAATTAAAAAACATATTTCACTCAGTTTGATAGAATGATTTTATCATTTCAAAAATGATTTCACTCATTTTAAAAGTGATTTCAAATCATTTAAATGATTTCACTCATTTCAAAAAGTGATTTCAGTCATTTCAAAAATATATTTAAAACATTTCAAAACCGTTGATTTCACTAAATTGAAATAATATATTTCACTCAGCTTAATAGAATGATTTCTATCATTTCAAAGAAAGATTTCACTCATTTGAACAGTGATTTCAGTCATTTATGAAATATATTTGAATTGTATTTTGTTGTTTCACCAATTTCAGAGATCACAAAATACCAATTTCACATATTTACACATCATGTTTCAGATATTATTTCTATACTTCATTAAAATTTTAGCATATTTCAGATATTATTTAACCTATTTCAGTAGTTTTGAACGTGTGAAATCAATTTTAGCTGATTGAAATAACCCATTACAAATATTTGAAATAAAAATCACTAGAATTCTCTTCATATATTTGAAAATATATCAGGTTCATATATTTGAAATATTCTATTTCACATAGTGACACGAGTATAAAATATATTCAAATTTGGTCTTGTTCAAAAGTTCTTGCCATTAGAATTACAAATATATATAAAAATTAGAAAACGAAGTTGTGGTTTAAAAGATATGATTGATTGAAATTGTCAAAGAGAAAAATAAAAGGCATGGAGTTGTTGAGATGGAGAGGAGAAATAATGAATGCACCTGCATGGGACCTAGCATAGCTTTTTATGACAAAAACTGACAGAAATACACATGTGGGCCTGTTGCTTGTACAAGTCAGAGATGTATTGCATAGTATTCAAATGAAAAAAAGAATTTTACTATTATACGGAGCAAAGCGGCATGAATCTCAGTATGCAAACGAGCGGTGGATTGTTTGCCGGTATATACCACCACCGGTAAAAAGGGCTTTGCGCTGTGGCAAGCTTGTGGCAGCACCGGATGGTAAGCCCGCGGAGACGCGTGTTGTCGAGAAGGGAGATCATGGTCACCGTGGCGCAGGCCTCGAGCGTCAAATCCGCTAGGAATGTGCACACGGAGATGAGCCTCTGCACGTGTTCCTCCTTGTCGGGGACGTGGGTGAGGTGGAGAGCCCTGAGTGTCGGCAGGCTGATGGTCGCCGGCGGGCAGAGCCTGCAGGAGGCAAGACAGCGTGATCGCAATGCGGTTGAGGAGAAGAGCTACCCGGGAACGGTGTACACTGCAGGCGGCAGCTGCCAGTATTGTGGAGAGACTCGTCGGCGCTAGAGGCGACATCGTCATTGTCATCAATAGCCTCAGGGGCAACGGGAGTCTTGCCGACGTCCTCGTCTGAGCTAGTAGCATGGTCCTTGTCATGGTTTTCACTTTCAGTAAGATTTCACTGGAATTCACTGAATTTCATTAATTTCAGTAGGCACTGAAATATTATATTTCGATCAAAATATTTCAACAAATTCAGTAGTACACAGGAAATAAAATATTTAATTAAATTCAAATAAATATTTCAGCCTATTGGCTGAAATGCAAACTGAAATAACTGAATTTTACTGAATTTCGGTGATTTCAGTTGGGGCTGAAATTTGTTGAAACTGAAATTGAAAACGAAGGTCCTCGTCTGAGCCAGCGGCGTCGTGGATGGTATCAGGTCGGTGGTAGACGGGGACGCGGCAGAGGCGGAGGTAGACCTGGAGCCTTGGTGCGGCATGCCTCAAGGCCCTGCTGACCCAGTGGTCCACCGTGGAGGCGTCACCCTCGCTGTAACTTTCCAAGGCGACCCGGAGCGCGCGCAGTGGCACCGATGCAGCGTTGGGGAACGGACGGCTGCTGCGGGCACTGAGGGACGTGGTGACGACGCGGGTGAAGAGTGGCGGCGGGTTGGTGTCGTAGTATCCACCGTTCTGGTCATAGTCGGGGATGAGCTTTTTCGGGTCTTCCAGGCAGACGGTGTGGACGCTGGCGAAGATGTCGCGCCACCGCGACAAGAGGGCTGCGGCGCGCGCGGCCTCCCTGGTGCCGAGGGAAGGAGAGGATGTGGCCGAGCACGCTGTCCCCTAGCTTGCTCAGGCGGTCCTCACGCCCCTGTCCAGCGTGGCTGGCGGTCCGCCGGTGATCCATCGGGCGGCGTCGGCGTGCGATCTGCAGATCTGCCAAGGTTTATGTCTTGCGTGGGGACTAGGACATGGTACTAATAACCGACATACGTATGTTGCCTTCCAATACGTATAGGAGTTCATGTAGATATGTAACGCAGAAAGATACCTAATGTGTTAAAAAAGAAGAGTGTGTGAACCAACCTGTGGTTGGATAGCTAGAGCGACTGTGATATCCCAACTCACCAGGGTTCAAATCCTGGTGCTCATAGGGGTAGGATGTGCGTGTGTGCATTCATAGGGGTGAGTGTATGCGCGTGTATATGATCGCTTGTGTCTGTACTGATGTTAAAAAAAAAGAACATGCAAAGAAAAAAGTTAGTACGTACCTACGTATGCACAAGTGTTCAAGCAATGTACTGATTTCATGCTGATAATATTATACTGTAAGTTGTTTCTAGATGATGATATGATGGTTTTTGCATGTTAGCTCTCCGAACAGGAATTAATTATGTACAAAAAACCTGAAAAAAGGACCTAAGGGAGGCAAGGATAACCATATAAAAAATAAAAGAAACCTATTATGTAATTAAGGAGACATTAGCAAAAGAGTACGTGTGTTGCAATAGGTAAAAAAAATACCACGGTCCCTAAACTCAATAGCCATTACTCCCGACTCTAATAGGTCCAAATCCTTTTATTTCAACACATGGCATCCCATATGTGTTGCCACGTATCCTCCTTCCGACCATCGCAGATGGTGGCCTCAATGTTCACACAATTATAACACATTTGAATGTTGTAAATTCTAAGGCTTCTCTCTTTCAACATAAGATGATAAATGTGTTCTTTTTTCCGTGAGGTTTTGGTGAGGCGTGCATGCGTGGATATAGGTGTGTTTTTTGTCTCCCATTATGGTTTTGCTGAGGTGTTCATTTTCAATTCGGATCGGCACCGTTATGAAAGGAAGATGGTTCACATGCTATTGATTAAGGTTGCACTCTAAATAGCATTTTTTTCAAATATTTAACAAATAAAATAACATAATATTCAGCTTCTACATATTTTTCTAATCAAATTTCATATATAACATGTTAAATTTAAAGTTAGGGTTCAAAAGATATGGATATTTTTAAAAAGCATTTAATATGTACAGTGAGTTGATTAACCCAAACATCGGGGGGTTTCCTGCAAAAAAAAATTGACTTATACCTGGCCTACTGGTTGATTTCCAGAAACATCAAGGGGTTTTGTGAAAAAAACATGGAAAATCTAACTTAGAAGTGGACGGTTGATTAATCAAAACATGAGGGAGTTTCCTGCAAAATAGCATGACAGACCAGGAATAGCTATTTCCTTTATTAGTAAAATTATATAGTAAGGTATAGATTTAGTGTTCCTCGCAGAAAAAAGAGACATTTCGTCTTCTTTAATTATGTGAAATTATCATGATTCTTTAGACAAGATTTGTTTCAGATTATAATCCTACAAACCAAAGAACTCAAATAAAAAAATTTATACATATCCAAAATAGTTTGTAAACCATTTTTGGGAAAATAGTTTCTAAAAGGTTGAATAGAAATGGTCTGCGAAAAATAACTTAATCCGTATCTATTTTATGATTTTCAATCATGTAGAGTAGGAAACTATTTAAAAACTTATCGATTCTGAGACCTTGCTAGTCTTAACGAGGGCTGCTACCTCTTGAGCTTGCGTTGGTTTTTCCCTTGAAGAGGAAAGGATGATGCAGCAAAATAGAGTAAGTATTTCTCTTAGTTTGAGAACCAAGGTATCAATAAGTAGGAGACAACACACAAGTCACCGAATACCTGCACAACAATCAACAACCTGCATCCAACACGATAAAGGGGTTGTCAAACCCTTCACGGTTACTTGCAAAAGTGAGATCTGATATAGATAGATAAACGGTAAAGTAAATATTTTTGATATTTTTGGTTTATAGATCGGAAAGTAAAATATTGCAAAATAGTAGAACGGAAACTAGTATGATGTAGAAGAGAACTTATATGATGAAAAAGAGACCCGGGGGCCATAGGTTTCACTAGTGGCTTCTCTCAAGATAGCAAATATTACGGTGGGTGAACAAATTACTACCAAGCAATTGATAGAAGAGCGCAAAGTTATGACGATATATATGGCAATGATCATGAACATAGGCATCACGTCCGTGTCAAGTAGGCCGAAATGATTCTGCATCTACTACGATTACTTCACACATCGAGTGCTATCCAGCATGTGTCTAGAGTATTAAGTTTATAAAGAACGGAGTAACGCATTAAGTAAGATGACATGATGTGGAGGAATTAACTCAAGCAATATGATGAAAACCTCATCTTTTTATCCTCGATGGCAACAATACAATATGTGCCTTGCTGCCCCTACTGTCACTGGGAAAGGACACCGCAAGATTGAACCCAAAATTAAGCACTTTTCCCATTGCAAGAAAAACCAATCTAATGGGCCAAACTAAACCGATAATTCGAAGAGATTTGAAAAGATATCAAATCATGCATATAAGAATTCAGAGAAGACTCAAATAATATTCATAGATAATCTGACCATAAATCCACAATTCATCGGATCTCAGCAAACACACCGCAAAAGCATATTACGTCGAGTAGATCTCAAAGAACATCGAGGAGAACATGGTATTGAGAATTAAAGAGAGAGAGAAGAAGACATCTAGCTACTAGATATGGACCCATAGGTCGGTGGTAAACTACTCATGCTTCATCGGAGAGGGAACGGTGTTGATGTAGAAGCCCTCCATGATCGAATCCTCCTCCGGCAGGACGCCGGAAAAGGTCCCTAGATGGGATCTCATGGGTACAGAAGGTTGCGGGGGTGAAAAAGTGGTTGCGTGGCTCCCCTGGATGTTTTCAGGGTGTAAGAGTATATATAGGCAAAAGAACTAGGTCAGGAGACCCACGAGGGGCCAACGAGGTAGGGGGCGCACCCTAACCCCTGGGCGCGCCCTCCACCCTCGTGGCCGCCTCGTTGCGTCTCCAACTTCATCTCCAAGTCTCCTGGTTTGCTTCTGGTCCAAGAAAGATCATCGCAAAAGTTTTCATTCCGTTTGGACTCCGTTCGGTATTCCCTTTCTGTGAAACTCTAAAACAGGCCAAAAAAAAAGAAACTGGCACTAGGCCCTCGGTTAATAGGTTAGTCCTAAAAATAATATAAAATAGCATATAAATGCATATTAAATATTCAAAACAAATAATATAATAGCATGAAACAATAAAAAATTATAGATACGTTGAAGACGTATCAGGGGCGTGAATAAACCCTATAATTCTCACTAGTAGAAAAAGGGTCAAATGTGAAGCACATTAGTGCCGGTTAGTAAAAAAACCGGCACTAATGTGATCAATAGTTCCGGCTCATGGCGGCGATCAATAGTACCGGTTCGTGTTGAGCCTTTAGTACCGGTTCGTGCCACGAACCGGTACTAAAGGGTAGTGGCAGTGGCGTCGGGCGGGTCTCACGAGCCCCTTTAGTACCGGTTTGTGTTACCAACCGGTACTAAAGGTCTAACCTATAGTACCGGTTCGTGCCACGAACCCACACTAAAGGGGACAAGCCTTTAGTACCGGTTCGTGCCACGAACCGGTACTAAAGGGGCCATTTCAGTTTTGAAAAAATCAAAAGAAAATGATAAAAACTTCAAAAAATAAAATCCTTCGAGAGGTAGTTATATTACTATATCTACTAGTTAGGAAAATTTGAAAACTTAAATTTGAACATGTTTTGCAAAAAGTGTAGGGAAAATGTAAAACGGCTATAACTTTTGCATACGATGTCGGAATAAAACGTATAATATATCAAAAAATTCAGCACGGAAATCCACATCCGATGGAGACCGCCTACGGCCTGTTTGGAATTTTTTAGAATCCTCAAATTCGAAAAGGAAAAAAAAGATATGGTCAAATATCAGTTTTTTTAAAAAAAAATTGGTTAAATTTGGTCAAACTACTTATTCAAGAAGTATTAATGTTACTACATAATTATTCAAGAATATTAGTGTTACTAAATAATTATTTCAATTTTTTGAATTTTGGTCAAACTATGGTCAAACTTATTCAAGAAATATTAGCGTTACTAAATAATTACTGTTTTTTTAGAATAATAGTTTCAAACTCAAACGGTGAAATGTGTGACTTCATGCTCAAGCTAAACTCCTGAGGGTTAATAGGATTGACATCTTACTATTGTCAGGAAAACATCAAGTGCAGACTCGGAAACGAAGGAGAATAGAACCCGAAAGTTAAGCGTGCTCGGGCTGGAGTAGTGAGAGGGATGGGTCACCGGTCGGGAAGTTAGATGATTTGGAATGAGTGATCCACACTTGAGCAGTTAAGAGAGGTGATTAGAGACTAAATCATCAAATAATTTAGAAAAATTAAAAATAAAAAAAATCAAATTTTTTTCCAAAATTTTCAAAAAAAAAATTCAAAAAAAAAACCTTTAGTACCGGTTGGTAACAGGTCCCCCATACTAGGGCGCGAGCTCACGCCACGTGGTGGCACTTTAGCGCCGGTTCGTGCCGAACCGGTACTAAAGATGGGGGTGCTTTAGTGCCCACACTTTAGTGCCGGTTCCATAACCGGCACTGAAGGCCCTTACAAACCGGTTTTAAAGCTCCGTTTTCTACTAGTGTCTTCCGTCTTTTCGTGAAACTGACATAAGGAAATCTCATATTTTTATGCTTGTTTGATTTCTTTGAATCATTTTTTGATAAATGATGGATTTTATTGACTCAAATGAAGCATCAAGAGGATACCAACACAGTGAGCGCATATCCGGTCTCCACATAATTAGGATGCATACGGCAATCACCAGCACACACACAAAAACATGCCGACGAATAGAAAAATCATGAAAGACCAAAGGTATGCATGGGCAAGAAAAAAAGGGGAAAAAGAACCCCAAAGCAATCAGATCCGTGATTGGAAAACTACAACAATAGTCATATCTGCACTGACCATCTCATGACACCACATGGACGACGAGGTTTTTCAACAATATCACCTTCAGGAAGGGACCGGGGTTCAATCACCGTCATCACCGGATCCGACCATCGAAGGCTAGAATCTAAGTTTTCACCCTGAAGAATTAGTCCGAGTATATGCGAGCAATGCCTTCAACATGATTATTTCCTTAAAATCGAAAGTGAGGAACCTTTTTTTAGTTATTTGAGTAATCTCGCCGACTTTATTTATCCAAAGGAATATTCATAGGTACAAGATTTGGGGCATGATGATTGCCCAACCAAATATGTCTACCTATGCTTGAATTACAAACAAACTTAGCAAGATTCCGACCCTCAAAATTGAAGTTTCTACACTCATGCAAAAACTTACAAGAAAAACTAGTACTACGAGCTATGATTTCATGTGTGGTAGCTACATTCGACCACCTGTCCCATGGTTGATGTCGATGACTACACCTTGACAACCCAACACAACCGTGATATTCTGAACAACAACATCATCTGCCAAAACTAGCGCTTGTCTGCATGCATATGTTTCCAAGATCATCGGGTATGTGATACCTTAATAAACCACTTCCGAAGATAAATGCCACCCGATGATCCGGCGCGTCTTGCACTTTGCCCCAGCCAAGGAGGCCGCCTCCATGACCGCGCTCCGGCGGCGCTGGGGCACGCCGCTCTGGCGCTCCACCGCCGCCGTACACCTCGAGACGCGCGTCTGCGACTACGGGGCTTGTCGTGGAAATATCACGTCAGATGTCCTAGCAGAAGAGCTTAGTCGTGGAGCCATCGCAACGAGATTAGCCTAAAGGGGTTAAACCGGACAAGGGACACGGGAGTTTATACTAGTTCAGCCCCTTTGATGATGGTAAAAGCCTACGTCTAGTTGTGATGGGATTATTGGGGTTTCGATGACCAGGGAGCAAATACGCTTGTCTGGGTCTCGAGTTGTTGTCTGTTGTCCCTGAACCGCCGCCGGGTCATCCCTTTATATACACAGGTTGACGCCCGGCCAGTTTACAGAGTCCTGAGGCCGACTCATACAAGTGTTCGGCTCGGTCTCTCCCTTTCCTTAACTTACAGTACAAGTATACAATATGGCGGTTTACCACTATGGGTCCTAATCCGCCTCTGGGCTCTGGGCCTCTAAACTTCATCAGTAAAGCGCCATCTTCTTGTCTTCATGGGCTTCAGTACAGCTGAGCATGAACCAGCCCCTCCTGGGCGGTTTACACTCAGTGGTTATATCCTCAACATTAGGCCCCAGATTAATTTGAACCTGTTCTCGTCAATCTTCAAATACTTAGGAAATTTCCATGAACATCTTCTAATGATTCTCCGTAAACCGCAATGTTGTCCTCTCCCTGCAAGCTTTGGTGAATCGCCGTGACGGCATCTTCTGTCACTGCAGTAAATCGTCATGATGTCATCTTTGTATAAAAAGATTCCTTTCATTAATTGCTCTCAAAGATCGAGGCGACAGCTGCGTCCTCTTTCGCCGCTTCAGGCCCCTCGATTTTCGCGCCTACCGTTTTATCCCCTTGCCTTTATAAATAGGGCCGGTGGTCTTTCCATTTTCCCCCCTTGCCTCTCGTCTTCCTCCTCGCGACCCGAAGAACTCGAGCGCCGCCGCCGCCGCCGTCGACCCTCGAACCTGCACCGACTAGGCCGCTGCATCACCCTGTTCAGAACAGAGCTCCTGCGATACTCCTCCGCCGCTGCGTGGCCCTTGTAAGCCTTCCTTCCCATAACCCTAGATCTCCATTAGGTCTTCGAGTTTATCTGTGTTCATCAGTGCTTCTCCGCCTTTCCCTTAGCTTATATACTGAATCTAGATATGCCTACTAGTTTTCTTTTGCGGCTAGATCCATAACTTTAGTCTGCCGCACCACAATGTCTTGCTGTTCCTAGATAAACTCCATCTGGACCTTCTCCGTTCCTCTTTGCGCAATTGTAGGGCTCAGAAAAATTTTCTTTATTAAACCACGGTAGATCCAAAATTATACTGTCATATTGTGAAACCTGTTTCTGTAAACACTTAGTAGATTTCAGCTCTGCCTCTTCTGTTTAAGGGCGGTTTAACCTTTAGTATTTAGTAATCCGCCGGATACCATTAGCCCTCACTTAAACCGCCATTCTGACTTGCATAGCAATATCCGGTTCAACTTTCAAATTTGTCCTGATTAAATTTCCCGGTTTAAAACAGGTTTAGAGCACCTCGACCTTGAATCTTAAACCGGCCTTCGCATTTCTTTTACAATTTATCCTTCAAAATGACTAAGAAATTCTCAGCTTGCAACTGGGCTCCTTCCCGGATCACAGAGACTCAAATCAATGGTTACGTTGTAACTGGCGCTTTAGCCGCAAAGAATGTCCTTCTTTGGCGAGTCCCTGGCCCTGAGTGCCCTTCAAGATGGAGAAGTGATTGTGTTTATGCAGCACTTAGACCGGGGATTCAGTCCCCCCGGATCAAAATTCTTCCGGGATGTCCTTGCTAGCTTTCAGCTCCATCCTCAGGACATGTTGGTCCAAATTCTGTATCCAATATATGCAACTTCCAAGTGTTCTACGAAGTTTAAGTTCAAAAGGAACCAACTGTTGAACTCTTCCGGGATTTCTTCCACTTAAACCGCCGAACTGAGTTCTCTGACGGCCCCTATACTGAACTTGGTGGTGTGTCGATTTAGAAGAGAAAAGAAGTTAACTTCCCTCATGCAAAACATCACAGCCATCCACCGCCAAGGAACGATAGTATTATGCACCTCAACTCGCCAAGCTCCGGGCTCTCCTAGCTAACGGTTTGACTGGTGTTGACCTCGTTCGCTGCTGGGTTGCGTGGCATGTCCTTCCTTTAAGCCGCCACTCCGGATTGATGCACGAGTATACCGGCAATGACAAGGATCCTCAACGATTTAATGAGATAGAAATGACTGATGATGAAGTCACTGAATCTGTGAAAAAGATGCTAGACGAACCGATCGCTGCATGCAGCCAAACTGGGCTGGCCCCTTTTTACACGTCCAACAAACCGCCAGCGGTAAAGATTTTAACCTTGTGCTTTCTTGATCCGCCTCCGCTTTAACATTGTTCTAATAAACCTTTGTTTCAATTTTATAGGCCAATATCTCCTTCTGGAAAAGGAAAGCTTCAGACAAACCGGCAAGGGCTCCTCGTGCCAAAAGCAAAGTCATAAAGAAATCGGCCAAAAAGAAAACCGGCGAGTCTGCTGATCCGCCCGAAGATATCGAGGAATTGGATCAAGAGGTAGAACTTGACTCCCTTGGCTCCTTTTTCATACACCTTATTAACAATGACTATTATCAGGATGATGCGGAAGCCAGCCGTGCTGATCATGTTGAGGTAATCTCCCTTTCCTCCGGTTCAGATCACCTTTCGGTTCAAAAATTCCGTCGTGCTGTTTGGAAAGTAAGACGCTCTCACCCACTTGCTCATTTGGATCCACAATTTTCTTTGGAGACACAGCAACATGAAGGTCGTCGCACAACCCGGCACAGTGGCCAACAAGTCACTTCCTCCGGTTTACCAAACACTCCACCTCGGAAACGTCGTCCAGAGGTCTCTTCCTCTTTTAATAAACCTTGTCCCTTGGCGGGTTGCTTCCGATACCCACTAAATCCGTCTGATTCAAATTATCATGTAACTTCTAACTCTTCATCTGGCGACTCATCAACCACACAATTGCCTCCTCTCAAGACCGTCGCTGGGTAAGCATACTGCCCTTTAACTTTTTCTTCATGCATCGGTTTACCATACTAATCTTCTGTTTTGATATTATAGTGCCAAGGGCCGGTTGAGCAAGAAAGCCAAGACCAGTGGCCCTACTGATGAAGTTGATCCGGAGAAGACCCCAGAAGATGCTGGTAGAGACACTGAGGTTGTCATGGATGACTCTGCCCCACAAGATCCAGCCACTGATACTAATCCACCGGAAGCTGATCCAGTTATGCATATTGATCCATCAAGCCCGCGTGCTACACCTCCGAGACCAGCTGCTGATCCGCTGAGTCCAGCTACCAATCCGCCGAGCCTAGCTGCTAATCCGCCGAGCCCAGCCAGGGATACCGTCAATCCGCCAAGTCCGTCAAAAGGTGGCGATGATGATGTTATTATCACTAGCACAGGTCACACCAGCCCTGGCAATCCGGTTGTCCTGGCAAAGCGCATACCGCCAAGGAAGAATTTGCTGCTATGGGCAAGGGGAAAGAAAAGACAGATTTATCCAGCTATGTCAACTTTTTTGCCGAAGAGCTTCATTCCGGTTTCTTACATCGCCTCTACACAAGCCGAGACTATCAAGCCGGTTTGGTGAACATGATGAAGGAGCGCTATGAGGTAACTCTCCAAACATTTTTATCTTGCTTGTTCTGTATATCTCTATTGTAGCCCCAAGGGCCGGTTTGTCTCTTGAAGACAAACCGGGACTTGAATAAATAATGCCTCAACTGAGTAGCCCCCTAGGGCCGGTTTAACCGTATCAAGGTGAACCGGGACTTCATGATCCAATATTCATTTTGCCAACTCCTTTGCCTTTGTAATTTTGATCAAATATGCATTAGCCCCCAAGTGCCAAGATTCATACTTGTATTGAGCCTTGGGACTTTCAAATAAGCAGTAGGAAAAAAGCATTCCGCATTAGCCCCCAAGTGCCAAATGTATAACTAGTTATATACTTGGGACTTTGAAATATCCTCATCATCTAATCTTTTGCAGGCCAATATAAACAACAAAGACTCCAAGATTGCCGATCTTCAAGAGAATATCAAGTCCCAGCAATCAGAAACTTCCAAGGCCGAGGATGAGCTTAAAACCGCTTTGACAACCATGGAACAACTTAAAGAAGGGTTCAAGAATGATCGTGCCCGCTGGGAAACCGAAAAGACATCATTGTTGAAGCGGGCTGAGGACGCCGAGTCAGCTCTTAAACCGGTGGCGGAAGAACTAACTGGGTTGAAGCGCCAAGTAAATGCCATGACCTCTGCAATATTTGGTAAACACTCTTGTGAAGATCTCTTGAATAACCATCTTTGAAATTGCCGGTTTAACATCAATGTCTTAAACCGTTATAGGTGGCCGTGTTGCTCATCTGGGCGCTGACATGCGGATGAAGTTGAAGGCAGCATATACGTTGATAGAGCAACTGTATACCGGTGCCCAACGGGTTATCTGTGTAGTCTCATACAACAAACCGGCACCAACATTGATCAAAGACACACTAGCAAGGCTATCAATGGCGCCGGCGCAGATAGAGGAGATGAAGCGATCCGCTGCCAGGGCTGGCGCTTTGTTGGCACTTACCCGAGCCAAAGCATGGATAGCTGATCTGGATCCAGTTGATATTGCCAAGGGCTATACCGGTGAACAAGAAAACGAGGCAGAATTTGATAATGAAGCCCTCAAAGCCCTAACAAAGGAGATGCGTCCTTTGGCAAGTTAATTGGGGGAAGAAGCTAATTTAACTGTTCACCGGTCCTTCTATGATGCCAACAACCAACGGATTGACACTGCTCTGCAGGAAGTGCAAAATCTGATCCCGCCAATCCGTAAGCACACTTACGCCCCTGACGTTGATCCGTCCGAACTTATAAGCGAAGAGGTTGTCTTTCAAGCTTTAACCCGGATTGACTGGACCACCGTTGACTTCCAGCCACTGGATGGGGAGGAGGAGGCTGAACCGACACCAGAAGATCCATCAACCTCTCGTCAACCGGGCAATGAGTCTTAATCTGGCAATTGGGTTGATATTCACAGCTTGTGTTCTGTGTGAAGAACAATCACTTGTTTTGGGCCTTAAAGCGCTTTGTAATAGGCTAGTTGGCATACTTTGATTTGCTGCCATTGTGCAATGCCTCTTAATACTTTAATCCGGCATGATATTGCTATGCTTTATTTGTCTTGATATGCTGTATAAATCCTGCTGTCTGTGATATTAAATCACTGTTGTTGGTCCGCCAACTTATTTAGTAAAGGTGAAAACCCGAACTTTGGGTGTTGGAAGGTACCCACCATATTATGTTGGTGCATAACAAGCCATACCGAGTATTGATAAACACCGGATGATCATTCTAGGGACTTATAGTCAATACCAGACCGGATTAAAAAATGCCGGTTCACCCTTGATTATATGCTTAACAGCTGATATCTGTAAGCCACACCGGGTTAAGAAACGCCAGGTTAAGATGAAGACATATAGTCTGGCCGGGTCGAAAGACGCCGGTTTGCTTGGAAAGTTGATCAATAAAGATAAAAATTGTAAAAATCAAAGAAAAAAACTTGTAGTCGAGGCTTTTCGAGGGCTGCCAGGCCCAAATTCGAGGATTTTCGTGGGCTGCCAGGCCGCTAGTTAAACCATTTGACAAAGCCTTTTAAGATGGGCCTCCAGCTAACCAATCGTCGTTTTAACTTTGACAAGTTTAGGGTCTCAATGAGAGTAACTGTCAAACGTTCGGCGGGTCATGCCAGGATTACCTGGATAGGAGTGGCTTACTTGATGAAGGCAGGTTAACCCGGGGTTTTAGGTGAATACACCAGGCTTCCAAGCCGTGGGTCGATACCTGATTACAAGGGTCCTTTCAAACTCTTTGTTACTTTACACAAAGAGCCCCCAAGTAACTTTGTGAGCTGTGCTCAATGGGTGCCTATGTTTGAGTCGTGCTTGTAGCAACAAATCTCTCTTTGGCCCCTTGGGTGTGAAGCTCCCAAGCTGTATGATGGCGTAATAGCCGGTTTAATGGACAAAATGGGTCATCGCTCTGGAAGCAGAAGCCCCCTTGTAACCAAGAAATATTGGAAGAACGGCAGAGGCCATGCTTGTAGCAAGGATGTCGGTTTATTATATTGATCATAATATACACATTGTCATAATATGTACATAAGAAGAGCCTATAACTCAAGTGTAGTAAGGCCGAAGGAGAGCTATGTTCCACGGCCGCCGGGTCTCCTCCTCAGAAGTGCGTGAGTCTTCTCGAACGTCAATGAGGTAGTATGATCCGTTGTGCAGATTCTTGCTGACCACAAAGGGCCCTTCTCAAGGTGGGGATAACTTGTGCATATCGGTCTGATCCTGGATGAGCCGGAGCACTAAATCGCCTTCTTGAAAGGTTCTTGTTCTAACCCGGCGAGTCATGACGAATATCACTGGGGAGTACCGCCTCTGCTCCGTAAACCATGAAGAAAGGGGTATAACCTGTAGACCGGTTTGGGGTGGTGTTTATGCTCCATATCACAGATGGTAGTTCTTCCACCCAGCAACCCGGCGTCCGCTTCAAATTGACCATAAGCCAAGGCTTGATACCCTTTAGAATTTCCTGATTTGCTCTCTCAGCTTGACCATTGGATTGGGGATGAGCCACAGACGCTACATATAGCCGGATGTGCTCTCGGTGACAAAAATCCTCCATCTCGCCTTTAGAGAGGTTCGTGCCATTATCCGTGATAATGTTGTGTGGAAAAATGAAACGGAAGATCACCTTTTTGATGAACTGAACCGCCATGGCTGCGTCACACTTGCTTACTGGCTCCACTTCAACCCATTTAGTGAACTTGTCAACCGCCACCAACAGGTGGGTCTTCTTTTCTTTTGATCGCTTGAAAGGCCCTATCTTGTCAAGCCCCCAAGCCGCAAACGGCCAGGTGATAGGAATCATCCATAGTTCCTGAGCCGGAACATGAGCTCGTCTTGAGAATTTTTGACAGCCGTCGCACCGTCTGACCAAGTCCTCAGCATTAGCATGAGCCGTCAACAAATAGAAGCCATGACGAAAAGCTTTAGCAACCAAGGATTTTGAACCGGCGTGATGACCACAGTCTCCTTCGTGGATCTCACGTAAAATCTCACGACCTTCTTCAGGAGAAACACAGCGTTGGAACGCACCAGAAACACTGCAATGGTGTAACTCGCCGCCAGAACAACCATGGATTTGGACCGCGGACTATCATCGGCCAAAATTTCATCATCTGGTAACTCGCCCCGGTTCATATATGTCAAGTATGGAACCGTCCAATCCGGAATGACATGTAGAGCGGCCACCAACTGTGCCTCCGGATTAGGAATAGCGAGGTCCTCCTCTGTAGGTAGCTGAACCGACGGGTTATGCAAGACGTCCAAAAAGGTATTGGGTGGCACCGGTTTACGCTGAGATCCCAGCCGACTTAAAGCATCAGCTGCCTCGTTTTTGCGTCGATCAACGTGCTCCACTTGATATCCCTTAAAGTGACCAGCCACAATGTCCACCTCGCGCCGGTAAGCCGCCATGAGTGGATCCTTGGAATCCCAAGTACCTGAAACTTGCTGGGCTACCAGATCTGAGTCGCCAAAACACCGTACACGGCTTAAGTTCATCTCCTTAGCCACTCGAAGACCATGGAGTAAAGCCTCATACTCAGCTGCATTGTTAGTACAAGAGAACATTAAGCGAAGAACATAATGAATTTTATCACGTCGAGGGGAAGTAAGGACAACTCCAGCCCCCGAGCCCTCCAATTGCCTGGACCCATCAAAATGAATAGTCAAGTAGGTACTGTCCGGTTTGTCCTCCGGTATCTGCAACTCTGTCCAATCATTGATAAAATCCACAAGGGCCTGGGACTTGATTGCTGATCGAGGCATGTACTTCAAACCGTGTGGTCCAAGCTCAATAGCCCACTTAGCAACCCGACCAGTTGCCTCCCTGTTCAGGATTATATCCCCCAAAGGAGCAGAACTGACCACTGTGATGGGATGACCTTGAAAGTACTGCTTAAGCTTCTGACTTGCCATAAAAACCCCATACACCAGCTTCTGCCAATGCGGATATCTTTGCTTTGACTCAATGAGCACTTCGCTGATATAGTAAACCGACCTTTGAACCGGGTATTCCTTCCCAGCCTCCTTGCGCTCCACCACAATGGCAACACTGACAGCTCGGGCGCTAGCAGCCACATATAACAGCAGTGGCTCCTTATCAACTGGAGCGGCAAGAACCGGCGGTTCAGCCAACTGCTTCTTCAAGTCTTCAAACGTCAGATCAAGATCCTCGCCCGCATAAAATTGTCATCTTCTTCAACATCTCGTCTGTAGGGATCGCTTTCTCCCAACCTGCTGATAAACCGGCTCAAAGCTGCAATACGACCCGCCAGACGTTGCACATCATTAATACATGCCGGTTTAGCTAGAGACATGATAGCCTTGATCTTTTCCGGATTAGCCTCAATGCCTCGATTGGACACCAGAAATCCCAAGAGCTTGCCAGCCGGTACACCAAAGACACACTTAGCCGGATTGAGCATCATCTTATAAACTCGCAGATTATCAAAGGTTTCTTGCAAATCAGGGATGAGCGTCTCTGCTTTCCTGGATTTGACCACATTATCGTCCACATAAGCATGAACGTTGCGCCCAATCTGAGTATGAAGACAATTCTTCACACAACGTTGATAAGTTTCCTGGGCACTCTTGAGCCCAAAAGGCATGGATACATAGCAGAAGGCTCCAAAGGGAGTAATGAAAGCTGTCTTCTCCTGGTCCTTAACTGCCATCTTGATCTGATGATAACCGGAATAAGCATCCAGAAAACTCAGACGCTCACAACCCGCCGTAGCATCAATGATTTGATCAATACGAGGGAGGGCAAAGGGATCAGCCGGGCAAGCTTTGTTCAAATCTGTGTAATCCACACACATACGCCAAGTGCCGTTTTTCTTAAGTACCAGAACCGGATTAGCCAAACACTCTGGGTGAAATACCTCCATGATAAACCCTGCTGCCAGGAGCCGGGCTACCTCTTCTCCAATGGCCTTGCGCCGTTCCTCATTGAAGCGGCGAAGAAACTGTTTGACCGGTTTGAACTTCGGATCAATATTAAGAGTGTGCTCAGCGAGTTCCCTCGGTACAACTGGCATGTCAGAAGGCTTCCATGCAAAGATGTCCCGGTTCTCACGGATGAACTCGATGAGCGCGCTTTCCTATTTCGGATCCAGATTTGTGCTGATACTAAACTGCTTGGATGAATCGCCAGGAACGAAATCAAAAAGTTTAGTTTCATCAGCCGGTTTGAACTTCAAGGTCGGATCATGTTCTGTAGAGGGCTTCTTCAAGGAAGTCATGTCTTCCGGATCAACATTGTCCTTATAAAACTTTAACTCCTCCGTTGCACAAACCGATTCAACATATGCCGCATCACCTTCCTCACACTCCAGAGCAATCTTACGACTGCCATGAACCGTAATGGTCCCTTTGTGACCCGGCATCTTGAGCTGCAGATAAACATAACACGGCCTTGCCATGAATTTAGCATAAACCGGCCGTCCGAATAAAGCATGGTACGGACTTCTGATTTTGACCACTTCAAAGGTCAGCGTCTCGGACCTTGAATCATGATCATCTCCAAAAACCACCTCCATAGCTATCTTACCAACTGGGTAAGCCGATTTACCAGGCACTACTCCGTGAAAAACGCTGTTTGACGGTCTAAGATTCTTATCTGTCAACCCCATACGCTGGAAGGTTTCATAGTACAAGATATTGATACTGCTCCCTCCGTCCATGAGTACCTTGGTAAACTTATAACCTCTCACCTGAGGTGCAACCACCAAAGCTAGGTGACCCGGATTGTCAACCCGGGGCGGGTGATCCTCCCTGCTCCAGACAATAGGATGCTCAGACCAGCGTAGATAACGGGGCACCGCCGGTTCAACAGAGTACACTGCCCTTTTATGGAGCTTCTGATCGCGCTTGCACAAGCTAGTAGTGAAGACATGATATTGTCCACCGTTTAACTGCTTTGGGTTTCTCTGATAACCCGACTGGTGTTGATTCCCCTGATTACCCTGTTGATGGTTACCACCTTGGTTGTTCTGATTGCCCTGATTATTCTGAAACCCTGAGCTTGAACCGCCACCACCGTAACCCGGCCATGGAATCCTGGACCGGAACCACCAGGTGGAGCCTGATCATACCAGAAAAGATCAGAGTTTTTGAATTCCCTCATGATGTGGCAATCCTTCCAAAGGTGTGTGGCCGGAGCCTCCTTTGTCCCGTGCTTTGGGCAGGGCTGGTTTAACAGGCGTTCCAGATTCATTCCTCCACCGCGCTGGGGCGGTTTACCCCTACGACGCTGCATATTACCCTGCACATTGGTGTTAGCCACAAAATCAGAATTGTCCGCTTTACGCTTACCATTGTTTCCATGGCCCGCCTGATTATGCTGCCCCTTTGAATCGGCATTCTTCTTTCCCTTCTCCTGTTTCTCTTCATCAGAATCAGGGTCCTTGGTATTATCAGAATCAACATGCTTAACTAGAGTCGCCATAAGTGTTCCCTTATCATTGCAATGACGCTTGAGCCATCCCAACTTCATTTTAAGTGACTTAAACCGGCAATTGCCCTCCAACGTCACAATTGCTGTGTCCGGATTGATGCGGCCTGATGAGTGCAAAATTTCTGAAACCTGGCGCACCCAATGTGCCTTTGAAATTTGCTATGAACTTGGCCTTCAACTCATCCCATGAATTGATCAAGTTAGCAGGCATGCTCTTCAACCAGGTGCGAGCCCTTCCTTCTAGCATCATGGTGAAGTACTTTGCACACGCCGCTTCATCCACATCTAGCATCTTCATTGCCATCTCATAACTCTCAACCCACGCCTCGGGGGGCTGATCAGCGGTATAATTAGGCACCTTGCGTGGCCCTTTGAAATTCTTGGGCAACCGCACATTACGGAGAGCCGGGATGAGACACGACACTCCCCAAGAGCTGAAGGCAAGCCCTGTCCCTCGCTCTACTGACGCCGCTGGTTGAACCGGGGCGGGTTGATGACGACCCGTGTGTTGTGCTGCTAATGCGGCCTCCCTTCTTGATCTGCCATTATCCACCACATCCTGAGCATTCAAACCGCCGTTCGCCGGATTAGGTCCTCGAGGGGCATCTCGACGCTGCGCAATGCTTGACATGGCCGATTCGTCTATGTTCCTGCTATAACTCTTGCTTGGACGAGGGGTTGAATGTATTCTGTCTCAGCTGTAAGAATACGCCTGTTGCTGTACAACGGCGGTTTGAAGAAGATCCCTGGCTTGTCGAGTCTCAATTGCTGCTAAGGAATCACCCTCCATCGGAATAGCCGCCAAACGAGATGTTGCTGCAATCATGTTATCCAAAGGACTGGAAAAGTGACCCGGTGGTGTTGCGACATACTGTGGTGGGTTGTCCGTCCGTCGAGGCGGGTCCATCGCTCGTGGCTGATCCGGTGCTGCCCCAGGTGCTTCGGTCCGGTTTACCCCCACCGGATTGCTAGGCCCAGCTCCTGGTGTACCGAAGAGATTCAGACCCTCGTAAATCTGCGGTAGTCTAGACCGGTGCTTCCTTCTCATAACTTCGTTTGATGCGTTCTGATCTAACATAAGCCGGTAATTCTGTGCCTGGATTTCCTGCGATCGGGCATCCAAAGCGGCCCGTTCTTCATCCATCCTGGCTTCCTCAGCCGCCAAGTCCGCCTTAGCCTGAGCTATCTGATCCTTTAGCTTCGCAACATCCGCATTATGCTGAACTTGAGTCTCCGGAGTCACCGCTGTAGTCAACAATGTCGTCAAGGCATCCAGTAAACCGGCAAGAACTTGAGCCGGCCGGCGCACCGGGCCTCCTGCCGCGGCTACCGATCCGGAGACCATTGCTGCTGTAGATGAAGATTGCACGGTGGGCTGCGTACCGTCCATGAAGATCGCAACCCAGTTTGGTGGTTCAAGGGGACCCGGAATACTGTTGCCGTCGGAATACCCCTCAATCCGGCCATCTTGCAATCGGTATAGCGACTCGGTTTCGCCAGTGGACGACTCGCCATCTGAGTAGATGGATGTCTTACCATCAGATACCGGTTCAGACGCCGCACCATGGATGAATCCTACGAGCGCACGCTTCATGGCAGGCTGAACCCGGGCAGGACTTGCACGCTGAGCCGTCTCGACGAGGTCGGTGGAGATGTCTGGCTCAGGGCCCGGTTCACCGATCTTGCCAATTAAAACGTGAATTCCGCCAAAGGGGGCCCGGTACCCGTACTCGATTGAGCCGGCCTCGGGGCCCCAGCCCGCGTCGTCGATGTAGAGCTTACCGCGACGACTCTTGGTCATCCGGCCAACCACGTACCCCTTGAGTCCTTCAAAGCTTCCCTTCAAGAACTCGAAATCATCGTGCGATAGCCCCACGGTGGGCGCCAACTGTCGTGGAAATATCACGTCAGATGTCCTAGCAGAAGAACTTAGTCGTGGAGCCATCGCAACGAGATTAGCCTAAAGGGGTTAAACCGGACAAGGGACACGGGAGTTTATACTAGTTTGGCCCCTTCGATGAAGGTAAAAGCCTACGTCTAGTTGTGACGGGATTATTGGGGTTTCGATGACCAGGGAGCAAATACGCTTTCTTGGGTCTCGAGCTGTTGTCTGTTGTCCCTGAACCGCCGCCAGGTCGTCCCTTTATATACACAGGTTGACGCCCGACCGGTTTACAGAGTCCCGAGGCCGACTCATACAAGTGTTCGGCTCGGTCTCTCCCTTTCCTTAACTTACAGTACAAGTATACAATATGGCGGTTTACCACTATGGGCGCTAATCTGCCTTTGAGCTCTGGGCCTCTAAACTTCATCAGTAAAGCAGCATCTTCTTATCTTCATGGGCTTCAGTAGAGCAGAGCGTGAACCCGCCCCTCCTGAACGGTTTACACTTAGTGGTTATATTCTCAACAGGGCTGTTTGGTTGCCGTCCTGAAGCAAAATCGCCTGACCTGAAGCTTTCCTGAGACGCGCCTGAACCCTGTTTGGTTTGCGCCGTGAAGCATCTGATGCTAGCCTGACCTGCAAAAGGCTGACGAAGCGATTAGCCAGGAGTGGCCTCCGGCAACATGGTTAGCCGGAGTTAGGCCTCCAATTTCTTCGGCCTGTGTGTGCCTGCGGCAAGCCTGACACTAAAATATTATTTCTTTTGCATAGATTGGGTGGGTGTAGAGTTTTTAATGCATTAATTGTACTATAACATGGCAGCCTGGCCAGGGCACAAACCAAACAACATATCGCTCGGGCTGCCTGATCAGGCAAAAAAGATTAGTTGTCAGGCTACATTCAGGCGCCATATTTTCTCACGCAGGTAGCTCAGGGTGCCAACGAAACAGGCCCTACGACCGCCACTACCACCGCCGGAACATTGACAAAAACGATGACATGGCTGGATTTGTCTCCCGGCGCGAAGCCTTCGTCTCCGCGGCCATGGGGGCGCTCGACGCCGCGGCCGCCGCTGAGCACGTCACCAGACTCACCTTACGCCTCAAGTCTGACAGCGACGCCGCGGTTGCCGAGTTCCTGAACGGCAGCTCCTACAGGTATGAGACGCCCGAGTATTAGACTAAGTATATTGTAGATATACGTGTTGTAACATAACCTGTATTTGTATGGTTCCCTTCTATAAATATATAACAGCCGTATCCATCAAGGGTGTCGTGGTTTTGTCACGGCAGATGTACTCGTTAAAGGACTTAGTCGTGGAGCCATCGTTAGGGATTAACTTGAAGGGGTTAAAGCGGACACAAAGACACGAGAGTTTATACTAGTTCGGCCCCTTCGATGAAGGTAAAAGCCTACGTCTAGTTGTGATGTGATCGATGTGGTGTCGATGACCAAGGAGCAAACAAGCTTCGTCTAGGCCTCGAGTTGTTGTTGTCTGTCCTGAACCGCCGCCGGGTCGTCCCTTTATATACATAGGTTGACGCCCGGCCGGTCTACAGAGTTCCGAGGCCGACTCATACAAAGTGTCCGGCTCGGTCTCTCCTCTCCTAACTTATATTACAAATTTATATAGTCATGGCGGTTTACTATCATGGGCCCTAATCCGCCTCTGGGCTGTGGGCTTCTAAGCTTCGTTAGTAAAACGCCGTCTTCTTGATCTTCATAGGCTTCAGTATAACCAAGGGTGAACCGGGTCCTCCTGGCCGGTTTACCCTCAGTAGCTACATCCTCAACATTAGGCCCCGGATTGATTTGAATTTATTCATGTCAATCCCCAATACTTCAAAGATATTTTGTAAGCATCCTCTTGTTTTTATGTAAACCGCCAGATTGTCTTCTCCTGTAAATTTTGTAAACCGCCGTGACGTCCTCTTCTGAACACAGCAACGGCCCATCATGACATCATCTCTGTATAAAAAGATTAAAAAGATTCCCTTCATTTAATGGTTATCCTGAAAACCGAGGCGACAGGCGCGCCCATTCTGCCGCTTCGGGCGCCTCGATTCTTGCACCTGCCATTTATCCTTTCCTCTATAAATAAAGCCCGAGAGTTGTTTTTCTCTCTCTCCCCCTTTCTGCGCCTTCTTCTTCCTCGCGACGCCCAAGCTCTGAAGCTCCGCCGCCGTCCGCGACCCTCAAGAACTACACCGACCAAGGCCGCTGCATCAACCTAAGCTAGATCAGAAACTCATCTCGCCCCTCCCCAGCAAATCCGCAGTGGTAAGTTTCCTCTGTTCTTCATCTTTAGATCTGCGTTAGGTTTCGCGAGTTCATCTGCATAGTTCTTCATTTTTCTTCTCCATCCTACCTTCTGCCGCGGTAGATTTTATCCGAAAACAGTATAGATCTCATGCGGTGGTTATTCCGCATCCATTTTTAATACCAGCAGATCTTCCTTTTCTTCTGTAGAACATGCAACCTTCTCTGTTCTGCTTTAACGCCTTTAGAGAGCGCAGAAAAAATTACTTTACAGACATGCGGTAGATCCAAATAAATTTGAACATTGTGTGAAACCTGTTTCTGTCAACACTTAGCAGAAATTTTGAAGTTTGGCCCTTCTGCCTATGGGCGGTTTAACTTTTGATAGCCAATCCGCCATATGCCATTAGCCCTCTCTTAAACCGCCAACTGAACCTTGCATAATATTTTCTCCGGTTTAAACACTGAATTGGACACTTTAAACCATAAATTGTTAAACCGGCACTTGTTTTTCCTTTCAGCTCCCCCCTTCCGGAATGGCGAAGCAATATGCTGCCTGCAATTGGGTCCCGTCCCGGATCACGGAAACACAAATCAATGGCTACGTCACCACTGGTGTTTTAGCCTCAAAAAGAGCTCTCCAGTGGCGAGTTCCGGAATCGGAATGTCCATCTGAACCTCAAGAAGGAGAGGTAATTGTTTTATGCAACACTTAGACCGGGGATTCAGTCCGCCCGGATCAAAAAATTTCCGGGATGTCCTTGTAAGCTTCCAACTCCATCCGCAAGATATTAGTCCGAATTCTGTGTCCAATATATGCAATTTTCAAGTATTCTGCGAAGTCTATCTTCAAGAAGAACCAACCGTGGAGCTATTACGGGATTTTTTTCATTTGAACCGCCGTACGAAATTCTCAAATGGTCCCAACACAGAACTTGGCGGCGTTTCAATTCAGAAAAGGAAAGAAGTTGACTTCCCTCATGCAAAACACCATAGCCATCCGAAAGATTGGAATCAGACTTGGTTCTACTACCGGAACACTGCCCCTGATGGAGAAAATCCTTTGCCGGGTTATCGCCCTCACCGGCTTAGCAACGGCCACCCATTGCCTTCACGCTTGACCGCCGCAGAACGGAAAAATTTTGCACCTCAACTCACCAAGCTCCGGGCTCTGATGGCCAACGGTTTAACTGGCATTGATCTCTTCCGCTGCTGGGTTTCTTGGGGCATATTACCTTTAAGCCGCCTCCCCGGATTGATGCATGAATACACGGGTGATGTCAAAGATCCTCAACGATATCACGAACTAGTAATAACCGAACTTGAAGTTACTGAATCGGTGAAGAAAATGCTTGATGAACCGATCTCTGCCTGTAGCCAAACCGGGTTGGCGCCGTTTTGCATCTCCAACAAACCGCCAGCGGTAAAGTTCATCTAAATACTTTACTAATTTGCTCCCATACTGACTGTGTACTAACATTTCCTTGTCTTAATTTTCAGGCTAACAACTCTTTTTGGAAACGGATTAAACCGGTCCGGGCCCCTCGTGCAAAGACCAAAGCCACCAAGAAAACTGGCAAGAGGAAAACCACCGAGTCGTCTGATCTGCCAGAAGAGGAAGAATCAGATGCTGAGGTAGAACTTGACTCACTTGGCTCCTTTTTCGTTCATCTTATTGACAATCATTATTCCCAAGATGATGCTGAGGCCAGCCAGGCAGAACCTGTTGAGGTAATCCTTCTTTCTTCCGATTCAGATCTTGTACTGGTTAAAAGAATTCATCGCACAGTCCGGAAAATAAAACAATCTCACTCCCGTGCTTATTTGGATCCACAATTTTCTTTGAAGACACAACAAACTGAAGAACGCCGTACAACCCGGCATAGTGGTCAACAAATTACATCGTCCGGTTTAGCTGATACACCAACCCGGAAACGTCGTCCAGAGGTGACTTGTTCTCCTGAAAAGCATTATCCTTTGAAAGGTTTCTTCCGATGCCCTCTCAATCCGTCTGACCCAAATTATCAGGCTTCTTCCAACTCATCTGGCGGTTCATCAACCACTCAGCTGCCTCCTCTCAAACTCGTCGCTGGGTAAGTATGTTGCCCCTTAATTTGTTTCTTTTATTTGTCGGTTTGCCACATTCTAACCTTTGATGTTGTAGCGCCAAGGCTCGATTAAGTAAGAAAGCCAAGACCCTCGACCCTACTGTTGATGCTGATCCGGAAAAGACTCCAGAGTATCATGGCAATAATCCGAAAGTTGCTATAGATAGCTCTGCTGGGAAAAACCAAGATGTTGATGCTAACCCGCCAGAAGTTAAAGTGAATGTAGAAGTTGATACTTCACATCCTCCTGCTCCTCCGAGTCCAACATCGGAACAACGGGGCTCAACTGCTGATCCGCCAAGCCCGGGTATGAAAGCGCCAAGCCCTGTTAAGAATGCCAATTCAGCCAGTCCAGCCAAAGATGATGATGTTGTTGTTACTGGTACCGCATATACCGCGCCTGGCAATCCGGTTGCTCTATTAAAGCACACTGCTAAGAAGGAATTTGCTGCTATGAGCAAAGGAAAAGAAAAAACTGAACTATCATCTTATACCGATCTTTCTGCTCTCAAGACCTTCACTCCGGCTTCCTGAACCGGCTTTACACAAGCCGTGATTATGAAGCTGGTTTAGTAAATCTGATGAAGGAGCGCTATGAGGTAAATAGTTGTGCCCTTTTCTCTTGTACCTTCATTGCATAGTAGCCCCCAAGGGCCGGTTTGTCTGTAGAAAGTCAAACCGGGACTTTTAAACTCCATACTGTATTTTACAAAATCCCCTTGTGTATTTCTGATCAAACACACATTAGCCCCCAAGTGCCATGATTAAAACTTGTATTAATCCTTGGGACTTCAATAATCAGTATAAAAATGATCCGCATTAGCCCCCAAGTGCCAAGTGTTTAACTGGTTAGACACTTGGGACTTTAATAAAGATATTAACATGCCCTCTTACTGTTGCAGAGGGAAATAAGCCAACAAGCTTCACAAATCGGTGACCTTCAAGAAAATCTGAAATCCCAACAAGAAGAAACCACCAAGTCCGAGGATGAATTGAAAACCGCCTTAACTACCATGGAACATCTTAAGGAATGGTTCAAGTCTGAGCGGGCCAACTGGGATACAGAAAAAATTGGATTGCTGAAACGGGCTGAAGACGCTGAAGCAGCTCTTAAACCGGTGACGAAAGAGCTCACTGGATTAAAGCGTCAAATCAATTCCATGACTTCTGCAATATTAGGTAAGCAATGTTCACCAAGGCTTTGATGAATATTCCGCTTTGAAATTTCCTTCGGTTTAACATGAACTTCTTAAACCGTTACAGGTAGGCGCATTGCTCATCTGGGCTCTGACATGCGGAAGAAACTCAAGGCCGCGTATACGCTAATTGAACAGCTGTATACTGGCGCCCAACGGGTTCTCTACACCACGTCCTATGACAAAACGGCTCCAACACTGATCAAGGACACGCTGTACCGGCTATCTATGACACCAGCACAGATAGAAGAGTTGAAGAGATCCGCTACCCGGGCTGGCACTTTACTGGCACTGACTCGCGCCAAAGCATGGATAGCCGATCTTGACCCGGCTGATATAGCAAAAGGCTTCCCCAGTGTCCAAGAAAACGGCGAAGTATTTGACAATGACGCCCTCAAGCGGGTAACAAGGGAGATGCGTCCTTTGGCGAGCCAGCTGGCAGAAGAGGCAAACCTGACGGTTCACCGATCCTTCTACGATGCAAACAACAAACAGGTTGAAGCCGTTATTCCGGAAATGCAGAACCTTGTTCCACCAATCCGTAAGCACACTTATGCCCCTGACGTTGATCCAGCTGAGCTTATAAGTGAAGAGGCTGTCTTTCAGGCTTTAACCCGGATTGACTGGACCACCAATGACTTCCGGCCATTGGATGGTGAGGAGGAGGAGGCTGAACCGACGCCAGACGACCCATCTACTTCACATCAACCCGGCAATGAGGCTTAATCCGTCAAGTCGGTTGATACGTCGAAGCAAACCGTCTGCTAGAAACAATTCCAAATTTTGGGCCTCTGAATGCCTTGTAATAAACTAGCTGCCACCCTTGGTGTTTATATGCCTTCGTGCATACTCTTTGCAACTGATGCTTCCTTTTGAATTGTCAATGATAAACTGTTATCTGCAGAGAAAATCTTAAAACGCCGTTGTGGTTGTACCACCAGGCGGGTCATAATATCGATGAAATCAAGAATAACTTCTTAGATTAAACATATAATGAAATACAACAATATATGATACCTGCCATCATAAGGCATGAAGTTGGCTGTGCCAATCGTAAACCGGAGTTCTTTAAGAAAAACACTCTGTCGCGGGAGAAACAGCTCCTGTGAATATAAGGTCGGGTCACCAAGTAACCGTTCCGGTTAATAGAAAAGACGGATATAATGCCAAGATAGGATGTTAGCCAAAAAAATCAAACCGGGCAAGGCGTCTCCGGATCAAGAATAGTCCATGTTCCATCAATTGACAGTCAAACCGGCTTAACAGTCGTTGGTGTAAAAACACAACAAAAATATGCAAACAAGAGCAAAGACAAATAGAATCATTTGCAAAAAAGAAGCTATTTGAGCCGATCAAGTGGCATTACCATGGTCGGACACGACCAAGCCCCCGCAGGCGTAGCTATGGTTCAAGTCAGCCAAGGTCCCCAAATGATGCAGTGGCATTACGCCGATCAAGAGGTGTAGCGATGGTTTGGGTTCGACCAAAGCCCCCAATTGATTCTGTGGCCTTAGGCCGATCAAGAGGCGTGACTGGTTCAGACATGACCAAGTTCCCAAGTGATCTTGTGGCTTTCGCCGGTCGAAAAGGTGTTGCATTGGTTCGGATGCGACCAAGCCCCCTAGTGACATGATACAAAGCTTATTTGAAAAAGCTAAATCAAGGGGTAAACCGGAGGTCGCTTTAAGATAAAAACTCCGTGTAACCACACATGATATAAAAATAACAGAGACCCCGCTTTAGCTAAGGCTCCGGTTTATTGTATTGATCATAACATATACATTGTCATAATATGTACATAAGTAGAGCCTATGGCTCAAGTATAATAAGGCCGAAGATGAGCTATGTTCCAAGGCCGGTTGGTCTCCTCCTCTGACGTGCGTGAGTCTTTATGCTCTCGAATATCGATCAGATAGTATGACCCACAGCAGATTCTTGCTGACCACGAAAGGTCCCTCCCAAGGTGGGGATAACTTGTGCATATCAGTCTGGTCTTGGATGAGTCGAAGCACCAGATCTCCTTCTTGAAAGGTTCTGGTCCTAATTCGGCGACTGTGATAGCGACGAAGATCCTGCTGGTAAATCGCCGAACGGGCAGCTGCGATGTCACGTTCTTCGTCCAACAGGTCCAAAGCGTCTTCCCGTGCTTCCTCGTTGTCCGCTTCAACTTACGCTGCTACACGAGGTGAATCGTGACGGATATCACTGGGGAGGACCGCCTCTGCGCCGTAGACCATGAAGAACGGTGTGTACCCTGTCGACCTGTTGGGCGTGGTGTTGATGCTCCATAACACAGATGGTAACTCCTCAACCCAACATCCCGGCGTTCATTGTAAAGGAACCATGAGCCGGGGCTTGATGCCACGCAAGATCTCTTGATTAGCCCGTTCTGCTTGTCCATTGGACTGTGGGTGAGCTATCGACGATACGCTGTCGGATGTGCTCACGCCACAAAACTCCTTCATAGCACCCTTGGACAAGTTGGTACCATTATCAGTAATGATACTGTGTGGAAAGCCAAACCGGAAAATCACCTTTTTAATGAACTGAACCGTCGTGGCTGCATCACACTTGCTAACGGGCTCCGCTTCAACCCACTTTGTAAACTTGTCAACCGCCACCAAAAGGTGGGTCTTCTTGTCCTTGGACCTTTTGAAAGGTCCAACCATATCCAGCCCCCAAGTTGCAAACGGCCAAATAATTGGAATCATCCTCAATTCTTGAGCCGGCACATGAGCGCGCCTTGAAAATTTCTGACAGCCATCACATCGTCTAACTAGGTCCTCCGCATCAGCATGAGCAGTCAACCAGTAGAAACCGTGACGAAACGCCTTAGCCACCAGATACTTTGAACCGGCGTGGTAACCACAATCCCCTTCATGGATTTCGCGCAAAATTTCGCAGCCTTCCTCAGGGGACACACAGCGTTGAAACACGCCTGATACGCTGCAATGATACAATTCGCCATTGATAATGGTCATGGACTTGGATCGCCGGACTATCTGCCTGGCCAGAGTCTCATCCTCTGGTAACTCGCCCCGGTTCATGTACGCAAGATAAGGAACTGTCCAATCCGTATGACATGCAGGGCTGCCACCAAGCTCCGCGCCCGGATCAGGAATAGCCAAATCCTCTTCACCAGGGAGCTTGACGGACGGGTTATGCAGAACATCTAAAAAGACGTTAGGCGGGACCGGTTTACGCTGAGAACCCAGCCGGCTTAAAGCGTCCGCAGCTTCGTTCTTCCGTCTGTCCACATGATCCACCTAATAACCCTTAAAGTGACCTGCAACAATATCCACCTCACGACGATAGGCTGCCATGAGCGGATCCTTGAATCCCAAGTGCCGATACTTGTTGAGCCACCAGGTCCGAAGTCACCAAGCACTTAACCCGGCTGAGATTCATCTCCTTCGCCATCCGAAGACCATGGAGTAAAGCTTCATACTCAGCTGCATTGTTAGTACAAGGGAACATTAAGCGGAGAACGTAACAGAACTTGTCACCTCGTGGGGAAGTTAATACGACTCCATCCCCCGAGCCCTCCAACTTCCTGGACCCATCAAAATGAATAGTCCAATAAGTGTGATCCGGCTTCTCTTCAGGTGCCTGTAATTCCGTCCAATCATTGATGAAATCTACAAGTGCTTGAGATTTGATCGCCGTTCGAGGCACATATTTTAATCCGTGCGGCCCAAGCTCTATAGCCCACTTGGCAATCCGGCCAGTCGCCTCCCTCTTCTGAATTATATCGCCCAAAGGAGCAGAGCTGACGACTGTGATTGGATGCCCCTGGAAGTATTGTTTAAGCTTCCGGCTTGCCATAAAAACTCCATATGCTAGCTTTTGCCAATGCGGGTACCTTTGCTTGGATTCAATAAGCACCTCGCTAATATAGTAAACCGGCCGCTGAACCGGATACTCCTTGCCTGCCTCTTTGCGCTCTACCACAATAGCCACACTGACTGCGCGAGCATTAGCCACTACGTATAGTAGTAACGGCTCTTTGTCGATTGGAGCTGCGAGAACGGGCGGATTGGATAACTGCCGCTTTAAGTCCTCCAACGCTTCATCAGCGGCGGACTCGCATAAACCGATCCGTTTTTTCAAAGATCTCGTACAAAGGGATGGCCTTCTCTCCGAGGCGACTGATAAACCGGCTCAGCGCGGCAATCCGACCTGCCAAGCGCTGAACGTCGTTGATACACTTCGGTTTAGCCAGGGAGGTAATAGCCGTAATCTTCTCCGGATTAGCTTCAATTCCCCTGTTGGACACGAGAAAACCCAATAACTTGCCTGCCGGTACACCAAAAACACATTTGGCCGGGTTGAGCATCATCTTGTAAACCCGTAGGTTGTCAAAGGTTTCCTTCAAATCGTCAATCAGCGTCTCCTTCTCCCTTGACTTGACCACAATATCATCCACATAGGCGTGCACATTACGGCCGATCTGTTTATGCAGGCAGTTCTGTACACACCGTTGATAAGTTGCCTGGGCGCTCTTGAGCCCAAAGGGCATAGATACATAGCAGAAGGCTCCAAAGGGGGTGATAAACGCCGTTTTCTCCTGGTCCTTAACTGCCATCTTGATCTGATGATACCCAGAATATGCATCCAAAAACTCAACGCCACAACCCGCATGGCATCAATAATCTGGTCAATGCGGGAGGGCAAAAGGATCTCTTTGGACAAGCTTTGTTAAGATCTGTGTAATCCACACACATGCGCCAAGTGCCGTTTTTCTTAAGATCCAGCACCGGATTAGCAAGCCACTCTGGATGGAAGACTTCAATGATAAAACCAGCCGCTAAGAGCCTGGCCACCTCTTCTCCAATAGCTTTTCGCCTTTCTTCGTTAAACCGGCGGAGAAACTGCTTCACCGGTTTGTACTTGGGATCAACATTAAGAGTGTGCTCAGCAAGTTCCCTCTGTACACCTGGCATGTCAGAGGGCTTCCATGCAAAAATGTCCCGATTCTCACGGATGAACTCGATGAGCGCGCTTTCCTATTTCGGGTCCAAGTTGGCGCTGATAGTGAACTGCTTGGACGAATCGCCAAGCACGAAGTCAACAAGCTTAGTCTCAGCCGCCGATTTGAACTTTAGATCCGGATCATGCTCTGTAGTCGGCTTCTTCAAAGGGGTCATATCCACCGGATCAACATTGTCCTTGTAATATTTCAACTCCTCCGTAGCACAAACCGACTCTGCATAGGCCGCATCACCTTCCTCACATTCCAAAGTGATCTTGAGGCTTCCATGAACCGTTATTGTCCCTTTGTGACCCGGCATCTTGAGCTGTAAATAGATATAACAAGGCCGTGCCATGAATTTGGCATAAGCCGGCCGCCCAAATAGGGCGTGATATGGGCTTCGGATTTTCACCACCTCAAAGGTCAGTGTCTCTGATCGGGAATCATGATCGTCTCCGAAAGCCACTTCCAGAGCTATCTCGCCAATAGGGTATGCTGACTTGCCAGGTACCACACCATGGAACACCGTATTAGACGGTTTTAGATTTTTATCTATTAGCCCCATACGGCGGAATGTCTCATAGTACAGAATGTTGATACTGCTCCCTCCGTCCATGAGTACCTTGGTGAATTTATAACCTCCCACCTGAGGGGCCACCACCAATGCTAGCTGGCCCGGATTGTCGACCCGGAGAGGATGATCCTCTCTGTTCCACACGATTGGCTGTTCCGACCAGCGTAAGTAACGTGGTACGGCCGGTTCAACAGAATTCACCGCTCGCTTGTGAAGTTTCCGGTCTCGCTTATCCAAGCTAGTTGTGAAAACATGATATTGCCCACTATTCAACTGCTTTGGATGACTCTGATAACCCGACTGCTGCTGCTGCTGGTTGTAACCACCTTGATTACTGATTGTTATGTCCACTCTGATTGCCATTGAAGCCCGAACCGGAAGCTCCTCCGTCGTGACCCAGACCATGGAAACCAGATCCTGAGCCACCACCAGACCCATGATCATAACGGAAAGCATTAGAATTTTTGAACTCCTGCATAATGTAACAGTCCTTCCAAAGGTGGTTGGCCGGCATCTCCTTCGTACCGTGCTTTGGACAGGGCTGGTTCAACAAATAATTTAGGCGATCCGGGTTCGGATTCGGAGCTCCACCACGATTCGCCGCTTTACCCTTGCGTCGCTGGCCTTTGTCCTGCGCATTAGTATTAGCCACAAAATCCGCACTGCCATCCGCTTTGCGTTTGCCTCCGTTTCCATGGCCTGCCGGATTGTGTTGATGCCCCTTGGAGTTGTTGTTCTTTTTTCCCTTCCCTGCCTTGTCATCCTCAGACTCGGGATCCTTGGTACTATCAGAATCAGCATACTTCACTAAGGCACCCATGAGGGTTCCCATGCCGTTACAAAATCGCTTCATTCGCCCCAACTTTAACTTTAGAGGCTTAAACCAGCAGTTGCCCTCCAGGGTTATAATCGCAGAATCAACGTTGATCCAGCCTGATGAGTGCAAGATTTCCGAGACGCGGCGTACCCAATGGGTTGTTGACTCCCCTTCCTCCTGGACACAGGCCGCCAATTCCACTATTGACATGGGCTGCTTGCAGGTATCTTTGAAATTCTGGATAAACCGGGCTCGCAAATGGGCCCATGAGCTGATAGAATTGGGCGGCAAGCTCATTAACCAAGTACGGGCCGTCCCTTCAAGCATCATGGTAAAGTACTTTGCACACGCGGCCTCATCCACGTCTAGCATCTCCATGGCCATCTCATATCTCTCTACCCATGCTTCTGGAGACAAATCGGCAGTGTAATTTGGCACCTTGCACGGACCCTTGAAGTCTTTGGGTAAGCGCACATTGCGTAAAGAGGGGATTAAACAGGGCACCCCCAAGGAACTAGAAGCGACCCCTGGCTCGACTGAGGTGGTGGGGCGAACCTGCGTAAGCTAACGCGCCTCGTTCTGTGCTGCTAACTCGGCCTCCCTTCGTGCCCGGGCCCGGTCCACCACTTCCTGAGCATCACGAATACCGCTTGCCGGGTTATTGCTACGGGCCGCTTCACGGTTCCGTGCAATGCTCGATACGGACGGTTCATCCATACGCCTGCTGTAGCTCCGGCTCGGACGAGGGGTGGAATGGATCCGGTCACGGCTGTATGAGTATGCCTCCTGTTGGATCAAAGCGGTCCGAAGAAGCTCCTTAACCCGACGTGTCTCTACCGCCTGCGGAGAATCACCTTCGATCGGGATGGCCTCCAATCGTGAAGCGACAGCGGCAAGATTGTCCATAGGATTAGAATAATGACCCGGAGGTGTCTGGACCGGCGGAGGTACCACATTGTTCTGCCGAGGGGGTTCCATTAGGCGGGGTTGGAACGGCGCGCCTGGCCCCGCCGCCTCAGCCCGGTTTACCTCCGGCGGATTACTGGTTCCAGCTCCTGGGGTGTGAAAGAGATTTTGGCGTCGAAAACTGAAGGCAAGCGGGACATGTGTTTCCGCTTCAAGACCTCATGCGACGCGTTCTGGTCCAGCATGAGCTTATAGGCCTGGGCATCCAAAGCGGCCCGCTCTGCGACCATCCTGTCGTTCTCAGCTGCCAGGTCGGCCTTGGCCTGCGCGATCTGCTCTCTCACCTTTGCAATTTCTGCGTTGTGGGCATCCTGATCTGCCGGATTGGCCTCCGCCATGAGCACAGCTAGCGCATCGAACAGATCAGATAAGACTTGAGCCGGCGGGCGCATAGGACCTCCTGCCCCGGCTGCCGCCACCGCTCATGATCCGGAGAGCATTGCTGCTGCGGTCGAAGAGTGAAGCGCTGCTTGTGTACCGGCCATGAATGTTCCAACCCGGTTGGACAGATCGGAGGGGTCCGTTATACTGTCGCCATCGGAACAGCCCCCAATCTGGTCGTCTTGCAACTGGTACAACGATTCGGTTTCTCCGGTCGAGGACTCGTCGCCGGAATAGACGACGGTCTCGCTACCATATCCTGATCCGTCCTCATGTTCTCCGTGGATGACCCCCACGAAGGCACGCTTCACGATCGGTTTAACCTGGGCAGATCTCGCACGCCGAGCCGTCTCGACGAGGTCGGTGCAGATGTCCGGCTCAGGACCCGGCTCACCAATCTTGCCGATGAAAATGTGTATGCCACCAAAGGGGACCCGGTACCCGTACTCAATTGAGCCGGCCTCGGGGCCCCATCCTGCGTCGTCGGTGTAGAGCTTGCCACGACGACTCTTGGTCATCCGGCCCACAACATAGCCTTTGAGTCCTTCGAACTTGCCCTCCAAGAACGTCAAACCATCGTGCGATAGCCCCACGGTGGGCGCCAACTGTTGTGGTTTTCTCACGGCAGATGTCCTCGTGAAAGGACTTAGTCGTGGAGCCATCGCTACGGGTTAACTTGAAGGGGTTAAAGTGGACACAAAGACACGAGAGTTTATACTAGTTCGGCCCCTTCGATGAAGGTAAAAGCCTACGTCTAGTTGTGATGGGATTGATGGGGTGTCGATGACCAGGGAGCAAACAAGCTTCGCCTAGGCCTCGAGTTGTTGTTGTCTGTCCTGAACCGCCGCCGGGTCATCCCTTTATATACACAGGTTGACGCCCGGCCGGTCTACAGAGTTCCGAGGCCGACTCATACAAAGTGTCCGGCTCGATCTCTCCTCTCCTAACTTATATTACAAGTTTACATAGTCATGGCGGTTTACTATCATGGGCCCTAATCCGCCTCTGGGCTGTGGGCTTCTAAGCTTCGTTAGTAAAACGCCATCTTCTGGATCATCATGGGCTTCAGTATAACCAAGGGTGAATCGGGCCCTCCTGGCCGGTTTACCCTCCGTAGCTATATCCTCAACAAAGGGTATCGAGCATTGTTCCAAACCCTAGTATGTCTAACATGGTATCAGATGACGCGTTCGATCAGCGCCGTGCTTCCGCCTCCTCTGCTGCCGCCGCGCCGCCTCTCTCAACCCTAGCGATGGAGTCTCTGTTCCTGGCGTCGCCTCCACTCGCTTGGGCCCGATCGACCGAGTCGGGGTCGCGTCCCCCTGCGCCGCCTCGATCACCCGCGATGCAATCGCTCGCGGCCGGCGCCCCGATTCTGCCGCGTGATGCGCCTCCACCGCCGGCCTCCTAAGGCGCCTCCGCGCAGGCGCCCTATGGTGGCCATCCTGCCCCGCTTCAGTTCCCCGACGCGCCGCTGGCCTCGGGGCCCTATGGCGCTCACGTACAGACGCCCTATGGTGGCCCGTATCCTGGGCCGTACGTCGCGCCGCCGTCGGTGTCGTACAGGCCGCCTCCTGCGATGCACTATGAAGCACCGTATGGTGCGCCCTACGCCGCCGCTCCTCTGTCATACGTCGCGCTTGTCGCACTACCCTACGGTGTGCCCTCTTCGGCGCCCTACGGTCATCACCAACACTACCGTGCGCCTCCGTCGACCGATGCGCTGGTTTCGTACAGTGGAGTCCCGACGCCTGATCCGCCGCTCTCCACGCCGGTGGCCGATCCAGGACCATTCCACTTTGCTCATCTGGTGTCGGTGAAGCTCTCTGCTGATAACTACCTCCTGTGGCGTGCTCAAGTGTTGCCGCTGATGCATAGTCACTACCTTGAGGGGTATGTTTGATGGCTCACTGCCGTGCCCTCCGGACGTGGTTCCAGTGCCCTCGTCCCATGGTGGCTCCATCATGGCCCGCAACCCTGCTTATCGTCGGTGGATCGCTCAGCATCAAGCCATCCTGGGGGCTATTCAGTCTTCGCTCAGTCCGTCCGTGGCCGGCGGCGATATGGTCGCTGGGTGATGCAGCGACGAGAAAGAGTGGGCCATGAAGTCGCTGGGTGGTGCAGCGACGAGGAGGGATCAAGCGATTGTCATTCGGCGGAGCGACAAGGAGGGAGACGGCGGGCGGTCGTCGGCAAGGCGGTGGAAGAAGATCGTTGATGGAAGATGTGGTGCCGAGGTGCGGCGCTGAACCTCATCAAGATCATCGTCCGGGGGAGTCGGATGAGTCAAGGAGTCGTGTGTGTTAGCACGGCGGTCGGTCGGTTGTCGTCGTCGTGTGAACGTCGTCATGTCCAAGTGCTCGTCTTTGTGAGGAGGCGTTGAAGATGAAGCGTGCCCAGATCGTCTATGTGCCTCGACGAGATGATCAAATTCAAGTATGTGGGGGAGGTAAACCAGTGAAGGTGAGTCTCTTCAATGAGGTCATGTCTCTACATGAGGCTGGAATGGGCGGTGTAGCCCACAGGGTGGTGTAATCTACAAGGAGCCGGCATGTATCTTGCTAGGGTGGATGGTGAGTCCACCGGGTCCATTATTCTGGTGCTGGACTTTGAGTCCAAGTAGTACAGGTGGTGCTGGCTCAGCGTGTTGGTCCGGTTTGGATATAAAGTGGTGTCCGTACACGTCTAGGTTTGGTTTATGTCGGTAGCTTTAGGACGAGTTACTGCATATATATATGCGGGTATATGTGATCATTGTAACCGTGGGAAAAAGAGAAAAAGAAATAGAGAGAAGAGAGGCACGACACGTGCCTTTGGGAAAAGTTTTTACGTGTGCGTGTTCATCGTGATTCGATGTGATCGATCCCGAGGGCAAAGTTCCAACAGAATCGGGATACATTTGGCATGGTTCAAGGGAACACATTAATTAAACGAATTATAAATATAAGAGAAAGACTATTTTGGAGAAGATAGGTAGAAGTTGTAAGTCCTATTGTAAGAATACTCCACTTTTCATAATTTTCATAATAAAATATGAGGATTCTATTATGAAATTATGAAAAGTTCATTGATAGGAAAAGAATACTTAGCACACAGTATAACAAACAAAACTTTTTTTCTTGTATATATAAGAGGGGTTTTTTATTCTAAGAATATTGTACCGAGTAATTCGACACATAAAAGTACATTCAAAGAAGAATCAAAATTATTAAATAATTGGAATTCTTTTTTGATAAGTCAATTCATATTATTCCAAAATCTTATTATTTGTTTGTTGCCCAGAAAAACCCTTTGGTTTTGGATGCTCATTACCGCTCGAAAATGATCTTGATTTTACTAAAGAATGGAAGTAAACATGTTAGTAACGGAACCCTCTTCAAATAGGTCTAATGGATAAGCTACATAACAGATCCATTGGTTGTCCTCCCCACCGACAGGCTCGATGTCATAGCATCGTCCTTTGTAACGATCAAGACTGGTAAGTCCATTAGTCCAAACAGTTGTCATTGTACCAGTAGAAGATTCGGCAGCTACTCCAGCCCCTGCTTCTTCGGGCGGAACATCAGGCTGAGGACTTACTCGGAATGCTGCCGAGATATCAGTATCCTTAGTTTCATACTCTGGGGTGCAGTAAGTCAATTTATAGGGATGGTTAGTCCAAGACGCGGAACAACCGAGTTTTCTTTTGGAGAAATACTATTATTATGGGGCTGTACACGCGGTAGAAAAATTACGTCAATCTGTTGAGATATGGTATGCGACAAGTGAATATTTGAAACAAGAAATGAATTCAAATTTTCGGATAACGGATCCTTCTAATCCAGTCTATCTAATGTCTTTTTCAGGAGCCAGAGGAAATGCATCTTAAGTACATCAATTAGTAGGTATGAGAGGATTAATGTCGGACCCTCAAGGACAAATGATTGATTTACCTATTCAAAGCAAAGCGGGTTGTATAGATTGGTACCATCATTCTAGAAATTAACGACATAACCAAGACTCAAATATTTGTGTCATACTACTTACCAAAGCACGTAGAAAATTTTGAGGGTATATGACATGGCCTTCCTTAATGACTTCCTTCTTCACTTTATCATGTAGAACTTCCATATTTGTAGTAACGACAGGTAGGGCGCTGCCATCTTGGGGAGGTTCAGTATGCATAGAAGAAGCTTCCTCCAGTGTTATCTCATCATTGCTAGAACCTAAAACTATCAGAAATAATTCAGAATCAAAGGGCAAAAGGGGGCTGGGTGAGGTTTCTTTCAAATTTATTCTCTACCCTCGATACAGATTTGCATATTTTGTACTCCCTCCGTCCGGAAAAACTTGTCATCAAAATGGACAAAAAGGGGTGTATCTAAAACTAAAATACATCTAGATACATCTCCTTTTATTCATTTTGATGACAAGTATTTTCAAACGGAGGGAGTAGCATATTTGTACTGTTACTTTGTGGTATCAAGTAACAGTATCCTGTTCGGTGTGAACCACGCGGAAACACGTAATCTTAGCATTGAGTTTTGCATAAGACCATACCACAAGTAATTCCATTGCCTTTGCATAGCGCAACCAAATTCAGAAAAAGAATCTAGAGTAAAATGCATTGGTCATCATTGAACTTGTCGCATACGCTCACTTTGGTCACTGTACTTAAGAATACGATCAATACGGTCACTATATACGTGTTGAGGTGATTATACGGTCACTGCCAGATCATATAGCCCCGTATTTCATCTATTTGACCGGTCAAATAATCCACATGGCACCTCTTGTCAGTGGGTGGTGAACAAAAAGCAGAGGGATAATAAAATTCTGTACCGATTCAGATTCGAACCACAAACACTGCACTCATGTGGCAGTACGCAAACCAGCGTCAAATATCTCGCCTTATGTCTGGTTGGAGGAAGTAAGCCTTTTATATCGTCTAGGCATTCATATGACAGCCATTAGGATTTTTCCTTTTACGTGGGAGCCATTAGACTCTACGGCCGGTCTGGGTGGCCGCTGGCACCGTTCCGTACATGGCCGACTGATGCTCGCCGGGCGTAAGGCGATGATGCGTGTGGGCGGTGCGGCGGTGGTGTCGGGCAAGGTGCCGGCTGTCTTGGAGGTGGACGTGCAGCGGACAAGGACGCCATGCACGGGGACACGGGCGTGCATGCAGCACCCGGTCAAGTCGGCCGGGCTACGGCGAACAATGACGCGCAGGTAGACGCAACAGCCGGCCAAGCTGCGACTGACGATGTTGGATGTTCACACGGACGCGGAGGTGGATGCTCACGCACACGTCGTGGACGTGGACGCGGAACTAAATGCCGCAGTCGGCCATGCTACGGTGAACGGCGACATGGAGGTGCACACAGAGGTAGGGGTGGACGCGAACGCGGCGGATGAAGACATGGAGGTGCACGCAGACGACGACATGGAGATGCACGTACGTGAACGCACCAGCCGGCCATGCTACAGCAGACGACAACATGGACATCGACCCCACATATTGAGGCCCGACAAAGACCTGGGTAGGTGCGGTTTGCTACATGATGATCATAGACTTTGCATGGTTAAAGATGATCTTTAGATTTTATCCATACATTTTTTTTGAAGTTTGCATTATTACACTTATTTTGCATGTACAGATCGGGCTAACAAGAGAAAGAGGGGTTGGTACGTTTGGAGATCGACTCTGCATGTGTACATATTTTCATTATCCCTTACTTTTTTTCGTCCACACACTGACAAATGGGTCCCGCATAGATAGGGAGAGAACGAGCTGGGGAGGTGCCATGTGGATTGTTTGACTGATAAAATAGATGGAATGCGGAGATATACGATCTGACAGTGACCGCGTAATCACCTTAACATGTATATAGTGACCGTAGTGACCGTATTCTGAAGTACAGTGACCAAAGTGAGCGTACGCGACAAGTTTTCAATGACCACCGATGCATTTTACTCAAGAATCTACTGTTACATTTCAACTTTTTCTGCCGCACTAATTAAATAAGGGGAACACAACATAACCTGCAGCGTGTGGAGTAAGAAACTAAGAATTCACTTAGCTGCTCCAACAATTATGATATGTTTGGTTTGAACCTTTGTGGTTTTTTAACCAACATACAAAGCAATTTGGATCATGTATCCTTAGATTGTCCTTGGATCAAATACAGTGCGGCTAATTGTTTTCTCTTTTCAAATCGAAACAAAATTTGCACAGCAATGACACACCAACGAAGTGTTCTTCCTAAATTGAAAGCCTATCATGATGGAGATTCGGAGCATGCAGTACAAAAAGAAAGGAAAACTGGAAGGGGCACAGTCACCATCTGTAGAATCAGAAGCAGAGGCGGGGGCCGAAGCTATTGGCGCAACATCTTCAGACATTACGGCCGGCCACAACGATTGAGGATATCTGGCGTGGTAGCTTGCGTCTGGTGGCTAGCCGTCCGGACGGCCATGGTACGTTGGGATTGAGGCAGAGGCGGAGCCGTGAGAAATTTCAAGAAGTGTGAACGCACCAACGGTTTTGCTAATTTACAGTCGGCTGTTTTGTAATTCGCTGACGTTCAAATTTCTGTCCGTTTGATCTCGCGTCGAGATTCACGCTCGGTCCTGCTTTTTGTGCTGGTTTTCGGGTTGGTTTTGTTCATCGGGCGCGGTTTTCTGGATCCGCCCGTTTTCCTCGACCCGGCCGAACCGGTGGGCACTGTAGGTTTTTGTCCCTTTTGAATTTGGAGCGGGGTGTCGTTCCCCTTTCTCATTTGGATAAGGCAGAGGGAGTGAGGGAGGGCGAGGCGATTCCTCGAGGCGATTCCCCATGTTTATGGCGATTTGGAGCTCATCCGCCGCAGGATTTTGACGGCACTCTCTTCGTTCTCGTCGCCCGCGACTGCGCTGGTTTGTTGCCCTGCCTTCTCTCTCGTTCGCCCTTGCTTTTTGTGGCCCTGTAGCTTCAGATCTAGGTGATTTTTGGGCTTCTCGGATCCGCGGGATGTGTATGTTGCTGCCGTGGTGTTCTAGTTCGCCATGGGCGCGCGCGTGAATTTCTGGTAGGATCCTGCAGTGTGTCACCCGTAGTTTTCCACGCCCGTGATCTGTGTGTTCCTGCAGATTTTGTGGAGCAGCGCCCGTCATGGGTTCTAGTTGTTGATGTGTAGGTAGGCCCAGAGGTTAGTTTTCCTGTAGATGTTGTGGATGTACGCGTAGTTGGTGTTAGTTTTCAGCGGCGGATCCTGTAGCTTGTGTGTGTAGATCGAGTTGTCGCTATAGCGCCTGAATTTTGCCATGTTTGGTGTCGTTTTTGTCCCCTGTTGTTCATCCCGGTGGTTTATTAAGTCATCTCTATGTATTTTTGTTCCTGTTTTGTTGTGCATTTTCGTGAATTTCATGCTTGTTTTTATCTAAGATCAAGGGTCTGCAGAATATATGCGCATGAAGTTCTGCTGTCTTTTTTCTCACTGCATCTTGTCCTGCAGATATATGTTTTTCCAGCCTATTAGTTGGCATATTTTTGTTCACTGCATCTTGTCCTGTAGAGGTTCATTGGTACCTTTTGCGCCATGCCGTTGCCTTGTGTTTTTCGTTGTGGACGCAGCCCAAATCCTGTGCCCCTCCCCAGTATGATTTTGTCATCGTTGATGTGATTTTTTATGTGTCCTATAGTTGATGTGGAAGTAGGCGTAGTAGGCAATAGGTTTCAGCGATGGATCCTAAAGCTGATGTTGCTGAAGACCGAGTTGTGGTTTGTAGCCTCTGAATTTTGTCATCTTTGTAATGTTTCTTGTCTATTGACGTTGTCTATTGTTGTTGCTCTTGTCAAGCTTTTTCCGTATCTCGGGAATCGCCTGCTAGATGTAGGTTTTTATCCCCCTTTTGTGCCATGATTGTTTACATTTAGGGATGGCATGATTTTCGAGTTTTTTTTAGTGTTTTTTTGTGTCATCTTATTCCAGTGTTGGCTGTTGGTTAAGTATATTGAGTGTTGTTGTTTTGTACTGTAATTCATGTGAGAGTTTCAGTATATCCACTTCAGTGTAATTATAGTGTATTTTTGTCCAAGTACTTGTAGTGTAATAAACCTTTTGGCAGAGCTATTTGATGTCCAGTACTTTGTTATAACGTTTTTTTCGTCTAGTGATGATTTTGTTACTCATGTTAAGTTTATATTTGCAGGCTGTGAATTTGCCTAGTGATTTTTTGTTTTTGCGAGCTCTAGGTGTTTAATTCACCTTGTGTTCAACGAATGTTGGTTAAGGATCTTTAGTGTTATTTTTAGGCTGTAATTTATTTTCAGACTTACTGTGTCCTTTTTGTCCCAGTATTACAATGTAATCTCTCTTATGTTCTTACAGTGTATTTTTGTGGTAGTTTTGCAGTGTAAATGCACTCATTTACAGTATAATTGTGCTAGTCTTACAATGTAATTTCTGTTAGTTTTTACACTGTAATTGTGCTAGTTTTTACAGTCTAATCTCAGTGTATTTATTTATTCAATTACAATGTAGTTGTGCTAGTTTTTATAGTGTAATTGCGCTAGTTTTACACTGTAATTACAGTGTATTTTTTGTCCAATACTTACGGTGTAGTTGTGCTAGTTTTTACAGTGTAAATCCACTTATTTACAGTATATTTTGCGCTAGTTTTTACAATGTAATTTCTGTTAGGTTTTACACTGTAATTGTGCTAGTTTTTACAGTGTAATCACAGTGTATTTTTGTTCAATACTTACAGTGTAGTTCTGCTAGCTTTACACTGTAATTACAGTGTATTTTTGTCCAATGCTTACAATGTAGTTGTCCTAATTTTTATAGTTTAATTACAGTGTATTAAGTTGTATACTTACAGTGTATTTTTGAGTTTTAATTGGATACCTTTCACTGTTACTTATGTTTCTGTTTTTTCCCTTTTGTGATCATTCGTTTTTTAGGTTAAAATGGGCAAGCTACGGAAAGCTTCTCATTGGGATGTTCCCGTAGTATCATCTTTAGATAGTGCAAATTCTGGAGGTGAACCATTTGTGCCTAATGATTTTGCAGAAGATGGTTCTTACCCTGTGTCTATGGTATTTATTTATTTTGTGCTTCTTTTTATTTTAGTTTTTTTGCCCCTCATTTTTTTTGGGTTGTCTTATTTTTTAAATTGGTTTTTTCTGCAGGAATTGTCTGGTGACGAAGGAGGGCTTGACAAAGCTCTTCTGAAGTTCTATCTTAATCAAGTATGTTTTATTTTTATCTAGGAATTTTCATTCTTGTTTCATTTTTTGCATTTTTTTTTCTGTTGTGTGATAGTTATATTTTTCCTATTTTTTTCAGAAAGTAAAATGCCTCAAGAGGAAATTATCATCTGCTTCAAGGAGGAATGTGGTTAGTTCCAACTTACTTTTTATCTTAGTAGTTTTTACTTTCTGAAAGAAAAATGCTTGAATTTCTATCTTAATGAATTTTTTTTGTTGTGTAAGTCCAATTCTTAGTAACTGCATTTTTTCATTGTATTGCAATGTTTATTTTGTACTAAGTAATAGTAATCTGAAGCAATTATTTGACTGGTTTGATATGTGTTTTCAGTCATGTTGTTTTTTGTCATTTTCTAGTGTAAGTCCAATTATTTAGTAGCTGTATTTTTTGATGTATTGTAATTTATTTTTTGTTCTTAGTAATAGTAATGCGAAGTAATTATTTTGAGTGGTTGATATGGTGTTTCTCTTTTGTTGTTTTTGTAGAGGCAGAAACGCTCTAGTGATTACCCTACTTGTGCTACTTTCACTAGATATTCTGGGAAGTTCTTCTCTGGTGTTGTTGATGGTCTGTGTTCTAGGTATCGAGATGTTGTCCAGAGATATGGCATGGGCTGTCTCTTAGAGTTTGTTAGGACCGAGGTGCCCCTCAGGTTAGTGAAGTGGCTCGCCAGTAGGTTTGATGTCCTTTCATCTGAATTCCAGCTCAAAAAGAAATTTATCCCAATGACCAAGTATGATATTCATGACATCCTCGACCTTCCAGTAGATGATGAGCCACTTGTGTGTGATGCTGAATCTGGCCGTGATTTTATCCTCTCTCACTTCAACTTGAGCAGTATTCCTCCCGTGTCCTTCTTTGCTAACAAGCTGAAATCAACCGAAGTCGAGTTGCCTGATGAAGATGTCTTTATTTGTTTCATGATTGTTGCTTTTTCATCATTCCTTTGTCCCAACTCTAACCTCAGTCCTAGCCCAAAGTACCTTCACATCTTCAGGGATTGTCCTTCTGTGCGTAACTATGATTTGTCAAAATTTGTTTATGAGTGATTGTTGAGTTGCATAAAAAAGTTCAAGGATTCCACTAAAGTTGCTTCCAAAAGATCAGTGACGTTTGGCGGTTGTCACTACGCTATTGCTGTAAGTCTTGTTATTGTTCTTCTTTTTTTCCTTTTTAGTTTGATTTGTCATGTTATAGTCATTTTTAATCTTTCGCTTTGTTCTTATTTTCTAGGTTTGTTACCTTGACCAACTTAATTTTGGTCTTCACTCGGTCTCTGATGTAAAGCCTCGGATCCTAGCATGGAGAGGCAACAAAATTAAGCAATTTGTAGAGCTTGATAGAAACAATAGCCGCTCTTTTGGTAAGATGCCTCTAAAGCAGCTGTGTGCTTCAGTTCATCCGCAGGTTGGTTTTTTTCCTGCTGCTTGTTTTGTACATATGTTCTTTGAGTTTTTCTTTCTTTTTTTGTGGTTGTTGATGTTACTCCGTATGTTCTGATGACAACTTTATTTTTTTTGTCATTGTAGCAGTCTATCGAGAAATCTTCAGCAAGCAGGGATGGTGATGTTCCCTTTTGCAATGCCAAACTTTTTGAAATGAATGTGCAGAAATCATTTGGTGCTCGTTTTGGGTTAGAGGTTAGCATAGTTATGATTAAGCTCTTTTTTGCCTTCTCTATTTTTTTTGTTTTAATCTTGTGGGTTTACTGAATTCTTTTTCTTTTTCAGGCTGCTCAGGTAGTTATAGACCTTGTTAAAGCTAGGAAGAAAGACAAGCCTAAGCTATTTGTAGAATGGTCAGAACCTCTTGTAATTGATGTCCTTGATTGCATAGCAAACTCACCTTTGATTGTGAAATCTATTGCTACACCAAAATTTTCTCCAAGCGAATTTCAATCTCTGAGCAACTTCTCTTTTGGTTAGTTTCTTTCCTAATGTTTCTCTTAATTTTTGTCTTTATTTTCTGTTTTTATGTAATTTTTTTATCATATGATTTGTTTGTTTTTTGCTCATGTTAGTGTTTGTTTCTTTATCCTTTCTGAAGGCAATAAGTCTGTTTCTATTCACTCTTTCATTGCTGAAAGAAACTTTGAAACTGTTGTCGAAAAGCCGTCTTCTCAAGTCCAGCCCCCAATCCCCAATCTGAACGAAGCTTCTACTTTTGCTGCTGGTGTTATTTCGGATGGGGATTTTCTCAATCCATTAGTATTATCTAGCTCATCTCCAGCTCCTAAGGTGTGTGTTGAGGTATTTGTCTAGTACAACAGTTTATGTTTTTATTGCTTGATGCATTTACACTAATCATTTTTGTGTTTTTGTTTGATAGAGCGTGGTGAATGAAGCTAATGCTGAAGGTGCAATTCCAATGGCTCCTCTATCTTGTGCAAAAAGTGCTTCTGATGCTATAGGTTTGATTTTTTCACTTCTTTTTATTTTTGTATTTTTTGTGTTCTCCCATGGGTTCTTCATTTAGATTTTTTCTTGTTGTTCATGTGTACCTGTTTGTTTTCATTTTGTAGGTGTATCCCCTTCAACAATGCAGTGTCCAATTGCAGTTGTTGGTTCTTCGCTGATGCAATCAGGTAATTGTTTGTTTAATTATTTCCAGGGCATAGTTTTCATTTTCTTTTTTGTTTGTAGCTGACCATCTTTTGTGTATTTTGTGTAGCCGGTCCTGATAAGAAGTGTGAGCCCAAGGTTGTTGTCAATGATTTTCAAAAACCAAGTTTTGCGAAATTCAGTCGCTCTCTTGGTGTCCAATCGCATCCTGAAGATTCCATTGAACAGCCCAAAGTTAAAGAGGGTGTCTCTTCTGTTGGTGGACTGTCCCCTCTGGTTCCTACTCGTTTGACGCATCGGTTCCGCAATGTGGTTAGCATCTACATCTTGTTTGTCGTTTTATGCTATTTTTTGTTCATTCGATTTTCCATGTATTTTTTCAGTATTGATTTTGTATGTTCCATTTGTTTTATATCAGATAGATGATGTTGAGTGCTCTCAGTATGTTGTTGAAAGATTCTTGAGTTCGATTGATCATGCGAATGATGAGGTAATTATTTCTGAATTTTAAGTCGTGTCTTCTCGTTTAGTAGATGGTTTTTTGTTTTTTATTTCTGATTTTCTGTTTGTTCCTTTTTTTGTTAACAGGATTGCATTGAAATGGTGAAGTTCCCTCCTTCTGAAGTTCCAAAGTCAAATTTCTCCTCAAGCCACGTTAATGATCAGGTTTGGTGTTTTTTCTTTATGATTTTTGTTTATTGATTATTTTTTTGCCATGTTTTTTTAGTATGCTTTTGGTCTATCTCTGTTTTAAATTGTATTTCCCCTAGTTTGAGTGTTGTATTTATTGCATGAAGAACTCTGTATTGTATGTCTGAAATTCACTGTAAGTATGCTTGACTTAGCATTTGTGTGGTTGACTTAGCACGATGGAGTTTTGTGAAGGAAATATGCCCTAGAGGCAATAATAAAGTTATTATTTATTTCCTTATACCATGATAAATGTTTATTATTCATGCTAGAATTGTATTAATCGGAAACATAATACATGTGTGAATACATAGACAAACAGATAGTCACTAGTATGCCTCTACTAGACTAGCTCATTAATCAAAGATGGTTGTGTTTCCTAACCAGAGACATGTGTTGTCATTTGATTAATGGGATCACCTCATTAGGAGAATGATGTGATTGACATGACCCATTCCGTTAGCTTAGCACTTGATCGTTTAGTATATTGCTAATGCTTTCTTCATGACCTATACATGTTCCTCGTAACTATGAGATTATGCAACTCCGTTAACGGAGGAACACTTTGGTACTACCAAACGCCACAACGAATCGGGTGATTATAAAGGAGTACTACAGTGTCTCCAAAGGTACTTGTTGGGTTGGCGATTTGAGATTAGGTTTTGTCACTCCGATTGTCTGAGAGGTATCTCTGGCCTTCTCGGTAATACACATCACATAAGCCTTGCAAGCATTACAACTAATGAGTTAGTTGTGAGATGATGTATAACTGAACGAGTAAAGAGACTTCCGTGAACTAGATTGAACTAGGTATTGATACCGACGATCGAATCTCGGGTAAGTAACATACCGATGACAAAAGGAACAACGATATATCGTTATGCGGTTCGACCGATAAAGATCTTCAGAGAATATGTAGGAACCAATATGGGCATCCGTGTTCCGCTATTGGTTATTAATCGAGAATGGTTCTAGGTCATGTCTACATAGTTCTCGAACCCGTAGGGTCCGCACGCTTAACGCTTCGATGACAGTTCATTATGAGTTTATAAGTTTTGATGTACCAAGGTTGTTCGAGTCCGGATGTGATCACGGACATGACGAGGAGTCTCAAATGGTCGAGACATAAAGATTGATATATTGGAAGCCTATGTTTGACTTGAAAGGTTAGGATGAAAACAGAAGTTAGGAACACCGGGTTACTGGAACCCCGGGGGTCTATGGGCCTTGATGGGCCTTAGAGAGAAGAAGAAGGGCCGGGCCAGGCAGCCGCGCGCCCTCCCCTCTAGTCCGAATAGGACAGGAGAGGGGCGCCCTTCCTCTTCCCTCCTCCAATCCTAATCCAACTAGGAAAGGGGGGAGTCCTACTCGGTGGGAGTAGGACTCCTCCAGCGCGCCTCAATGGGCCGCCCCCTTGCTCCTTTATATATAGGCGGGGGCACCCAACACACAAGTTGATCTACGGATCGTTCCTTAGCCTGTGCGGTGCCCCCTCCACCATATTCCACTTCGGTCATATCGTCATGAGCTTAGCGAAGCCCGCGCGGAGAAGTCATATCGTCATGAGCTTAGCGAAGCCTGCGTCGGTGGAGCATCATCATCGCCACCACGCCGTCGGTTGTGGAACTCATCCCCGACACTTTCTTTGGATCGGAGTCCGGATCGCCATCGAGTGAACGTGTGTAACTCGGCGGTGCCGACGTTCGGTGCTTGGATCGGTCGGATCGTGAAGACGTCGACTACATCAACCGCGTTGTTATAACGCTTCGCTTTCGGTCTCACGAGGGTACGTGGACGGACACTCTCCCTCTCGTTGCTATGCCATCACCATGGTCTTGCGCGTGCGTGGAAATTTTTGAAATTACTACGTTCCCAACATGATGGCATCCGAGCCTGGTTTTATGCGTTGATGTCATGTGCGAGTAGAACACAAGTGAGTTGTGGGCGATATAAGTCATCTCGCTTACCAAAGATGTCATACTTTGGTTGGCGGTATTGTGAGATGAAGCGCCCGGACCGACATTACGCCAGACGCTTACGCGAGGCCGGTTTCACCGCCGAGCACTAGTTGCTTAAAGGTGACCGACGGTGTCGCTTTCTCTCACTTTAGTTGAACTGAAAGTGTGGCTACGCCGGTCCTTGCGAAGGTTAAAACAAGCACCAACTTGACAAACTATCGTTGTGGTTTTGATGCGAGGTAAGAACGGTTCTTGCTTTCGGCCGTAGCGACCATTTTAAAACTTGCAACAACAAAGTAGAGGACGCCTAACTTGTTTTTGCGGGGCATGTTGTGATGTGATGTGGTCAAGACGTGATGCTATATTTTATTGTATGAGATGATCATGTTTTGTAACCGAGTTATCTACAGAATGGCGAGAGCCATATGGTTGTCGCTTATTGTATGAAATGCAACGCCATGTAATTGCTTTACTTTATCACTAAGCGAGAGCGATAGTCGTAGAAGCAATAGTTGGTGAGGCGACAACGATGCTACGATGGAGATCAAGGTGTCGCTACGGTGATTTATGGTGATCATGGCGGTGCTTGACGATGGAGATCACAAGCACAAGATGATGATGACCATATCATATCACTTATATTGATTGCATGTGATGTTTATCCTTTATGCATCTTATCTTGCTTTGATTGACGGTAGCATTATAAGATGATCTCTCACTAAAATAATCAAGAGGTGTTCTCCACGAGTATGCAACGTTGCTAAAAGTTCAGAGTACCCGGACACCACGTGATGATCGGGTGTGATAAGTTCTCGTCCATCTACAACGAGTGCAAAACAGTTGCACACGCGGAATACTCAAAGTTAAACTTGACGAGCCTAGCATATAACAGATATGGCCTCGGAACACGGAGACGAAAGGTCGAGCGTGAATCATATAGTAGATATGATCAACATAGTGATGTTCACCATTGAAACTACTCCATCTCACGTGATGATCGGACATGGTTTAGTTGATTTGGATCACGTAATCACTTAGATGACTAGAGAGATGTCGTATAAGTGGGAGGTTTTAATATGATTAATTAAACTTAAATTTATCATGAACTTAGTACATGATAGTATTTTTGCTTGTCTATGTTTATTGTAGATAGATGGCTCGTCTTTGTTGTTCCGTTGAATTTTAATGCGTTCCTTGAGAAAGCAAAGTTGAAAGATGATGGTATAAATTACACGGACGGGTAAGAATTTGAGGATTATCCTCATTGTTGCATTGACAGAAGAATTACGCCCTGGAAGCTTGGCCGGGTGCCGAACTTTTTGGAGGAGCTACGCCGAAGTTGTGAACGTCTGGCGAGCAAAGTCGATGACTACTCGATAGTTCAATGTGCCATGCTTTACGGCTTAGAACAGGGTCTTCAACGACGTTTTGAACGTCATGGAGCATATGAGATGTTCCAGAGTTGAAGTTAATATTTCAAGCAAATGCGGATTGAGAGATATGAAGTCTCCAATAAGTTCTATAGGCGCAAGATGGAGGAGAATAGTTACGTCGGTGAACATATACTCAAAATGTCTAGGTATAATAATCACTTGATTCAAGCGGGAGTTACTCTTAGGATGATAGTGTCATTGATGTAATTCTCCAATCATCGCCACCAAGCTACAAGAGCTTCGTGATGAACTATAATATGCAAGGATGACCAAAACAATTCCCGAGCTCTTCGCAATGCTAAAAGCCGTGGAGGTAGAAATCAAGAAAGAGCATCAAGTGTTGATGGTCAACAAGACCACTAGTTTCAAGAAAAGGGCAAAGGAAAGAAGAAGGAAACTTCAAAAGAACAGAAAGAAAGTTCTTTGCTCAAGAGAAGAAACCCAAGTCGGACCTAAGCACAAATCGAGTGTTTTTACCGCAAGCGATCGACAACGGAAGCGGAACGCCCCAAGTATTTGGCGGATAAGAAGGATGGCAAGGTGAACAAAGGTATATGTGATATACATGTTATTGATGTGTACCTTACTAGAGCTCGAGTAGCACTGGGTATTTGATCTTGGTTACATTGCTAATGTTTGCAACTCGAAGCAGGACTACTGGAATAGACGAGCACCGGCAAAGGACGAGGTGACGATGCGCGTGGGAAAGCGGTTCCAAAGTCAATGTGATCGCGGTCGGCACGCTACCTCTACATCTACCTTCGGATTAGTTTTAGACCTAAATAATTGTTATTTGGTGCCGTTGAGCATGAACATTATATCTGGATCTTGTTTGATGCGAGACGGTTATTCATTTAAATCGAGAGAATAATGGTTGTTCTATTTATATGAGTAATATCTTTTATGGTCACGCACCCTTGAAGAATGGTCTATTTTATTGAATCTCGATAGTAGTAATACACATATTCATAGTGTTGAAACCAAAAGATGCAGAGTTGATAATGATAATGCAACTTATTTGTGGTAATCGCCGCTTAGGTCATATCGGTATAAAACGCATGAAGAAACTCCATACCGATGGGCTTTCGAATCACTTGATTATGAATCACTTGGTACTTATGAACCGTGCCTCATGGGCAAGATGACCAAAACGTCGTTCTCGGAACTATGGAGCGAGCAAGCGATTTGTTGGAAATCATACATACCGATGTTTGTGGTCCAATGAATGTTGAGGCACGCAAGTGGTATCGTTATTTTCTCACCTTCACAGATGATTTGAGCAGATATGGGTATATCTACTTAATGAAACACAAATCAAACATTTGAAAAGTTCAAAGAGTTTTGAGTGAAGTAGAAAATCATCGTAATAAGAAAATAAAGTTTCTACGATCGGATCGTGGAGGAGAATATTTGAGTTCTGAGTTTGGTTTACATTTGAAACAATGTGGAATAGTTTAGCAACTCACGCCACCGGAACACCACGGAGAAATGGTGTGTCCGAACGTCAGAATCGTACTTTACTTGATATGGTGCGGTCTATGATGTCTCTTACCGATTTACCGCTATCGCTTTGGGGATATGCTTTAGAGACGGCCGCATTCACGTTAAATAGGGCACCATCTAAACCGTTGAGGCGACACCGTATGAGCGTGGTTTGGCAAGAAACCAAAGTTGTCGTTTCTTAAAGTTTGGGGCTGCGATGCTTATGTGAAGAAACTTCAACCGGATAAGCTCGAACCCAAATCGAGAAATGTGTCTTCATAGGATACCCAAAGGAGACTGTTGGGTACACTTTCTATCACAGATCTGAAGGCAAGGTTTTCGTTGCTAAATTGGATCCTTTCTAGAGAAGGAGTTTCTCTCGAAAGAAGTGAGTGGGAGGAAAGTAGAACTTGATGAGATAATCAGATCTGCTCCCTTATTGGAAAGTAGTTCATCACAAGAAGCGGTTCTGTGACAACTACACCAATTAGTGAGGAAACTAATGATGATGATCATGAAGCTTGAGATCAAGTTACTCTTGAACCGAGGTCGACCAGAGTAAAATACGCACCGAGTGGTACGGTAATCCTATTCGGAAGTCATGTTACTTGACCATGGCGAACCTACAAACTATGAAGAAGCGATGGTGAGCCCAGATTCGCGAAATGGTGGAAGCCATGAAATCTGAGATGGGATCCATGTATGAGAACAAAGTATGGACTTTGGTTGACTTGCCGATGATCGGCAAGCCATTGAGAATAAATGGATCTTTAAGAAGAAGACCGACGCCGATGGTAATGTAGCGTCTACAAAGCTCGACTTGTTGCGAAAGGTTTTCGACAAGTTCAAGGGGTTGACTACGATGAGACTTTCTCACCAGAAGCGATGCTTAAGTCTGTCAGAATCATGTTAGCAATTGCGCATTTTATGATTATGAAATTTGGCAAATGGATGTAAAAGCGCATTCTTGAATGGATTTCTAGAAGAAGAGTTGTATATGATGCAACGAGAAGGTTTTGTTGATCCAAAGGGTGCTAACAAAGTGTGCAAGCTCCAACGATCAATTTATGGTGCAGTGCAAGCCTCTCGGAGTTGGAATAAGCGCTTTGATAGTGTGATCCAAGCATATGGTTTTATCTGAGACTTTTGGAGAAGCCTTGTATTTACAAGAAAGTGAGTGGGAGCTCTATAGCATTTACGATATTATATGTGGACGACATATTATTGATTGGAAATGATATAGAATTCTGGATAGCATAAAAGGATACTTGAATAAAAGTTTCTCAATGAAAGACCTCGGTGAAGCTGCTTACATATTGGGCATCAAGATCTATAGAGATAGATCAAGACGCTTAATTGGACTTTCACAAAGCACATACCTTGATAAAGTTTTGAAGAAGTTCAAAATGGATCGAGCAAAGAAAGGTTTTTACGTCATTACAAGGTGTAAGATTGAGTCGACTCAATGCCCGACCACAAAGCAGAAGATAGAGAAAATGAAAGATGTTCCTATGCTTGACCATAGGCTCTATCATGTATGCAATCTTTGTGTACCGACCGACGTATGCTTAGTTGTAAGCTTGAGCAGAAGGTACCAAAGTAATCGAGTGGATCATTGGACGTGGTCAAGAACATCTGAAATACCGAAAAGGACTAAGGATATGTTTTCGTATATGGAGGTGACAAAGAGCTAGTCGTAAATGGATACTTCGATGCAAGCTTTGACAGCGATCCGGACGATTCTAAATCGCAAACCGGATCGTGTTTTATTAAGCGGTGGAGCTGTCGGTTGGTCTTTGTTCTAAACAAAGCGTCGTGGCGGGATCTACATATGAAGCGGAGTACATAGCTGCCGGAAGCAAAGCAAATGAAGGAGTCGGATGAAAGAGTTCATTTCGATCTAGGTGTCATACCTAGTGCATCGGGACCGATGAAGATCTTACGTGACAATCTTTGGTGCAATTGCCTTGGCAAATGAATCCAGATTTCACAAGAGGACCAAGCATATCAAGAGACGCTTCAATTCCATTGGGACCAAGTCCAAGTGGGAGACATAGAGATTTGCAAAATACATACGGATCTGAATGTTGCGGACCCGTTGACTAAGCCTCTTCCACGAGCAAAACATGATCAGCACCAAGACTCCATGGGTGTTAGAATCATTCTTGTGTAATCTAGATTATTGACTCTAGTGCAAGTGGGAGGATCAAGGAAATATGCCCTAGAGGCAATAATAAAGTTATTATTTATTTCCTTATACCATGATAAATGTTTATTATTCATGCTAGAATTGTATTAACCGGAAACATAATACATGTGTGAATACATAGACAAGCAGATAGTCACTAGTATGCCTCTACTAGACTAGCTCATTAATCAAAGATGGTTGTGTTTCCTAACCAGAGACATGTGTTGTCATTTGATTAATGGGATCACCTCATTAGGAGAATGATGTGATTGACATGACCCATTCCGTTAGCTTAGCACTTGATCGTTTAGTATATTGCTAATGCTTTCTTCATGACCTATACATGTTCTGTAACTATGAGATTATGCAACTCCGTTTACGGAGGAACACTTTTGGTACTACCAAGCGTCACAACGAATCGGGTGATTATAAAGGAGTACTACGGTGTCTCCAAAGGTACTTGTTGGGTTGGCGTATTTGAGATTAGGTTTTGTCACTCCGATTGTCGGAGAGGTATCTCTGGGCCTTCTCGGTAATACACATCACATAAGCCTTGCAAGCATTACAACTAATGAGTTAGTTGTGAGATGATGTATAACTGAACGAGTAAAGAGACTTACGTAACGAGATTGAACTAGGTATTGGATACCGACGATCGAATCTCGGGTAAGTAACATACCGATGACAAAAGGAACAACGATATCGTTATGCGGTTTGACCGATAAAGATCTTCAGTAGAATATGTAGGAACCAATATGGGCATCGAGGTTCGCTATTGGTTATTGATGAGAATGGTTCTAGGTCATGTCTACATAGTTCTCGAACCCGTAGGGTCCGCACGCTTAACGCTTCGATGATGAGTTCATTATGAGTTTATAAGTTTTGATGTACGAAGGTTGTTGAGTCCGGATGTGATCACGGACATGACGAGGAGTCTCGAAATGGTCGAGACATAAATATTGATATATTGGAAGCCTATGTTTGGACTTGGAAAGGTTTGGATGAAAGCAGAAGTTACCGGAACACCGAGGGTTACGGAACCCCGGGGTCTATGGGCCTTGACGGGCCTTAAGAGAGAAGAGGAAGGGCGGCCAGCAGGCGCGCCCTCCTCCTCTAGTCCGAATAGGACAAGGAGAGGGGCGGCGCCTTCCTCTTCCTCCTCCAATCCTAATCCAACTAGGAAGGGGAGTCCTACTCCGGTGGGAGTAGGACTCCTCTAAGCGCCCTTGGGCTGGCCGCACCCCTTGCTCCTTTATATACAGGCGGGGGCACCCAGTAACACACAAGTTGATCTACGGATCGTTCCTTAGCCGTGTGCGGTGCCCCCTCCACCATATTCCACTTCGGTCATATCGTCATGAGCTTAAGCGAAGCCTCGCGCCGGAGAAGTCATATCGACGCGGAGCTTAGGCGAAGCCTGCGTCGGTGGAGCATCATCATCGTCACCACGCCGTCGTCTTGTGGAACTCATCCCGACACTTTCTTTGGATCGGTCCAGGGGATCGTCATCGAGTGAACGTGTGCGAGAACTCGGAGGTGCGTGACGTTCGGTGCTTGGATCGGTCGGATCGTGAAGGCGTGCGACTACATCAACCGCATTGTTATAACGCTTCCGCTTTCGGTCTCACGAGGGTGCGTGGAGAGACACTCTCCCCTCTCGTTGCTATGCCATCACCATGGTCTTGCGTGTGCGTAGGAAATTTTTTGAAATTACTACGTTCCCCAACATTTTGTACTGTAGTTAGCATGATCTTGGATGACTGCTATTTGTTGACTGTAAATCTCTAGAGTTTTATAATGTAATCCCCTATAGTTTTTCCCTGCAATGTATGGGTTGGGGGCTGTATTTTTTGCATGAGTTTCTATGTAATTATCCATAGTTTTACAGTGTAAGTTGTGTGGTTAGTACTGTAATTTGAGTATGGCTGACAATGTAATTCTTCAGAGTTTTACACTGTAATTAAGTAGAGCTTTTACACTGTAAGTTGTGTGTTTGAGTACTGTAATCCTGCAATGTAATTCTTCAGGCTTTTACACTGTAGTTTGGTAGAGGTTTACACTGTATTTTTGAACTGTAATTATCCCTAGGGCTTATAGTGTAAAAATCAGCAGAGTTATGCACACTGTATTTTGTGTGGACTGTATTTGGTGGGGATTACAGTGTATTTTTCCTAGACTTTTACACTGTAATTAACTATATGGTTTATACCATAAAGCAGCACAATGTTTTTTCACAATGTAATTTTGTGTGGGTGAGGACTGTAACTTTTGGTAGGGATTATAATGTATTTTCTTGGAGTTTTGCACTGTAATTAAGCATAGGGTTTACACTGTAGTTGTGTAGAGTTTTACACCGTAATTTTTGTTAGCTTAGAATAATTGAGTAGAGTTTTTACACTGTAGTTTTTGATGTCTCTGTTGGTAGTTGCAGCATAGTTAGTTATTACCTCTCTTAATCTATTTGTTTTTCTTCCATGTTTTTATCAATGTATGTTTTAGAAGGCAGTATACGATGTTCAAATTGTGGGGAGTTCCAGTTTTGTTGATAGATGCAAAGACCTTTCAAGATCTAATGATGCTGCTTACAACAAGCTTAACAACTTCAACTTGGCAGAAGCTCAATCAAATAGTCGTTTCCCTAAGAATAAAAAAGTAATGGCAATTCTCTTCCTTTCTTCCATTTGTGTTCATCTTTTTTATAATTTAGTCATCCTGTTTGCTTTTGTTTTCATCCCTTTTTTATTTTACCTCTGCTACTTTTGTGATGTTTTCAGGCTGCTGCTAGTCCAGAAGTAGAAATCTTGTCTTCCGGGAATGCAACTAGAGATCTCTCTCCTACTCAAGTTCCTAAAGCTGATGGCGCATCTTTCGTTTTTCCTAGTGGTTCATCTGGTGGTCATCAACCTCGCAGGATTGTTTTACCAGGTAGATTTAACTCGGATCCTTATGTTGCTCAGGGTAACAAGTTTCCTGTTACTGCTAAGTTTCCTGTTACTGCTAAAGAAAGGCGACACCACCTAGCAATGGTGCAAATTGGAAATCATGCAAGTTGGTGCAAGTACGTTTTGCTGGCCTTGTGTATTTTTCCTTTTTTCTATATGCTTTATCAAAAGCTAATGTTTGAATTTCTTTTTAGACTGGTAGGGTTTGTGTCACGCTCAATATGCGACCCTATCCAAAAGGAACTCGAAGGTCCCACCAAGGATAGACCCGCATATTGAAACACTTTTGCAAGGTGGATATTATTACATCAACATTACATAATACATGGGGGTACATACATAAGGCATACAATACCACACGAATACAACATCAACTTACATAAGATCACCATCCGATTACGGATGAAACAGAAACAGAAACTCAAACGACATCCACCCTGCTAGCCCAGGCTGCCGACCTGGAACCTATCCCCTGATCGAAGAAGCAGAAGAAGAACTCCAAAACAAGCACACATCACTCTCACGTCACGATCATCGCATAACCTGTACCTGCAACTGTTGGTGTAGTAATCTGTGAGCCACGAGGACTCAGCAATCCCATTACCATGGGTAACAAGACTAGCAAAGCTTAATGGGAAAGGAAGGGGTAAAGTGGTGAGGTTGCAGCAGCGGCTAAGCATATATGGTGGCTAACATACGCAAATGAGACCGAGAAGAGAAACAAAGGGCGGTGCGTCAACTAGTATTGATCAAGAAGTGATCCCGAACTCCTACTTACGTCCGACATAACCCGAAACCGTGTTCTCCTCTCGATCAACCCGAAAAGAGACACTCACGGTTCGCTACACGGTTGGTGTATTTTAGAAGAGTTTACTTCAAGTTTACTACAACCGGATATTAACAAATTCCCATCTGCCACATAACCGCGGGCACGGCTCTCGAAAGTTTATACCTTGCAGGGGTGTCCCAACTTAGCCCATGATAAGATCTCGCGATCAACGAAGGATATTGCTTCTCCCCGGGAAGACCCGGTCAGTCTCGGAATCCCGGCTACAAGACATTTCGACAGTAATAAAAAAAGACCAGCAAAGCCGCCCGGATGTGCCAACAAATCCCGATAGGAGCTGCACATATCTTGTTCTCAGGGCACACCGGATGAGCCAGACGTCGGGTTGGCATAGACCCTAGTTGCCGAGGGGTGCGGACATCGCTTCGGTTTGGACCAGCACTCGAGAGGAGAACGGCCCGGGGCTAAAATAAAGATGACCCTCGGGCTCCGAAACCAAGGGAAATAAAAGGGCATAGGTGAGGCAAATGGTAAAACCAATGTTGGGCCTTCTTTGGAGGAGTCTTATTCAAAGCGAACTGTCAAGGGGTCCCATAAATCACCCAACCGCGTTAGGGACGCAAAATCCGGGAACATAATACCGATATGGCGGAAACTAGGCGGCAAGAGTGGAACAAAACACCGGGCATAAGGCCGAGCCTTCCACCCTTTACCAAGTATATAGATGCATTAATAATATAAGAGATATTGTGATATCCCAACATAAACATAATCCAACATGGAGCAATCTTCATCTTCACCTGCAACTAGCAACGCTATAAGAGGGGCTGAGCAAAGCGGTAACATAGCAAAGAAACGGTTTGCTGGGAAGGGTGACAACGGGTTAGAGGTTCATGGCAATTTGGGAGGCTTGAGCAGCAAGTGATAGGTAGCGCAACATAGCGATAGAAGGAAGCAACTAGCATAGCAATGATAGTAATGAGATCCAAGGTGACGGTCATCTTGCCTGAAATCCCGCTAGGAAGAAGAACGAGTCCATGAAGAAGATGAAGCCACGAAGACGAACCAAGCGTAGACGAACGAGTCCTCACGATCGCAACGTAACGGGAACTATCGAGAAGAAGCACACAACAAGGTAAACACACCACACATATACATGACATGATGCACAACCAATCATGATGCATGACAAGGCTACATAAAGCTACTCATGGCAAAAGATGATGCATACAAGACCAACACATCAAAGCAAGTTTAAATGAGGCCGGAAACAACATAGAACAACTCCGGTAAGTCCTCATATGCAAATTTCGAAATTGGTCCAGATCTGAATAAACCTTATGTTCAAGTTGTTAAACAGCAAGTTAAGATGCACCACGATGATCTACATGAAATTCTAGTCAAGTTACATATAACGTTCATTAGATTCGGAGCTACGGCCTAGAAGATATGAGCAAAACAAGTTAAACATGGCATTGATGCAAAATGCATACAAACATCAAGAAAACACACCAAAACAAGGATGCAACATGGTGATATGAAACTACATGCAAAATCAAGCAAGTTTCATATAGAGCACACTCAAAACGGAGCAACGGTTCAACACATACACTCCATTCAAGTTTAAAGGACAAGCTGTCCAAAACAGCAACTAGGCATATTGCAATCACCAAAACAACATGCTACAGCATCTCAACGTGAAAACAAAAGGCATGGGCATGATTTACAGGTAAAGCATAAAACAACATGAACACTGAGCTATCTCCAGAAATCACTAGAACATGCTCAAAAATACATGGCAAGATTGCAATTAATAACAGTTTCAGACTTATCAGGAAATAACATCAGGTTGCAATGTTTAGAGCTATCAAACAACATGCTACAGGAACTAACATGGCAAACAAAGGCATGGAATGATACTACTAAATGCATAGAACAAAAGTCCTTTACTAACCATGAGCCAAAAAAGGAACAGAAGATATGATGGCACCCATGTAAACATGGCAAGTTATATGACAGATTCATACATGGCAGGAACAGCAATAAGTAGGAATGTTGGTGATCTTGTACCACTCACCACAGAGAATTAAATGGCATGAAAAGGCAACCAACAGTAAGAAGACATGTTTTATAAGCTAAGCATGGCAAGAGCAAGTTCATAGGGTGCATGGATCACTAGCAAAGCACATGGCAAAACTGAACTTAATGTTGACAGGTTGACAGCAACATTATTTAGCAATTTTGGAGCAAGATTACAACATGCTATAGCAGGTTATAATTGCAACCAGGGGCATGAATGGATAGAGAATGACACGTAGAACAAAACATCCTTAATGAACATCTCCAGATTATGCATAGAATGACTTGTAGCAGCAGGTTTACATAGTATCATGATATAGCAGATTCAGACATGCAAAACAGCAACATCAAGTACCCTACTTAACAAGCTTGATGCACTCACTACAGGAATCACAAAAATACATGGATAGCACCCCTGTAAAGATGGCATGGCATAGTTCAAAACACATGTAGACATCAACCTCATAGGATGCACACATCAAATGCAACAAAAATGACAAATCATCAAGTTATAACAGTTTCAGCAGGTTAACATCATATAGCACTCCTGCAACGAAGATTCAGGCAATAGAATGAAATGATTTACTCGTTGAGGCGAACAATTTGACATATTACACGCACAAAACGGAGCTACAGATGCAGAGATACGATGCGATGAACATGGCATGAAAATGCAAAAATATTCGGGGACTTAGACGAAATTATACCCTCGCGGAGAAACGGGGCGGAGGCGTTCCAGGACAGAGGGATCCGGGACGGAGGCGCGGGCGTTTGGTTCCGGGGCTTGGTGGATCTGGTCCAGGCCTCCAGATCCGGATCGGTGGCGGCGGCCGGCGACGACGGCGAAGGCGGCCGGTGGCGGCGCTGGCAACCGGAGGCGGCGGGAGCGGCGCGATGGCGTGTCGGCCCCGGATTGGTCCGGGCGACGTGGCTGCGGGGCGGCGGACATGTCCGGCGACGCGAGGGGAAAAGGGATAGGGTTTGGACTGCGGGAATTTCGGGGAGGAAGACATATTTATAGATAGAGGGAGCTAGGAGACTCCGAATGGAGAGCGGTTTTCGGCCACGCGATCGTGATCGAACGGCGGAGGGCATGGAGGGGAGTTTGCTGGGGTTTGGGCCACTTTGAAAGGGGTGTTGGGCAGCAAAGAGAAGGGGGCTTTTACGGTTCCCCGGTTAACCGTTGGAGTATCAAACGACCTCCAAATGGCACGAAACTTGACAGGCGGTCTACCGGTGCTATACCAAGGCCGCTTGGCAAATCACGGTCCATTCCGAGAACGTTTAACACCCGCACACGAAAAGAGGCAAAAGGGGACGCCGGGTGACATAGGAGTGCCAGATTGCAAAACGGACAACGGGAAAAATGCTCGGATGCATGAGACGAACACGTATGCAAATGTGATGCACATGATGACATGATATGAAATGCAGATGATGACATGGCAAAGTGCAACATGCAAGCACATGACATGGCAACGACGGCGAATATCTGGCGGACACCTGGCGCATCGAATCCAGGGCGTTACAGTTTGTAGCTGTCATTTTAGTAGGTTCTATTTTTTACTACCTTTTCTAGTGTGTTTTAATTGTTACTTTGTTTTTATATTTTTATCCTCAGGGTGAATATGTTTCTTGATTGAGTTTTTTTTCATAGGTATGAAGCAATTCGATATGACCGAACCTACTGTAGCTATCATAATCTTGCAACTTTGAAATCAAGAGAACATGTGGATAATTTCTTGATTTTGTGTGTTTGTCGTTATCTGTTCAAACAAGCTCACCCGTCAGTATCAAAGAAAGATTTCTTCTTCTCTTACATCGGGGTATGTTGTATTATGTCATTCTTTTGTTATTTTGTGGCATTTTTTATTTAAGCATTTTAAGTGTGGTTTTATCTTCCTTTTTGTTTTTTCTGATATGTAGTTATAATCTCTTCTTTTTTTCAGGAGACCATCCTGAGAGGCACTGATGCTGATATTGTAGGCAATGCTTTTACTGGTGCTAACAGTGCTTTCCCATTGTGGAGAAGTAATCTGGTTAGTTGTTTTATGCTTCATTTTTTAGTTCGTGTGTCTCGTTATTGTATTTTGTTCTTTTAGTTATTTTTATTTTGACTGTTGAAGTCTAATTTGGTCTGGATTTGGTCTGCAGTTATTCTTTCCATTGGACAGGAGAAACATTGGTTTACCTTTGTTGTTTGCTTGAAGGAGAGGGCTTTTGCATTTCTTGATTCTCTGTACGGGGCAAAGGATCATTTTCATCTGGGAATTCATGATAAATTGGTAATCAAACCTATTTTTTCCTTTAGTTATTCATGACTTAACTTTCCCGTTGTGTTGTTGCACTCATGATTATTCCATCTTTTCGATCCAGATTGGAAATTTCATAACAATCTGAGATCAGTTTGTGACTCCTATACTGCATAAGCGCATCGACTTTGAGAATTTTGACATTGTGTACCCTACTCTTCCACAGCAAAATAATTGGTATGTATTTATCCTTTTTCCATTTTGGGTGTGGCCTTTGTCCATTTATCTTCACGGGTTTCTTATCGTTTTGCTTTTTTTACTTTCCAGTGATGATTGTGGTGTTTTTACTATCATGTACCTGAAGCACTAGACTCCTAGGACCCCAATTGGCAATATGTTTGGCGCATCTGATGTTGACAGCATAAGAATCAGATTGGCAAATGAGTTATACTTCAGTGGACTCAACAGTGTCGACAAGACTTTTGTCACACACTTCTTTGATGATGTGAGTTTTTTTTTGTATGCTTTTCTTTTGATTTTTTGGTTTGATGTGTTTTATTCTTGTTGAAGTAGTTTAAAGTCTGTTGTCTTTTTTTGTACAGGCCAAGGCTTAGGTGTTCTTGGAAGATGCATTTGCGGCATTGAAGGCTTTGCTTAAAACTAGGGATTTCAAGAAATTATAGATAGTAGTACTGCTGGCATTGTTTTTTTGTCAATAGTGTGATTAAATGCGATAAATTTGTACGCTTTGGTCTACATGTCATGTATGGTGTATTGGACGTCTGTTTTTGATTTTTAATGTCGTGAATTAGTGACTCTTTTTACAGAGTAGTATGAGGAGGATGGTTTCATTGTCTCTTTTTGTTTTATCTGTTGTTTTTTGTTCCTTTGTGGTTGTTTGATTTTTCTTTTTATTTTTAATGTATTATTAAGCATGGTTGCTTCAGCGGCAGTTGGAGGTTCTTGGGTTATCAAGGTTAATTTCCTCCCAACATATTTTTTTTGCTTTGTTTTTTTCCTTTTTGGGGTGTTTAGTATATTTTGAACATTTTTGTCTCTTTTTTTGTTATTGCAGGGTTGGTTTAATTCTTTCTAAAGCCCCCAATAATTAAACTCAGATTGTCAAAGTTACAAGTTCAATATTTTCAGGTAAAAGAATGCTTGCTGGGATTTTTCATTTTTTCCTTTGTGTTTAATTTTGGGTGTGCCTTTTCGTCGTACTATCTAGTTTCTTTTGTTCTACAGTGTAATTTCGGTTCTTAGTTACTGTATTTTTGTCCCATGAATTTATGTAGGTTTCCATTTCTTATGCTTCTTTTCCCACACTGTAAGTTCAGAGGCTTTGCACTGTAATTTTTTTGGGTTATTACAGTGTAAGTCCTGGGTTGTTGCACTGTAAGTTCATGCGTTTTTACACTGTAAATCCTGAGTGCCCTTGACAATCTTTAAGTTATAGTGTAACTCATTGGAAGTTACAGTGTAAATCCTGCAAAGTTTACACTGTAAGTTCATGCGTTATCTACAGTGTAAATACATACTATAAATATTTGGGGTTTATGGTGTATAAGTTATGAGTTTTTAGACTGTAACTCCTGGGAAGTTTCAATGTAAAATGCCTAATGAAATTAATGTAAATCCCATTGTCTTTTGTACATGTATTTTCAATGTATTTAACAACCACTATAAGGTCAAGGGATTTCACAGTGGTACTAATGTTTTGGTGTCCACACTATAATTACCCCATATTTTACAGTGGAACCACCTCGGAATTTCAGTGTAATTTCATTGTTCATGTCTCTGTAATCATTGTATGTAGCATGTAAAGATTATGTAATTTCATATTTACAGTTTGATGTTGATATGTCTTGTAGGTGAAGAAACTCCATCCTCATTTGTTCTTTTGTGGATCATCTTCTCGATTTTAACTCACCGTCTTTGTTCTCTTCAGTCTTTGTCAGGTACATTCCCCTCTCCCACGTATTTCTGAAATGTACTATAGGCTTCTTTACATTTTTTGTTGAAATGTATGTATTTGTAGTTTAATTCGCTCAAAACAGATCGAATATAGTAAAACAATGATTTAGAAATTAGGTAGCAACATTGATAATCATTGAAGACCAACAATGAATTCAAAAATAGGTAGCAACACTGCTTTTCCATCATAGTACATTCCTTGCTCACTACTAGTTTTTCCTATCACTTTTTCCCTCCTACTCATCTTTACTTTCCTGCCTTGTCATCTTGTCTTTTCCCATTTTCCTCATATTATGGTCAATTGTTTACTTCACTTCTTCCGGAGGGTTCTGCTCCAGGGTTGTGTTGTGTTGTTGCGTTGCTCTTCTTCTTACCGTTGTTGCTCTGGCTACTTCGTTTGTTTTCTCCACCTGTATCCAATGAGTGGTATTAAATTCTATACTTGCAATCAAGTAGAGATCATTTCAATTTTTTTTACTTACCTTTCTTGACATTCCTTGGGTTTGACTGCTTAGGTTGTTTCCCCTTAGGCTTGTTGTACACCTTGTCAAGGTTCGTGCAATTCTTTACTGTGTGTTTCTGCGATCCACAGTGTGAACATTTGTAGAACTTGTTCTGCTTTATTGCTTCACGAATAGTTAGCATCCTTGGTCTCCCTTTTGTCTTTGCTACAACTGGGTCTTGAATTGTGAATGATGATGCTGTTCTTTTCCCTCTCCTGCTGTTGGCACAAATGTAACTGTTCTTGTTGTTGCACTTTGCCCCTCATCCATTGTTTCTTCTTCATCATCCATTCCTCGTAACCTTTTCTGTATCCTGTCTAATTCTCCCAACAGATACTCATATTTCCTCTTCTTCTTCGAAGCTATTGATGCCACATGCACCAATTTCCTTGCTAACACATTGTACCTTAGTGTGGAGTTTTCAGCTGCAACAGCTGGTGTCTTCGTAATATCAAGCTTGTAGTCAGTCTTCCTCCATCTGTCAATGATGTATTTTTCTGGTATCTTTTCGATGTTGAGATGGATCATCACTCGATGTATGTGCGAGCATAGCAGTCCATCTTTTTGGAATGCGCAACAGATGCAAGAGTATTCTTCTTCTTTTAGTCCAACTTGCACTAGGTACAACCTTTTCCGGAGTTCTTTTATAGGGTAGTTTTCATCTTGTGTCACAATGTAGTTTTTGTCCTTTTCTTGCTCAAAGACATGCAACCTTGTTGTGTCTGCCATTTTAAATTGGAATTTCCCAAATATTCCGATGTTGTATAGCTCATGTGCTTGCCTTTCTATGCTGTATTTTGACCAAAATGCTTTCTGTGCAACTTTCTTGTTTCTAGAAACATGGTCACATTCTTCTTCCCTGTCATGTACAACACCAAGTATCCGGTCATACTCTCTCAAAAAGCTTGTAGAACTAAATTTAGCTCCAACCCCTTTTTTGAAAAGGGCGTTCGTCCCTTCGCTTCTTGTTGTAGTTTGTATGAATGGGAAGAATTTGTCCTTGAAGTACACTGGGATGAACTTTTTCCTGTTTTCCCACATGTCGTTAAAGTACTTGATGTGGTGAACTTGGTATTTTTCTATCATTTCTGGCCATTGTGTTTCAAATTCTTCAACCATCAAGGAGTTGTCCACAATGTCCTAGAAATCTTCGTAGAGTCCCTCATTAGCTTGGAAGCAGGGCCCGACTTTCTCCTCTGCCTTCTTCTTTATGTGGAAGAGGCAGCTCCTATGGGTAGCATTAGGAAAGGCTTTTTCAATTGCTGCTTGCATTGCCTTGTCCTGGTCTGTAATGATCGATATAGGATGCTTTCCTCCCATAGCCATCAGGAACTGTTCAAACAACCAAGCAAATGTTTCTTTTGTCTCATTGACGATAAATGCACAAGCAAACAAGTATGTGTGGCCATGTGGGGATATGCCAACAAAGGGTGCAAATGGTAAGTTGTACTTGTTTGTTAGGAATGTAGTGTCAAAACTGATGCAATCTCCACATATGTCATACATCATTCTTGACCTCACATCTGCCTAGAATAAGCTCCTCACTTTATTCTCTCCATCTAGCTAAACGAGTAGCAAAAGCCAGGATTTTCTGTTTGCTTCTTGTTGAACATTTGCACTACTTCCATCATGTCAGAGTTTGTGATGTCTCTGTTAATTGTTGCTGCATAGTTTGTGACATGTTTCTTTGTGTAGGGAAGGTGAGCCATTCCTCCTCTCAAGTAAGCCAGGACAGCTACAATCCTTCTTGTTTCCAGGTTTGTATGCTTCAACACCCTTATCAAGCACTTCTCTTCATCCGACATGTAATTATGTGACCTGAAGAATCTACTGTTTGGTGTTAACTCATGGTTGTGTTCTAGTTGTTGTCTTGTGATTTCCCACATGCCTCCCTTTTCTGATATGACCATGACGACTTTACAATCTATTTTAGCTATGACTGTAGATTTTCTCATGGGCACTATGCATTCCTTATCTATTTCTTTTGTCTTGCCCCACTTGTTGCACTTCATGGTGATCCTTGTCACCTCATTGTTCCTTTTACGCTTCTTTGTTCTTGAGATTGCTCTGAGTACTGAAAATCCTGCCACTTTCGAGTAGAAATTGAAATATTCCTGAGCTTCTTCCTTTGTTTTGAACCGCATGCCTAATTGCGGCTTGAAATTACTGCTAGTGTTCATCAGATTTCCCTCTGATGCAGCTTCTTGTTCATTTTGCAGGAATCTTTCAATGTCTACTTCATCGAGGAATTCATCTTCTCCTTCTTGTTCTAGTGAGTGTTCTGGTTCTTTTCTTTCTCCTTCATCCCTGCCTGTGCTTGAGTTCGTGTTAGCCACTGCTCTACTAGGATCAACTTCTTTAGGCTCCTGCAACACTTAGGGATTTTTGTTTTAGTTACTTTTCTTCTGAAACGTTATGTACTTCTTTTTATCTGAATTTTTGTGGTGTGTACCTGTTGCAGATTCATGTTGTCGAACAGGGTTGTGTCCCATGGACTGGATTCTCCTGCCCCATCTTCGCCCACTGGCATTTCTTGATGCAAGTCTGCCTCCAGTGTCTGCAAAGTAAGTTTAATGATTGTTAGTGTGTTTTCATTCGGCATTTCCTTTGTAATAGTTGTTCAGATGTAGTTCTGCTTACATGGTCATCATTTGTTGTGATGATACTGTCCTTTGTTTTGCTCCTGGAGTTTTCGTAGATAGTTTCGGCAATGTTCGCAGATCCATCTCCTGAATGTACCTGAAAGGTTCATCACAACTTTTTTTAACCATCACCTGAAATGTACTGGGTATTTAATGATTTGAGATGTTTACCTTGTATATAATGTCGGAATGAAGGAGCGCAGTGAAAGAAAATGATTCCTGCATGATAATTGTGTTAGCTTTTTACCCTTTTATGTATATTAAACAAAGTTTTTGCAATTGTATCTCACATTTAGTATGAGTTCTTCCTGTGATAATCTCAGTAGATCCTCTTCAGTCACTGCCCTCATCATGCTCCTCTCCTTAAACATTTTGGAAAGTAACAATGTCAGTGTTAACATAACCATGAGCAACAAAGAACATAGCAATAGAAAGAACATAATCATGAGGGGTTTTACACTACATTTTCTACTGCATTTTTTCAGTGTAATTTCTCGTGTACTTCAATGTAAATTTTCACTAAGAATTAAATGAAAGAAGAAACACAGTGAATTTTTGGTATTGCTCTGTAATTTTCAAGATAGCATCAGAGTAAATATTGAATGATGTATGACATGTTACTTAAAAATGCAATTGTAACGCCCCGGATCCGATGCGCCAGGTGTCTGCCAGTTATTCGTCGTCTTTGCCATGTCATGTGCTTGCGTGTTGCACTTTGCCATGTCGTCATCTGCATTTCATATCATGCCATCATGTGCATTTCATTTTGCATACGTGTTCGTCTCATGCATCCGAGCATTTTCCCCGTTGTCCATTTTGCAATCCGGCACTCCTATGTCTCCCTGCGCCCTCTTTTACTTCTTTTCATGTGCGGGTGTTAAACGGTCTCGGAATGGATCGAGGTTTGTCAAGCGGCCTTGGTATAGCACCGGTGAACCGCTGTCAAGTTTCGTGCCATTTGGAGGTCGTTTGGTACTCAACAGTTAACCGGTAACGCAAAGGCCTCTTTGTGTGCAGCCCAACACCCTTCCAAAGGGGCCCAAAACCAACAAACTCCCTCCATGCTCTCGGCGTTCGATCACGATCGCGTGGCGAAAACCGCTCCTCATTTGAGTCTCCTAGCTCCCTCCACCTATAAATATGTGTCCTCCCGGATTTTTTTCGCGATCCAACCCTAACCTCCTCCTCCTCGCGTCGCGGACATGTCCGCCTCCACGGACGTGTCATCGCCGCCGCCCGTCAGACGCGACGAATCGGAGGACGCCACGTCAGCGCCGCCGCCTCCTCCTCCACTCACGCGCCGCCACCTCGGCGCCCTCCCTCTCTCTCCTCCCGCCACGCTGGCTCATTGCTGGCTCGGAGCGGCCCCGCATGGCCCGTTCGCCGCCGCCTCCGCCATGGAAGCCGCAGCCGCCGGGTTTTGCGCGCCGCCGCTCTCAGCTCCTGCGCTTCCGCTCCTGCCGCTCGCGCCGCGCCAGGCCTCGCCTCTCCGTGGCGCCGAGGTCGCCGCCGCCTCGGTGCCCCTCGTGGCGCCTCGCCTCGGCCGCCCCTCGCCGCCCGGCCTCTCCGGCCAGATCCGGTCGAGGAGCGGCCGGATCCAGCGCCCACGCTCGGCGACCCTCTCGGCCACATCTCCATGAGTCCCGACCGTCCTCGTGGTCCGTGCCATGAGGTTGACTCCCCCAAAACCTCTAAGTCCCGAATCTGCAGTTATTTTGTTGCATTTTCATTGCATCATAACTCTGTCATTGTTGCTCCGTTTTGCTGCGTAATATGTCAAAATGTTCGCCTCGATGAGTAGATCATTTCATCTCATTGCATCATTTTCATTTGATCTCATCTTGATGCCCGAAATGCTGTTGGAAGAGTGCTATGTGATGTTAGTTTCGATTTTATCGAACATGCACTTTGTCATTTTGCCATGATTGATGTGTGCACCCTATGAACTTGTGTCCTACATGTGTTTTGTAATATGCCATGCCATCTTTACAGGGGTGTATGCCATGTATTTTTGTGATCTTTGTGGTGACTAGCACAAGCATGCAAACTAGGCTTCTGATGTTGCTTGATTATAGCCTGCTTTTTCGATATTTTTATGCCATGTTAACTTGATGCTACAGAGAGATCTATGCATATTTTGAGATACTTCAGTAAAGATGTTTTGTTATGCATGTCTTGCTCTATCCATCCATGACCTTGTTTGCAATTATGGAGTGCCATAGCTTCAGTCAATCGATCTCTACTTTTGCTATAAAATGTTTCCTGGCAGATTGTTTACATGTTATTTAATTTTGCCAAGGTTGTTGTAGTTGATCCTTGCATGCTATGATGTTGTTATTGCCATGTATAGCTTCTATGCCATGTCTTCTTTCTGTGAGTTGCCTTGCCATGCCATGTATTGCTCTGTGGTGAGTGGTTCAAGCTCACCAACATGTCTACTTATCGTTGTTCCTGCCATGTATGAATCTGTAATATTACTTGCCATGTTTACATGGGTGCCATCATATTTTTTGATCCTTTTTGGCTTATGGTCAGTAAGGGACTTTTGTTATATGCTTTGAGTAGATTCATGCCATGCCTTTGTTTGCCATGATAAGTTCCTGTAACATGTTGTTTGATAGCTCTAACCATTGCAACCTGTTGTTATTTCTGCCAAAGTCTGAAACTGTTATTATTTGCAATCTTGCCATGTCATTTTGAGCATGTTCTAGTGATTTCTGGAGATAGCTCAGTGTTCATGTTTTGTCATGCTTTACCTGTACATCATGCCCATGCCTTTTGTTTTCTTGTTGAGGTCCTGTAGCATGTTGTTTTGATGCTTGCAATATGCCTAGTTGATGTTTTGGACAGATTGTTGCTATGACTTGTATAGAGTGTATGTGTTAAACCGTTGCTCCGTTTTGAGTGTGCTCTATATGAAACTTGCTTGATTTTGCATGTAGCTTCATGTTATCATGTTGCATCCATGTTTTGAGGTGTTTGCTTGATGTTTGTATGCATTTTGCATCAATGCCATGATTAACTTGTTTTGCTCATATCTTCTAGGCCGTAGCTCCGAATTTAATGAACTTTATATGTAACTTGACTAGAATTTCGTGTAGATCATCATGGTGCATCTTAACTTGCTGTTTAACAACTTGAACATAAGGTTTATTCAGATCTGGACCAATTTCGAAATTTGCATATGAGGACTTACCGGAATTGTTATATGTTGTTTCCGGCCTCATTTAAACTTGCCTTGGTGTGTTGCTCTTGTTTGCATCATCCCTTGCCATGAGTAGCCTCTTCTAGATTTGTCATGCATCATGTTTGTTGTGCATCATGTCTTGTCTATGTGTGGTCTGTTTACTATGTTGTGTGCTTCTTCTTGTTAGTTCCTGTTTCGTTGCGATCGTGAGGATTCGTTCGTCTACGCTTGGTTCGGCTTCATCCGTTCGTATTCTTCATGGACTCGTTCTTCTTCCTTGCGGGATTTCGTGCAAGATAACCGCTACTACTGGATCTCACTACTATCATTGCTATGCTAGTTGCTTCGTTCTATCGCTATCTTGCGCTACCTATTACCCATTTATCAAGCCATCCCAAATTGCCATGTCGACCTCTAACCTTTGTCACCCTTCCTAGCAAACCATTGTTTGGCTATGTTACCCTTTGCTCAGCCCTCTTATAGCGTTGTTAGTTGCGGTGAAGATGAAGTTTGTTCCTTGTTGGAACATGGAGATGTTGTTCCTTGTTGGAACATGTTTACTTGTTGGGATATCACAATATATCTTATTTAATTAATGCATTTATATACTTGGTAAAGGGTGGAAGGCTCGGCCTTATGCTCGGTGTTTTGTTCCACTCTTGCCGCCTAGTTTCCGTCATATCGGTGTTATGTTCCGGATTTTGCGTCCCTAACGCGGTCGGGTGATTTATGAGACCCCTTGACAGTTCGCTTTGAATAAGACTTTTCAAAGAAGGCCCAACATTGGTTTTACCATTTGCCTCACCACCACCTATATTTCCTTGTGAGTAATTAACCCAAGGGTCATCTTTATTTAGCCCCGGACGGTGCTTCTCTAAGTCTTGGCCGAACCAAGTAGATCATGGGCCCCTCGTGGCAACTCGAGGTTTGGTTTTACTCAGAGGATGTCTCATCCGGTGTTGCCTCGAGAGCGAGATATGTGCAGCTCCTATCGGGATTGTTCGGCGCATCGGCGGCTTTTTGGACTTGTTTTATTCTTTGTCGAAATGTCTTGTAGCCGGATTCGAGACCGATCGGGTCTTCCGGGAGAAGGAATATCCTTCGTTGATCGCGAGAGCTTATCATGGGCTAAGTTGGGACACCCTGCAGGGTTTGAACTTTCAAAGCCGTGCCCGTGGTTATGTGGCGATGGGAATTTGTTAATATCCGGTTGTAGTAAACTTGAAGCAAACTCTTCTAAAATACACCAACCGTGTGCGAATCGTGAGTGTCTCTTTTGGGGTTGATCGAGAGGAGAACACAGTTTCGGGTTATGTCGGCGTAAGTAGGAGTTCGGATCACTTCTTGATCATTACTAGTTGACGACCGTTCCTTTGTTTCTCTTCTCGCTCTCATTTGCGTATGTTAGCCACCATATATGCTTAGTCATTGCTGCAACCTCACCACTTTACCCCCTTCCTTTCCCATTAAGCTTTGCTAGTCTTGATACCCATGGTAATGGGATTCTTTGAGTCCTCATGGCTCACTGATTACTACACCACCGATTGCGAGTGCGAGTTATGCGATGATCATGACGCGAGAGCGATGTTTGCATGTGTTGGAGTTCTTCCGCTTCTTCTTGATCGGGGATAGGTTCGGTCGGCAACTGGGCTAGCGAGGTGGATATTGTTTGAGTTTCTGTTTATGTTTCATCCATAGTCGGATGTTGTTCTCATGTATGTTGTTGATATATTCTTGTGGCATTTGTGCCTTATGTATGTATTCCCATCTATTATGTAATATTGATGTAATGGTATCCACCTTGCAAAAGCGTTTCAATATGCGGGTCTATCCTTGGTGGGACCGTCGAGTTCCTTTGGATAGGGTCGCATATTAGGCGTGACAAGTTGGTATTAGAGCCTCGTGACCCTAGGAGCCCCTTGATTGATCGTGTAGTTTGGCCGTTGTTGAGTCTAGAAGAAAACTGTTTTGAGTCTAGTTATATCGAGAGTAGGAATTCTTTTACTCCTCGCCCTTCGTTGCTCGGTGAGGAATCTTGGCGTAGGTGTTTTGAATTACTCCTCTTCCCTTCAAATTTTTCTTTAGGATCACGTGGTTAGTTTCGTGAGTTGTCCATCCTCTTTTGTCCGGTGCATTTCTCGTCAAGTCGACTCGACCATCTTCATCTTGGCCAAGTTCAATCCTCAGTTGTTTTCTTTCCACCCGCCTCCCTTCTTCTTCTCGGAACCGAGTGCGTGTCGAGTATCCATTCTACTCGTGCGAAGTCTTTGCTTTCTTTCCTCAATGATTTCAACCGGTGTTTTCTCTTCAAGATATTCGTCGATTCTCCCCTTCTAGTTGTCTTTTGTTTTTCCCGCCCTCCCACCCTTTTCTTCCCGGAGTCTGAATCTCTCTCGACCAGCTATCTCATTCGTGCGGTACCTCTTCAGTCTTCCATCAATTATCTCAACCGGTGAATTCTCGTCTCGTTCGTCATTCTTCATCCCTTTCTTTTCCGGTGGATTCAATTCAAGTTTTTCGGTGTTGATAATATTCTTTCCTCGGATCAAGTGTTTTTCCCCTTGCTCGTTCGCCTCTCGCCAGTTTATCCTTCCGGAGTGTTCACGTCATCTCAGGAGATTCGTCTGTGTTCCAATTAATTCGAGGCTATCACCTCATCCAAATATTTCATTTGTTCCGTGCATCATCTATCATTCAACATCCCTTTCCAGCGGTGTTATCTCTTGATGGGCCCTAACCCTTGAGTCTTTTCCGTGATCTTACGACTCTTCTTATTTTCCGGAGGTATTCTCAAGTTCTTTTGAAGTGGGACGTAAGAATGGATTTCATCAGTCACATGCCTTCTCCAAGATCTCTTTCAAATTCTTTTCATTGTTGGCTCAACCTCTGTGTTTTTCTTTCTTCCGGAGTATCAATAATTTTGGTGTTGTTTCTCGTCGTCTTTATCAGGTTTGAAGACCGTGAAGATTTTCTCTTAAAATCTTATCATTCCCGGAGATTCATGGTGATAGCTCGATGTTATCCTATCTAATTGTTTCCAGTTGTGCAATTCTTTTCATCCATCCGGAGTATTTCAGGAGTTGATTTCTATTTCTTTTCATCCGGGGGCCATCCTTTCGGAAGATTTCTTCGTTCCAAGTTTTTCAAAGTAGTTCTCCAATTATTCTATATCCGTGCCCCTTCGTTCGTATCAATATTCTTCCGGTGCTACGTTCAAGCATTCGTTAATCAGTTTGCGATCTCTTCGATCTCTTTTCTCTAAATTCCCTCAAGTATCTTTGGGCTTTTCTAATTCTTCCCGGTGATTCAGTCTCTTTCATCAGTCATGTCCGAATTCTTACGGTGGTTCGTTCAAGATTCTTTTTCTTTGATTATCATATTAATTCATTCGTTCTTTCCAATCCTACCGGTGGTTCATGAAGACCTTCTCAAGTTGGCGCTATGTCACTTCTCAATCTTTTTTTAAGAAGAATAAGTAATATGCAAAATCCATTGTTTGTCATCAATTTAATTTGATGAAGGATAAGCATACAATAAATCTTATTCTTATTTCATCCAAGTGATTAATCTTTTCTTCGGAGTTTGTTCTTGAGGAATAAATTCTATTTTCAAGTGTTTTCATCTTTTCTTTTTCCAGAGTTCAATTTTTCCTCGGCCATTTCGTCGGAATCCTCCATCTAAATCATCGTGGCTCATCTTATTCTTTCATCCTTCATTCTATCTCATCATCCTTTTGTTACAGGAGTTCTTCATGATGGTTCGTCATGATTTAATTCATTCTTCAAGTGTTCATCAAGATTTTGTTGGCGGAGTTCAAGTATCTTTTCTTCTCGCATCTCGAAGTGTAATTAATTCTCCGTATTCTTTTGAAGTGGAGTTTTGCATTTTTTCGTTCTTCTCAACTATTCAATCTTTTCCGCTTGTGGTTGGCTATCACCTCATAATTTTGAGATGTAACCCATAAGTCCATAACAAGTTTATTCTTTCGTTGTTGATTTTCTCAACAACTCCAGTCAATCCTTCCTTCTAAGTTCTTTTCATTCAATTTTTCCAATTCTTCCGGAGGTATTGCGTTGTTTATCTCGTCAAGTTTCATCCCATCTTGTGAAGTTCTTGTTCTATTCTTTCCTTGTTCAACCGGTGTGCTGCCTAAATCCTTTCAGTCTTATTCGTTTCTTTTCTCATTCTAACCACTCCGGTTAGAACGAGTGCTTTCATAGTCTATCTGATTCCGTGAGCTTTCGATTCTCGTCATTCTCGTCGTTCTCTCTTCTTCTTGTGTGCTCTCGATTCTTTGCTTCTTCTTTCAGTTCTTGTTTCACCTCATCCCTTTTCTCTTCCGTCTCGGTCCTAAGATCTCGGGACGAGATCTCTTGTTAGTGGAGGAGTGTTGTAATGCCGGATCCGTCGCGCCTGTGTGTACGCCGATTATTAAATCGTCTTTGCCATGTCATGTGCTTGCGTGTTGCACTTTGCCATGTCGTCATTTGCATTTCATATCATGCCATCATGTGCATTTCATTTTGCATACGTGTTCGTCTCATGCATCCGAGCATTTTCCCCGTTGTCCATTTTGCAATCCAGCACTCCTATGTCTCCCGGCGCCCTCTTTTACCTCTTTTCATGTGCGGGTGTTAAACGGTCTCGGAATGGACCGAGGTTTGTCAGCGGACTTGCTATAGCACCGTGAACCGCTGTCAAGTTTCGTGCCATTTGGAGGTCGTTTGGTACTCAACAGTTAGCAAGGGTAACGCAAAGGCCTCTTTTGTGTGCAGCCCAACACCCTTCCAAAGTGGCCCAAAACCCAGCAAACTCCCTCCATACTCTCGGTCGTTCGATCACGATCGTGGTCAAAACCGCTCCTCATTTGGAGTCTCCTAGCTCCTCCACCTATAAATATGTGTCCCTCCCGGATTTTTCGCGGTCAACCCTAACCTCCTCCTCCTCCGCGTCGCCGGACATGTCCGCCTCGCTCGCTGGGCGTGTCCACCGCCGCCGCCACGCCGCTCCGGCGAATCGGAGGACGCCACGTCAGCCGCCGCCTCCCTCCTCCACTCACGCTCCGCCACCTCGGCGCCCTTCTCTCTCTCCTCCGCCCGCTGGCTCATTGGCCGCTTGGGCCAGCCCATGGCCGTTCCGCCGCCGCCTCCATGGAAGCCGCCGCCGCCGGGTTTGCGCCGCCGCGCTCCAGCTCGCCTGCTTGCGCCGCTGCGCGCGAGGTCGCCGCCGCCGGTGCCCTCGTGGCGCCGCCATCTCGGCCGCCGGCCGCTCGCCGCCCGCCTCCTCGCCAGATCCGGTCGAGGAGCGGATCGATCAGCGCCCCACGCTCGGCGACCCTCTCCGGCCACATCTCCCGTGAGTCCCGACCGTCCTCGTAGTCCGTGCCATGAGGTTGACTTCCCACCCCCGAAACCTCTAAGTCCCAAATCTGCGGTTATTTTGTTGCATTTTCATTGCATCATAACTCTGTCATTGTTGCTCCGTTTTTGCGTGTAATATGTCAAAATGTTCGCCTCGATGAGTAGATCATTTCATCTCATTGCCTCATTTTCATTTGAGCTCATCTTGATGCCGAAATGCTGTTGGAAGAGTGCTATGTGATGTTAGTTTCGATTTTATCGAACATGCACTTTGTCATTTTGCCATGATTGATGTGTGCACCCTATGAACTTGTGTCCTACATGTGTTTTGTAATATGCCATGCCATCTTTACAGGGTGTATGCCATGTATTTTTGTGATCTTTGTGGTGACTAGCACAAGCATGCAAACTAGGCTTCTGATGTTCTTTGATTTCACCCTGTTTCTTGATATTTTTATGCCATGTTAACTTGATGCTGCTGAGAGAGATCCATGCATATTTTGAGATACTTGATAAGGATGTTTTGTTATGCATGTCTTGCTCTATCCATCCATGCCCGTGGTTGCAATTATGGAGTGCCATAGCTTGAGTCAATCGAGCTCTACTTTTGCTATAAAATGTTTCCTGGCAGATTGTTTACATGTTATTCAATTTTGCCAAGGTTGTTGTAGTTGATCCTTGCATGCTATGATGTTGTTATTGCTATGTATAGCTTCTATGCCATGTCTTCTTACTGTGAGTTGCCTTTCCATGCCATGTATTGCTCTGTGGTGAGTGGTTCAAGCTCACCAACATGTCTACTTATCGTTGTTCCTGCCATGTATGAATCTGTAATATTACTTGCCATGTTTACATGGGTGCCATCATATTTTCGATCCTTTTGGCTTATGGTCGATAAGGGACTTTTGTTATATGCTTTGAGTAGATTCATGCCATGCCTTTGTTTGCCATGATAAGTTCCTGTAACATGTTGTTTGATAGCTCTAACCATTGCAACTTTGTTGTTATTTACGCCAAAGTCCTAAATGTTATTATTTGCAATCTTGCCATGTCATTTTGAGCATGTTCTAGTGATTTTGGAGATAGCTCAGTGTTCATGTTTTGTCATGCTTTACCTGTACATCATGCCCATGCCTTTTGTTTTCTTGTTGAGGTCCTGTAGCATGTTGTTTTGATGCTTGCAATATGACTAGTTCTTTGTTTTGGACAGATTGTTGCTATGACTTGTATAGAGTGTATGTGTTGAACCGTTGCTGCTTTTGAGTGTGCTCTATATGAAACTTGCTTGATTTTGCATGTAGCTTCATGTTATCATGTTGCATCCATGTTTTGAGGTGTTTGCTTGATGTTTGTATGCATTTTGCATCAATGCCATGTTTAACTTGTTTTGCTCATATCTTCTAGGCCGTAGCTCCGAATTTAATGAACTTTATATGTAACTTGACTATAATTTCGTGTAGATCATCATGGTGCATCTTAACTTGCTGTTTAACAACTTGAACATAAGGTTTATTCAGATCTGGACCAATTTCGAAATTTGCATATGAGGACTTACCGGAATTGTTATATGTTGTTTCCGGTCTCATTTAAACTTGCCTTGGTGTGTTGCTCTTGTTTGCATCATCCCTTGCCATGAGTAGCCTCTTCTAGATTTGTCATGCATCATGTTTGTTGTGCATCATGTCTTGTCTATGTGTGGTCTGTTTACTATGTTGTGTGCTTCTTCCTATTTGTTCCTGTTTCGTTGCGATCGTGAGGATTCGTTCGTCTACGCTTGGTTCGGCTTCATCCGTTCGTATTCTTCATGGACTCGTTCTTCTTCCTTGCGGGATTTCGTGCAAGATGACCGCTACTCTACGGATCTCACTACTATCATTGCTATGCTAGTTGCTTCGTTCTATCGCTATCTTTGCGCTACCTATTACTGTTTATCAAGCCATCCCAAATTGCCATGTCGACCTCTAACCTTTGTCACCCTTCCTAGCAAACCATTGTTTGGCTATGTTACCGCTTTGCTCAGCCCCTCTTATAGCGTTGTTAGTTGCAGGTGAAGATGAAGTTTGTTCCTTGTTGGAACATGGAGATGTTGTTCCTTGTTGGAACATGTTTACTTGTTGGGATATCACAATATATCTTATCTAACATATAAAAGCTGCTAGAGTACCCGCCATTCTGGGGCCTTCGTCGCGCGCTCGAGATCTGCATCGCTCGTTTTGCCTCGCTGTAAAGTATTTGGTCCTTTTTTACTCTGTGTCAAACATCTGGCCGTTAATTTTACTTCACGTTGTGGATTTCGGTTTTAGCGGATGACGACTGGGCCATCCTTCCTCGCTGGTCCGTGTTGCAGTGTGGTTTCGGGTAAAAAAAAGATGTGCTGGGGTGGACTGCATCGATCTAGCAGTGAAAAGTGAAAACTCTAGCCTCCAATCCCCTTCCTCCCTCGAGCCCAGCCCGTTCGCCTCTTCCCTCATCCGCCGCCGCCCTCCTCTCCCCCTTCACTCCTCCAGCTGCAATCTCTCCGCCCCCCGACAACGGAAAATTCGCCGCCACCCCACCGGCCAGCCCGGGGTGTACCAGGTGAGCGGCGAGCCGGTGGAGTTGTCCTACTAGCCATACGGGACACAGCTGGCCTTCATGGGCCGTCATTGGCATGCTCGACCACGGCCGCCGCCAGGGCCGCTCACTCAGGCTGCTTGAGTCGCCCTCCAGCACCGGCAGGTCGCTTTCGCTCCTGCGCTGCGCTCGCCTGGCAGAGCCAGTGCCTGCTCCGTGTGCCCCCCGCCGTGCCGACCCCCTCCTCCATGGCGGCACCTTTGTCCCCGACGACACCCAGCAGCAGCCCACTCCCGGTACTACTACCCTCCCCCTTTTCTCTCTCTCTCCCCCCCTCTCTCTCTCGCCGGTTGTTGGATCGAGGAGACGCCGTTGCTCGCTCCTGATTTGATTTGCTCATTCCCGTGGGTGTCACGGTTTTTGATGTTCAGGCATCCCGGAGAAGGCAGCGGCTACCAAGAAGAAGAATGTGCCGACCATCTACTACGTCGTGTAAGGTCTGCTCTCCCATGAACTAAAACGATGGGGTAATCTTGCCAGCCAGGTTTCTTGGCTTCTTGTCTTGAATCAATTAGATGAATTCTGATTGATTTCAATCCCCTTTAAAAAATCCTGATTAGTTTCTTGGTTCCGTTGTCTGTTGGCTGCAATAGGACGCACTCTCAGATAACCCAGGTGGTCCGGAAGCTGCGCAAGATGATGGCCATCTTGGTAGCTAAAATGTTACCATCTCAGTGCACTCCCTGCCTCTTTTTTCTCATTCAGAAAAGGAAATGCATTATCCAACTAATGTCAAGTAGCAGTGGCAGAAATGACGCCAATCCATGTATTTAATCATCATGTAGTAGTGGGTGTTGATGCAACCGTAATCCCCAGGAGCCTTTGTGGGCGGGCTCCAATGTTCTTAAGTTAAACTGCATGTAGTTTGACCAGTCAGTAATCATGCAATGCAGGCCTCAAGGAAGCACTATTGTGTCAATAAGGCCGTATGCATGGCGTTGATGAGGAATGGTAACATACAAGACACATTTCTTTACTAATCGTTTGGGTTCTTCATTGTAAACCATTTAGTGAGTACTTTTCTCCCTCATCGGCAAAAAGCTCCTATACGACAAAGTTCATGGATGCCCAGAATTCAAGTGAGTTTTCCTAGCTTCTTTCACAGGAACACATATTTAACATTGAGCACATTTCCCCCTTTCCCTACTAATGCGAGGAGAAACATGTATTGGCAGGAATGTACAGAAACTGAGTCGTCGTCCATCTCTTCAGACCAATGGCTGCTATGAAGTTCATGATATTGAGGATCTTCCTTGGAAGACATGTCAAAGGTTTATCTATCTCTTTGTTTACATAGATTTTCCCTGAATCCCGAGGGACACACTATGCCACCACTGAATTCTAAAATCTATTCTACTGCCACCTTTCTTTTGGGTGTCTATAGGATGTCCATATTTTGCTGCACAAACCATGGCAAAAGCAGTCGAATTGTCAGGAGAGCAATGGACATTGATATCACTGGCTCAATTGTTGTTCTTGATGAAGCGCAGTAAGCCCCTGAGTCTCCAGACCAATTATTCTGTTTTAGTGTCCATCAATGGTTTCCTTAGTTGCAAGACAACGGCTCCCCATGTTACCGATCCGGTGTTGCTGTGCATGAGGATATGGGGAAGGTGTAACAAGGCAGCGCTTGTGTTGCAGTGGAGTGGAGTCGGCCATCTGGATGTTTGCAGATCAGCCGAAGAAGAGAGGAAGGATCTTGAGGAAGAGTCAAGAACAAGGTGAACATCTTGCCCGTCGCAACCCGACGGCTGAGGCGGCAATGAGCAGGTACAATGAGATTCGAATTGTTGGGTATTGTTTATATTGCTAATTGTGATTGGATTATAGTTAATTTGCTTGATTATTTGGTCGTGTTTACTCAGGATATGTCAATTGATGGTTGACATTGTTACCTATAGATGGTATCCCCTGTTTCGAACAAGATTGATTTTTGATGGACTAAAATTAGTGTTTGATTCTGTTGTACAGCGCCCAGCTAGAAGAGGCCGTCAACCTTGATATTTTCTTCAGTTTGGTATTGGCCAAAATTCTGTATCCCTGATTGCTCTACATTTACTGCTCCGGTGAGTTCTTCCCCCATTTTTCTCTTTGATTCCTTGCTTCCGTTGTTCAACATGATCTTCTTTCCAAGTTTATCAAGATTATGGTGGCGTAGCTGGTTTACAGGCTATAATTTTATTTCAACCAAGTGTATGTGCTATGATAATTAGGGTTACTGGGACAAATGGTGTTTCTGTAAGGCTAGACCTATTTCTTCTCTTCCTAAATCAGTGATGCACTAATTATCTTAACTATTCTATGAATCTCGTCTATCATCCGACGAACAAAGCTTGCGGCACATGTTTGAGTTTATTCCAATTGTTGCACAATTTGTTCTTCTGGAAAAGTCGCTGCAGAATTTTAATGGCGTCATATTTCCTTTAGAGAAATCTTCTACTGAATTTTTATTTCCCTGATACATGCTTATCATTTTTTTGCCATACATGCTTATCATTTGGCATAATGTTATTTTGGACACTTAATTTTTTCTTGTCTTCAACATTTTAATTCAAGGAGCAGTGGTAGAGTTTGCAATCTATTGTGGCCTTGCACTTCTTCTAATCTGTTGCTGGAGAATGATCCTAGGCCTCATTAGTTAGCTTGATGTATTTGTTTTAGGATACGCTTGAGGCTTGAGTCTGCTTTTACGTGTATTTACTGTTGTCTTTGGAAATCTGATTTCGGCAAATCCACTGGATTTGGAGCAACGTTCAGGGGTAGGCACAACACAAGCATGTTTAGTTGTTTGACAATTTTGTTTGTTTTTCTGATTGAAGATGGATGCTAACTACTCGATTCTAAGGTGATTCGATTCGCTTGATAGAAGTAGATGCAGATTATCTGCACTTATCTCATACTGATGCTTCCCTTTCTTAAAGCAAGTGATTCCGGTCATTCCTGCCAAGATATATTTTAGGTTACACTGACCTGACCGTATTGACCGTATATACTACTGGCATACAAAATTGATTAGGTGGCGACACGATGTCCCCTATTAAGTGTTGTTGTACCTACTGCTAAATTAACCATGCACAGTGACACGATGATGTGTTTGATCTTCGAATGTTTCTTCACTCTGAAACCCAGGTTAGACTTGTCCCCTGTTAAATGTGTGGTTGTACCTTCTGCTAAATTAAGCATGCACTTTCATTTGCTCTATTATATTCTCCAAATGAAAACGGATAGACGAACTCTAAATGGTCGTAAAATTCTAGGGTAAATCTTTGCTGGGTCATATGTGAATATAGCCTCCAGTCATTTACTTAGGTTACTGGATTTGCTTGGATTATGGCAAGTTTAGCTCACGAGTGTAGCCACTTCGCCATTTGTTTATTTGATCGAATAACTTGTATCTATTTCTTTTTTAACAAGATCGTGCTGCTCTTGATTATTTGCTTTATGTTTTTGATTGAGCCGAGCGAGGAGAACCAACACTATTTAGCTTTTGGGGTCTCTGTTTCAAATGACTCGACGTGGCCTTGGCGACACTGGCTTGTATAGGAAGAGGATGCTGATGACTCCTGCTAGAGAGCTCATCGACGACTGCAACAAGCAGTCCCAAGGGAAAAGTAAGCTCCTTCTTTTAGTGATGTTAGCGGTTGTTTGATCTATTTTAGCTCATTGCAGCAGGCTAGGCAACTGCATTCTTCACTCCAATTAATCATATATGTCTGTATTTTAGCTCATTTTTTCTCTCCTCGGAATGAATGAAACGTTCGCCAGGGAGATCACCCCACCGAACGTTTTTGGTCGATCTGGGGGAGGAGCTGGACCGAACGATTCGCCCCAGGCCCCCACGCGAACAGTTGCCCCTGCAGGCAAAAACAAAACTTTGACTAGGCCTTTACAGCCTCCAATTAGGCTAAAAAATGGCCCTGTTTTTTGTGACGCCTCAACACTTGGATTATCGCTCGAGGTTATCGCTTTTGAGTTTCAGGTGATAGGTTCTTTTTAATAGATTTTTTGGAAATCATGATGCTAAATATATGGATTATGTTTCATGTGTCTCTCCTATTGCCTTTTTACTATATGATTAAAATCCATACCTGACAACAAACATTCTTAAACAGATCCATTTATCAAGGATGACTCTGCTTGATGTCGCCGCATACCAGCAGAAGATAAAGCTCAGCCATAGACTGGAAGACCGGGGCTATATAGATTGCTTTCTAAAACCAATGCAGATCACCCTGCTGAAGAAGGAGAGGAAGTTAGAAATCAGTTTTCAGTTTTACAGGTGCAAAATCAACTCATTCCACTGTAATACTGGACATCCAGATGTCCAGGATGTCGGAAGCATCGGCATTGCATTCATGAATCTGACATACACATATAAGAAATATTCTCCCTCTTACAGCCTTTCCAAACATTGGAAATCACTAGACCGACCATGAGGTTGAGAATTCAGATGATGGCCTCTCATGTAGAACTCAATGCACATGTAGTCAGATACTGCGGATAAAGTTGAGTTGTATGCTAGGAGTTGTGCTTTTATCAAGTTTACTTATTTACTTATGATCTAATCATCTCTCTAGAAAGAGCATCTTCTGAAGAAGCTATCGACCATGAGGATTTCTCTTTTTCGCCTTTGTATTGGAAAGATAGAGATGGAAACCTAAAAAAACCATAGTATTAGCTTTTTTATCCAATGGAAATTCATACCGCGTGAGCCCTGAGGTTGAGAATGGGAAAATGACTGAACTTGTTCACAACACTAGCAGTAATCTTGACCTTTATTTAACTGGTTTTGTATTCTCGACCTGTTTGCATATTTTTATAGATGAATTAGTCCCAGTGTTACTGGTTCACTTGCTACATGGCTCGAGCATGCTACTCCTAACCTAAGTGGTTGTTGGTCTCACTTTATTGATGGATGGGGGAGGTTGAGAATTTTCTTATGTTTGTTTGTATTTTATTTCCAGATAATCTGCATGGTGCTACTTAAAATTTATGAATGGTTTGTCGGCATGTTACTGGGATTTAGAGGCAGAAACGTCTTACTCCTGACTACATGGAGTTCTCAATATATTATTCTTGTCATTTTTTTCAAGGTGATGTTCGCTTCGGTTCCTCCTTCTCTACCCAGCAGTATGGGTAACTCAAAGCATAGATCTGATTGTGCTTCTTGCAGTCTATGCTTCCTATCTCCGGGTCATCCGCCTCCCAAAGACTACTCCGAGGTATGAAAGTAAAGCCCCTTCCTCCGCCTTAATGTTGATCGCGTTCATACATGTGTTATATTTTTTGTGTGCAACCACAATAATGGTTCTTTATTTGTTTCATTTTGACATACATGTTTCTGGAATACACTTACCTGCCATAAGACATGCAGTCAAAGTTGATTTTCTTATAAGCTAGAACATCGCATAGCTAATTGATAGTTGCACTGCCTGATTCTTTTTACCTAGAAGGTCCTGATGCACATTGTATAGCAGACATAAAGTGTATGTAGTCTTCTTGACGAGGAGGTTTTACAATGATATAAATATAAAATAATTGGAATCATTGCAATGCATCATTTTCTCTCATTCAGTATAAATATAAAATGATTTTGGCACTGCCATCCTTTTTGGTATATAGTGCTTCCGATGACAAACATAGGGGATCTTTTGTACAGATGCAAATTTCCATGTTCTTGTATTAGACCTTGGAACTTTGCAGTTATTGCAAGTTCTCTTACATATACTGTCTTCGGACTTTGTACTTCATTTTTAAATTTCAGAACTAGGATAGTTATATACCTCCTTGGCAGTGGCGGAGCTAGCATTTGACAGCAGGGTGGTCCGGCCCAAAAAATTGATAAGCAAAATGACATCTGAATGTTCTAACAAACTATCAATATCTTATAGAAGGTCTAACAAACAACTAAAATTCTCAATTAATCTCAGTTTTGTACATGATATGTTAGCTTGCCTTTTGTAAGTATTTTTCGATTGAGTCGAATTAGCTGCTGCTATCTATGATGATTTGCATGAGCATAATACTGTTGTAGAAGACCATGCTAATCAAGCGAATATGCTTCTTCAGGAGAATCGAAATAACAGTCAGTCGTGGATGGATTAGAATGGAATATTTATTACCTTGGTGACAACGTCGGGCGGGCGTTGAATCGTGGACATGTCCCCCATGGATCTGGGCGGCTGGGCGAACAGATGGACCGAGCTCCCTCCTCCGCCCAAGAAGCAGCCGAGCTCCCTCCTCCGCCCAAGAAGCAGCTGGGGAAGCAGCACCGACCGCCGGAACAACATGGCGGATCCAAATCGCCAGTCTCCTCTGTCCAGAGCTGAACTGAGTGGCTGCCCCCATGAGAGGACACGGGCACAACCAAACCCACACACACCAGAGACGCGTGCATGGTGGCTTATCTGGTGGGAGACTACCGCTTGCTCCCGCTGAACCATTGTGTCCCACAACGCTTGCACCTGTGCACCCGTGAATGTTGTGTCCCACTGCCGCTTGCACCTGCCCACCCGTGAACTGCCGCTTGCACCCGTGAATGTTGTGTCTCACCCGGAAAATTCATATCTGAGCACTCGCAGGTGCCAGCCATCTATTCCAAGGGGAGAAAAAAAACTCTACTCCCAAGGAGTTTTTCTTTTCTTTCTAAAGGGTCTATTATTCTCAGGTACTCTCTCCGCCCCATAATATAAAATTCTTTTTGACATTTCATCAGTGTTAAAAAACGTCTTACATTATGGGACGGAGGGAATAGGTTTTATTCACATAAACAAGTGTGACGACCGGTCAAAATCTTACCACCCAATTATTATTTTCAAAAATGATCCATATCTATTATCAGTGTTCATTGAAAATACAAAGCATATCAAACATATAAAAATTACATTGAGATTCCAAGACCATCTCGCATAGCCATTACTGTCGCAGACGCTAGCCAGGAAGTCTTCATGCATGTGCCCCTTGTTCAATACGTGGAGCCGCAATCGTCATTGTTGAACCCTTGCCTAGATCTGAAGCATCTGACATCAAATCCCGTCACATGACGAGAAACCCTAACCTCATCACCCCAAGGAGACGACAGGAATCTACGCTAGAGCTTCGTCGGCTATGTTCAAATGGACTGAAAGACAAACTCGAAGAAGTAGTGCCATTATCCACTCGAGTGTCGACCTGTGAGGACTTGTGAGGACTAAAAAACCTGACCTAAACTACTAACCGAATCGAAGGCATCGAGATTCCCATCCCCATCATCGATCGACGGAGCAGTAGAAAAGGTAAGGTGAATCCACGGGCTCGCCGGTGAAGTTTCGAGGAGAGAGTTTTCCCTAGCCACCTAGAGTTTACTCTCCCCGAACAGCAAGCGACCGAACAAAAACACATGTCTAGCGCTCCCAACCATCCATTCCCAAGGAGTTTTTTTTCCTTTTTGAGGGTCTATATTCTCTAAGAGTTTTTATTCACTTAAACAAGTGTGATGTGAGATAATTAAAAAATATATTTATCTTTCCGACCGACATCGGACCTCCTATAGTTTTGAGCAACGTCTCGAAGCAACCAGAGATAGTTTCTGATAGACTTTGGTCAATGTATCCTGGCCAGCATGCTTCAATGGTTACTAAAACAGCCACCTTTTGTTTCATATCAATGAGACCAAGATCTTTCCCCTTTCGAAGAACTCCGAGCAAGCTATATATAAACTTTAGTCTTCCCTTGCTGCTTCTATGGTGAAAATAGTATATGAGCTCACTGCATATAGTATATAAGCTATTCTTTTGTGCATCGTTTCCAATCTTATGTGCTCACTGCATATAGTATATGAGCTATTCTTTTCAAGCAACAAATATATTAATGCATTCTCTCACAATAAGTAACTTACACATGGCTTTTGCGCCATTGGCGCAACGGGTCATCTAGTTTAATTAATGCATCTATATACTTGGTAAAGGGTGGAAGGCTCGGCCTTATGCCTGGTGTTTTGTTCCACTCTTGCCGTCCTAGTTTCCGTCATATCGGTGTTATGTTCCCGGATTTTGCGTCCCTAACGCGGTCGGGTGATTTATGAGACCCCCTTGACAGTTCGCTTTGAATAAGACTTTTCCAGCAAGGCCCAATATTGGTTTTACCATTTGCCTCACCACCACCTATATTTCCCTTGGGAGTAATTAACCCAAGGGTCATCTTTATTAGCCCCCCCCGGACGGTGCTTCTCTAAGTCTTGGCCCGAACCAGTAGATCATGGGGCCCCTCGTGGCAACTCGAGGTTTAGTTTTACTCGTAGGATGTCTCATCCGTGTGTTGCGAGAGCGAGATATGTGCAGCTCCTATCGGGATTGTCGGTAGCATCAGGCGGCTTCTTTGGACTTGTTTCATTTTGTCGAAATGTCTTGTAGCGGGATTCCGAGGCGATCGGGTCTTCCGGGAGAAGAATATCCTTCGTTGATCGCGAGAGCTTATCATGGGCTAAGTTGGGACACCCTGCGGGGTTTTGAACTTTGAAAGCTGTGCCCGCGGTTATGTGGCAAGATGGGAATTTGTTAATATCCGGTTGTAGTAAACTTGAAGCAAACTCTTCTAAAATACACCAACCGTGTGCGTAACCGTGAGTGTCTCTTTTCGGGGTTGATCGAGAGGAGAACACGGTTTCTGGGTTATGTCTGACGTAAGTAGGAGTTCAGGATCACTTCTTGATAATTACTAGTTGACGACCGTTCCTTTGTTTCTCTTCTCGCTCTCATTTGCGTATGTTAGCCACCATATATGCTTAGTCGCTGCTGCAACCTCACCACTTTACCCCCTTCCTTTCCCATTAAGCTTTGCTAGTCTTGATACCCATGGTAATGGGATTCTTTGAGTCCTCGTGGCTCTGATTACTACACCACCGATTGCAGGTGCAGGTTATCACGATGATCATGGCGAGAGCGATGTTTGCATGTGTTGGAGTTCTTCGCTTCTTCTTGATCGGGGATAGGTTCGGTCGGCAGCACTGGCTAGCAGAGGTGGATATTGTTTGAGTTTCATTTATGTTTCATCAATAGTGGGATGTTGTTCTCATGTATGTTGTTGATATATTCTTGTGGCATTTGTGCCTTATGTATGTATTCCCATCTATTTTGTAATATTGATGTAATGGTATCCACCTTGCAAAAGCGTTTCAATATGCGGGTCTATCCTTGGTGGGACCGTCGAGTTCCTTTTGGATAGGGTCGCATATTGGGCGTGACAGCAATACTACAGTAAGAAGCATCAGCTACCAAGCATTTTACAGTGGAATTTTCTAGGCAGCTACAATGTATATTTACATTGTAATTTCTCGTGTACTTACAATGCAATTTAAAGTCTAGTTACTTAGATTTTACACTGCATTTTCTCTAGATTTTTTTTCACTGAATCTTGCTTTACTCTGTGTACTTACAATGTAAATCCTGAATGTACTTACATTTTGTCTGCAACTAGTTTTCCTTTGGGATTTAGGAGGAATTTACAGTGTACTTACTGTGTTTTTATGAGGAATTTAGAGCGTACTTACTGTGTTTTTTGTACTGTAATTTAGGAGGAATTTACAGTGTACTTACTGTGTTTTTTGTAATGTAATTTACTATGTTTTCGCACTGTAATTACTTCTTTTTGTTGCAACTATTTTTACTCTGGAATTTAGGATGATTTTTACACTATACTTATTGTGTTTTTTGCAGTGTATATGTTCTTGCATTTGTAATTACTTTATTTTGTTTTGCAACTACTTTTACTCTGGAATTTAGGAGAAATTTACACTGTAAATCTAGAGGATACAAGACTTTTTACATAGTGAATTTAGAGGAATTTACAGTGGAATTTTTGTTGTGGTTCTGATTTTGATCTCTCCCCTATGTTTCAGACTAGAACGAAGGAAAATCTTGTGAAACTGTCAACATAAGAGCAAGAGGTGAAAGAAGAGATGATGCAGGGGAGTTGATGACCTTTGGATCAAGTTCTTCATCTTTTTCGTGATCAGCAGGTTCATCGCCGTCTGTCATCTGTGTGTTTCCTCTTCGTTCTTCTCTTCCTAGGAGCTCTCCTCCTCCCCGATCTGTCATGGTCGCCTCTCCCTTTCCCATGGGTGTCCCAGATCCGGTTAGGTGAGATCTGTCTAGCGTTTTTTCTGGAGGTGGGGGTTTTGTATAGCGTCTTTGATCTGTTGCGTGGTTTGCAAGCTTCCAGGAAGTACTGTTGTGGTCCCTGAATAGGTGGAGATTTTGTTTTGGGAGAAAGCGGGTTGGATGGTTGCCTGACCCGTTAGCGTGTTAATTTTCTCCTTTTTTGATAACTGCCCTGGTAGTACAGCTGTAACGTTATCATTGTACAAGAAATTTGACTGTTTTCAAAAAGGAAAACAGTCAGATGTCAATTAGACAATCCCACTCGGGTATGGATGGACTGTACGGGGTAACTGATTTGGGAAACCGGCAATGCTGGCGTGGCCGACGGCCTCCACATGGCACCCGCAGGGTTTGGGTGTGGGTATTAGGTGCCCATACCCGTACCCGTCTCATTTTTTTTGCCCATACCCGTACCCGTACCCGCACCTCGGGTTTCAAACCGTCCCATACCCGTACCCGGCTGGGTACGGGTAATACCCACGGGTAAAAATACCCAACTAGGCGTGTATACTTGAGCATTTATATTTCAGCATTTTGACACATATATACAATATTTCAACACATATATACAACATCTCAGCATAGATATATGATATTTCAGCACATATATAACATTTCAGCACATTTATACAAAATTTCAGCACATATACAACATTTCAGCACATTTATATAACATTTCAGCATATGCACACAACATTTCAGCACGTAGACATATCACATTTCAGCATTTCAGCACACACACATAAGTCATTTCAGCCAGTTAAGTTCGACACACATTTTGGTAACTTAGGTTTTTTTTTCATCCAAGTCAATGACACATGGGACCTACTTGACAAAGTTATTATTATACGGGTTTGAGGGTTCGCGGGTATGGGTATTGCCTTCCCATACCCGTACCCGCCTTACCCGTTGGGTATGATTTTTTCCCATTTAGAAACCCATGGGTATTTTAATTTCCCATACCCTTACCCTAATAGGGTTTTTACCCGCCGGGTTCGCGGGTACCGGGTACCCATTGCCATGTTGACGACGGCGCATGATGCATTTATAGTGAGACCGGCGGCGGCCAGATCAGCACCGTGGCGGCCCAATCCGATAAGCCAGGCGGTCGAGTACCTGGAAGGCCAGTAACCCACGCCATGACGTTGGCTAAGTAGCTCGGGAAGGTGACGTCGAATCGCTGGGTCTGTTGGCTTTTGATCACTAGATCAATTCACCAGGAGCTGAAACACCTTTGTGCAAAGCTAGCAAGCAAGCAAGCAAGAAGCTTGATGGATTTTATAGCTAGCTGGCACTATGTGCACGCCGTACAGGATCGATACGAACTTGATCGACAGAGCGACTCTCTTGGCGGAACAATCGTGAACTTGCAAACGTAAACTAGTACAGAGGAAAACTGATTTTGATGATAGCTACAGGAGCTTGTAGCTCCTGGCTTTTTTTCCTTTGTATTGCTCTTTTCGTTGTTATTCAATTACAAAGGGTATGCACGTATATATACTCATCCAGCGCTAATCTATAGCTAAACCTAGTCGGTTCTGGACTCCAGTACTACACGGACAAGGACACATATACATATACGAGTCATATACAAAGTCGTGCTTATTCCTAACATTCACCCCCTAAGCATGACTTCCTCGTTTCAACCTGGGTCCCAAATGCGACTGCTGTTACTCGTAGTCTTTATCATCGGCATTGCTTGTAGCGTTTCAGGGACTACCTTCGCAGTCGTCGGCTCGTCGAATGCTTGACGCCAACGCTCCTCTTTGGTCACGTGTTCAACCTTCACCTGTTCATTGGTGCTTGCTAGATTGTCTTTCGGATCCTTGGGGAAACATCCTTTGAATCCGAGCGAGACCAAACTTCGGTCTAGCTTTGCGTTCCAAGCTCGTGGCGCTTGCTTCAGCCCGTAAAGTGCCTTCTTGAGCTTGTAAACTTTCCCTTCTTCTTCTTTCTTCTCGTAGCCGAGGGGTTGTTCCACGTAAACTTCTTCTGTGAGATCACCGTTGAGGAAATCAGATTTAACATTCATATGATGAACCTTCCAATCCTCTTGTGCTGCCAAAGCTAGGAGCACCCTCACCGTCTCGAATCGAGCAACCGGTGCAAACACCTCCTCATAGTCAACTCCTTGACGTTGTACGTAGCCCTTTGCAACGAGTATTGCCTTGTACTTCACAATGGCACCTTTCGTGTCCTTCTTCAACTTGTAAACCCACTTGAAACCTATGGCCTTTTGTTTCGGAGGTTGGGTTACCAAAGTCCACGTGCCATTGCTCTTGATCGCCTTCATCTCCTCATCCATGGTGTGGATCCAACTTGAACTTTTGCTCGCCTCTACGAAGTTCGCTGGCTCCTCAACTCCGAGTAAACATAAATCGGAGTACTCGAGCGTAACTGGCTTTGCATACTTGTAGAATTTCTTGAGGGGCTTGTAGCGACGAGGCCCGGAACAATCCGTTGTGGCTTGCGAAGGAGGCGACACAAATTGTGTCAGCATCGATGCACTTGAGGAAGACAGTTGAGTCTCGGGCGTGGTAGATGCCGGGTCGTTGGCATCCGCTTCGTCGGCGTAGTCGTCGTGATCGTGACCATCATCTTGATTGTCATCATCACTGTGTGCCTCGTTGTCGATGTCGTTGCCGAGATCTCTACCCGTGTCTTGCGCATCATTGTCGCTATCACCTTGCGACCCATGTGCGTCGTCGTCGGTGTCGGCACCATGGTGATCACTGCAATTGCTCTCACCTTGGTTGTGCGTCTTGACAACCACCTGGACATCCTCCCCTACATCATCATCAGTTGGAAATTCAACTGTGAATATGTTACCATTTGGAGCATCATTGGCTGCTGCGCTCCAGTTCCACGCTTGGTTTTCTTCAAACACGACGTCGCGTGAAATTCGTAGACGCTTGGTTCGTAGATCATAGAAGTGGTATGCCTTGGTGCCGGAACTCTTCTCGTATCCGATAAACACCATCTTGGTGCTACGATCGGCAAGCTTTGAGAGATGCGGCTCCACCGTCTTCACATGCGCCACGCACCCAAATGTCCGTAGATGAGACACTTTCGGCTTACGTCCGTAAATTGCTTCATACGGAGTCTTGCCGATTACCGCCTTGGTTGGAGCCCGATTGAGAAGATAGACCGCCGTCGAGACAGCTTCTCCCCAAAATGTCCCCGGCAAGTTCTTGTTCTTGAGTAAACTTCTCGTCATGTCAACGACAGTTCGATTGCGCCTTTCAACAATCCCGTTCTGCTGTGGCGTATAAGGTGTCGTGAGGAACCTTTTTATGCCAATCTTCTCGCAGTAGTCGTTGAACTCGTTTGACGTAAACTCTCCGCCGCGATCTGTCCGTAGAGCGCGAACCTTCAAGTTGTGTTCCATCTCCGTTGCAGCCTTCAGCTTCTTAAACGCTTCAAACGCCTCATCTTTAGATCGTAGGAGAACGACCCACATGTATCTCGAGTAGTCATCTACCACAAGGAAGATGTACTTCTTTCCTCCGTGAGTTGCTCGGGTGATAGGGCCACATAAATCACCATGGAGCAGCTCGAGTGCATCACTTGCACGATAGGTAGACTGAGCAGGGAACAGCCTGCGGTTCTGTTTTCCAACAAAGCACCCGTCACATACTCGATCAACATGGTCGATAAACGGCATCCCAGATACCATCTCCATCTTTGACATCTTCTTCAAGGCGTAGAAGTTAACGTGTCCAAATATAGCATGCCATAACCACGAATCATCATCACTCTTGGCGAGCCAACATTCCGGTTAAGATTGATCAAGGTTGAGAATATAGAGCCTGTTCCGCGTGCGATTCATGCGTGCTAGCACGTTTCGGAGGTTGTCGAAGATCGTCATCACTCCGTTCTCGATATCCACCTTGCATCCATTCTCGTCAAGTTTCCCGACATAGATGATGTTGTTGCGAAGTCGTGGGATGTAGTACACTCCGGTGAGTATGCGATGTTCTCCTGTGAGACCCTCGAAGAGGACGGAGCCTTGCCCGCAAATCTCCACATTTGAACCATCACCGAACTTGACCGAGCCTTGAACATCATATTCTAGCTCGAGAAACTTCTCCTTGCACCCCGTCATGTGGTTACTGGCACCCGTGTCTAGATACCACGACATGTTCTGGCTTCCGGATAACTTTGGTGTTACTTTTTTCTCATGAAGTAGCACCTTCCGGTTTGGTTTCACAACCATCGTTTGGACGAGATCACAAACTTCGGCCATCAGAAGACCTGGACATTCGTCTTCCTGCTTCGCCAAATTCGCCTTGATCTCCCGCTTGTTAGGCTCCACGAGATCACAAACTTCGGCCATCAGAAGACCTGGACGTTCGTCTTCCTGCTTTGCCAAATTTGCCTTGATCTCCCGCTTGTTAGGCTCCGGACAATCCTTTGCAATGTGACCCATCTCGTTGCAGTTATAGCACTTGACCTCGGACATATCCAAGTTCCGTGGCTTCCGCTCTTTAGATCGGTTCGCCTTACCACGACCTTGTGGCTTGCCTTTTCCTTTGGCTTCTTCGGTTTGTCCGCCGCGCTTCGCGTTGCTTGAGCCTTCACCACCGTCACGCCTTCCTTTGCTACTTGGGGCCTCCCAATCTACGCGCGAGTACATGAGTTGGTCGCTACCTCCTCCTTTGCCTTTCCGACAGCCACGAGCATTTTCTTCCCATGTCCGCAAGCATCCGATTGCCTCCGCTATGGTCATGTCGTCGATGTCGTAAAGTTGCTCGAGCGTGCCGATGATGTACGTGAATTTATCAGTCACCAAACTGAAAAACTTCTCCTCATTCTCGGTCTCGTCGAGCTTTGCACCAAGCGCGCGGATCTCTCCCACCAAAGTAGTCAGACGCATGGCGTAGTCGTTCACCGATTCAGTTTCCTCCATCTGCAACTTGTGAAATTGGCGCTTCAGCACTTGTGCCCGAGCCTTCGTGACGCGATCTTCTCCAATCCTCATCTCTTTGAGTGCGTTCCACACCTCTCTTGCTGTCTCGAACTCCGCCAATGTCATCAGCACGGAATCCGGCACAGATTGGGTTATGGCGGCCATGGCACCTTCGTCGTTCGTGATGGCCTCCCACACTCTTAGGGTTCGGAGAATAATCTTCATCTTCACTGCCCACACACCATAGTTGGCGTCGGTGAGCATCGGGTACTGGATGGGGATGTTGCGATGCGCCTATACGTTGGCGCCGCCCGTTCCGCCACCACTAGTCGTTGACTTGCCACCCTTCTTCACCTTGTCGCCGTTCTTGTTTGCTTTGGAACTACCGTTGCCGGATTTGTTCGCCTTGGAATCGCCGTTGCCGGACTTGACGGACTCAGCGTCGCTATCCGTTATCGTAGATCATCAAGGCTCTAGATAACAATTGTTGGCTTTTGATCGCTAGATCAATTCACCAGGAGCTGAAACACGTTTGTGCAAAGCTAGCAAGCAAGCAAGCAAGAAGCTTGATGGATTTTATAGCTAGCTGGCACTACAGGCACGCCGTACAGGATCGATACGAACTTGATCGACGGAGCGACTCTCTCGGCGGCACAATCGTGAACTTGCGAACGTAAACTAGTACATAGGAAAACTGATTTTGGTGATAGCTACAGGAGCTTGTCGCTCCTGGCTTCTTTTCCTTTGTATTGCTCTTTTCGTTGTTATTCAATTACAAGGGGTATGTATGTATATATACTCATCCAGCGCTAACCTATAGCTAAACCTAGTCGGTTCTGGACTCCAGTACTACACGGACAAGGACACATATACATATACGAGTCGTATACAAAGTCGTGCTTATTCCTAACAGGGTCACCCGTGTAGTGACCTTGGGGAGTCGTTGGTGCAAAGGGGAGCATGTTTTCACTGACGCAGATCTCCCCCGCGACATCAATGGTCGGCGGCAGCGGTCTCTCTCGATGTACGCGGGTCTTCCCTGTCGCGATATTCGAGGGAGAGGGTGTAGGCAGTGCCAACCAGCGGAGGGAGAGGCTTGACCTGGCAGGTTCTAGAGCGGTTTGATAGTTCTTTTTTGTTTCAAGGAAAAAACAACGTCGGAGAGAGATGAAAACCGATTGTGGGAGGGCTTGATGAAGCGCTGGACGACGTAACACGGGAGACGGATCCTTCCAATTTTTTTATAGTTATTATTGCCCGTGCGTTGCAACGTGAGCATACATATTCTAGTGGTCCAACAATAATCAAGTCTAACATATACCTCTAGAGTTCTCATGCCCGTTAGGTGGTATTGTCGTCGTTTTCTTCTCCAGTGGTCCTGGCCATCGCTTCCACTCTACGTCGTGGTCGTCCTCTTCAACCTCGTTGAGTAGCTTGATCAGCAACATGTTCTTCTGGAGCGGAGTCTGCTACCTGGCAAACAGATTGTCATTGTTGACGTTGGTGGCGGCAGCGAATTCGAGCGAGGCCTAGAGGTTATTGATGCTCTTGAGTCGTTACTCCTAAGAGATAGCTATATAACTGTATCAGTGGAAATAAATGAAAATAATTTATAGAACATACATAACAAATACTCCCATTTCTAACGTTTTGAGAGGGGGGTAATAACATATAGCTTCTTCTGTGGGTAAAGGCGACACTAAAATATAAACAGATTTACCTTTAGAACCTAAAACCCATTCACAACAGTTACTCTACAACTGGATTCAATAAGATGGTACATAAGGAGGGGTGTTATTGTTGAGTCAAACTTGGTCCTCCGGTTCACACAACGGCAGCAGCAGCATTTACGTCTCAGATGCATGCATGGCTGCATGTCGGCAACAGCAGCAGCAGCAAATTACTTACCTACGAAGTAAATGGGCAGGTCGGCAGCAGCAGTAGTTGCGTGCCTTACTACTAAGATGTCAGGGTAATGTCAGGATAGAATTTATGGATGCAGTTAATGCATGGCAGTGCGGCTAGGAATTTTTCTTCCTTGTTCACACTAGTAGTACTAGTCTAGATGCACTGTATCTATCAAATGCCGGTTGTGGCATAGTCGGTTTGGCTGCCTATAAAAGGAGCTGTGTACCCCCGGTTGTAAGCAATTCCATTCCAAGCATTTGAGCTTCATACAACTAGTATCCCGTGAGCGTCTTTCCTCCTCGTGTGTATGTCTTGCTCTGCACTAGTGTGTGTGTGTTATACTAGTAAGCTGAGTGCAAGTACTACCAGTAGATAGCCACGACCCTCTGGTCTCAGTAGTTCGGGCCAACAATTGGCATCAGAGCCTCAGGTTATGCCGAAGTATATGCCGAAGGAAGGCGTCGCCGGCGATGGCTCCAAGACCGCCGGGCAGAGCTCGGCTGAGGACAATCGTGCGGCGGACGTGCTCACGCTGCGAGGCAGGCCGGGAGGTGAGCTGGGTGCGCCACTGTAACGCCCCCGATGCGGCTATATCTCCCACGTGTCGAGGCACGACTTAGAGGCATAACCGCATTGAAAGCAATGTCGCAAGTGAGGTAATCTTCACACAAACCCATGTAATAATTAAGGGAAAGATACATAGTTGGCTTACAATCGCCACGTCACACAGTACATAAATAAACATCCATCATTCAGAGTACACTCAAGGTCCGACTACGGAACCAAAATAAAAGAAGATACCCCAAATGCTAACACAGATCCCCGAATCGTCCCAATTGGGCACCACTCTGATCATCTGGAAGCGACACATAGTAACGACCACGTTCCTCGTCGAACTCCCACTTGAGCTCGGTGGAATCACCTGCCTTGGCCTCATCGGAACCTGCAACTGTTTTGGAAGTATCTGTGAGTCAGGGGACTCGGCAATCTCACACCAGCGAGATCAAGACTATTTAAGCTTATAGGAAGGACTGAGTAGTAAAGTGGAGCTGCAGCAGCGACTAGCATATATGGTGGCTACTTAAAAAGAGAGCGAGAAGAGAAGCAAAGCACGGTCGTGAAACTAGTAGTGATCAAGAAGTGATCCTGAACTACTTCGTCGGACATAACTCCAACACCGTGTTCACTTCCCGGACTCCGCCGAGAAGAGACCATCACGGTTACACTGCCGATTGATGTGTATTTTATTTGAGGTCAACTTTGGGTTTTCTACAACGGACATTAACAAATTCCCATCGCCTCATAACCGCAGGCACGGCTTTGAAAGATATTACCTGCGGGGTGTCCCAACAGCCCATTATAAGCTCTCACGGTCAGCGAAGGATATTCCTTCCACGGGAAGACCCGATCAATCTCGGAATCCCGGACTACAAGACATTTCGACAAGAATAAAACAAGACCAGCAAAGCCGCCCGAATGTGCCGACAAATCCCGATAGGAGCTGCACATATCTCGTTCTCGGGGCACACGGATTGTCCAAACTTCCGATAGGCCAGCTCGAGTTGCCCCGATGGCCACCGGCGGTGACAGTTTGGACCAGCACTCGAGGAGAACTGGCCGGGGGTTAAAATAAAGATGACCCTCGGGCTCGCGAAAACCCGGGGAAAAGGCTTAGGTGGCAAATGGTAAAACCAAAGTTGGGCCTTCTTGGGCGAGTCTTATTCAAAGCGAACTGTCAAGGGGTCCCATAAATCACCCAACCGTGTAAGGAGCATAAAATCAAGGAACATAACACGGTATGGCGGAAACTAGGGTGGCAAGAGTGGAACAAAACACGGGCATAAGGCCGAGCCTTCCACCCTTTACCAAGTATATAGATGTATTAATTATAGCAGATATATATATATTGTGATATCCCCAACAAGTAAACATGTTCCAACAAGGAACAACATCTCCATGTTCAACAAGGAACAAACTTCAGCTTCACACGCAACTAGCAGCGCTATAAGAGGGCTGAGCAAAGCGGTAACATAGCCAATCAGCGGTTTGCTAGGAAAGGATGGTTAGGGGCTGACATGGCAATATGGGTGGCATGATATAGCAAGTGGTAGGCATCGCAGCATAGGCATAGCAAAAGAGCGAGCAACTAGCATAGCAAAGATAGAAGTGATTTCGAGGTATGGTCATCTTGCGCAATGTTCTCGAGTTGTCGAAAGCTTGATCCTCGGCGTTCTCAACAGGCTCCTCGTTCACGTACTCGTCTCCGACTCTACCCAAAGCAACAACACAAACAAAGGAACCACAATAAATCACGGTGCGATGCACAATCAACATGATGCAAAACATGACATGATATGCGGGATGCGATATGCAATGCTTATATGCGCTCCGGAAGGTAAATGATGAACCAGGCATCAACTTGGCAAACCAAGCATGCCATTGGAAAGATGAGATGATTTCGGTTGAAATCGATATAAAGATCACCGGAAACGGATGCACGGTTTGCAAATGGCAAGCAAAACAAGAATGGCGCAAATCTGCCATTAACAGCATGATGCCACTTTGCAATCAACAATTAATTAAGCTACTGCGCCCAAACGTATCAACAAAGCACATGGCAATGATCTACACATGACCCTCGACAAAAGATGAGCACTGAGCTACGGCTAGTTCACATCATAACATGCTCAAACAAGCATGGCAAAAGTGCATTAAATATCAGGCTGGACATGGCAAAAACAGTAACAGGTTGCAATGTTCAGAGCATCAAAAGTACATGCTACAGGAACTTAAAATAGCAAAACATGGCATGGCAAGAATCTACTCAAAGCCTAGAACAAAAGTCCCTTACTGACCATAAGCCAAAAAGGACTAGAAAATATAGTAAGACCCATGTCAATATTGAAAGTCTCGTTAACAGATTCAGCAACTTGACATGTCAAAACTGATAACGAGATGGCATGTTTACAAGCTCAATGCACTCACAACAGAGCCTCAAATGATAAACTAAGCATACATACATCAAGAAGACCTGACATAGAAGACATACATGGCAAGAACAATTACATAGCATATATGGATCAACCACAACAAGCTAGGCAAAATTGAATAACACGTATACAATCTGCCAGGAAACATTTGGTAGCAAAAGTAGAGCTCGATTGACTCAAGCTATGGCATCCCATAATTGCAAACAAAGGCATGGATGGATAGAGCAAGTCATGCTTTACAAAACACCCTTACTGAAGTATCTCAAAATATGCATAGATCTCTCGGTATTATCAAGCAAACATGGCATCAAAATCAGCTAAAACAGGGCTGAAATCAGCAACAACAGGACACCTACTTTGCATGCTTGTGCTAGTCACCACATAGATCACAAAAATACATGGCATACACCCCTGGAAATATGACATGGCATTTTACAAAACTCATGTGGGACTCTAATTCATAGGGTGCACATATTAATCATGGCAAAAATAACAAAAGTGCAACTCCTGATAAAAATCAGAAACTAACAGCACATAGCACCCTTCCAACAGCATTTCGGGCGTCAAGATGAGCTCAAATGAAAATGATGCAATGGAATGAAATGATCTACTCTTCGAGACGAACATTTTGACATATTACACGCGCAAAATGGATCTACGGATGCGAAGATATAGCATGTTGAAAAATGCACAAAATTACAAAGATCTAAGGACTTAGAAGAAAAAATAGAGGAGAGGGAGATGAGGTCAACGGCGGCTCGGGGCCCGAGGCCGGATCGGGCGGATCGGGGCGGGCGGCGGCTCCCGGAGCTCGCCGGGAGGCGCCAGCGAGGGGGAGGCGGCGAGGGGTCGGCGGCACGGGGGGCCGAGGTCGCCGGAGGGAGAGGAGGGTGCGGGGGGGCTGCCGGCGTGGGCGGGGGCAGCGCGGCGGCGGGCAGCGAGATCCGCAGCCAGGCGGGGCAGCGGACTCAGCGAAGGCGGAGGAGGAGGCGGCAGGCGGGGAAGCAGGCAGCCGGAGCCAGCCGGAGGCGAGGCGCAGGCGCTTCAGGGTGGTGGCTGTGGCTCTGTGGCCCGATCCGGCCCAGCGGGCGGGCGCGTGGGCGGCGGTGAGCCACGTGGCGGACGCAGATTGGGCGAGGCGGCGGCGAAATGTCCGTGCGGGCGGCGGACGTGTCCGTGTGTGAGCAGTTTTCTAGGGTTTCGGGAAGGGATGATCCGGATTTTGGGAGGTGTTTAAATAGGCATAGAGGAGCTAGGAGAGTCCAAATGAGGTGTAGTTTTCGCCCACGATCGTGATCGAGCGACGGAGAGCATGGAGGTGACTTAAATGGGTTATTGGGCTGTTTTGAAGGGTGTTGGGCTGCAACTTAAAAGAGGCCTTTGCGAGAGTGCGGTTAACCGTTGGAGTACCAAACGAGCTCCAAATGACCGAAACTTGACCGGTGGTCTCAGGCGTTATACCAAGGCCACTAGACAAACCTCGATCCATTTCGAGAAGGTTTAATACTGCGCACGGAAAAGCGTAAAAGGGACCGCCGGGGAGATAGGAGTGCGGATTGCAAAAGCGGACAACGGGAAAATGCTCGGAATCATGAGGCGAACACGTATGCAAATCGATGCACATGATGACATAATATAAAATGCATGACATGGACAAAATGCAACATGAAGAAAACACAACCACGGAGGAATATCATATATCAATGCGAAAATGGCAAGAGTCGGAGTTACAAATATGGAAAGTTACTTCGGGGTGTTACAACACTCCACCACTACAAGAGGATCTCGTCCGAGATCTAGGACTGAAAAAACTCGGATATTCGAGCGGAGGTGATCCTCGCGCTCCCGGTAGCTTCTCGGTCGGAATGGTGTGACCACTTCACTTTGAGGAATTTGATTGACTTGTTGCGAGTCTTGCGCTCGGTTTCTTCAAGAATAACAGCGGGTGCTCATGGTAGAGAGATCTTCTTGAAGGTCAATCTCTTGAAGTTGATAGTGCGTTCAGAGTCTTGAAGCACTTGCGAAGCTGTGACACGTGAAACACATCGTGCGTTTGCAAAGTTGGATGGAAGCTCAAGTTGATAGGCGAGATCGCCTCTTTTCCCAATGATCTTGAAAGGACCCACGTATCTAGGTGCAAGCTTCCTTTGATACCGAGCGGCGAGTACCTTTCATTGGAGAGGCGGAGGTAGACATGGTCTCCGATTTCAAAAGCCACATCACGGTGCTTATCATCATAATAGCTCTTACGGCGTGATTGCGCGGCTTTGAGATTCTCACGAATGACTTGGCACATTTCTTACATACGTGATCAAGTCATTGCCAAGAAGTTGGCGTTCACTGTCTCGAGACCAATTGAGGGAGTCGGCACTTTACGCCATAGAGAATTTCGAATGGGGCCTTGCCCGAACTCGCTTGGAAGCTGTTGTTGTAGGAGAACTTCGGCATATGGAAGACAATCTTCCCACTTCATACGAAAGAAATGACACAAGCCCGAGCATATCTTCAAGGATTTGATTTACTCGCTCAACTTGGCCACTTGTTTGAGGATGGAAAGCTGTCTGAACGAATGTTGGTGCCCATGGCCTTACGAAAAGAATCCCGAACTTGGAGGTAAAGATGCTGCCACGGTGCAGAAGAGATCACTTGTGGAATGCCGTGCAAAGATACAATCACGGAGGTGTATAGCTCGCCAAGCGAGCTGCGTGATGGATTCTTTGATAGGAAGAAAATGAGCCACTTTAGTAAGCTTGTCAATGACAACGAAGATAGCATCATTTCCACGCTTGGACTTTGGAAAGCCGATCACGAAGTCCATTTCAATATGATCAAACTTCCATTCAGGAATAGCAAGAGGTTGGAGGAGACCAGCTGGTCTTTGGTGTTCCTTTCACTCTTCTGCAGACATCACATTCATTCACGAATTGAGCAATTTCTCGCTTCATTCGAGTCCACCAATATATTGCTTGAGGTCATGGTACATCTTCGTACTTCGGGATGAATGGATAGAAGCGAATTGTGAGCCTCGTTCATAATGACTTTCTCGAGATCACCCTTAGGAACCACAATCCGGTCCTCAAAGAACAGGTGTCTTTGTCATCAGCGGAAGCACTTGTACTTGGAAATGCCCTTGTCGATACCACGTTTCACCTTCTTCACCATGGTATCCGGAAGTTGAGCCTCATGAATCTGATCTTCAAAGTAGGAGAGACTATGAGGTTGGCAAGAAAGCCTTGAGGAACAACTTGAAGATTCACTTGCGGAAAGATTCAGAGATCCGGTGAAAAGGCTTGAGGATTAGGATTGCGAGAAGCTTTCCTGCTCAAAGCATCTGCAATGACATTGGCTTTGCCGGAGTATACTCAATACTTGGGTTGTACTCTTGAATCATTTCGACCCATCGAGTCTGCTGAGGTTGAGGTTAGGCTGAGTGAAGATGTACTTGAGGCTCTTGTGATCAGTGAAAATGTCCACTTTCCTTCCCAACAAGAGATGTCTCCACGTAATCAATGCATGGACAACTGCCGCCAACTCAAGATCGTGAGTGGGGTAGTTCTTCTCGTTGGGCTTCAAGCTGGCGAGAGGTATAAGCCACAACTCTCTTCTCTTGCATTAACACAGCACCGAGACCTTGAAAGAAGCATCACGAGAAAACTTCATATGGCTTGGATTCATCGGGAGGAGTCAAGCAGGGAGCTGTGACGAGTTTCTCTTTGAGGGTATTGAAAGCAACGTCACACTCTGGAGACCGGACATACTTCACATGCTTACGGAGGAGGTTGGAAAGAGGCTTTGCAATCTTGGAGAAGTTCTCAGCGAATCTTGACAATAGCTTGCAAGACCAAGAAAGCTCATGGAGCTGCTTGACACTCGAGGAGGTTCCCAATTCACAATTGCGGACACCTTCTCGGGATCAACAGCGATGCCCTTGGCGAGAGATGATATGACCAAGATAAAGCACTTCATCAAGCCAGAATTCACATTTGGAGAACTTAGCATAGAATTGGTACTCTCGAGCTTGTCTAGCACCAATCGCAAATGTTTGGCATGATCCTTCTTATTCTTGGAAGACCAAAATATCATCAAGATAGACCAAGGCAATTCATTGGTGTAGGGTTGAATATGAAGTTCATCATCGAGAGAAAGTTGGAGGAGCATTGGCGAGGCGAAAGACATGACGGTATATTCATAAGAACCAAAGCTTTACGAATCTGTCTTGGGAATATCTTGTTCACGAATCGAATCGATGATACCCCATCTGAAGGTCAAGCTTGGAGAACACCGTAGCACCTTTGAGTTGCTCGAAAAGCTCATTGATGTTGGGAAGTGGATACTTGTTCTTGATTGTCTTCTTATTCAATGGGCGATGTCGGCGCAAAAGTCGGTCCGTGCCATCCTTTTCGGACAAAAGAACACCACAACCCCAAGGAGATGAACTCGGTGCGATCAAACCAGACGCTCTTGTTCATCGAGCTGCTTCTTCAATTCCTTCAGCTCATCAGGTCCAAGCTTGTATGGGCGCTTACAAAGCGGGTTGATGCGGGCTCAAGATCGATACTTGAACTCAAGCGGCGATGAGGAGGCATACCGAAGCTCTTACGGAAAGACATCTTGGTACTCACAAGCATTTGGAATCGAGAGATGGCATTCAGTTCGCCCTTCTCATTGAGAGAAAACAACCGAATGGTTTCATCACGGCGGCATAGATGATCACATCATTAGAAGAATGAGTCAATTGAATTTCCACAGCAGCACAATCAATCGAGCTTTGTGCTGATAAAGCGATCCATTCGAGAATAAGATCAATATCCGAATCGCCGAGAACAACTGGTTTAGAAAGAAATCTATAATCGCCCATCTTGATAGAGACATCCGGAACCATGTAGCTTGCATTCATGCATTTACCCGGAGAGACAACTGCTAATGGTCTTGGCAAATCTTGGAAAGACAAATCATGCTTAGATGCAAATGGTTTAGAGATGAAACTAAGCGATGCACCAGTGTCAAAAAGAACTTTAGCAGGAATATCATTAACAAGAAGATTACCCATTAGAACATCTGAAGAATCCTCTGCCTGAGCTGCATTCATCATATTGACCTTGGCATACTTTGGATTGTGTTTGACCTTTGCATTCTGGAAGATTTCACGGAGGAGGAGGCGGAAGGCGCCTCTGGTTGAAGCACTTGTTAGCATAGTGACCCTTCTGCGACACTTGTTGCAAGTGACCTCGAGAGCGGACGGTGGTAAGGAGCACTTGACCTTGGAGCTTGAGAATTAGACTTGTTACGATAGCTTGGGTTGGGTGGGTGGGAAGATCCACGGCCACCTGAGTTCTTCTCTTGGTAAGGTGTGGAGCGGAGGAGGGGGAGTAAAACTTCTGCTGCTTGGCTGCCACTTGAGAGGACGAGGAGGACTGAACTGCATCCTGATTCTCTTCTTAGAAGCCTCGCATTTGAGCTGTGCAGCTTCTTGCTTGAGAGCCATGTTGTAGAAATCATCATACTTATCGGCTCAAACAGCACAAGAGGTAATTGCAGATCTTCTCTCGAGACCACCTCGAGGCGATAGATCATACTCCTTTCATCAGTGCGTCTTGCTTAGCAAAAGCAAGCGAGCTTCGGAACTGGATATTGTATTGATAGACAGACATGTTGCCTTGCTTGAGATTGCGGAACTCCTCACGCTTGCTCTCAACAACACTTTTGAATGTGATGAGCTCGAAATCACGGCGGAACTCATCCCTGTAATGACACGACCTCCTCTGGAATCTTTGTATTCTTTGGAACCACTCGGCAGCTTGATCCTTGAGTTGAAGCGATGCAAACTTGACAAAATCCTCAGTGCGACATTGCTACAGTCAAAGTGCTTGCAGATGTCCACTAACCAATCATCGGCGTCTGTTGCCTCAACACGAAGCCGAAAGACTTGGCTGATTAGCGAGGAACCGGTCGAGAGTAGCAAAGTGTGGCTGATTGTTGCCTTGACCTTGATTGCCTTGATTGCCTTGATTGCCTTGCCCTGATGCGTTCTTGCAAGAGCTGCAAAATCATCGAGCATTGGCATTGGTGGCTGCCATGATAGCTTGCCCGCTCGGAGGCGGAGGTGGAGGTGGAGGTTGGTGATCCCCATCATTGCGATCCGGATTCAGACGCGTTGGCGGAGCCATCTAAAGAGGTGACATCCGTTAGTCCTTTGATAGACAAATTGATAAGTAGAATCAGCGGATAGAAATTGCAACATATAGTCTTCACAATAAACATTGAACAAGAATGAGCGAATGAATTCAAAGTTAATCATCACCGTCCAATAAGGTGAGAAGCCACTTAGATAAAGGATATGGAAAACAATATCGACTTAGAAACAAATCGAATATCTGGCGAAAACAAAGGTTGGCTTCTAGAATGAGCGGAACAAACATATGATAGAGATTTACGCCCAAAGTGTTAGTGGTGGGGCCCACACGGACCACGACGTATAGCGGACGTCACGAATGACTAACAAGGCGTCCCGAATCAGCATAGCCAAGGATTCTTTAAGGCGTCTCGCGACCCTTTGTAAATCGACCGTGAATGGGCGGACCACTGAGCGTTGAACCCCAATCTCAAATCATACATCATCCGGAAAGAATATCACGTAAGCTACTAGAATTCCCACCTATAAACTCCGAAACTTTCGGTTATGCAATCTGGTGTTGGGGATCTGAGGGACACAAAATATATCACCCAAACTAACAATACCTAGATCCATTGTATCCATCCGTCAACACATAACCAAGAAATCCTCGGAAATCGTGTACCTCGACCTTGAAAAACATCCGTTATGCAAGTCATGGCAATACTCCCTTTTCGCCACGATCTTTGGGCTATCGAGGTTATCTCACCAACAACTGCACAAAAGAGATTTCGATGTCGGCAAAACTCGGTATTCGAACGCAGCGATAAAATTGTGGCGACAACACCTCGGAGCTCAACTCCCGGGACACCGCCACAACCCCTAAATGTCGGGAGGCACCAAGAACAATGTTCTCGTCACAAAACCATCGGAACGATTCCAAGATACCCACGTGACCCTAAAAAATTTTTAGTGAAATTTTGAGAAGAGAAGAGTCAAAACTCTCGTCGGGATACCTCACCAGAGCTGACGAAGGGACTGGGAGTAAAAAGAATCCTACTCTCCGTTATATATAATCCTAAGACTCAAAACATTTTCCATTCTAGACTCAACAACGTCGACAAACAATCAAGTAGGGGCTCCTAAGTGGGAAGGCTCGATTACCAACATAACGCCCCGATGCGGCTATATCTCCCGTGTCGAGGCACGACTTAGAAACATAACCGCATTGAAAGCAATGTCATAAGTGAGGTAATCTTCACACAACCCATGTAATAATTAAGGGAAAGATACATAGTTGGCTTACAATCGCCACGTCACACAGTACATAAATAAACATCCATCATTGAGTACACTCAAGGTCCGACTACGGAACCAAAATAAAGAAGATACCCCAAATGCTAACACAGATCCCGAATCGTCCCAATTGGGCACCACTCTGATCATCTGGAAAGCGACACATAGTAACGACCACGTTCCTCGTCGAACTCCCACTTGAGCTCGGTGGAATCACCTGCCTTGGCCTCATCGGAACACTGCAACTGTTTTGGAAGTATCATGAGTCACGGGACTCGAGCAATCTCACACCAGCGAGATCAAGACTATTTAAGCTTATAGGAAGGACTGAGTAGTAAAGTGGAGCTGCAGCAAGCGACTAGCATATATGGTGGCTACTTACAAAAGAGAGCGAGAAGAGAAGCAAAGCACGGTCGTGAAACTAGTAGTGATCAAGAAGTGATCTGAACTACTTACGTCGGACATAACTCCAACACCGTGTTCACTTCCGGACTCCGCCGAGAAGAGACCATCACAGTTACACACCTTGATTGATGTGTATTTTATTTGAGGTCAACTTTGGGTTTTCTACAACGGACATTAACAAATTCCCATCGCCTCATAACGGGCACGGCTTTGAAAGATATTACCTGCGGGGTGTCCCAACAGCCCATTATAAGCTCTCACGGTCAGCGAAGGATATTCCTTCACGGGAAGACCGATCAATCTCGGAATCCGGACTACAAGACATTTCGACAGCAATAAAACAAGACCAGCAAAGCCGCCCGAATGTGCCGACAAATCCCGATAGGAGCTGCACATATCTCGTTCTCGAGGCACACGGATTGTCAAACTTCCGATAGGCCAGCTCGAGTTGCCCTGATGGCCACCGCGGTGACAGGTTTGGACCAGCACTCGAAGAGAACTGGCCGGGGTTAAAATAAAGATGACCCTCGGGCTCGCGAAAACCCGGGGAAAAGGCTTAGGTGGCAAATGGTAAAACCAAAGTTGGGCCTTCTTTGGGCGAGTCTTATTCAAAGCGAACTGTCAAGGGGTCCCATAAATCACCCAACCGTGTAAGGAGCATAAAATCAAGGAACATAACACGGTATGGCGGAAACTAGGGTGGCAAGAGTGGAACAAAACACCGGGCATAAGGCCGAGCCTTCCACCCTTTACCAAGTATATAGATGTATTAATTATAGCAGATATATATATATTGTGATATCCCCAACAAGTAAACATGTTCCAACAAGGAACAACATCTCCATGTTCAACAAGGAACAAACTTCAGCTTCACTGCAACTAGCAGCGCTATAAGAGGGCTGAGCAAAGCGGTAACATAGCCAATCAGCGGTTTGCTAGGAAAGGATGGTTAGGGGCTGACATGGCAATATGGGTGGCATGATATAGCAAGTGGTAGGCATCGCAGCATAGGCATAGCAAAAAGCGAGCAACTAGCATAGCAAAGATAGAAGTGATTTGAGGTATGGTCATCTTGCGCAATGTTCTCGAGTTGTCGAAAGCTTGATCCTCGAAAGCGTTCTCAACAGGCTCCTCGTTCACGTACTCGTCTCCGACTCTACCCAAAGCAACAACACAAACAAAGGAACCACAATAAATCACGGTGCGATGCACAATCAACATGATGCAAAACATGACATGATATGCGGGATGCGATATGCAATGCTTATATGCGCTCCGGAAGGTAAATGATGAACCAGGCATCAACTTGGCAAACCAAGCATGCCATTGGAAAGATGAGATGATTTCGGTTGAAATCGATATAAAGATCACCGGAAACGGATGCACGGTTTGCAAATGGCAAGCAAAACAAGAATGGCGCAAATCTGCCATTAACAGCATGATGCCACTTTGCAATCAACAATTAATTAAGCTACTGCGCCCAAACGTATCAACAAAGCACATGGCAATGATCTACACATGACCCTCGACAAAAGATGAGCACTGAGCTACGGCTAGTTCACATCATAACATGCTCAAACAAGCATGGCAAAAGTGCATTAAATATCAGGCTGGACATGGCAAAAACAGTAACAGGTTGCAATGTTCAGAGCATCAAAAGTACATGCTACAGGAACTTAAAATAGCAAAACATGGCATGGCAAGAATCTACTCAAAGCCTAGAACAAAAGTCCCTTACTGACCATAAGCCAAAAAGGACTAGAAAATATAGTAAGACCCATGTCAATATTGAAAGTCTCGTTAACAGATTCAGCAACTTGACATGTCAAAAACTGATAACGAGATGGCATGTTTACAAGCTCAATGCACTCACAACAGAGCCTCAAATGATAAACTAAGCATACATACATCAAGAAGACCTGACATAGAAGACATACATGGCAAGAACAATTACATAGCATATATGGATCAACCACAACAAGCTAGGCAAAATTGAATAACACGTATACAATCTGCCAGGAAACATTTGGTAGCAAAAGTAGAGCTCGATTGACTCAAGCTATGGCATCCCATAATTGCAAACAAAGGCATGGATGGATAGAGCAAGTCATGCTTTACAAAACACCCTTACTGAAGTATCTCAAAATATGCATAGATCTCTCGGTATTATCAAGCAAACATGGCATCAAAATCAGCTAAAACAGGGCTGAAATCAGCAACAACAGGACACCTACTTTGCATGCTTGTGCTAGTCACCACATAGATCACAAAAATACATGGCATACACCCCTGGAAATATGACATGGCATTTTACAAAACTCATGTGGGACTCTAATTCATAGGTGCACATATTAATCATGGCAAAAATAACAAAAGTGCAACTCTGATAAAAATCAGAAACTAACAGCACATAGCACTCTTCCAACAGCATTTCGGGCGTCAAGATGAGCTCAAATGAAAATGATGCAATGGAATGAAATGATCTACTCTTCGAGACGAACATTTTGACATATTACACGCGCAAAATGGATCTACGGATGCGAAGATATAGCATGTTGAAAAATGCACAAAATTACAAAGATCTAAGGACTTAGAAGAAAAAATAGAGAGAGGAGATGAGGTCAACGGCTCGGGCCCGAGGCGGATCAGGCGGATCGGGCGGGCGGCGGCTCCGGAGCTCGCGGAGAGGCGCCAGCGAGGGGGCGGCGGCGACTGGGTCGGCGACGGAGGCCGAGGTCGCCGGAGAGAAGGGAGAGGTGGGGGCAGGCTGGCCGGCGGCGGAGCGGGCGGCGATCGGGCGGGGGCAGCGAGATCCAGCCAGGCAGGGGCAGCGGACTCGCGGGCGGCGGAGGAGGCGGCAGGCAGGCGGGCCAGCAGCCAGGCGGAGAGGCGCCATGAGGCGCGAGGCGAAGCGGCCGGGCGGCGGCGGGTGCTGGCTGCTGTGGGCCCGATCCGAGGCCAGCAGGCAGCTGGGCGGCAGTGAGGCCACGTGGCGGACTTGGATTGGGCGGGGCGGCGGCGAGAAATGTCCGGCGGGCGGCGGGCGTGTCCAGGCTGTGAGGCAGATTTCTAGGGTTTGAGGAAGGGATGATCAGGAATTTGGGGAGGTGTTTAAATAGGCATAGAGGAGCTAGGAGAGTCCAAATGAGGTGTAGTTTTCGCCCACGATCGTGATCGAGCGACGGAGAGCATGGAGGTGACTTAAATGGGTTATTGGGCTGTTTTGAAGGGGTGTTGGGCTGCAACTTAAAAGAGGCCTTTGCGAGAGTGCGGTTAACCGTTGGAGTACCAAGCGAGCTCCAAATGACCGAAACTTGACCGGTGGTCTCGGGCGTTATACCAAGGCCACTAGACAAACCTCGATCCATTTCGAGAAGGTTTAATACTACTTTGCGAAAAAGCGTAAAAGGGACGCGGGGAGATAGGAGTGCGGATTGCAAAAGCGGACAACGGGAAAAATGCTCGGAATCATGAGGCGAACACGTATGCAAATGCGATGCACATGATGACATAATATAAAATGCATGACATGGACAAAAATGCAACATGAAGAAAACACAACCACGGAGGGAATATCATATATCAGTGCCGAAAATGGCAAGAGTCGGAGTTACAAATATGGAAAGTTACTTCCGGGGTGTTACAGCCACGCTCCGTGCGAGACGTGGGCATGTCCAGTACCTCCTTCCCTCTCCTCACGCGGACCAACTACCCCAGTTGGTCCGTCATGATGAAAGTCATCATGGAGGCGCGGCATATGTGGAAAGCCGTGGAAGCCGGCGATGTCGAGTACGAGGAGGACCGGCTGGTGATGGAAGCGATCTTGCGCTCCGTCCCCGAGGAGATGGTGCTCACCCTTGGCGTCAAGGAAACGGCCAAGGAAGCATGGCAGGCCATCAAGACTCTGCGCATCGGCGTGGAGCGCGTACGGGAGTCGAAGGCCCAGACCTTGCGCCTCCGGTATGAGAAATCGGTTCAAGGCGGTGAACAAGTCGGCGACTTCGCCTTGCGGCTGCAAGGTCTCAAATCAACGAGCTCATAGCTTCGGAGATCACATCGACAACAAGATGGTGATTCTCAAGTTCCTCCGCGTCGTCCCAGGCGGTACAAGCAAGCGGCCTGGTCCGCCGAGACTTTAGTGGATCTCTCCACTATGACGATCGAGGAGCTAGTAGGGCGGTGAAGGTCGTCGAGGCGCTGGCGATGAAGCCGACAACCGTCTTTGGCGGCGAACTCTGCTCACCGAGGGAAGCGATGGGGACGCGCAACTTTAGCAGCAGCTGCCGCGGCAGCTCTTCGGCGATGGGGAGGCGCCCCACGGGAAGCGAGGTCGTGGCGAGGCGGAGGCCGCACCAGGCGGTGTCTGCAACGCGATGCATAAACCAAGCCGGGCAGGGCGAGGCGCCGCAGCGATGGCAAGTGCCGCTCTTCGCAACATGCTGGTCCTTTGGATCGGGATTGCCACAAGAGGAAAGCCGACGAGGCAGCCGCGGCAACGACAGACCTCGTCCAGGCTGACGTGGACGGTGGGCCGGCAATGATGCTGGCAAGAGCCGAGCCCGTGCAAGAGAGCACAGCATCTCTCGCGACCATGGCTCCGACAACCACCCATTCCGTGCGGGAGGCACGGAACCCGTCCACGGGAATCATCACTCCAGTGGCAGGCCACACCTCAACAACGACGTTCTCGGGGCCTGTCGACTAGGAGGTGATGAAGGCCCGGGTGTGGGGGAGCCACACCCCGGCGACGGCGTCCGCGACAACCTCGGGACCCGACAAGATCGCGCAAGTTGGCGCGGCAACGACGCATATGGCGGACCATGCTCCGACCATGTTGCTGGCGACCATCGACTCCGTGCAGGAGTGCACGGAGACTCAGGTCCGCCACACCCCGACAACAAAGTGTTTGGGGTCCACCGTGTTGTCGGGAGATGGCTCCCCGACAACGGTGTGTGCGTGCGGCTACGTCTTCCTCAACGAGGAGAGAGCCATGACCACACCCACGCTTGCAGGCGGCAAGCAAAGTGAGGGTTGGTTCCTCGACACCGGCGCCACGAACCACATGACTGGTTCGGTCGATGCGTTCGCGGAGCTGGACCGCTCAATCACCGGGAAGGTGCGATTCACGGACGGATCCGTGGTGGAGATCCACGGGCGCGGGACCGTTGTCTTCGCCGACAAAGGGGGTGATCACAGGGTGTTCACGGACGTCTACTTCATCCGGCGCTCAAGAGCAGCGTCGTGAGTGTCGGACAGCTCGGCGAGGCTGGTTCGACATCGGCATCCGCGCGGTGTTCTCACCGTCGCGACCAGCGAAGAGGCTGCTTATCGAGGTAACCCGCTTCGCCAAACTGCCTCTATAAATTCTTCTTTCAACCCGTGCATCCTGTGTGCCTTGCCATGGGTCATGTCTCCGGCGCGTGGCGTTGGCATGCGAGCTAGGACACCAGCACTTTGACGGGTTGCGGAAGATGGCGCGAGAAACCTCGTTCATGGGCTACCTCACATCGAGCACGCCGACGAGTTGTGCGATGCATGTCTTGCCGGAAGCGGCGGCGCTGCCCTTTCCCGAAAAAGGCACGCTATCGCGCAGAAACCCTGGAGCTGGTTCACGGGGACCTCTGCGGCCCAATCACCCCGGCAACACCAGGAGGGCGTCGCTACATCCTGATGCTCGTCGACCACTACAGCAGGTTCATGTGGGTGCTGCTCCTCGCCTCCAAGGATGAGGCGGAGCGAGCCATCGTCAAGCAGCAAGCGGCAGGAGAGGTCGAGTGTGGCCACAAGCTACGCGTGCTGCGCACGGACCGTGGCGGCGAGTTCACGTCGGCCACGTTCTACAAGCACTGCGACGAAAGGGGTGCAACGTCACCTCACAGCCCTTACTCGCCGCAGCGAGCAGCGTCGTCGGCGGAGGAACGAGGCGATGCTCGGGATGGCACGCTGCATGCTCAAGGCAAAGCAGTGCCGAGCATGTATTGGGGAGGCAGCGCTCATGGCGTCTTCATCCTCAACCGCTCCTTCACAAGGGCGTCGGTGGCAAGACGCCTTATGAGGCGTGAATGCGGAAGGAAGCCCGATGTCGCTTCCTCCGCACCTTTAGCTGCATCGGGCATGTCAAGGCAGCGCGCCCACAGCTGAAAAAGCTCGGCAGCAGGAGCACCCCAATGGTGTTCATGGGCTCTGAGGCGGGCTCTAAGGCGTACAAAATGTATGACCCGTCTCAAAGCGCGTGCATGTCTATCGTGGCGTCATCTTCGACGAAGACGCGCGATGGACTTGGGAGGCGTCGGGGGAGGCCCCGGCAAGCAGCTCCTTTACCGTGGAGTACCCGATGTACTCTACGACCCCAAGGAGCAAGACCCCGGGAAGTGCCATCCCGGGAAGCATGGGAGGTGTGGATCCGGGAACAGCGACCCCGAGAACACCGTCCCCGGGTATGGTGTCGCCGGGCACCATAACGTCAAGCAAGGTGGGTCCCGGGAGGCAGTTCGCAACCCCCGACAACGGCGAGGTCGGAGTTGTTCGACGCCGACGACAGCGTTGGTGCCCCCCATAGGTTTCGGCGCATGGGGGATCTCCTCGGCGAGGCTGCGGCAACACCGCAACAGCCGAGGATGAGGACGCTGATGGCGACAAGGGTCCTGCATCGATGGCGGCGAGCCGACCACGTTCGCGGAGGCCGAGCAAGAGGAGTGCTGGCGCCACGCGATGCTAGATGAGCTGGCGTCGATCAACGACAACGCCACTTGGACACTCGCCATACTGCCTGCTGGGCACCGAGCCATCGGGCTCAAGTGGGTGTTCAAGGTGAAGAAGGATGAGCACGGCGCCATTGTCAAGCACAAAGCGCGCCTCGCAAAGGGCTACGTGCAGCGTGAGGGAGTGGACTTGAGAAGTCTTGGCTCCGTGGCAAGGCTGGAGTCGGTGCGGCTCATCCTTGCCGTGGCCGCTCACCGTGGGTGGGAGGTACACCACATGGACGTCAAGTCGGCGTTTCTCAACGGAGACCTTAACGAGGAGGTGTCGTCTCCCAGCCACCGGGTTCGTGCCAAGGGCCACGAGCAGGCGTGTATCGACTACACAAGGCCTGTATGGTCTCCGGCAAGCCCCAAGGCGTGGAGCGCCAAGCTTGATGCAAGCCTCGCATCCCTTGGGTTCTCACGCAGCGTTTACGAGCATGGCGTGTACTCGCGTGGCACCATGAACACGCTGCTCATCGTCGACATCTCGTCGGCGACTTGGTCGTGCCGGGCAGAGCCTAAAGAGGTTCAACGCTTCAAGGAGAGATGCATCGTCTCTTCCGCATGAGCGACAACAGGCTGCTCCGTTACTACCTCGGGCTGGAGGTGAACCGGGAGGTGGTGGCATCACGATCACGCAGACGGCCTCGCCACCAAGATGCTCGGCGAGCAGGCATGAAGGACTGTCATGCCGTGCACGCTCAATGGAGGCACGGATCGAAGCTCGGCAAGGAGAGCTCCGAGAAGGTGGTGGATGCTACACTCTACCGTAGCATCATCGAGAGTCTCGGTACCTCGTGCACACCCATTTGGACATCACGTTCGTTGTCGGGTACCGAGTAGGTTCATGGAAGCCCGACAGCGATCACCTCGCTGCTGTCAAGCACCTGCTCCGGTACATCGCGAATGCGCTCACGCATGGATGCGTGTATCGTAAATGGCGACGGCGAGAGCTTGGTCGGTACAGCGACTCCGACCACGCTGGTGGCGTGGACTCCGGAAGAGCACCTCGGGCATACTATTCCTTCTTGGGAATAGTCCCGTCGGTAACAATCGGTGAGGCAGAAGGTTGTCGCTGGGTTGTCGCTGTATCTTCGTGCGAGGCGGAGTACATCGCGGCAGCTACAACGGCTTGTCAAGGCATTTGGCTGGCTCGCCTTCTCGGCGAGATGCTGAATCAGGACACCGCCCTCGCTCATCTTAAATCGACAACAAGTCGGCGATTTCCTCTACAAGAATCCAGTGCTTCACGACCGCAGCAAGCACATCGATCTCCGCTATCACTTCATACGTGACTGCGTCGAGAAAGGCACGGTGATAGTTGAGTTCATCCGGACTGGTGAGCAGAAGGCGGACATCCTGACCAAATCACTTGGTCGTGTCCGGTTCTAGGAGCTGCGCGACAAGGTCGGGATCATCGACACCAAGCTCCTTCGACAAGTTTGAGGGGGAGAATGTTGAGTCAAACTTGGTCCTCCGGTTCACACAACGGCAGCAGCAGCATTTACGTCTCAGATACATGCATGGCTGCATGTCGGCAACAGCAGCAGCAGCAAATTACTTACCTACGAAGTAAATGGGCAGGTCGGCAGCAGCAGTAGTTGCGTGCCTTACTACTAAGATGTCAGGGTAATGTCAGGATAGAATTTATTGATGCAGTTAATGCATGGCAGTGCGGCTAGGAATTTTTCTTCCTTATTCACACTAGTAGTACTAGTCTAGATGCACTGTATCTATCAAATGCCGGTTGTAGCATAGTCGGTTTGGCTGCCTATAAAAGGAGCTGTGTACCCCCGGTTGTAAGCAATTCCATTCCAAGCATTTGAGCTTCATACAACTAGTATCCCGTGAGCGTCTTTCCTCCTCGTGTGTGTGTCTTGCTCTGCACTAGTGTGTGTGTGTTATACTAGTGAGCTGAGTGCAAGTACTACCAGTAGATAGCCACGACCCTCTGGTCTCAGTAGTTCGGGCCAACAGTTATTCCATCACCAATGCAAACGCACGTGCATATACACTTGGAGGGACAAAAATGAAGTGCTTTAGTAAGAGCCTTAGATTCCAGCATAAATTGTTAGTAACTTACACATGCAACACACGTCTCAACCAATACACATGAAATTCGTGTGAGTATTAATTTTGAATTTGTATTCTAAAAATTATAGTCCCTAATGATACCCTAATATCCAAAGAAAAAGGAGAAAAAACCGCTACCAATTATCTTCTGCAGGACATAATACAAAAATCAGATTGTAGTCTATAATGCTAAGATTCAAACTATTAGCAAGATGATTATATAAATGTTTGCACTATCAAATATGTATACCCAAACTAATTCGTGATTCATATAAATAAAACAATTGTTGAAGCAATTTCCTATCAAAAAAGAGGAGCTCAAAAACATGAGTCACGATCATTCGAAGACAACTTCTTTGCTGGTTTCAGCCAAAAATTATAATCGGTAACTTCCAGTTTATCATAGGTCAAAAGGAAAATGCAATTTCTCATATATATTTTTGACACACGCCTAATCAATGAAACATATATATATGACACGTCATATGCTGTCTATTACATCGTAGCTAAAACATGTGACGATCCATAGGGTCGGTCTGTTCGAATTTCCTTTTCTTATCAACCTTTTTGTTTTTAGCCAAAGAGTATGGTGACGCTAGCACCCTTAAGTATTGTGCTTAAGATCATATAGGGTAGACTGAATGCAGGATAGTTTCTATGTACACAAATCCAGTAAGGACGTAAATGATCGTAACATGGCACACTGTCATACATTAGTGGTATGAGAAAAACCATGGATATAACAGACTTGAACCTTAAACATAATCTTTTTGCCAGCTATGCTTTGAAGAAACTTCCAAGCAAAGAAGGTCAGAAGATTTATTGCAATAGTGGTTAAAGCCAAACCTGCATTGACAGTGTCAGGGTAACTCGCTGCAACGTTAAGTATAGCCGGTATTTAGTTCTGTAACTCAAGAATGCATGGAACAAATAAATGATTGTCACATACTATCCATCAAAAATAAAATTTGTTCTGTAGCATCCAAGACACTTCAATAGATACTGAGACTTGGGAAAAACTAGGCGTGATCGCGACTCAAGACACGGCTGTCAGCCTCCCTCCCCTTGCTCGCTCTCTGGACCCGTCCTTCGAAGTGCTCGGCTCCAGCATGCCAGCTCTGAATGCGCCAGTGCCTCTGTCGCTGGTGGCCATGGAGTCCAAGGCCTTGCCTGTCTCTCCAGCACGTGGAGGGGGCTCGGGGCTGGACTGCGTCCTCATGGACTCGGACCCTACACCGGCCTCGGACAGGCGCCTGTCGAGCGGCTCCGGTCGGCAGGCCAAGAAGACTGCTGGGAGGAAGGCAGGGTGCAAGACAGTGGCCACGGAAGCTGCGGGTTCGGTGGCGGCGTTGGGGGGCGAGTTGGGTGCGGCTTTGGTGGCGCCTGGGCCGGCAGCCAAGGCCAAGCGTTCAAGGGCAACCCCGGTGGCTTCCCGGCCTCCAAGCGCACGCGCCAAGGCCAAGCTTGGGGACATGACCTCTCTGGAAAGTGCCAAGCTCCGCGCTGCTGACAAAAACATGGATGTTTCAGGTAATCCTTCCCCCTCTTATAAGATTCTGAATGCTTTCTCCGGCGAGCATCTCGCTGAGATTCTTCACGATAGTGGCGTTGCGCTAGATTCCTCGACTTTGGATATTATCCCGTTAGTTCGCGCGCGTGAAGACGCTCAGGCCGCCCTTGCGGCTGCAGCTGCCAGGTGCGCAGCTGCACATCCCGTGGACGACCAGGCCTCAGCACCAATAGGGGCTGGTGTTGTCGCTCTGCCCATCGAGGGAGCCGAGGCCGGGGTGGCCTCGGACTTGCCTTCTTCCAGCCGGGTGCCGGCTAGGAAGCGAGTGGCCAAGGCGGTTAGCTCCCGTGGAGTCCGCCTTCAAAACCGGATCATTTGATGCGGTATATATTCTGGAATATTCGTGGTTGCGGGCATGGGGGCGATGTACGCAACTCCGAGAGTATATGTCCAAAGAACGCATCGACTTTGTCGCGCTCCAGGAGACGATTAAGGCCGATTTTACGTTTAGAGATCTTTTGGCGTACGATCCGCTCCAGCGTTTTGATTGCTTCTGGACTCCTTCCGTGGGCCTTTCTGGTGGTCAATTGGTGGGTTGTAATAACGATGTTTGCGACGTTATCTGTGGGAGTCTGGTTCGTTTTATATCGTTGCTACTGTTTGTCACCGGGTCTCCCATGCCTCTTGGGTGATCGTAAGTGTTTACGGGCCGGCTGACCATGCTGTTGGGGAACGTTGCAGAAAATTAAAATTTTTCCTACGGTTTCACCAAGATCCATCTATGAGTTCATCTAGCAACGAGTCATGGGAGAGTGATTGCATCTACACACCACTTGTAGATCGCGAGCGGAAGCGTTCAAAAGAACGGGGTTGAAGTAGTTGTTCTCGTCGTGATCCTATCACCGGAGATCCTAGCGCCGAACGGACGGCACCTCCGCGTTCAACACACGTATGGAGCGGATGACGTCTCCTCCTTCTTGATCCAGCAAGGGGGAAGGAGAGGTTGAGGAAGATGGCTCCAGCAGCAGCACGACGGCATGGTGGTGATGGGTGGCAGTTCTCCGGCAGGGCTTCGCCAAGCACAGCGGAGGAGGAGAGGTGTTGGGAGGGAGGGCTGCGCCTTCAAGTGTGTTGCAGCCTCCCTCGCCCCTCTATTTATAGGGGAAGGGAGAAGGGGGGCCGGCCCCTCTAGATGGGATCTAGAGGGGGGGGGGGGGCGGCCAAGGGGAGGGGGCTTGCCCCCCAAGCAAGGGGGCGCCCCCCTCAGGGTTTCCCCCAACCCTAGGCGCATGGGCCCTAGGGGGGAGTGGCGCCCCAGCCCACTTTGGGCTGGATCCCTTCCTCATATAGCCCATAAGGCCCTCCGGGAGAGGTGGCCCCTCCCGGTGGACCCCCGGAACCCCTCCGGTGGCCCCGGTACAATACCGATATGCCCCCGAACCTTTCCGGTGACCGTATGATGACTTCCCATATATAAATCTTTACCTCCGGACTATTCCGGAACTCCTCGTGACGTCCGGGATCTCATCCGGGACTCCGAACAACATTCGGTAATCACATACAAGTCTTCCTAATAACCCTAAGCGTCACCGAACCTTAAGTGTGTAGACCCTACGGGTTGGGAGACATGTAGACATGACCGAGACGGCTCTCCGGTCAATAACCAACAGCGGGATCTGGATACCCATGTTGGCTCCCACATGCTCCTCGATGATCTCATCGGATGAACCACGATGTCGAGGATTCAAACAACCCCGTATACAATTCCCTTTGTCAATCGGTATGTTACTTGCCCGAGATTTGATCGTCGGTATCCCAATACCTCATTCAATCTCGTTAGCGGCAAGTCACTTTACTCGTACCATAATGCATGATCCCGTGACCAGACACTTGGTCACTTTGAGCTCATTATGTGTGCGCCCCGATTCAATCGTACACTAATCATGCACGCAAATGTATGCGATCAAGATCAGAGACTCACGGAAGATATCACAACACAACTCTACAAATAAAATAAGTCATACAAGCATCATAATACAAGCGGGGGCCTCGAGGGCTCGAATACAAGTGCTCGATCATAGGCGAGTCAGCGGAAGCAACAATATCTCGAGCACAGACATAAGTTAAACAAGGTGCCATAAGATGGCTAGCACAAACTGGGATCAGATCGAAGAGGAGCAGGCCTCCCTGCACAGGATCCTCCTAGGTCACTCAGTGGTCGTCGTGCAGCGGGCTGCACGTAGTAATAGGCACCTCCAGAGTAGTAGTCGTCATAGGCGGTGGCGTCTGGCTCCTGGGCTCCATCGTCTGGTTGCAGCAATCGAGTAGAGGTAGGGGGAAAAGGGGGAACAAGGCAACCGTGAGTACTCATCCAAAGTACTCGCAAGCAAGGAGCTACACTACATATGCATGGATATATGTGTAAAGGCCATATCAGTGGACTGAACTGCAGAAAGCCAGAATAAGAGGGGGATAGCTAGTCTTAACGAAGACTACGCTTCTGGACACCTGTCTTGCAACAGGTAGAGGAGGGCAATCTGAAGTCCTCCAAGTAACATCATATAGCAATAATCCTACCCGGCGATCCCCTGCTCATATCCCTGAGCGAGAGCGACCACCGGTTGTATCTGGCACTTGGAAGGGTGTGTTTTATCAAGTATCCGGTTCTAGTTGTCATAAGCTCAAGGTACAACTCCAAGTCGTCCTGTTACCGAAGATCACGGCTATTCGAATAGATTAACTTCCTGCATGGGTGCACCATCTTACCCAAAGACGCTTGATCCCATTTGGCGGACACACTTTCTGGGTCATGCCGGCCGCGGAAGATCAACACGTCGCAGCCCCACCTAGGCACAACAGAGAGGCCAACACGCGGTCTAAACCTAAGCGAAGTGCAGGCCCATCATACGAGCACACACAAGACGTTGCGTCTGTGGCCGAGCAGACCTAGCCTAACAGCGTTCCAGTCCAATCCGGCAGCGCGCCGCTCGTCGCCGACGTCTGAAGTGCTTGGTGATACACGACGCGGGATACCCATAACTACTCCCGCGTAGATGGTTAGTGCGTATAAGCTCGTAGCCAACCCGGATCAAATACCAAGACCTCGTTAAGCGTGTTAAATAACGCGAACGCCCGAACAGGCCAGGCCCACCTCTCTCCTAGGCGGCCTCAACCTGCCTGTCGCTCCGCCTCAAAGATCCACTCATGGTGCTCCACCACCGACCCGACTTTAGTCTCACATGTATCATGTATAAGTATATAGTATATACCCATGATCAACTCCGAGTGATCACGGCCCGATAGTATAGCACGGCAGACGGACAAGAAAGTAGGGCCACAGATGAAAGTACTAGCATCCTATACTAAGCATATAGGATTGCGGGTAAGGTAACAATGAAGTTACAAGGACAAAGCTATGCAGCGGTATAGGAGTATCAAAACAGTAACATGCTATACTACTCTAATGCAAGCAGATATAGAGAAGAGTAGGCGATATCTGGTGATCAAGGGGGGCTTGCACGGTTGCTCGGCAAGAGAGAGGGTCGTCAACACCGTAGTCGAACCGCCGGCAAGCGGCGTCGGTCTCGTAGTCTACCGGAGAGAAGAGGGGAAGAAACAATGAATACAAAGTAAGCAGATGCATATCGATGCATGACATGCCAAGAAGCGATGCTAGGCGTGCCCTAACGTGGTAGAAGTCTTGGTTATGGGGAAACATCCGGAAAGTAATCCGGTGTTTTGGGTTTTCGAGCAGGAGGGCGGAGGGAAAAGTTGCAGGTTCGATAGGTTAGGGGTGTGTGGCGGACGAGCGGATTGCGTATCCGGATTAAATCACGTCGCTCGAGCAACTTTCATGTTGAAAAGATTTTAACCGGATTACGGATTAAAAGATATGATTTTAAAAGATTTTAATAATTTATGGAACTTTAATTAATTATTTAATTAATTTGAAAATGCATTTATGACATCAACATGATGTCATCTCGACATCAGCGATCAACAGGTTGACTGAGTCAACCTGACTGTGGGTCCCGCATGTCATTCTCTAATATCTAATTAACCTAATCGAGTTAATTAACATTAGTTAATTAGGTTAATTAGTGATTAGGGTTAATTAATCGAATTAATTAGATTAATTAATTACTTAATTAATTAATTAATTAATTAATTAATTAGTTAATTAGTTTTAATCCATTTTCATTTTATTTTTATCCCCTGTTTAAATTAAAAAAAACGTTTTGTGTGTGGGGGGGTGGGGCCCCCATGTCATTGGCCCAGAGGGGCAAACGAGCAGCGGGCAAGTGGGCGATGCAGTTAGTCGGGCGCACTCAGGAGGACACCTGTGGCGCCGCGCCCGAGGCCAATGGGGGCAAGGCCGAGGCCCAAGACGGCGAGGTCGGAGCCACTGACCTGTGACTGGCCATGGGCGGCCAACGGCGCCATGAGGCGATTCAGGCGACAGGCGGGCAGTAGTGGCGTAAACAGGGGATGGCCTAGCGCTGCTGGGGTTGGTCGAGGGTTGGGCGGCCGAGCCACGACGATGGCGGAGGGCCGCAACCACGGCGTGACCGGCCGGCCGTGGCGTGACCATGGGGTCGGGGCGGCTGGGACGGGAAGGCGGGCGGCGAGGTTCGGGAGGGAGAGAGGGGAAGGGGGAGGCGAGCTCACGTAGCGCCGTGCTGTCTTGGGGCGGCTCGGTGGAGGTCGACGGTGACCGCGAGGAGGCGGTAGGGAGGCGTCTTGGCGGCGGGGGAGGACGGGGCCGATCCATGGCGGCGAACCCAGCGTGGTGGCGGGGGGGAGGAGGAGGGGGTGTCGGACGGCGGAGTAGAGGAGGAGGAGGAGGGGGCGAGGTCCAAAGAGGCCTTGGCGTGGTGGCGGACGGGTCGCCGAGGCGAGGTGGCGAGGGGGCGACTTCGGTCGGGGAGGTCTCCTCCGATCCAGATCGGGAGGAGGAGATATTCGGGGTGGGGGGTGAGGCTGTCGGTCGGGGGGGTCGGGGTTAAGTGGCCGGCGCTGCTCTTGGCCGGCCAGTGGGGGAATGGGCGGGGCGAGGGTCAGGTGGGGAGGGGCTGGCTGGGCGAGGGGTTTTCCTCCCCTTTTTTTGTCTTTCTTTTCTTTTATTATTTTTCTTTTTCTGTTTTTAGTTTGTTTAAAATTCCAAAGCATTTTACAAAATTAGTGCACCCCACCATAATTAGGTTAGCTATTTTAGACAACCCCGAACATTTTAGTTTTTGTTTTGAAACTTTTTATCTTTGCCTTTGTTTTGTTTTTGTTTTAGTACGGGTTCGAATCAAAAAGGGAGGTTTGGCACAGTAACCGAGGTGATCACTGTTGCATAACCATCCGGGCGTTACAAATCTCCTCCACTACAAGAAATCTCGTCCGAGATTTAGGAGGTAGAAGGAAAGAGTGCGGGATATTCATCTCGTAGGCGATCCTCGCGTTCCCGGTGGCCGTCTTGAGTGATTCGACCCTTTGGACTTTGAGGAATTTGATCGCCCGGCGTGTGCGGCGTTCAGCTAGGTCGAGAATACGGACGGATGCTCCTTATAGGAGAGGTCTGTTGCAATTCGAGCACTTCATGGTCCACCGCTCGGATTGGGTCCTTGAAGCAGCGTCGGAGTTGGGACACGTGGAACACATCGTGAACACGAGAAAGGTTCGGCGGAAGCTCAGTTGATAAGCCACTTTTCCGCCTTTCGAGAATAGTGAATGGGCCAATATAGCGAGGAGCTAGCTTGCCCTTGATCCGGCGGTGAGCACCCTTCATTGGTGTAACGCGAAGATAGGCCTTTTCGCCAAAGTTGATAGACCATGTCTTTGTGATGACGGTCATAATTACTCTTTTGAGCGTGGAAAGCAGTCTTGAGGTTCTCGCGAATAATGCGGACTTGTTCTTGGCATGTTGGATAATATCCGGACCAAGAGTGGGCGTTCCCGATTTCGACCAGTTCGAGAGGGTTGGCACTTTCTTCCATATAACACTTGAAGGGGCCATCTTGGACTAAGCTTGATAGCTATTATTATAAGAGAACTCAGCATACGGGAGAGATTCCTCCCATTTCTTGCGAAGAAGCGACACAAGCTCGAAGCATGTCTTGAGAATTTGGTTGACACGTTCAACTTGCCCTTGAGACTGCGGATGAAATGCAGATCTTGAAAGATAAATGAGTCCCCATAGCTTCTTGAAAACTTGCCCGAATCTTGAAGTGAATAGGCTGCCACGGTCCGAGCCGATAACAGTGGAATACCGTGAAGTGAAACAATTCGGACATATAGAGCATTGCAAGCTGGCTAGCGATGATCGTTTCTTTGACCGCCGAAAATGTGCAACTTTAGAGGCGGTCAATGGCGACAAGAATAGCATCATTACCTTTCTGCGATTTGGGAAATCCGGTGGCGAAGTCCATTTCAACATGGTCCCATTTCCATTCGGGAATAGAGATAGGTTGCAGAGTTCCAGCAGGCCTTTGATGTTCTGCTTTGATCTGACGGCAAGCGTCACACTCGAAACATAGCGAGCAATGTCACGCTTCATATTAGACCACGGAATCTCGGCGAATGTCTTGATACATCTTTGTACTTGCCAGGTGGATACATAGAGGCGTATCATGAGCTTCTTTCATAACCTTCGAGTCATATTCAGGTTTTCCTTCTTACACGGCACCACTAGGCGGCCTTTGAAATACAAAGGCGCCATCATCGGCAATAGTGAAGGATGAGGATTTCCTTTCTTGATGTCTTGCTTAATCTTGTAGACTTGAGTCAAATCCTGCATTGTCTTTATGGTGCCCACGAGATCGGGTTCAACAGCCAGGTATAGAGGAACCACGGGGAACAACACGGAGATTCATCTTGCGGAACTCGGAGGAGGGGGAGCGAAGTGCACCGAAGGAACAATATGGAGGTTCAGCTTTCTGAATTCTTCAACAAGTGGGGCTGAACTTTGTGAACTGAAGGTGGTTGCTTGATAAGACTTGCGGCTCAAGGCATCAGCCATTACATTAGCCTTGCCGGCGTATAGGAAATACCCAAATCAAAGTCTGCAACAGTCTCCATCCATCTCTGCCGCGGAGGTTCAGGTCTGGCTGAGTAAACAGATACTTCAGACTTTGGTGGTCGGTGAAGATCTCAAGCGATTACCGAGAAGGTAATGTCGCCACTCGCTTTAGTGCATGAATGACGGCAGCAAGTTCGAGGTCATGAACTGGGTAGTTATCCTCGTGAGGCGAAGCTGTCGAGAGGCATAAGCAACTACTTTGCGCTCTTGCATTAGGACACCGCCTAATCCTTGACGAGAAGCGTCGCAGTAAATGACGAAGTCTTTCTTAGTATCAGGAGGAGCTAGCACTGGGGCAGAAGTCAACTTGTCTTTAAGTGCCTAGAAACTTTCCTGACATTTATCTGTCCATTGGAATTTGACGCCCTTATGCAACAGGTTAGTCGAGGCTCGGCAATCTTGGAGAAGTTCTCGGCGAATCGACGGCAATAGTGGCGAGACCGAGAAAACTTCTGACTTGCTTAACGTTCTTCGGAGGAGTCCAATCGAGAATGGCCTGAACTCTTTCAGGGTTGACGGCAATACCATCCTTAGAAATGACATGCCCAAGATAGGTTACTTCGGGAAGCCAGAATTCACATTTGGAGAACTTGGCATAGAGTTGATGCTCTCGTAGCTTTTCCAGCACAAGACGAAGATGTTCAACATGTTCTTCTTCATTCTTGGAATAGATCAGGATATCATCCAGATAAACCACGACAAACTTGTCGAGGTAATCCATGAATATATAGTTCATCAGGTGAGAGAAAGTAGCTGGAGCATTGGTTAAGCCGAAAGACATGACGGTGTACTCGTATGAACCATAGCGAGTCACAAATGCGGTCTTGGGGATATCCTCCTCACGAACACGGTGTTAACCCAACCTCAAGTCGAGTTTCGAGAACACTGACGAACCAGCCAGTTGATCATAAAGATCATTGATCCGAGGAAGAGGATACTTATTCTGAATGGTAGCTTGATTTATAGGACGGTAGTCTTGGACCAATCGGTTGGTCCCATCCTTCTTCTTAACAAAGAGAGAAGGTGCTCCCCAAGGTGAGCAACTTGGGCGAATGAAGCCGCTTTGAAGAGATTTGTCGATTTCCTCCTTTAGTTCAAGGAGTTCATGCGGCGGCATCTTGTAGGGTCGTTTGGCTATAGGAGTGGTGCCTGGTTTCAAGTCGATGACGAATTCGACAGCTCTAGCAGGGGGAATCCCTGGAAGTTCTTCAGGAAAGACGTCTTGGAAATCGCAAACGACGGGAATGTTTTCAATTCCCTCGAGGGGTGCGGCGTTCAATGCATTCAATGCATAGAGCCTTGCCTCGGCATTTTGAACCAGACGAGCATTGTAGCTTACGATTTCATCAGAAGGGTGTAGCAGATGGATGGTCTTAGTGGTGCAAACGATTGACGCCGTATGCGCTTTCAACCAATCCATCCCCAAAATGAGGTCGATGTTAGACGTCTTCAGGATAATGGGGGAGGCATAGAATTCCAACCCTTCGATTTCCACGGGGACGTCGACGCCAACCATGGAGGTTTGACATTGTCCCAATGGAGTTTTACCACTACCGAAGAGTTCATCTCCTCACACTTAACGTCGTGCTTGTATGCAAAGTCTTGAGACATGAATGAATGCGATGCTCTGAATCGAATAAAGCAGATCTGGTACTGAATTTACGAGGAGTGTACCCATCACGAAGAGCAGTGCTGGTCTTGAGCTTCGTTCAGATCAACGTGGTTGGCTTTGAGCTTGCCCATAAGACTTGCCGGTGTTGTTGCGGTTACGGTGTTTCCACGGCCAGCTCTTTGGAAGGGCGATTGATTACAGTTCGGTTGCATTCTCTAGCACGGTGCCCTGGTTGTCCCTTTGAAGCATAAGCCATTATTGGGAGTGGGAGCAGAGCTAGGGGTGGCGGCTGGAAGCTTGGCTGCTTAGTTGTAGGCGAGCGAGGTGTAGCATAATTCTGCTTTGAAGCAGGTGCATTCGGCTGGTACATGCTGTTGGGAATCCATATCTTGCGCTTCTGCGAGGACGGGCCTGAAGATGAGCCCGTGTCACGGTTGCGCCTGTTAGAGCTCTGGTATTCCTGCAGACCAGTTTCGACATTGATAGCTTTGTTCACCAAGGTGGCGAAATCAGCAAAGTCGTGCACTAAAAGTGCGAGCTTGATGTCAGCTTGAAGGCCGTCACGGAACTTCTCATGTCTGCGTGCATCAGTTGCAATATCCTCTTCAGCATAGCGAGACAAGTCCAAGAACTCTCGCTGATAAGCTTCGACAGTCTTGTTGCCTTGGGTGAGGTTGCGGAACTCACGCTTTTTCGGTCCATGACTCCTTGAGGGATGAAGCGGCACGAAGGCAGCACGGAAGTCCGGCGGTGATGAGTGTTCCCAGCGGGCGGAAATAGCACGCCGGTGGCTGTCCCACCATTGAGCTGCGGGTCCCTTCAGAAGAAGGAAGCAAAGGTGACATAGCTGGCGGGGCTACATCAGCAGACTCCATCTCATAGGTGATGTCACGAGAGCGACCATCGACATCCGATGGCTGGGTTGAGTTGCGGTACACGCTGGGGTTCAGCGTATGAAATCCTGCAGAGTTGTTCCGTTTGGGTTTGGGTCATATTGGGGCGAGGCTGAGCCATCATGTTCTCCATGAACTGGCGATTCATCTCGAGCTGTTGGATCATACCAGCCATGTACTCGGCGGTGGTGGGAAGTTGGCACCACGACCACGACCTGCTGGCCTAACCATCCTGCTATTATATAACAGGGGTAGTTCAGCATTTGAGAAATTAAGCAAGAGACAGGAATCATTCATGATGAAACATGCATAATGGAAGCAGCACGATAGGAACTACATAGTAGTTGGCATAACTTACAAAAGGAATCATGCATAGAGTTCGATACATAGAGTCCAATACATAGACTACTACATCATAGGCGCACGCAGCTCATGGCGAATACATCAAACACTAACAAGCAGGTCTACATCGGTCCCACGCTGCATCATGGAGGTAGCTGTAGCCTGAAAGCTGATAGTGCGGCGGTGGATAGTCCTCCACGCCGGTGACTGGGGGCGCGGATACTCGTGCCGAATCCGACGTCCGTGTGGCGTAAAGGGCCAAGTGCGGGAGAGTAGCCTCCCACGTCGCCAACCGACACCACAGGGCATCACGGTCTGGCTGGGTAGATCACGAACGCGGCAGCTCTCCGGATCGGACAAAGGGTGCATCAGCGTCGAGCACGGTAGAGGTGCCGACGGGTGATGTACAACTCGTGGCGAAGAGCTCGGTTAGCTCGATCCAGCCCATCGGCATGCGAACAAAGTTCGATGGTGGAAGGCTCTCTGGTGACGATGGAGTAGGCAGCGGTGTAGTAACCCTCCTCACCAACATCGACGCGATAGCAATGTGCTCGAAGGGGAGGTGTCCAACTCTCGATACTCTTGACGAAGGCGTGTCGAGCAGCATAAGCAGCATCGTGGACTGCCATATCGATAGTCACTCCAACACCATGTGCGGTGTGCAGCACGAAGAGTGGACTCGTACTCCGAGAGTAGAGGTGGGCGATGGCGGCATCGCTCCCGGTTATAGTCCGGTACTCCTCATAGGCGGTGTACTCGGGGTGCCAGCGATAACCCGGATAGGTCATCATCTCGGCTAGCACCGCAGGTGATCCCGAGGCACCAATGGCCGTCGTGTGGCGCACGACCGCCTCGTGGGTTCCATCTGAAAACAAAGACGTTTCAAAGGAGTCAAATGACAGTGTGGAAATTGCTCAAATACAATTCCAAGAACAACTAAGGCTATATCCAACTTTGGGGTGAATGTGGTCACGGGATCCTAGTGTTAGCTAGTAAAATCGTTTAACCCGAGTAGAAGAGAGTTCAGAGTCCCAGAGTAAAGGTCGAGGAGTAAAAGATCCTAGTACCACCCGATGGCGACGTGGGCCCGTAAGGGACACAGCCAAGTTAGTAAAAGTTTTTTGCAATGTCTAGACTCAACTTCGGCCAAGGAGTGTGGAAGGGGGATTCCTACAGGCAGTCGGCTCTGATACCAACTTGTGTCGCCCCCGATTCAATCGTACACTAATCATGCACGCAAATGTGTACGATCAAGATCAAGGACTCACGGGAAGATATCACAACACAACTCTACAAATAAAATAAGTCATACAAGCATCATAATACAAGCCAGGGGCCTCGAGGGCTCGAATACAAGTGCTCGATCATAGACGAGTCAGCGGAAGCAACAATATCCGAGCACGGACATAAGTTAAACAAGGTGCCATAAGATGGCTAGCACAAACCGGGATAGATCGAAGAGGAGCGTGCCTCCCGCCGGGATCCTCCTAGGTCACTCCTGGTCGCCGTCGGTGGCTGCTGCGTAGTAATAGGCACCTCGAGTAGTAGTCGCCATAGGCGGTGGCGTCGGCCCCTGGGCTCCATCGTGCTGTTGCAGCAATCGAGTAGAGGTAGGGGAAAAGGGGAACAAGGCAACCGTGAGTACTCATCCAAAGTACTGCAAGCAAGGAGCTACACTACATATGCATGGATATATGTGTAAAGGCCATATCGATGGACTGAACTGCAGAAAGCCGAATAAGAGGGGATAGCTAGTCTTAACGAAGACTACGCTTCGACACCTGTCTTGCAACAGGTAGAGGAGGGCAATCAAGTCATCCAAGTAACATCATATAGCAATAATCCTACCCGGCGATCCTCGCTCATATCCCCGAGCGAGAGCGACCACCGTTGTATCCGCACTTGGAAGGGTGTGTTTTATCAAGTATCCGGTTCTAGTTGTCATAAGCTCAAGGTACAACTCCAAGTCGTCTGTTACATCAAGATCACGGCTATTCAATAGATTAACTTCCGCATGGGTGCACCATCTTACCCAAAGACGCTTGATCCCATTTGGCCGGACACACTTTCGGTCATGCCCGCCGCGGAAGATCAACACGCCGCAGCCCCACCTAGGCACAACAGAGAGGCCAACACGCGGTCTAAACCTAAGCGCGCAGGGTGCGGGCCCATCGCCGAAAGCACACACAGCGCTGCGTCGTGGCCGAAGCGCACCTAGCCTAACAGCGTTCGGTCCAATCCGGGCAGCGCCGCTCCGTCGCCGACGTCTCAAGTGCCGGTGATACCACGACGCCGGATACCCATAACTACTCCCGCAGAGATGGTTAGTGCGTATAAGCTCAGAGCCAACCCAGATCAAATACCAAGACCTCGTTAAGCGTGTTAAGTAACCGCGAACGCCGAACAGGCCAGTGCCCACCTCTCTCCTAGGCGGCCTCAACCTGCCCTGTCGCTCCGCCTCAAAGATCCACTCGCGGGTGCTCCACCAACCGACCCGACTTTAGTCTCACATGTATCATGTATAAGTATATAGTATATACCCATGATCAACTCCTGAGTGATCACGGCCCGATAGTATAGCACGCAGACGGACAAGAAAGTAGGGCCACAGATGAAAGTACTAGCATCCTATACTAAGCATATAGGATTGCGTAAGGTAACAATGTGGTTACAAGGACAAAGCTATGCAGAAAGATAGGAGTATCCGAAAACAAGAATATGCTATACTACTCTAATGCAAGCAGATAGAGAAGAGTAGGCGATATCCGGTGATCAAGGGGGCTTGCCTGGTTGCTCGGCAAGAGAGAGGGTCATCAACACCGTAGTCGAACCGGCCGGCAGCAGCGTCGGTCTCGTAGTCTACCGGAGAGAAGAGGGGGAAGAAACAATGAATACAAAGTAAACAGATGCATATCGATGCATGACATGCCAAGAAGCGATGCTAGGCGTGCCCTAACGTGGTAGGGGGGGTACTGGTTAAGGGGGGAAACATCCGGGAAAGTAATCCCGGTGTTTTGGGTTTTCGGGCAGAGGAGCCGGAGGGGAAAAGTTGCAGGTTCGATAGGTTAGGGGTGTGTGGCGGACGAACGGATTGCGTGATCCGGATTAAATCACGTCGTTCGAGCAACTTTCATGTTGAAAAGATTTTAATCCGGATTACGGATTAAAAGATATGATTTTTAAAAGATTTTAATAATTTCTAGAACTTTAATTAATTATTTAATTAATTTCGAAAATGCATTTATGACATCAAGATGATGTCATCGACATCAGATCAACAGGGTTGATCGAGTCAACCCCGATGTGGGTCCCGCATGTCATTCTCTAATATCTAATTAACCTAATCGAGTTAATTAACATTAGTTAATTAGGTTAATTAGTGATTAGGTAAATTAATCAGAATTAATTAGATTAATTAATTACTTAATTAATTAATTAATTAATTAATTAATTAGTTAATTAGTTTAATCCATTTTCATTTTATTTTTATCCCCTGCTTAAATTTAAAAAACGTTACGTGTGTGGGGGTGGGGCCCCATGTCACCGCCCGTAGGGGCAACGGCAGCAAGGCGCTGGGCGATGCCTGTCGGGCGCACCTCAGAGGACACGGCGGGCGCCGCTACCGAGGCCAACGGGGTCGGGCGGCCGAGGCTCAAGACGGCGGCCGGAGGCCAGTACCACGGCTATGACCGCCGGGCGGCCAACGGCGCGGCGAGGCGATTCGGGCGACGGGCGGGGCCGGTAGTGGCGCGAACGGGTGGGGATGGCCGAGCGCCGCTGGGGTTCGGTCGAGGTTCGGGCGGCCGAGCCACGACGGTGGCGGAGGGGGCTGCAACCACGGCGCGACGGGTCGGGCGGCGTGACTGCTGGGGGTCGGGTCCGGCGACGGGAGGCCGGGCGACGGCGAGGTTCGGGAGGGAGAGAGGGAACCGGGGGGGGAGGCGAGCTCACCGCGCGCCGTGCTGTCTTGGGGAGCGGCTCGGTGGAGGTCGACGGTGACCGGCGAGGAGGCGGGTAGGGAGGCGTCTTGTGGGCCGGGAGGACGGGGCCGATCCCATGGCGAACCCCGCATGGGGGAGAGGCGGGGAGGAGGAGGGGGTGTCCGGACGGCGGAGTAGAGGAGGAGGAGGGCGGCGAGGTCCAGTGAGGAGCTGCGTGGTGGCGGACGGGGTCGCGGAGACGAGGTGGCGGGGCGACTCGGTCGGGGGGAGGTCTCTCCGATCCAGATCGGGAGGAGGAGATATTTCGGGGGGGGGAGTGAGCTGTCGGTGGGGGGTCGGGGTTAAGTGGTTTCGCTGCTGGGCGGCCTGTGGGGGAATGGGCCAGGGCTAGGGTCGGTGGGGAGGGCTGGCTGGGCCAGGGGGTTTTCCCTCCCCCTCTTTTTTTGTCTTTCTTTTCTTTTATTATTTTTCTTTTCTGTTTTTAGTTTGTTTAAAATTCCAAAGCATTTTACAAAAATTAGTGCACCCCACCATAATTAGGTTAGCTATTTTAGACAACCCCCGAACATTTTTAGTTTTTGTTTTGAAACTTTTTATCTTTGCCTTTGTTTTGTTTTTGTTTTAGTACGGGTTCGAATCAAAAAGGGAGGTTTGGCACAGTAACCGAGGTGATCACTGTTGCATAACCATCCGGGCGTTACAATGATGCACTACCGAGTGGGCCCAGTGATACCTCTCCGTAACACGGAGTGACAAATCCTAGCCTCGATCCGTGTCAACCCAATGACACTTTCGGAGATACCGTAGTGCACCTTTATAGTCACCCGATTCGTTGTGACGTTTGGTACACCCAAAGCACTCCTACGGTATCCGGGAGTTACACGATCTCATGGTCTAAGGAAGAGATACTTGACATTGGAAAAGCTCTAGCAAAACGAACTACACGATCTTGTGCTATGCTTAGATTGTCTTGTCCATCACATCATTCTCCTAATGATGTGATCCCGTTATCATTGACATCCAATGTCCATAGTCGAAACCATGACTATCTATTGATCAACGAGCTAGTCAACTAGAGGCTCACTAGGGACATATTGTGGTCTATTTATTCACACGTGTATTACGATTTCCGGATAATACAATTATAGCATGAATAAAAGACAATTATCATGAACAAGGAAATATAATAATAATCCTTTTATTATTGCCTCTAGGGCATATTTCCAACACATGCGAGGTCTGCTGATTTCTTGGGAGAAATCACAGCTATGGTGGGGGCCAAACAAGCGTCCAACCTACCAATTGTGGTGGGAGGAGACTTTAACTTGATCCGCTCGGGGGCGGACAAGAACAACGACAACATTGACTGGGCTAGGGTGTCCCTGGTCAACAATGCCATCGCGTCCGCTACTCTTAGAGAGATTGCGCGTACAGGGGCGAGATACACTTGGACTAACAAACAGCGGGAGCCAGTTCGATGTGTCTCGACCGTGTGTTCTGTTCAAGTGACTGGGAGGTTTTGTTTCCCCTCTGTACCTTAGTGGCTGAAAAGCGCATTGGGTCAGACCACGTTCCTCTGATCCTGTCCTCGGGGGAGGACAATGTGCGTCGCAGCCGTAGATTCTTCTTCGAGACAGCTTGGTTCGAACATGAGGGTTTTTGCCAACCTGTCATGAACCGCTGGACCTTGATTGGTAACCAGGTAGGACGCCGACGAGGACCAGTAGAGTTCTGGTCCTCTGCGGCTGCGGCCTTGCGGACTTACCTCAGGGGATGGGGGGCCAATCATGGCAGCGAATCTAAAAGGGAAAGGGAGCGCATTGTGAAAGAAATCGCTCGCCTAGACGCGCAGGCTGATGTTAGAACCTTCTCTAGTGACGAATGGGAGCTTAGATACTCCCTAGAACACCAAGTCCTGGCTATTCTCAGGGTGGAGGAGGAGTATTGGCGCCGTAGGGGCGGCGTCAAGTGGGTCATGAAAGGCGACGCCAACACGGGATACTTCCACGCGTACGCTAATGGCCGTAAACGCAAGAATACAATTCTTAGGCTCCAGTCGGAGAGTGTGACGTTGATCACCCAAAATGAAATAGTTAAGCACATCTTCGACTTCTTCGTTGAGCTGTTGGGAACAACCGAAGCAAAGAGATTAAGTCTAAGGGAAGACTTATGGGGACTGCATGAGCGTGTTTCGCAGCAGGAAAACGACGCCTTGATGGTGTCCTTTTCGCCCCAAGAGATCGACCGCGCGCTTGCTAGAATGAAGAACGACACGGCTCCAGGCCCGGATGGCTGGCCGGTGGAGTTTTTCAAACGATTCTGGCTGATGCTTAGGGACCTTTTCCAAGCGATTATAAATGGCTTTGCCCTCGGTACGGTGGACCTGTCGCGTCTCAGTTATGGGGCTATTTGCTTGATTCCCGAGGTCAAACAGGCGGAATCAATTAAGCAGTTTCGGCCGATCACGCTCATTAACGTTCCTTTCAAGATATGTGCCAAAGCTTACGCTTCTAGGTTAGCGCCGGTCGCCCAACGAGTCATTAGCAAGAGCCAAACCGCTTTCCTTAAAGGCAGGAACATTCTTGAAGGGCCTATTGCTCTTACGGAGATAATCCATGAGTTAAAACGTACGCGTGGTCAGGGTGTTATCCTCAAACTAGATTTCGAAAAAGCATACGACCGTGTAAACTGGGAGTTTATACGGGAGGTCCTCCTCAAAAAGGGTTTTGAGGCAGGGTTCGTCCACCGGATCATGCACTTGATCTCGAGTGGCAACACCTCGGTTATTGTCAACGACGAAATGGGGAAGTTTTTCCGAAATAGGAAAGGGCTTAGACAGGGCGATCCCGTCTCCCCACTCGTGTTTAACTTCGTGGCGGATGCTATGGCAGCCATGCTGTCCAAGGCCAGGGAGGCCGGACACATCAAGGGGCTTGTCCCACACCTCATCCCGGGTGGTGTGACACACCTACAATACGCAGACGACACTTTGTTGTTGTTCAAGCTGGACGACCATAGTATTGCTGCGGTAAAGCTCCTGTTACTAGCCTTTGAGCTCCTCTCCGGACTCAAAATTAACTTTCTTCAGAGCGAGGTCATTACCATGGGGATGGATGACCAGCACAGCATGCGTATCGCAAACCTACTTAATTGTAAGCGTGGGAGCTTTCCAATCAAGTACCTAGGACTTCCTATCTCTCACCGCAAACTTTCGATTTCAGAGTGGGAGCCTCTGTACGGGAAAGTGGCCAACTGGGTAAGCCCGTGGCGAGGGCGATTCATGTCCTCCGCCGCGAGGCTTATTCTGACGAACTCGTGTCTCTCTTCTCTTCCCCTCTTCACTATGGGGATGTTCTTACTAGCCGACGGTGTGAACGCTAAGCTAGACACTCCGAGATCCCAGTTCTTTTGGGAAGGAACTGGCATCAAGAGGAAATACCACCTCGTAAAATGGGCGGCGGTCTGTAGGCCTAAAATTTTTGGAGGATTGGGAATCCTAAATTCCAAACTAATGAACGTTGCCCTCCTTTCTAAATGATGGTGACGAATGGCACAAGATGAGTCGGGGCTCTGGGCTCAGCCGTTAAAAGCCAAGTATTATCCGAATGGGAACCCCTTCACAGCCTCGGCCAACGGCTCCGTGTTTTGGAGAGGGATCCAAGCGGTGCGGCCTGCTTTTGACATTGGGGCCAAATTCCAGATTAACAATGGCCAATCTACTCGGTTTTGGCTAGACCATTGGCTGGGTGCCTCTCCCCTTTGGCACAGTCAGCCCAACTTATATCGGATCGCCACAAACATTAACATCTTAGTTGGGGAGGCAATCCGTACTGATCCACCGGCGATTCATTTTATGCGGGCCCTAACGAACGACGAGCGTGCGTCTTGGGACGGGCTGGTTCAGCAAATCGGTACCAACCGCCTAGGGACGGGGGTTGACACGGTAGAGTGGAGCTTGACAGCTTCGAGAAAATTCACGGTGAAGTCCCTTTATAACAAGCTAACTGGAGGGCCAGCGCTTGATATAGCTAAGGGGCTGTGTAAGGCAGGCCTGCCCCTGAAGATTAAAATCTTCATGTGGCAAATGCTTAGGAATAGGCTGCCTACGTCGGATAACGTGGCCAAACGAAACGGTCCGGCTGATGGTACCTGCACGATTTGCGGCCTAGGCGAAGATGCGAACCATGTATTTTTTAGATGCCACTTGGCCAGGTTCGCGTGGAGCGCGGTCCGGGAGGCCTTCCACACGAACTGGAACCCTACCTCGGGGAACCAATTAGTCTCCATTCTCAAGTCCACGAAAGGGACTACTAGTAGAATCGCTTGGCGTTGCGTATGGGCGCTACTCTGGGCTATTTGGACGACGCGTAATAATATTACGATTGAGAAAAAATTCCTCAACCATCCTGCAGATGTGATCTTCAAATGCCACCTATTTTTGCAGATGTGGACCCCACTGGGGAAGGAGCGTGATGCTGAGCGTATGTCAGAGGCTATGGCGCGCATCAAGTCGGCGATGGCTAGACAAGATCCGGTGAGTCGGTGAAGCTTTTGGAGTTCTTCTGTCGATTGTTTGTTAGCTAGGTCATTGCGTTCGATGGTTCGGCCGGATGTATTATTTCCGTCGCGATGAACCTTTCTTTCGTCTCATGCTGGTCGTGGACCGTTGGTACTATCTTAAGTTTGCTAAGTTGTAACCGTTTGAACCTGATGCTTTATAGGCTTTATTAATTTAAAGCCGGATGCTTCTAGCGTCTTTGTTTCAAAAAGACAAAACATAAAGTAGAATGAACTACAATATCAGATTTGCTAGCAGAGACAAAGCATGAAGTAGTTTTTGTTGTTAAAATTTTAAAAAGGGTAAAGACGAAACACAACCTGGGTTCAGCAAGTCCGTATGAAGTGTGTGGAAACTCTGATCAGCTAAACCCAACAGAGTCAACAAATAAATGACCATGTACAACATGAAAGCTACAACAGTAATTTCTCGGTGTGAAACTATTTTAGATGAAACGGTCCAAACTGTACATTTGTTAAAGAAAAGTCCATCTCTCAATATTTTCTTCTAGTTCGATCGGCATCCGAGATCTTGGCCGAGCTTCGATGTCGCCAAAACCTTGTTGCCCCACAACCCCAAATCTTGGTCTATTCAAAGACCAAAAGAAAGGAAATGAGGATGAATTGAGGGGAGAAGAATAAGGGCATGAGGGTTTGGGAGCGGGACCTGGACAGAAGATGCGTACGGAGGCACAAACATTCCACCCTGTGGCGCGGCATGGTTGTTGTCCTCTGACTCGACGAATTACGGAGAGCCAGAAACGCAGGACTCAAGCGGTTGGGGACAGCAGGGCATGGCGAGCCGCTGTAGCTCATTGTGGCTCACAGTTCCCAGGTGCCCGACCAATAGAACCCAATAGCAAGACCTCGAGACTGTCGAGAAACCGATTGAAATTACGGTAGCTATATTCTGGACTCAGTAAAATGCATCACAAGTTTCCACTAAACCTGAGGGCCTCCTTCACGTAACTAAATGGTTTATAGATGAACTAAAAGGAACTAACTGCATACTGTTAACACTCTATATTCAGCTAAAGCTGGATGTGTGCTATATCCATTTATACTATGTCCCGAGTGCTGCTGCTGCGTACCTTGGAAGCAGAGGCCTACGTCTGCATGCACTGATCAAGTCCAGCCAGCTACGACAAGTATACACCAAGAGGATGTTGCTCGTACAGTCGGATGGCGCCCCGGAGCTGGAAGATGGGGGCCGGCCGGGGTGGGGGCGTCCTGTTGGACAGCGGCTGCTGGTGCTTCAGTATGGTGGAAGATGTAGACGACGCGATCATAGAGAAGACGATCGGTACTTACAGAGGCTGGCCTGGAAGATTGAGCGAGGCGGAGCCACGGAGGTTACCGTTCCTGTTGGACGGCGGCGGCCGCCGCGACGAGATGGAAGAGGGCGCGATCCGGGCCGGTGACGGCTGCGGCGGAGGCACGAGCGCGATGCGACGATCACAACCCAGTGCGGGGAGAGGATAAGCTTCAATGTCAGACGGGTGGAGAGGGCAAAATCCTGGTACGCAACGCGTGATTGATTGGCTACGACCTTTTTTTAGTTTTACTAGCACACATGCCCGTGCGTTACAACGGGAGAATAAAATTACATGCCTCTAGCTTAATATAAGAATGGATCAAGATCCTCACATGTCTGTATTCTCTAGTTTAACATGGCACACCCTTTAATTAGAGCCAAACCAATATATTCTTTTTTTATTTGGCACGTGCCCATAATTTATTTCAATTATAATTAACCGGCATATTCTCTTTTATTGACGACTAGAAGCTACCACTGTCAATAATTTATGGTGTCCCTTATTCTAAACAAGCCGACTTAGCTTGATGCGCCGGATGCCGAGCAGGCCCAGTATGGGAGTGATCGAACTCACGAGCTCAAAGACCCAACCACATGTTGCTAGCCACTCAAACAAATGCGTTTGCTATCCAATGTTAGTGTTAATATTAAAGAGTCTAATGCAATGTCAGATTCGAAACTTTTTTTTGAACTTTTCAAAAAGTAATAACTATGAAATGCCAAATATACTTGGCGTGAACAATTTTCCAAATTACAATTTTTTTTAAAAATCCACACATTTTAAAAAAGACGAACAAAAAATATGAACGGAACATTTGTTGAAATTCACAAACATTTCTTAAAAGCATGAACGTTTTCATAAAAATACAATTTTTTTTAAGTTGTGAACAATTTTTGGAGACGGGAGCATCTTTTGAACATATGGAAGAAATTTAGAAAATGTGTCTCTTAGTGCAAAAATTATTTTCAATTTTGAACATATCACTACAAGAATATTTATCAAATTTGTAACATTTTAAATCTGGCACAAATTTGGAAAAAACCCAAACATTTTTCAATAAATGGGAATAATTTTAAAATTCTGAAAAAAAATCAGAATGATAAAATTTAAAATTACAAACATTTTTAAATAGGAACGGAATTTTGGAATTCATAACATGAACTACCAAATATACTTGGCAACGTGAACAATTTTCCAAATTTTGAACAGTTTTTTGAAAATTACATACATTTTTGGACAAAGCAAGAGCAAAACATTTGAACAGAACATTTCCTGAAATTCGCATACATTTCTTAAATAACCGAACATTATCATAAAAATACGAATATTTTTACGTTGTGAACAAATTTTTTTAATGGAAACTTGTGTTATACATGCAGAAGAATTTTAGAAAATGTGTTTCTTTAATGCAAACATTCTTTTCAATTTTTACCTATATCTAAAACAAGAATATTTTCGAATTTGGAACATTTCTTAAATGCATTTGTTTAAATCTTGAATTTTGTAAAAATACGAATATTTTATTAAAATTGGAATTTTTGAAAATTTGCACATATTTTGGCACGACAAAAAAATCAAAACAGTTTTTAAAATAGGAACACATTCTTGTAATTCGTAATTCTTTATGAAATTGTGAATAAAAATTGAAACTGCAAACATTTTTTTTAAGATTGTGGAATTTCAGAAATTTTTTAAAATATATTTGCAATGGGCAACATCAAAAGAAACAGGAAATGAAAAGAGAAAGAAACAGAAAAAGAAAATTTGAAACAGAAGACAAAGAAAAATGGGCCGCTGTGTCTTAGTCGCCCTATGCGTAGCTGAAACTATATGCCGCATAGAGCGAAAAATAGGATTCTTTTATTGCTGCATGGGTAGGAAAAAAGGCTGACTTTACTGGGTCATAGGGCGCGTGGCCCACGTACGAAATTCTCCACAAATCATTTTCCCTTTGCTAACAGACGGAGTACGAAAGTTTAGTACCACCTAGAATAAACACAAAAAATCTTTTAGCGGCGAACGGATGAAACAAATTGGAGAAACACACCTTGCTTTATTAATAGGTATAGATATAGATATACAAAGAAAAACGGATTTGCTATTTTACAATCGAATGTTTTCCAATTCGTCGTCATTCAAATCTATGTTCGTCCGTTTTCGTGCGGAGATTCGAGCTAGGTTCTGTTTTGTTCGGGTTGGTTCTATTTCGGGCGCAGTTTTGTGTCTCAGCCAGTTACCGTCCCCCCGGCCCGACACTATTGATTTTTTTGTCCTTTTTGTATTTGGAGTGGGTGTCGTTTCCTCTTTCATTTGGTGGCTCTATTTAGATAATGCCGAGGGGAGAGAGAGAGTTCGAGAGGTGGAGCAGAGGAGGCAATTCCTTCTGTTCATGTCGATTCCGAGATATTCCACCTCTTGATCTTGATTTCTCTTCCCTTTCTCTTTGATCCCTGGCTGCCGCGGTCGGTTGTTCTTGTCTCTCGCCCTCCCCGGTATGATTTTGCTTGTGTTGTGGCTGTGTAGCTTCAAAACTAGGCTGAGTTTCTTGTTTGGATCCGTGGCAGGTGCATGTTGCGGCCATGTTGTAGTCCGCCATTTTGCTCCCCTTCTACTTGCCTGAGATGGGTGATTTGTTCTATAAGTCATTGGGTGTTCTAGGTCATCTGGTCGTTGTGGTCATTTTCACCCCTACTGATTTGTTTCCTCTGCTGTAGATGTAGAGGTAGGCGAAGTTGTAGTTGTAGTGGTGGATTCCCCTGTCGATTTTATTTCTGCAGGCATGGGTGTCTATTCCGCCTGCATTTTTGTCGGTAGATGTAGTTGTAGATGGCTTGGCCTGGGATTATGCTGGCTTATGCAATGTGGATGTAGTAGCTAATTTGTGTCTCCTTCCTCTGAATTTGTTTGCCCTTCCTAGTTTGATTTTGGCCCGGCCCTTTGTGATGTAGATGTAGGTGCTATTTGTTTAAGTTTCCTGCTCTATTATGGTTTCTGAATTGTTGGCTGCTTATGTGTCTTACCTGCACATGTTTGCTCTTGTAGTTTCTCAATCCCTCATGAATTTTTTTGTTAGATGTAGGTGTTCAGTTTCCCTGGTTCCTGAATCTCAATGAATTTGTGTGTTAGTGCATGGATTTTTCTTATTTTTGTCAGTGCAATATACCTCAGAATTAAAGTGTAATGTATCCCATAATTGGAGTGTGATCCCCATGCTTCTTTATTGTAATTACAGTGTAATGTACACTAAAATTATAGTGTATTCTAGCCCAGATGGCACTGTATATGCCTAAAATTGCATTTTGGTTTACTAACCCCAGATTTACAGTGTAATATACCCCAGATATTCACTGTATTTTGTATGCTTCAGGATTGTAATTGTTGCAGGGCTTTCAGTTTTTGTCAGATAGACTACTTTCAAATGCTTCATCACTGTAATATACCCTAGATTTTCTCTGTAATTTTTATGCTTCAGAACTGTAATTGTTATATGCTTCAGATAGATTACATTGGCTTCTTCGTCTGGGCTTACACTGTAGTATACCATAGTTTTACACTATAATTTGTATGGTTCGACATTGTATTTGTTGTAGGTATTTGCGAGGTAGATTATAGTGGATTTTACCTTTGAATTGGAGGGCTTACACTGTAATTTACTGCAGATTTACACTGTAATTTGAATGTTTCAACACTGTAATTGTTGTACGGCTTACAACGTATTTGTCAGATACTCCCTCCGTCCCAAAATTCTTGTCTTACATTTGTCTAGATACGGATGTATCTAACACTAAAACGTAACTAGATACATTCGTATTTAGACAAATCTAAGACAAGAATTTTGGGACCGAGGGAGTAGATCATAGTTGATTTACCTCTGATTTTGCAGTGTAATTAGCATGCTTTTAGGACTGCAATTCATGTATTTTCTTGCTTTTTTATTTTCTTCTTTTCTTGTGCTAGTGTGTCTTCGTTGCAGTAATATTGAGCAGAGGTCCTGTTTTAGGTTGATGATTGTTTTTGTGTTCTTTCTAGATTTGTCTAGTAAATAGCGTTGCGTTAGCTGTTCATGTGTATTATTTAATGAAGCGTATGGAGATTTGTTCTACTATTTTACTTCTTTTCGTTTTCCTCCTTCATGTATTCTGTTTATATGTTTTAGTTTAATGAGTAGGCTACAGAAAGTCTCTCATCCGGACGTTTGGTTAGTATCATCTCTTGACAATGCAGATTCTGTGGGTGAACCTATTGTGCCTAACGACTTTGCGGAAGATGGTTCTTATCCTATGTCTACGGTAGTTATTTCTTTCTTCTTATCTAGCTTTATTTTATTGTTCTTAGTTATTGAGATTGTTTTATTTAATTTTAGTCTATTGACTTTTAAATATATTTTTGCAGGAACTATTTGGTGATGAAGGAGGGTTTGAAAAATCTCTTTTGAAGTTCTATTTGAATCAAGTGTGTTTTCCTTTTCTTGAACTATTTTGATTTTGTTTTGTGTATTTTCTTTGGGTGGCCCTTGTGTTTTTGTCATTTCAGAAAGTAAAATGCTTGATAGGAAATTATCATCTGCTTCCATGTTCATAGGCCCATCTCCTGAATGTACCTGCAAGCAAAAGGGCAATTTGTTTTCTATAGTTGTGCTTTTCTCAGATTGGTAGCTCTGTGGTATTTGAATTTTTCTTTTATCATGAATATAATATCGGAATGTAGAAGCGCGGTGATAGAAAATGTGTCCTGCGACATATTTGTTGTGAGCTTTTATTATTATTTCTGTATTTAGAATGTTCCTATAGTGTCTTTCAACATATTCTGAAACAAATGCGTAACTCACATTTAGAATGAGTTCTTCCTGTGACAATCTCAATAGATCATCTTCAGTTGCTGTCTTTATCATGCTCCTCATCTGGCATATTTGAACAAAAAATGCCAGTATCAACATAATATTGAGGAACAAACCGTTTACATATAGGTGAATTTTGCTGGGTACTTAAACAATTGTACTTTATGTATTTTTGCTTCCAATAGTTGGGGTATTCCAAGTGTATCCTCGGAACTAACACTGTAAATTATAGTGAAGTAGCTCTGAAGTTTTATTGTAATTTATTGGGGTTTTACCGCATAGCTTCATCACTGCAAATCCCTGCATAATTTCATTCTAATTCCCTGTGTATTTTTTCTGTATTCTTCGAGGGTATTGCACTGTAAGCACTTTCACCGTAAAGCTTGGGTATTACAGTGTAAGCCATGGGTACTTGCTGTGTAATTACATTGTATGTATAATGTATTTTATAGAGGTTTTACAATGTAATTGTTTGTCACTTGCACTGTAATTACAAGCTTTGGATTCTTGGGTTTCACACTGTAATTCCTGCTCACTTACACTATAATTTAGTGTAATCTCCTCAGTTTTTACAAGTGTAATTCCTTGTGTGCTTGCAGTGTAATTACTGTGTATGTACTATGTAATTTATAGGCGGATTTACACTGTAAATCTTGGTCACTTTCAGTGTAACTCTTGGGTATTTTCAGTGTCATCCGTTTTACTTGCATTGCCATTAGTTTCTGCTACTGGATGTTTCTGAAAATTACCCTAGATTTTACATTGGAACTAGCTCAATATTTTAGAGTAATTTCCTGCTACATGTAGCATGCGAAGGTTATGTAATTTCCTAGATTTATAGCTGTTGTTGATATGTCTTGTATTTACACTATTTTAACTCGCTTACATGTAAACCACGTCAGAATTTTAGTGTAATTTCCATGTTCATGTCATTTTAATTGCTACATGTAGCTTGCAAAGTTCATGTAATTTCCCAGATTTACAGTTTGCTATTGACTGTCTCTTTTGTGGATGAAGAAAGATCCTCCTAATTTGTTCATGCAAGAGGTGAAGAGAGCGAACAATTGGAGTAGGAGTATTTTTTTTTAATGAATTGGAATAGGAGTGTTGCTGACCTGTGGATCGTCCTATTTCAATGGGAGTAGGAGAGCTGTGCCCAGGCGAACCGGGTTAGAGATTAGCCCGAACCGTTTTCTTTCAAATACAAAACATACAGTTGTAGGGGTGGAAGGTTTTGGACATACAGGTGTTAGCTGTTTATTTGTCTGGAAATTTGAATGTCCTCGAACTAAAAAACAATCAAATGCTAAATAGACAGTCCCAAGAAAAACGTAGGTGGGGACGTGAGGAAAACCGACGTAGACGAGGTGTGACCGAGGAAGAGCGAAACGCATAGGAGCGAAACGGGAACCTTGCCCTTTTTTAGATAGGAGAGAAGACAGGAGAGATTTTAGGTAGCAGAGAATAGGAAAGGTAAGAATAGGGAAGTTAGGATTTTGAATTGATTTTTATGCAAATGGGGTTTTATTGTTTGGTAATGTGATATTAGTACCTGCCCGTTTATGACGTGTCTGGTTAGGAAAGTTTGTAAATGTTAAGAAAAAATTTATTGGGAGGATGAAAAAAAATCAAGGTGAGGATACGATGATGAAAGGTGAGATGAAATTAAACCAGACTAAAATAAACCCGACGAAAATAAACCGTGGAGACTATCCTACCAACTGAGACACTAGGAGTAGAGAAAACAGGTATAATTGGAGAAAATAAATGCGTAGAAGGAAATATCAATCGGGGCCGAAAAGGAGGGTGGAGACGAACGAACGACGTAGGAAGGAGTCACTAGTAGAAAAAGGGCCTAATGTGAATCACATTAGTCCCGGTTTGTAACAAAACCCGCACTGATGTGATCATTAGTGTCGGTCCCAACGGCTAGGGGGGCGGAGATCATTAGTACCAGTTCGTGGAGAACCTTTAGTACCGGTTCGTGCCACGAACCGGTACTAAAGAGGCCGCTGCAGAGTGTGGTCAGGCTGGTTTCTAAACCGGTGACGACTCATATTGACAATTCAGATTGTACACAAAAAGATCATTGATGATCAATGTATTTTTGATGTATTTCTCTGTAGCAGTAGCGCGTTTTGGCTGAAAGGCGGTACCGATCAATGTATTTTTATGTATATTTTTACATGTTACACAATTTTAATAACTTAATACAACTCCGGACTTTTTTTGCGTTCAGATGCACAATTCAAATCCACGTCATCAACTTTCAACCCTTTCTGACATAATTTGCTATTTTCGATGCATTTACTGATTTGTTTTTAGAGTTAAATGACCGTGAAATTGAAAAGCACTGCAAAATGAACTCTGAAAAGGTTGAAACTTGGCAAGGTATCATCATTTCACCCGCATAGCACGTGCAAAAAAGTAGAGACGGTTACGGCAAAGCTCGATGCACTTCGTGTACAAACTGGACAATCTCTTTCGAAGTATCTGGGTTTCGGACGAAAACTCATCTGTTACACCGATTACTCAATATTTTAATAACTTATTACAACTCTAGTCTTTTTTTGCGTTCAGATGCACAATTCAAATCCACGTCATCAACTTTCAACCCTTTCTGACATAATTTGCTATTTTTTATGCATTTACTGATTTTTTAGAGCTAAATGACCGTGAAATTAAAAAGCACTACAAAATGGACTCTGAAAACATTAAAACTTGGCAAGGTATCATCATTTCACCCGCATAGCATGTGCAAAAAAGTAGAGAGGGTTACGGCAAAAACTCAATGCACTTCGTGTACAAACTGGACAATCTATTTCGAAGTATCAGGGTTTCGGACGAAAACTCATCCGTTACACCGGTTACTCAATATTTTAATAACTTATTACAACTCTGGACTTTTCGTGCATTCAGATGCATAATTCAAATCCACGTCATCAACTTTCAACCCTTTCTGACATAATTTGCTATTTTTTATGCATTTACTAATTTGTTTTGAGAGCTAAATGACCGTCAAATTTAAAAGCACTATAAAATGAACTCTGAAAAGGTTGAAACTTGGAAATGTATCATCATTTCACCCGCATAGCATGTCCAAAAAAGTAGAGAGGGTTACGACAAAAACTGGAAGCACTTCGTGTATAAATTGGACAATCTCTTTCGAAGTATCAGGGTTTCAGACGAAAACTCATCTGTTACACCGGTTACTCAATATTTTAATAACTTATTACAACTCCGAACTTTTTTTGCGTTCAGATGCACAATTCAAATCCACGTCATCAACTTTCAACCCTTTCTGACATAATTTGTTATTTTCGATGCATTTACTGATTTGTTTTGAGAGCTAAATGACTGTGAAATTGAAAAGCACTACAAAATGAACTCTGAAAAGGTTAAAACTTGGCAAGGTATCATCATTTCACCCGCATAGTATGTGCAAAAAAGTAGAGAGGGTTACGGCAAAAACTGGATGCACTTTGTATACAAACTGGACAATCTATTTCGAAGTATCAGGGTTTCGAACGAAAACTCATCTGTTACACCGGCTATTCAATATTTTAATAACTTATTACAACTCTGGACTTTTTTGCGTTCAGATGCACAATTCAAATCCTCGTCATCAACTTTCAACCCATTCTGACATAATTTGCTATTTTCGATGCATTTACTGATTTCTTTTGAGAGCTAAAGACCGTGAAATTGAAAAACACAATAAAATGAACTCTGAAAAGGTTGAAACTTGGCAAGATATCATTATTTCACCCACATAGCATGTGTAAAAAAGTAGAGAGGGTTACGGCAAAAACTGGATGCACTTCGTGTACAAACTGGACGATCTTTTTTGAAGTATCAGAGTTTCGGACGAAAACTCATCTGTTACACCGGTTACTCAATATTTCAATAACTTATTATAACTCCAGACTTTTTTTGCGTTCAGATGCATAATTCAAATCACTACAAAATGACCGTGAAATTGAAAAGCACTACAATATAAACTGAAAAATCACAACAAATTTGAATATAATGATAGAACACACTAATATTAAACATAAGAAAAATAATCACTAAAAATCTATTTTTAAAGTTAAGTTATTCACTAAAAATCTCACAAATTTCAAATTATTTAAATTTAAACTATTCATATTTTTTGTACCTAAAGCAAAAATATTCACAAAGAAACTCTAAATACAGCAAAAAAACTACTCAGAAATAAGTAGAATAAAATATATAAACCACAAAAGAAAAAAGACTATATAAAAAAGTTATTTCCGCGCTGCCTAGTGAGCCTGCTCGGCCGTGGGCGTGGTTATCCAAGCCCATAAGGCCCAGCAGGCTCACAGGGCAGCGCGGCATAGTTAGCCCATAGGCCTGCATTAGATAGGAGCTGAAGGAGCAGCCGCGGCTGGGTTTACAAACCAGTCGGCTGCCCTTCCTTCAGCGAGTGGGACTAAACATTGTGCACCATGAACAGGCGCGCCCTTTAGTACCGGTTCGGCTCCAAGCGGTACTAAGGGCTGGTCTTTAGTACCGGTTGGAGCCTCAACCGTACTAAAGGGGTCGCTCGCCGCTTGGCCTGGTTAATTTGACCTTTAGTACGGTTTCGTCTCCAACCGGTACTAAAGGCCTCCCTATATAAGAAGCACTTACGAAAATTTCAGTTGTCATCTTCATCTGTTCGTCGCTCGTCCCTCGCCGCTTCGCCGCCATCGTCGCCGCTTCGTCTGCGGCGCCGCCGTCGCCGCCGCCACCGCCGCCGCCCCACGCCACCCCGTCTCGCCGCCCGTCGTCGTCGACGTCGCCGCTTCGTCTGCGGCCCCATCGGTGCCCCGGCCCGTCCCTGTCGCCTCGCATCGCCGGTCGCCGCTCCGCTGTAAGATCGATCAACCGCGCGCCCCCGGCCGTCCCCCTGCCGCTCGCCGGCGACCTCTGTGCACATGCACACACGCACACGAACACAGACACACACACAAACACACAAAGAGACACACACACAAATGTTTAATGTCAAATGTTAGATTATATATGAATTAGATAATGTTAGATGAGTTGGTTTTTTATACATTTAGTTATAGATGAATTTATATTAATGTTAGATGAATTACTTGAACTAGCTTGAATTAATAGAACTAGTTTAGTTGAATTAGGAGCTACTTTATTTAGGTATATTTTTAGTAAGTGCTTAGTCTAATTAATTAGTTGAACTAGCTAGTTGAATAAATAGAACGAGTTTAGTTGAATTAGTTGAATTAGTTGAACTAGTTAGTTGAATTAGGAGCTACTTTATTTAGATATATTTTAGTAAGTGCTTAGTTGAATTAATTATTTGAACTAGCTAGTTGAATTAATAGAACTAGTTTAGTTGAACTAGTTAGTTGAATTAGTTGAATTAGGAGCTACTTTACTTAGGTATATTTTTAGTAAGTGCTTAGTTGAATTAATTAGTTGAACTAGCTAGTTGAATTAATAGAACTAGTTTAATTAGTTGAATTAATATAACTAATAAGTGTTCAATGTTTCACCTATGAACATAGGAAATGTCGTCTAGCGACGAAAACGATTTCATTATGTGCAAAAACTTTGAAGACCAACGCGGCCTGTGCTACAAAAATTTCCTAGTTGATGATAGGCGCTTCAGCATCAAGCTGGATGACACCTTCGAAGTGGATACAGTAAGTCACAACGACAAGTCTTTTTTCGTAATTAAGCATGACTTATATATGCTTCATTTGCTTCAACTTATTATTTAAAATTTTTACTATTCTACTAGCGTATCCCCTGTCATGCAAGAATTTTTGTCTTGGATAAGATAAGTTTCAGTCCTAACAAAATTATGGAGGTAAAGAGAGTTACTTGAAGACCGAGCATGGTTATACCTTCAAAGTCAAATTATACAATCAAGACACCTACACCCATTTTGAATTCAAAACTTGCCAAGCACTATGCAAGGCTTATGCATTTGAGCCTGATATGTTTATCACCTTTGATATTCGTCCCGAAGATGATATTGAAGGTAACAGAGACATTTGGGTCGATGTGCAGACGCCTCCAGTTCAACCATTATGTGAGTTTCTCAACCATATTTATATCTTCGATATTGTTTTTTCAAAAATAGTTGACAACTAATTTCTATTGACAGCTTATTTGCATTCAAGCAAACATGTCCAGCGCTTGGTAGACAGGACCGTCCACTGTCCCGGGGTTGAACTAAAGTGCGAGGAGATAAGTCATTATGTTTCATGGCTTGAGGATCTTGATGTTGTCAAGAGAAATTATTTTCCTGAATTTGAAAATCTTAGTATTAAAAATGTGCGATCAATAGTGATCGTATTAAACTATGGTCACATCTATTTAGGAAAGATGGTAAAAATTTTACTATTTTTCCTCAGTGCATCTTTTGCATACATTATTTTTTTAAGCTAAACTTCATTGATAAGTATCACTACTAGGGAAAACCCTAGTAGTAGCGCGGGTTTAGTGCCCACTCACTACTAGGGAAAAGCCTATACACATAATCTTATCAGCAGCGCGCTTTAAAATAAGGCGCTGCTGCTAATTAGCAGTAGCGTGCTCAGGAGTAACTCGCTGCTGAAACAAATATAGCAGTAGCGCGCCCTCTTAAAGACGCGCTACTGCTAGAATTCCCACGAGGCCGCCGCGAGGCTAGTTATAGCAGCAACACGTTATAACGACGGGCGCTACTGCTACGTAGCATAGTAGCAGCGCATTCCTCCAATAAGCGCTACTGCTAAGTTTACTACAAAAATTTAGTCCCACCTCGCTCCGTGAAGAGAGTTTCTACCACCTTAAATATGTTACTTCTCAAACTTTGACAAGCACTTGGTCTTCATTGAACTCTATGTGTAGAATTTGTGGCTGCAATATGAGTCTTCACCTGTTCCTAAACCGGTGAGGACTCATATTGACAAATCAGATTGTACACAAAAAGATCGTTGATGATCAATGTATTTTTGATATATTGAACAAATTCTATTTTTACATGCTGACACATAGCAGTAGCGCTTTATTGTGAAAGGCGCTGCTGCTAGATAGATTAGCAGCAGCGTCTTTTACTACAGCGCGCTACTGCTAAGCCATTCATGTCCCACCCCCATCTCCTCTATCCGATCCACTCACACAGTCACACACTAGCTCACTAGATCCCCTCTCAATCCCCCGCGCCGGTCCACCCCCGTCGCCCCTCCTCCGTCTGCGCCACCGTCACCTCCTCCTCCTTGCTGGACTCGGTACCGGCCTCCTCCTCCGTCCTCCCTCTCCACTCGCCGCTGGCCGGCCCCTCCTCGCTCCGCCTTCCTCCTCCGTCCTCCCTCCACTGGCCGCGCCGGCCGGCCCCTCCTCGCTCCGCCTTCCTCCTCCATCCTACTCTCTTCTCCCTCCTCGAGTCGCCCCTCCTTCTCCCTCCTGCCCGCTACATTTTGATTTAGTAGCTAGGCTAGTTCATATGCAACATTTTGATTTAGTTGATATGATTTAGTTGATTTAGTAGGCTAGTTGATTTAGTTGACTTAGAACATTTTGATTTAGTTGATTTAGTAGGCTAGTTCATTTAGTTGATTTAGTTGACTTAGAACATTTTGATTTAGTTGATTTAGTAGGCTAGTTCATTTAGTTGATTTAGAACATTTTGATTTAGTTGATTTAGTAGGCTAGTTGATTTAGTTGATTTAGAACATTTTGATTTAGTTGATTTAGTAGGCTAGTTGATTTAGTTGACTTAGAACATTTTGATTTAGTTGATTTAGTAGGCTAGTTCATTTAGTTGATTTAGTTAACTTAGAACATTTTGATTTAGTTGATTTAGTAGGCTAGTTCATTTAGTTGATTTAGTAGGCTAGTTCATTTAGTTGATTTAGAACATTTTGATTTAGTTGATTTAGTAGGCTAGTTGATTTAGTTGACTTAGAACATTTTGATTTAGTTGATTTAGTAGGCTAGTTGATTTAGTTGACTTAGAACATTTTGATTTAGTTGATTTAGTAGGCTAGTTGATTTAGAACATTTTGATTTAGTTGATTTAGTAGGCTAGTTGATTTAGTTGACTTAGAACATTTTGATTTAGTTGATCGTTAATCCTTTTGCTCATATTGCTTTAGGAAAATGGCGCCACCACCACCACCACTATGTCGATTGTGTAAGTCAAGATCTTGACAACCTTGCAACCGGCAAGCTGTTAAGCATCTACTTCCAGCCGAGTTTTTGTCATGCGTGTAAGAAATTAGATGAAATGTAATAACTATTTTATTTTTAGTGTTGGCATTACTGCATTTTGTCATTTTGCTTATTTTACACAGATCGTCCCATGCAATGTGAGGTTGAAATTCAACAAGCTGACAGGAGACACTGTGACATTTGAGGCTCCTGGGGGGCCGTACACTATGGAGGTCGAGAAAGGACGCAATATGTCGCAGATTGGAGGAGATGGATGGGCCCGTTTCGTCGCTCGCATGCGTCTTATTGGTGGTGAGTTGATCAGCTTCTCCTTCCGAGCAGAAAGACCCAAGCTAGCTGTCATTTATCTCAACCTAGTGGAAGATGATGAAGATGACGAAGATGATGAAGATGATGAAGATAATGAGGACCCACTCGATGAAGATGATGAGGACCCACTTCATGAAGCCATCGTAGCTCAAAGAACAAGGCTGAGTGAGGAGGAGGTGTCCAACCTGTGGGACATAATTCCGCCACGTGCTGACTTTGTCGGGGTGCCATTTGTGACTCGCTTGACAAATACCATGGTTGATCGACATGATATGGTATGCTATACTTACAAACGCAAATTATCCGACATGATATGGTATGTTATACTTATTAATTGATATGTTTTTCTTATTCAAAAATTGGCAAAGAGCATATCTGTGAGTTATGATATCGAGCCTGATGAAGAAGGCTCAGCTGGACTACGCCTTACTCCAAGGGGCTCCGTCACAACCTGTACTTACCGCGTGGACACGGACGGTCGCACACACTTAAACTCGGTTGGGTGGAAGAAATTCCTCGATGGCAAGAATCTTCGTGTTGGACAGGCCATCCTAATTACTATCAGGAACACCAACCACCCAGGCTTGAGGATGATGATTGTCTTCGATATCATCTAGAACTACATATGTGTGTGTGGCTATATATATCATCTAGAACTACATATGTGTGTGTGGCTATATCATCTAGAACTACATATGATGATCGTCGTCGATATCATCTAGAACTACATATGATGATGGCCGTTGATATGACCTTGTACTGCTTGAGGATGCAGGTTGACTATGCATGAAATTGTTATCTAGTACTCCCTTCGTTCCAAATTACTCGTCGTGGTTTGAACTAAAACCACGACTAGTAATTTGGAACGAAGGGAGTACTACCTAGTAATGGTTTATGAATTTGATATCTACTACCAGTACCTAGTATCTAGTATCTGAAAGGGAAACTGAAAGGGAAAGGGGTAATGGGAAAATGATGAAAGATATAGCAGTAGCGAGGGATGGCGAAATCGCTACAACTAGGTAATAGTAGCGCGTTCTTAAAAAGCGCTGCTGATATCGTCAACAGTAGTAGCGCGGGCAAGGGCTGCGCTACCACTATGAATTAGTTGTAGCACCTTATTAGTAGCGCGGCCACCCGCGCTGCTGCTAGCCTCAAAACCCGCGCTACTACTAGGGTTTTCCCTAGTAGTGACTAGTAGCGCGGTTAACCGTGCTACTAATAAGGCGCTACAGCTATTACTAATAGTAGCGCTTACGACGAGCGCTACTGCTAAGATTCATAGCCGCAACGTTTGTTCTTTAACGCGCTACTGCTAATCTAGCTAGTAGTAGCGTTTTTTCTCTCCATCGCTACTAGTATTCTTTTTTTCATTTTTTTATTTTGAGTGTATTTATACGCCGTTATAAATTTTTTGGTACAATACCAATTATGAGGTTTATATCATTATGTCCATAACAGTGTGTCAAATAAATGTGGATTGGGTTCAAGTGGAGGCAATATGTGGTGCATGTCAAAAGTATACTACTAATCCAAACTTGATCTAGTTTGGACTAGTAGTACTTTCGATGTGCACCACATGTTGCCTCTACTTGAATCTAATCCGCCAGCACAAGCTATGTAATCATCATCATAGTCATTACCACCAACAGTAGTTATTTAATCATCATAGTCATAGTGTAGCACATCATCATCTTCAAACTCATTCTAGCTAGCTAATCTCCACCAACACTAGCTGCGGTAGCTATCTAATCACAACCAACACTAGCTAATAATAATCATCATAGTCATTACCACCAACACTAGCTATGTAATCATCATAGTCATAGTGTAGCACATCATCATCTTCAAACTCATTTCTAGCTAGCTAATTAATCACTCCTGCTGCTCTCTCTCAGGTAAAATAACATAAAAACATGTGTAGCACTCCTGCTTTATCAAGTTGGAGCATGCAGATGAACCTGTCTCCTAATCGTGGGCTGCGCTTCTGATTGCTGCCCCCTAGTACTTCTCTGCGATCGTTCACAATTTTGCTCTAGTCGTTCACTATTAAGCATTCCTCGCTATTAGAAATCATGTATGCACTAAAGTGCATTGTAGGATATCTTGGCCATAAGCTAAAAATTCTCATGCGACCTTTAGTCTCCATCCAATGAGGCTCAACATTCATCGGGAGTCCCTGTTGAAGAACATCGTATAGTAACATACTTAACAATGAAGTTTAGCTTAAAAAATAATGCATGCAAAGATGCACTAAGGACAAACAGTAAAAATCTTACCATCTTTCCTAAATAGATGTGACCGTAGTTAAGTACGAACACTATTGGTCGCACGTTTTGAGTACTAAGATTTTCAAGTCCAAAAAAATAATTTGTCTTGACAATATGAAGATCCTCAAGCCATGAAACATAATGACTTATCTCCTCGCAGTTTAGTTCAGCCCCAGGACAGTAGTAGGCCCTGTCTACCAAGCCCTGGAGATGTTTGCTTAACTGGAAATAAGCTGTCAATAGAAATTAGTTGTCAACTATTTTTGAATAAACAATATCAAAGACATAAATATGGTTAAGAAACTCACATAATGGTATAACTGGAGGCGTCTGCACATCGACCCAGATGTCGATATTACCTTTAATATCATCTTCCGGACGAATATCAAAGGTGATAACCATATCAGACTCAAATGAATAAGTCTTGCATGGTGCTTGCTAAGTTTTGCATCCAAAATAGGTGTAGGTGTCTGCGTTATATAATTTTGCGTGGAAAATACAACCATGCTGGGTCTTGAAGTAAACTCTCTTTACCACCATAGTAGTTTTCATAGGACTGAAACCTATCTTATCCAAGACAAAAACTCTTGCATGGCAGGGGATATGCTAGTAGAATAGTAAAAAAAATTAAATTATAAGTTGAAGCAGATGTCATGCTTAATTACGAAAAAGACTTATCATTATGACTTACAGTATCCACTTTGAAGTTCTCGTTCAGCTTGATGTTGACGCGCTTATTATCATCTAGGAAGATTCTGTCGCACAGGCCGCGCTCATCTTCGCAGTATTTGCAAATACCGAAAACCTTTTCGTCGTCAGACATTTCCTATGTTCATAGTTGAAACATTAACTGGAAATCAATTGAAGAAAACTACCAGGATACTCAACACACAAATCCGGGGCACTCGATATTTCCTACATATTCTGGCACAAGTCATGCAAAAATTCACAGAAAAATCCGGCATGACCTTTGCTAAAATAGGACATATCGAGCGCCTGAAATTTGCTGGAACGGAAATGAATCTACACTCCGGCAAAACATAGGCCAATCGGAGGTGTACCTGCAAACATGACCGGCCACTTGGGCAAGCACATATCCTATTTGAGCAACACAAGGTACATTTCAAAATATCTTATAGGACTCATATTGACATGAGCATTCAATAAGCAAAACCAAATCATAAAATAAATAAGTATTCAAATTAGCATGCATTCAATAAGCAAAAGTAAATCATCTCTTGCGTCCGTACATCGTCGAATATTATCACTAATACATTCCGAATAGTATCATACATGTAACATCACTAATACAACTAAAACCCTAGCGAACGACGGGTATAGGCGCGGGCGGTGGACACCCAAAGAGAAGTAACCATCACAGGATAATAGCTCTAGTGAGATCCCTGGAGAACCTGCCAGGTATTAGAGAACCTATGCTCCAGCGCAAACAAGTAGCGACGGACGAGAGCGTCCTCCTCGCTGACACGGTGACGTACCACCTCCGCGGGGTCCTCAAGCCTCTCGACCGTCACTGGCCCACGCGACCGCCACCAAAGAAGATTCGGGTCAACGACGGGCTGACTCCTCACCAAGCTGCGCCCCCCGGTAGGTAGTGCCTCCCAGTACCAGCCCGGCGGAGCCCAGTCCCGGACATGGCCCATCTGGTCAAGCAGGCGTCCTCCACCGAGTCGACGACGAGGATGCGGGATAGGCATCGTCGACGTCGATGCGGGGAAAATTGTTTTAACTAAAAAAATAACAACAAACGTGACATCTTCAACTAGTTCTATTAATTCAACTAGTTCTTACTAAAAATAAACTTAATATAAATAAAAATAAACTAGTACCTAGTTCTTACTAACTAATTATTACCTTGGAACTACTTCCCTAATTACCATCTAATTTGATGAACCTAGGGGTGGAAAGTGGTAGCGATATTCCAATTATCCAACTTAAAAGTGAAATAAGTGGTCAAATTTTACTCGTTTTATGATTAATCTTAGAAATTTGATTCGTTTCCACCCTTACATGAACCCTAACTAATTAGAGTCGCATCCGCATCCGATAACAACCGCATCCGATTCGTTTCCACCCTTACATGAACCCTAACTAATTTGATGCAACTAAAATTTGAAGAACCCTAGGCACAGGTAGGGGAGAGGGAGGAGCAGGCGTGCACACCTCGGGTGTCTGCGGCGAGGGAGGGGCAGGCGGCGTCGAGGTCGGGGTCGGGGCTCGGGTCTTGTGGCGGTGGCGTCAAGGTCGTGGTCGGGCCGGCGTCCGGGGCGGCGTCGAGGTCGGGGGCGGGGGCAGCGTCGAGGGTGTACGGAGACCGCGTGGCGGCCGACGGACAGCGGCGGCGATAGCGGAGGAGTTGGATTTGGGGGAAGTGGCCATGGGGAAGGAGGAACCCCGTGGTTAAGTCAGAAGTAGCAGTATAGCGTTCTAGAAAGCGCGCTACTGCTAACGTAGCTACAGCGCGTTCTGCGATACGCGCTACTGCTACTCCTTTCTCTTTTTCCCCTTTTTCATTTTTTTTACATTTTATTTTTTTTCCTTTCACCTTCTTTTATTTGTTTCATTTTCATTTACTTTTCTATTTGCTTTCCATTTAATTTTATATCCTTTAGCAGTAGCGCCTTTCAGCTTAAACGCGCTGCTACAAAGCAAGTAGCGGTAGCGCGGTTCGACATAGATCGCTACTACTATGTGCAGCCTATCGGCTAAGCCGTGGGAATTTATTAGTAGCGCGTTTAATACCAGGCGCGCTACTGCTAGAACTTTATCTGCAGCGTGGTTTACGCAAGTGCGCTACTGCTACTTGGCACCAGCGCACTTTTTTGACCCGCGCTACTGCTAAAGTTCTGTGTATAAGGTTTTCCTAGTAGTATATGTTACTATACGATGTTTTTCAACAGGGACTCCTGATGAATGTTGTGCCTTAGTGGATCGAGACTAAAGGTCGCATGAGAATGATTAGCTTACGGCCAAGACATCCTACAATGCACTTTAGTGCATTCAGGATTCACTACGCCATGGCTAAACTTAAGAGGGCACCATAACTACCGGGAAAAAGAGCCAGTGGAGGCAGAATAGCTGCCGGGAAAGATTTTCGCCGGCACTTACGAACTGCCCTTGAAAGTCCTATCGGGAAAAACAATTCCCGGCAGTTACAGGAATCCCCGGCAGATGCTCTGACCTACCTGGTGGAACAATTGCCGGCAGTTAGAAATATTCCCGGCACATAGTTTTTTGCCGGCAGACTGATGATGCAGGGCATATACAGGATTTGCCGGCAGTCAATCTGCCCTTGAACGTCATTCCCAAAACAACAAATAATTGGCTAAATAGGGGCATTTTCTGCATTAAAACAGACATAAACCAATATATCTCAACTCAGCATTGCAATCCATCCATACCCAAAAATAGAACATTCAACATATGTGCTTCACATTTGTATATTACGAACCTAGTAATAAATCATTTCCGCAAGTAAGATATGTGCAACATACTAGCTACATATGAAAAGTTCATCCTAATTTATCAGATGTACTTTGTAGCCTTTCAGGTCAATACAATATAAAGTCAAAAAAAACTTGTATGGTCTTCGGAACAGGTGAAGCAAATGATTTCACTAGGTGACTTGTCCAGCCTTGTAGCAACGTTGCCAACCTGAAGAGGAAATTAAGTCAATTGACATGTACATGTACTGTAGAGGATTCATGCAGAAAAAAACAAAGTGCACACAATTTCAGAAATTGAATGCAAGGTCGTAAGGAAATTTCGGAATGACCAAAAGCTAAGGGAAGTAAGACTGCCTGAGAACTCTATGCAGATATCTCATGATTGGCACAACAAAAATTAGAGTTGAGCTATGAGCTATGCTTATTCAGAGTCCTTTTAGTTTGTGTTTCACTTTCCAGGTTAGTTAAACAATAAATCTGGGTCCGTTAGACATGCTTAGGAAAGTTGAGTAATATCGTAGAGTCCAAACAGTAAAGGACTAGAAGTGCATGTGAGCACTATCTAAAGTCCCTAGCTGGCCATGTACCGGTGGTCAAGTTTTTGTTCAGTGATTGAAAAATAAAATAAATGAACGTTTCCATTTACCAAGTAAAATTATCAAAAGAACTTTACAAAACCTTGCATGAAACTACAAGCAAATAGGTCATTTTATTATATCACCGATAGCAGACCCTACGAATGGCAACTCAAACAAGTACGTACATGTTACAGAGAGAGAGGCTATTCTATATTAGAACAACTAGTCATGAAAACTATAAGATAAGATGCAAAATATTAGCCAAATCCTCTGCTGCAGGTTAATGGAAGAGAAAAAGAAATTTATTGTGCTATACTTCTCGATTGTCTGGACGCGATAAGTACCTCCTACAGAGATAACACCTCCAACACCTTGATTAAAATAGAGTGAGTATTTCAGAGAATTATCAGTCGCGTGATGAGAAGCAAAGCACATTATAATCAGTCAGTACAAATGCAGCTTTCATACACAGTACATGAAAGTCTTAGTTCCCGTTAGTGAAAAACAGACTGTATTAACAAATATTACACTGAAGGTTAAACAAAAGTACATGACAATACTACTTTTACTTTATATTCTGCAAGAACATTTAATTATAGTTTTAAATGGTTGCATAATCACGTTCAAGAGGAACAGGAAAGATAAGGATGCAATCTTTATGCAAGATAAAAGATGCTCTTCTCCTGAAAATTACTTCTCAAATTCTCCATGGCCAAATTAAAGTCACTGCATAAAAGGAGGTTATTTTTTCAGAAAACTACTACAATAAGTGATGGCCATTCCACTGCTAGTGTCCTCTCTAAGTAATATATGGAGTACGAACGACATCGCCGCAACTTTCATTTCTGTGGATCTGTCAATTATTTCAACTTTTCAAGGAGAATTGTTCAATATACTACCAAAAATATGCACACACATAAATAGACAATGGTACAGTCTGCCTGATAATTAGAAAGAGCACCATTATTTAGTATCATCGTAACATATTGACATATGAACTAGTACTAAGAAGTTCTCTGCATATATAAAGGAACATATTAAAATGGATTATTCCTTCTACTTTTTCGAAGGGGTAAGATGGATTATTCCTTAAAATGTAAAGAAGTTTCTAATTTCGAACCGTTTGCTACATATTCCTCCCAGAAGAGTACAGTACAAAATCTCAGATCAAAAAACAGATTTAAATAAAGCTAAACAAATTGATGATTTTCTCAAAATTTTCTCCAGGAAAACAACACACCTCTTGCTCATCTTGCAAATGTAGTTGTCTACGAGAATGGAATACTCGTAGCAGTTGACATGCCCGTTGTCTTCCCGCTATGACCATTCGCCCGCCAACCTGCTGCAGGACTGTAACTGCACGGTGCTGCAATTTCCATATCCGTACATGTTTATATGTTGTAAAACAGCAAAAACAGATAAGAGGATCTATCCAGAATCTTTAAATGTGAAGATTTAGCACCTACTGAACATAGATAGCGCCTACGTCTGTAACCTTCAAGAAAACAAAATAGGTATCCAAATTAGACTGCATGACATTTTGAGCCATAATTATGGAAAAATCAGAAGTATATTGTTGAACAAATGATCCAATTCCGAATTTGCAAGGAAAGAGATAAATTCAATGTTGCTCGATGCACATAATGCAATAACGGGTTCAGGAGCCAACCATTCAAAATTAACTACCCAATATGTCAAGAATTGAGGAAAGGATTAGAGGATTCAGAGACAGGGGGGGAGTGGGTCCTGGCTCAAGGTCCTGGCTGCCCTTCCTCACCTCTGCGTCATTTACTCCATTGCTGCCTCCTACGCTGCTATGTTTCGTCATGAGTCACTATAATTCTTCTCCAGATCAAGGATGAGAGCTCACCTCCCAGCCACAACGGTCGCCCGTGCTCCATCCAGTCTCAACGTCGCATGGCGCATGACTGCCACCACACAAAGGACGCCGGGGCGCACGGTCGTCCTTCTCCACCACCTACGCGATGCAGCCGTGTCCGCCACCCTGCTCCAGCCACAACGGCGCCGCCCCATGCTCCCTTCCCCTGCTCCACAACCAAGCCGTTTCCCGTGCTCCTCCACCAATCCTCAATCGTGGGATCCAGATGCGGCACGTACGCGCGCGGAGCCGTCCAGATCGGGCACGGACGCGCGCGGAGGCGTCCAGATAGGGCAAGGATGCGCACGGTAGCACCCAGATCCAGGCGTGTGGCGGCGCCCCACGACCCTGTCCTCCCTCTCTCTGTCTCAATCGGCGAAGATGGAGGAAGCGGGTGCGGCGGCGTGGTGGTGGGGAATGGAGCAGCAGCCCTGGGCGGGGCTGTGTGGATGTGGGGATGGGGAAGCGGCGGTGTTCACGGCGATGAGTGCGGGGGCTGCAGGGTCGTCTACAGATGGAAGAAGTCGTGGGGAGTGGCCGAGTGTGGGGTCTCTTGGCACGTGGAGGCTGCTTCGCGTAACTTCTGCTATTTTGTTTGTCCCGCGTGGCCCGCGTGACTCCGCGCGCTTTTCCCTCAAATATTTTTTGACCTCGCGCCAATCTGGTTACGGCATTGTAGGGTGTGTTTAGTTTGACAACCAAGTGGAATGGAATGGAATGGTTCCATTCCACTGGAACGGGTCGGTTTAATGGAATAGTTTCGTTTCAATGTTTGGTTGAGAGATATAAAATGGAATGAATTCAGTTCAACTCGCCTCTTTTATAAAAATAGTGCAGCTGCATCTCATATGCATATATTTTATATATATATATATATATATATATATATATATATATATATATATATATATATATATATATATATATATATATATATATATATATATTAGACTGAGAGTACATACAGGGTAAAAATCATTAAATTGAGAGTGCAGACAAGCTGAATAATCATCAACGGGCATTCAATCAAGAAAAATCTCATAGATGAAAAACAGCAACATAAGATAGGTGGTTTGGAACTGTTGCAGCCAGTGGCGGGACAACGATGGCGTGGGATATGTGGCCGTCGCAGCCGCGAGGGAATGGCCACCGCCTCGAGCAGACCCAGTCGCCGCCGTCCCGCCACATCAGTCGTCGCCGCCTCCTAGTAGATCAGCCATCCACGGCAGATCAGTCCTTCTTGCTCTGCAGCGGATCCGCTGCCTGGTAGCCGCCGCCCATCCAATAGGTCATGTAGCCGCCGACCTGCGAGGATTCGATGACTGGTCGCCGCCGCTCATCCACCGGACTTAGGAGAGATGAGAGTGGAGGAGCGACGGAGGCCGTGAGGAGAGGGTTGGGGTGAGGCGAGTGCCTCGGGAGGGGGAGTTGGCGAGACCGCAGGAGGCCGTTTCGCGTCGTTCCACCAAATCGAAGAAACGGGTTCGTTCCGGATATTGTTGGAATATTCCCTTTCGGGGAACGACTCGGTTCCCGTTCGTTTCAAATCCAAACACGGGAACGTCGCGCAGGGACGGGTCGGACCCGTGACGTTCCAGTTGGTGACTGAAACTAAACACACCCGTATTCGCCCTTGTTTTGATTCCAGGGCTGTTCAGCTGACCTTGAAGTTGCTGGCAGATACATTGCCTTCCTTCCTAAATTATTCCCGGCATATATTTTGACCTATAAATATTTGCCCGGCACTTAAAGTTTTACCGGCATTTAATTGACCTGAAATGTTTTCTTTTCCCGGCAGTTGATTGCCCCTACAGTTTCACCGTGGTGTAGTGATTTCTAATAGTGAGGAATGCTTAATAGTGAAAGACTGGAGCAAAATTGTCCACGATCGCAGAGAAGTACTAGGGGGCAGCAATCAGAAGCGCAGCCCACGATTAGGAGCCAGGTTCATCTGCATGCTCCAATATGATGAATCAGGAGAACTATACATGTTCTATGTTATTTTACCGGAGAGAGAGCAGCAGGAGCATGCTCTTAGTACTTGTCCTCTCATGTCCGTGTTCTTCGTACTGAACTTAATCTCAAAGAGTGATTTGGTTTTGTGGTCTTATATATGAACGCTTATAATCATGACCATGTTGAACTCGATGATATCTTTCCTTCTGGTACAAGTGAATGTTTCTTCTTTAAGCTAGTATTGGTGGTGATTAGATAGCGGTAATGACTATGATGATTAAATAATGGTAATGACGACTATAATGATTTATTAACTTGTTGGTGATGATATATGATGAAATAGTTTTTATATTAATATGATGATGAGTTATTATATCATTTATGAAAGAAACCGCATATTAGTTTCAACTGGATGGATCCTAGCTAGCTAAGTGATCAAGTATATGGCATATCCATATTTCTTGCTCACCTAATATAAGTGATCAAGTAATATGGATATGGCATATATACTTTGATCACTTAGCTAGGATATCCATGCATGCATCCAGTTGAAACTAATCTGCGATACTTTCACCTAATGATTTAACAACTCATTATAATGTAAAAAAATCTCTAAATTAGATTAAAAACACAAAACAAACGGAAAAAATAAAAAATAAAGCCAAAACCCCCCAAACATTTAGTACCGGTTGGTGTTACCAACCGGTACTAAAGGTCACCCCGCACCCGGCCCTGGCTCGTGCCACGTGGTGGAACTTTAGTGGCGGTTCGTGCCGAACCGGTACTAAAGGGGGGACCTTTAGTCCTCACCCTTTAGTGCCGATTGTAGAACCGGCACTAAAGGCCCTTACGAACCGGTGCTAAATCCCGGTTCTGCACTAGTGAGTAGAAACAAGATTAGTAAATTGGATTTGTTTTATTAAAGTCCGTTATTTGTTTCCTTAAAATCCGTTCTTAAAATCCGTTAGTTGTTTCCTAAAGCAAAATTGCATTGATGAGATGGATCGGTTGATTGGGTAAGTTAGGAAAGTAAGATCTGTGACACTTTATACGGTAGAAAAGTGTTTGTTTATAAGGAAATAGTGAAGAAAAAATAAACCGGTGGCGTGGTGGGAGCGGAGACGAAAAAAAACCAATGAAAAATAAATGGTTGAAAGTGGTGGGACGAAAATAAACCGTGGATACTATTCAACCAACTCAGACATTAGGAGTAGAGATGTACTCGTTTACTTCCACGGTTCCACCTAATGGTCTCGGGTCCGGCACAACACAATGGCAAGTGACCTTTTCTCCTCCGCTAATACATTTCACCGTGTAGAATCCAGTAATGTAGATATGCTGCCGTTGGGTTTCTTGAGGTGTCCAGTGTTGTTTGAATTTCACCAAAATAAGGTTTTGTAAATGTTTCTACCACCACCAAAATACATGATATTTCTGGTTTCAGTGATCAACTAGCACACCAGCTAATATTTTGGAACAAATTTGACTCGGATGAAAAACAAATGGCGAAATTTATCAAAAAAATTTGAATTTTCCAGAAATCCATTAGCCACCAGAATACAAATGCATGATTTTTTTTCTGTAATCATGGTGACTACTTGAAAGTGAGTTTTTTTTTCCAAAAAGGAGGTTGAAACTCCCAACATCTCTATCATTGCGATGCAGACATCCATTCTTATTAATTACTAAATAGAGTATAGAAAAAAAAGCAACCACAGAGAAACCATTACAAGATATTAAAGAAACACCTATGAATAAGTCGACTACTTTCGCACCAATGCCTTCATTAACGGATAAGTGTCCACGCGTCATCAACGTCACGTTTACCAGAGATGACCTAGACAAGAATTTTTATCTTAACTGCTGATACCAGCCAATGAAGGCTTGTACAACAGTAAGTAGACAATGCCTTCAACAAGGTAACTACACAAGTTTATACTGGAGACCAACTGAGACCAGGACAAGAGCTTTCACTCCGTGGATGAAGTGATGTTACAATCAACATCTTGATCACCGGTCATTCAATTGTCGTATTTGTTAGTACTCCGTGCCAATCCAAAAAGGCGGCAACAGAATGGTGGGACGTCATCCCACCTCCACCTGAAAGAGGACGGAGTAGCCACAAGTGTCGCGCCATCGAAGTCCTGAGGCCGGAGGACGAGGAATTGCCGATTCGTAAAACAAAAAACCCGGATCAGATGGTCTTTTTGTGGCCCCATCTCCCAGGATTGCATGGTAGAGAGCTAGATGAAAGTGAAAGATTAACTCAATGATTCATTCTCCCTTAAGAGAAACACCACCTTTTTCGACAAAGGGTGGATTTCATTACTCAAAATGAAGCATCAAGTGGATACAAACATAGTGAGTACACATCTGGCCTCTGCATATCCAGGATGTACACAACCAACACCAACACACGCAAAAAACACGCGAGCAAATAGCAAATTCATATACGACCAAAGCTACAGGAAAAAAGACTGAAGCAATCAGATCTGCGAGCGCAAACTACAGAAATGACCATATCCGCACCAATCATCTAATGACACCGTACAAACGACGAGATTCTTCAACAGCAACGCCTTCAGAAAGGGAGTGACACTCAAGCGCCGTCGTCACCAAATCAAACCACCAAGGCTGGAATCTAGGTTTTCATCCTGAAGAAGCAGTCCGAGCATATCCAAACAATGTCTTCAACAAGGTAATCTCCATTGCCAGGTATAACCACCTCCAGTCAGACCTAGGCTTTCGCCCTGGAGCTCGAGGCCGGGTGCTCAAGTAGTCGAGCACCACGATGAAGTTACACATGTGATGTCGCCATCGCTTTTCCACGATCCCAGCAGCTACCGCTGCTGCACAACCATACTTCTGCATCAAGTCATGGTCCGTAGGTTGCATCTCACCAGCGTAGAGAACCATCAGATCTGGAGTAATCCTCACGAAGTTCTTTCGATGGTCTAGGTGACTACACTGCAATGAGGCCACCGCCGTAGCCCGAAGATCCGGCAGCCGTGCATCTGGCCAAGGCCGCCTGGGGCAAGTGGAACCTAACACTGCTTCCGGCGGGCAATGTCGGTTTCATGACCACCACTGCGACAGGAGGCGTCGCCAGCCCCTGCTAAGTCCAGCAGCAACAGGCGCGGGACCTCATCTCCTGTCTTAATAATGGGCACGACCACAAAGCTTGAGGCTCCAGGATTTCTCTTGATAGATGAAATAGAGGTACATATTTCTAACTTGCGAGTCATGTGCTCGTCCAACTTCTTATTTTCATCGCGGATACACATTTCTTGAAGAACGATCGCATTCTCAGCCAAGAATTTGAATAGCTTGACTCCAGAGCAGTTTGCATCCTAACCGGAACTGCAAACCCACCATCTTCATTGAGCTCTCCAAGCAGTCAGACGAGGGCCGACTGCAATCAGGAATCTCAGAGGCCCTGCCATAGCCTGTGCCCTCCAGCTAACGAGATGGATGGGCTTGCCGCGGTCAGACCAGAATTTCCTTTCCAGGATTTTTTTCTCTCGAATATGCACGAGTGTGCATATCACATATTAAAGAAGAAAAGACATAGAAACCCTCCACCAGTCATTTACAAGTGCTGTGATTTCTCACACTCATACCACCTTGCTAAGTCTGCAAACACAAAATCTACGTTTCCTTTCATAAGTCCAGACCTCGACCAAATCCGTCCTTCCACTTCAATTCTCTGGATGAGACGACCAGTTGATGGCGAAGCACCGTCGAACACAACTGCATTCCTATGCTTCCACAACTCCCACAACGTCAGTAGCAGGAAAGTGTGTAGATCCTTCCTGGTCATGGTGCCTCCTGCTTGTTTTCCACATGGCCATGGTTGAAGGGCATCCCGCGTAGTTAGCGTCCACTCTGGCTTCCCCAATGCCCTACAGACCTCCGTCCAAATCATCCTGGCAAAGACGCATGTTAGTAAAACACTAGATCGTCGAAGGCGCGCGTTGCTGCACTTGTCCATTATTGCGCCATAATATTTGTGAGTGATGCAAGTATATGTAAGGGTGGTATTTTAATCATGCAATGTAATTGTAACATCCACAAATGTTCTTTTACCTCAATCTTGAAACCCGAAATTAGTCTAGTGGTGCATGTATTTGCGTATGTTTTTTTAACAAGAGTGTTAACTATTGGTGGGTATATATTTAACTTGTTTTTTTGTAGGAATATGCTACGGAGTAGATCCTAAAAGGTTGGTAATAGTTTGATTTTCTATAAGAATAGAAAGGGTTGTGAACCACGGGAAGGGGGGGGCAAGAGCATCAAAGCAAAAAATGTGGGCACATGACATGGATACAACTATAATCGCTATAAGAAATTAGTAAAAGATTTCCAGCAAAACAGTACAATATAATGGCTGCGCTCAGCCATTTTTTGTTAGGATGATAGACAATATATATATATATATATATATATATATATATATATATATATATATATATATATATATATATATATATATATATATATATATATATATATAGGAGTACACAGCCATTTTCCTATATATATAGTGGCACAAAATATGAAAGTTAAAAACAAAACTTTGAAGGCACAATATGTGAAATAGATAGGTAAATACAATAATTTAATAGCATGGTCTAGGATAAACTGAGAGCTTTCAAGTGTTAACAACATGACCAAAGACAAGTACTTATACTTCGCTCAATCTTTGCATGGAGCATAGCATGGCTGGAAATCAAAACATTGATAGGCGAGGAAGCATGTAAGTTGGCATGGTATGGCAAGACACTGGATCTGAATGGTCTCTCTAATGGCATCAACTATCATCACACATAACAGTGTGGAAGTCATCAGTGGTATACTTATAAAGGGAAAAGAATCCAGTGATAATCATGTTGTAACCACTAAAAGATGACATTTATGACATTGAGCGCTACGCCGCTACTACTTGAATTTGTCACTGCAGAGCACCATTGATTAGCTCCAAATAATTACAAAAAATTCTACATGACTGTTTTCTAAAGTACATAAAAATTACAGTATCAATGCGTAGCATGTGGTTATTTTGTCCAACAGTTGCATAGTTAAGTAGTGCCCTAATTAATTCCACAACCTTTCTTCAATTGGGCAACACTGTATTATGAAGTTATTAATTTGCAACCAAGTGTCCTATACATGACAAAATAAATGCATGCTACCATGTCCGTGTGATCTACTATTTGCCTACTCTCCGAATTAGTGTTTTACCTTTTTTGGATGAACACAAACCTTATACTAAGGACAAAAAACATAGAATTGTCAGACCTCTTAATAATCAAATTATAATAATGAAGTTAATATATCCATAAATGAGGATCATTTGACAAAGATAAGAAACATGTTAATAGGGACCACTGACCAGAGAGTACCTCAAGAATATGTAGAGCTTGGACTTATCTAAATGAGCATAAACGATTGCAGCCAAAGCCTGGAAAAGAAGGAGATATAATCGTCTAAATACAAATCAATAGAAGAACATCATCATAATTTACCTACGATCAATCTTGCATGACTCCAAACAAATTCCCCATACCTAACGATCTTTGGAGCATCTGAGTTAGCTTTGATTCCTTATTTAACACCAAAAAGTGAAATTCAATGACTGCCTTTTTTCATGGCAATATAACCCATAAAGTAAATGTGCCAATTTATGTTCCTTCTACCATGCTTAATATAGGCTGGCTGGATTTTGTTGTAATAGAGCTACACCTACGAGATAGATACATGATTGAGCATGTTATTGGCATTATTTCAGTATTGGTACAGTGAGCGTTTGGTAATTGGCGGAAGGCAAAAGTAAATGAAAAAAAAAACATAGGGCAATCTTATTGCTGACTTGCCTCGAAAAAGAACACATCTCACATATAGGCCAGTTTTGTTCAACATTTTCGCTGACACAAGCATATACCTCGTCCAGTTACTTAAAGAAGCATAACTTTGGCTCAGTCACACGCACGAATATGCATACACTAATACAACAAATTAAGACCACCCACTAGTAGAAAAAGGGGCTATCATCCAGGGCAGTTTAGCCCATTAGTCCCGGTTCAATCGAAACGGGACCAATGGAACTATTGCCCGGTTAAATGAGCCTGGGGGCGGCCAGACACGTGGGCCATTGGTCCGGTTCGTCCGGACCTTTTGGTCCCGGTTGGTGGGACGAACCGGGACCAATGGTCCTGGCTCCTGGCCCACCACTATTGGTCGGTTTGTGGCATGAAGCGGGACCAAAGGCTTCCTTTAGTCCCGGCTCATGCCACGAACCGGGACCAATAGTGCTGCCTATATATACCCCTCGTCATGAAAGCAGAGCACTCGATCCATTGCTCTGTTTTTCTCTTGCCGGCGAGGGGGCATTGTGGTGCTCTAGCTCACCTCCTATGCACATGAGGTGTTCGATGAAATGCCCGAGCCACACTACTTAAGCTTTCTCCTCTCAAGCTCGACCTCCAACCTTCATTTTCCTCAATATTTGTCTAGGTTTAGCGGTCCGTCACGCCCGTCCCGTCTTCACCGCCGTCGATCACCCGCGCCGATCTCATCGCCAAGCACCACCGTGGTGAGCCTCTTGTTCTTATCTTCTTTACGAAAGGAAAAATATTCTTACTTGTATTATTTTCTTACTTTTATTATTGCATCTTATATAGTGCGATGGTTTTGGTATCCGCCCGTCGGCCCTCGTCCTGTCTATGATTCGGATGTGGTATATATTATCTTTTCATAACTATTGGTTCATTTATTGTTTATGAAAATTATGCCACCAACGTGACATAGATTTTATTTATCTAGGAGGTTGTTGAACCGGAAATTCCAACCGACCCTATTGTCGAGAGGTTAAATTTAGTTGAAGAAGAAAACAATTTCTTGAAGGAAAAATAAAAAACTTGAGGAGGAGAAGATGATATTGGAGTTGCATGTTGCGGATGTAAATCGATGATCACAAGATCAAGATGGATGCAATGCGCTTGAAGATGAGAAAGATTAGAAAATATGCCATTCATACCGAGGCTTGGTATCATTATGCCGTTGGATCAGTTGTTACCTTGGTTGCGATTATGATCGTATTTGTTTTCACATTGAAATGTTTTACATAGTTTCAATGTATGGTTTAATTAATTTAGATGCTCTGCAGAGCTTTATGTTGTTAGATGAGAACTATGTATGTACTTTGGTTTTTATGTGATGATGAACTTCTATTAATTTGGTCACTTAATTATCTATTCATGATGTTCTGTAATGATTTTTGACACACTTAATTATATATAATGCACGCAGATGAACCGGCAATGGATGTACGGTGACAGACACACCTCCGAGTACATTAAGGGCGTGCATGCTTTTCTCGAAGTGGCTGAGGCAAACAAGCAGAATGGTTTTATGTGTTGTCCATGCCCTATATGTGGGAATCTGAAGTCTTACTCGACGGAAAATCCTTCACACCCACCTGCTTTACAAGGGTTTCATGCCACACTATAATGTTTGGACGAGGCATGGAGAAATAGGGGTTATGATGGAAGGCGTCGAGGAAGAAGAGTACGATGACAACTATGTGCCCCTGAATACGGTGATGCTATTGAACATCAAGATGCACAGACGATGTGCACGATGGTGCTGCAACGGGCGAAGCTGCTGAAGATCAAGAGGAACCAGACGATGTGCCCCATGATGATGATCTCCGCCGGGTCATTGTCGATGCAAGGACACAATGCGAAAGTCAAAAGGAGAAGCTGAAGTTCGATCGCATGTTAGAGGATCACAAAAAAGGGTTGTACCCCAATTGCGAAGATGGCAACACAAAGCTCGGTACCGTACTCAATTGCTGCGATGGAAGGCAGAGAATCTTGTGCTCGATAAAGGATTTGAGAAGCTCTGAAAATAATGAAGAAGAAGCTTCCAAAGGATAACGAATTGCCCGACAGTACATACGCAGCAAAGAAGGTCGTATGCCCTCTAGGATTGGAGGTGGAGAAGATACATGCATGCCCTAATGACTGCATCCTCTACCGTGGTGCCTACAAGGATCTGAACGCATGCCGGTATGCGGTGCATTGCTGTATAAGATCGACGAGATGACCCTGGTGATGTTGACGGCGAGCCTCCCGGAAGAGGGTTCTGCGAAGGTGATGGGGTATGCTCCTATAATACCACGGTTGAAAGCGTCTGTTCAGAAGCGGAGAGCATGCCAAGTTGATGAGATGGCACAGTGAGGACCGTAAGAAAGACGGAAGTTGAGAGCACCCGCTGATGGGTCTGATGGAGAAAAATCGAGAGAAAGTCTTGGGATGAGTTTGCAAAGGACCCAAGGAACGTATGGTTTGCTTTAAGCGCGGATGGCATTAATCCTTTCGGGAGCAGAGCAGCAATCACAGCACCTGGCCCGTGACTCTATGTATGTATAACCTTCCTCCTTGGATGTGCATGAAGCGGAAGTTCATTATGATGCAGTTCTCATCCAAGGCCCTAAGCAACCCGGCAGCGACATTGATGTGTACCTAAGGCCATTAGTTGAAGAACTTTTACAGCTGTGGAATGGAAGCGGTGTACGTCGTGGGATGAGCACAAAAGGAGAATTTGACCTAAAGGCGTTGCTGTTCGTGACCATCAACGATTGGCCCGCTCTCGGTAACCTTTCGGGACAGACAAACAAGGGATACCACGATGCACGCACTGTTTACTTGACACCGATAGTATATACAGGAAGCTGCAGGAAGAATGTGTACACAGGCCATCGTCGATTTCTTCCGACCAACCATCAATGTCGAAAGAAAGGCAAGCATTTCAAAGGCGAGGCAGATCACCGGAAGAAGCCCGCCATGCGTACCGGTGATCACGTACTTGCTATGGTCAATGATTTACACGTAATCTTTGGAAAGGGTCGGCGGACTAGCTGTTCGAATGACGCGAGAATCACGCACCCATGTGGAAGAAGAAATCTATATTTTGGGACCTACCCTCTGGAAAGACCTAGAGGTCCGCTCTTGATCGGCGTGATGCACGTGACGAAGAACCTTTGCGTGAACCTGCTAGGCTTCTTGGGCGTGTATGGGAAGACAAAAGATACACCGAGGCACGAGAGGACCTGCAACGCTTGCCACGAAAAAGAGGGCATGCCTCCAAGCAGTATGAAGGTCCTGCCAGCTACGCTCTTACGAAAGAAGAGAAAGAAATATTCTTTCAATGCCTGCTCGATATGAAGGTCCCGACTGGCTTTTCGTCGAATATAAAGGGAATAATAAATATGCCGAGAAAAAGTTCCGAACCTAAAGTCTCATGCTGCCACGTGATTATGACGCAATCGCTTCCGGTTGCATTGAGGGGCTTCTACGGAAAACGTCCGATTAGCCATTGTGAAGCTATGTGCATTCCTCAATGCAATATCTCGAAGGTGATCGATCCAGAAATCGTACCAACGCTAAGGAGTGATGTGGCGCAATGTCTTGTCGATTTCGAGCTGGTGTTCCCACCATCCTTCTTCAATATCATGACGCACGTCCTAGTTCATCTAGTTGACGAGATTGTCATTTCGGGGCCCGTATTTCTACACAATATGTACCCCTTTGAGAGGTTCATGGGAGTCCTAAAGAAATATGTTAAGAATCGTGCTAGGCCGAAGGAAGCATCTCCATGGGCCATCAAGCGAGAGGATGTCATCGGGTTTTGTGTTGACTTCATTCCTGGCCTTAATAAGATAGGTCTCCCTAAATCGCGGTATGAGGGGAGACTTTGGAAAAACACGCTTGGAAGAGACTCAATAATATGCAGGGACGGATATTCTTGGTCTCAAGCACACTACAGTTCTCTGAGAACTCTACCTTGGTGACCCGTATGTCGATGAACACAAGAACAGTCTGCGCCCAAACACCCGGAGCGGGCGACGATTGGATTACATGTGAACATATCGGGACTTTCAGCAGTTGGTTGGAAACACGTCTCGGAGGTGACAGCACTGTTTGTGATGAGTTGTACTTGTTGTCCAGGGACCATCTTCGACTGTAATGATTTGGAAAGGATACGCGATAAATGGGAATATATTTTACGATTGACCAAGATGAAAAGAGCACCAACCAAAACAGCGGTGTCCGCTTTGATGCAGCAACCGACAAGGAAATGACACATATTATGGTTACATAGTAGACATATGGGAACTTGACTACGGAGTAGATTTTAAGGTCCCTTTGTTTAAGTGCAAGTGGGTCAATCTGTCAGAGGAGGCGAGTGCAGGTAGACCCACGATGCGGAATGACAACAGTGGATCTGAAAATCTTGGGTACATCGACGAACCGTTCGTCCTAGCCAATGATGTGGCACAGGTTATCTATGTGAAGGACATGTCTACCGGACGAGGAAAAGAAAAGATAAGGAAGCGAATACATCATACAATGAGCCAAAGCGCCACATAGTTCTTTCAGGAAAAGGGACATCCCGAGAGTGGAGGGCAAGACAGACATGTCAGAAGAGTATGAAAAGTTTCATGAAATTCCTCCTTCAAAGTCAAGGCTGACCCAAGCATCCCGATAAGCGATGAAGATTATCCATGGTTACTGGCGCAATAAGCAAAGCGACACAAGCGAAGAAAAAGTGAAGACTTTCTCCATAACTATTATGATGATACCATGCCAACTTTGTAACACACAGTATGATACCATTGTCCGTTTTATTCATGAACATGCTATGCCAACTTTTCAGAGTTCATTTGAAAACTATGAATTTGAAAACCTCGCCAACCAAGGGCGCTCACACCGGTTTATAAGCCCGTCCCTCACGCCTTGTTGAGCTCACAAACTTGTGATTCACACAAATTTCAAAGAATTCAAATTTTATAAAACTAATGGCACAAACAGAAAGTTTATAATTATTCTAAAACAAATGGCACTAACAGAAAGTTTATAATTTTGCTGACCTAAAAGCAAAAAGAATTAAAAATAAAGCAAAAACCAAAAGAAAATAAATAATGCAGAAAACAAAACAAAAAACTTGAAAAAAAATAAAAATAGCAACAATAAGCATTTTGTTGTAAGTAGAAACAAAATAAAATAAATAAAGCAACAAAGAAAACAAAAAAGTGTTTTCAATTTTAAAACTAATGGCACAAACAGAAAGTTTATATTTTTCTAAATCTAAAAGCACTAACAGAAAGTTTATAATTTTGCTGACCTAAAAGCAAAAAGAATTAAAAATAAAGCAAAAACCAAAAGAAAATAAATAATGCAGAAAACAAAACAAAAAACTTGAAAAAATAAAAATAGCAACAATAAGTATTTTGTTGTAAGTAGAAACAAAATAAAATAAATAAAGCAACAAAGAAAACAAAAAAGTGTTTTCAAATTTTAAAACTAATGGCACTAATAGAAAGTTTATATTTTTCTAAAACTAAAAGCAAAAAGAAATAAAATATAAAGCAAAAAAAAGTGCCACCCTCTTGGGCCCCACGGCCTGAATACGACTAGAAACCCTATGGGCCAGATTCAGGCCATGGAAGGCCCAAAGAGGCCTGAGCACAGTGGCGAGTTAGGCCCAAAGCCTGCTTTAGAGAGGAGCTCGAGAGGGAGCCGCACCGCACCTTATAAACTGGTGCGGCTCCCTCTCAACAGCGAGGTGGGACTAAACATTTGGCGCAGGGCAGCACACGGCCTTTGGTCCCGGTTGGTGCCACCAACCGGGACTAAAGGGGGGTTTATAGTCACGGTTGGTGCCTCGACCCGGGACTAATGCCCCTTTAGTCCCGGTTGGTGCCACCAACCGGGACCAAAGCTGGTCCCGTTGGTGGCACCAACCGGGACTAAAGCATTAGTCGGTCGTGGCACCAACCGGGACTAATGCACTTGCTATAAGAAAACACTTGGGAAATTTCAGATTTCCCTCGCCGATTCGACGACGCCTTGAGCTCATCGAGCGCCGCCAGCTGCCCAGATCGATGCCGTCCGCTGCCCGCCGCCGCCCGCCGTCCGCGCGCCCGTCGTCGCCCTGCCCGTCGCCGCCTTGGCGCTCCCAACGACGCCGCCGCCGCCCGCCGCGCCGTCGTCGTCGCCTCACGCCCGTCGTCGCCGTCGCCGTCGCCCGTCGCCGGCCGCCGCGTCGCGCCCTGCCACGACCGCCCCAGTCGCCGCCGTCGTCGCCACGCCCGCCCCCCCGCCCGAGCCCGTCGTCGCCCTGCCCCGAGCCCGCCGTCCTCGTCGCCCCCTTGCGCCGCCCGAGCCCGTCGTCGCCCCCCTGCCCGCGCCGCCCGAGCCCGTCGTCGCCGTCGCCTGCCGCCCTCGCCCGCCGCCGCCGTCGCCCTCGCCGCCGCCCGTTAATGAGCCGCCGCCGTCGAGCCGCCCCGTTTTTTATTTTTATTAGTTTATTTTTTTGTTCATATGTGATGTATATATATATATATGTGTATGTGGCTATAATGTATATGTTTTCTATTTTTATTAGTTTAGTTTTTTGTTCATATATAGAAAGTTACAATTTTAATTAGGTTAGTGCATTTTAATTAGGTTAGTGTAGAGGAAAAAGTAAAATAAGGAAAAGGAAGAAAAGAGGAAGAAGGAAGAAGGAAGAAGAAGAAGAAAAAGAATGAGAGGAAAAGAATAAAAAAGAAGAGGAGAAGAAGAAAGGAATAGAGGAGAAGAAAAAAAAAATTTTTTTTTTCTTTTTCTTCTTCTCCTCTATTCTTTTCTTCTTCTCCTTTTTTTTCTTCTTTTTCTTCTTCTTCTTCCTTCTTCCTTCTTCCTCTTTTCTTCCTTTTCCTTATTTTTATTAGTTTATTTTTTGTTCATATGTGATGTATATGTGTATGTGGCTATAATGTATATGTTTTTTATTTTATTAGTTTAGTTTTTGTTCATATATAGAAAGTTACAATTTTAATTAGGTTAGTGCATTTTAATTAGGTTAGTGTAGAGGAAAAAGTAAAATAAGGAAAAGGAAGAAAAGAGGAAGAAGGAAGAAGGAAGAAGAAGAAGAAAAGAATGAGAGGAAAAAGAAGAAAAGAAGAGGAGAAGAAGAAAGGAATAGAGAGAAGAAGAAAAATATAATTTTTTTCTATTTTTCTTCTTCTCCTCTATTCTTTCTTCTTCTCTCTTTTTTTCTTCTTTTTTCTTCTTCTTCTTCCTTCTTCCTTCTTCCTCTTTCTTCCTTTTCCTTATTTTCCTTTCTCGAGGGATAAGAAGAAAAGAAGAGGAGAAGAAGAAAGAAAGGAATAGAGGAGAAAGAAGAAACTTTGACACGAGGGGGGTTACGATACCCCTCCCGATAACATTATTTTCCCATGTATATGTATGTTGCGTCGTTGTCGATATAACGAGGGTGTCGAGGATCGCCGAGGGTCGAGGTTCGGGAACTAGGGTAGAGGGTCGAGGTCGTTAAGGGTCAAGGGTCGAAGGTTTCAGGTCGAGGTTCCTATAGTGTCAAAGTATTGAAGAAATCCATGGCTTCATCATTAGCGGAGTAACCATGGCATGATGGTGCGAAGTCCTCAAAGTTGTTACGGAATGGAGTCCGGATAGGATAATTTGCCTTTTGCTGAACTTTGTACCAAAAGCTAATTATCCTATCTGAGACTCCGTTCAAAACAACTTTGAGAGCTTGCACCATCATGCACCTGTTACATTAGCCTAATGATGAAGACATGGTTTTGTTGAATCCTTTGACACTAGGCAACCACCCGACCCCTCGGCGATCTTCGACCCCTTGACCCTCGACTGCTCGGCGATCCACGACCCTCTACCCTACCGCGGACGTCGATGCCCACGTCACTTGTGGGACATAGATGTCTGTTCAACGCCGACCCCTCCCGATAGCTTCAACACGTGGGGGGTCGATATTCATACCCCTCCTAGCTTGAAGCGTTCTCGAGGCCACCCCCTAACCCTTGAAGCGTTGTCGAGGCCACCCCAAACCCTAGAGAAGCAGCGTCGAGGCCACTAATATGATTCCTTATTGTGACTAGCTAGCTAGTTCTACGTTGGCACTAATATATCCATATCTGTCATGTTTGAATAATAATTGCCATGTTGTAAATATTTGTAGAAACTATGGACACCCCCCGAGACGAAGCACAAGAAGCGTTGTTGAGGGACATAATCGCACACGGAAGTGATGCCGTCTCCTCGATGATGTTTCTCAACGACAGCGATGGTCTGGAAGGAGAGGGTGAAGAAGAAGCTGGCTATGATTGACATGGCTCCGATGACCCAATGTCGGTGCAAGAAGGAGAGGGTGAAGAAGTAGACCGTGAGGATGGCTCCGATGATCACCAAACCGAGTCCGGCCAGGTATATATATTAGTTAAGCCTGTGCTGACTAGCTCTCGTCTTTGTTTTGGTATATATGTACACATATTAATTAACTCTCGTCTTTGTTCTTTTTCTAGCCCTCCGGATCGAGCACAACCGGTAAAGAGGCGAGGCCGAAGAAAAAGTTGAGCTCGGATGAAAAGTTTGAGATCATACAAATCGCTGACGGCCAACCGATTGAACCCTACCGGACAAAGAAGGCATTTGTTGCTCGGTCGGGGTTCGGTTAGGGACAAGATCGATCAGCATCCACCAATGGTATAAGCCTAAGAACGAAGACCTTGAGGTGTCTTGTGTCAATGATATGCGAAAAATGATCTTTGGGTGAGCTGAAGTCAAATTTTACCCTACCGCCAGAGGATGATCCGGAGAAGCCAGTAATAGAGCCATTAATCAAGTCTTTTGCTCTTAAGAAGATGGCGAACTATTCAGGAATTGGAAGAAAGACCTCAATCGTATGTCGAAAAAATGAGACACCAGAGTTCACGGGCAAATATGAGAAGATCTGAGATGGTGGCCCGCATTTGTGGCCTACAAGACATCGGAAAAGAGTAAAAAGATGTCAGCGACAAACAAGAGAAATGCTGCGAAGAAGAAGCTTAACCATCGCACGGGTCGGTGGCTACCTCATAGCCCGCCTAAGTGGGCCAAGGCTGAGAATGATCTGCTTGACAAAGGGATCGAACCGAGACAATGAACTAGCTGGACCATTGCGGACTTGGTTCTTGGGGCGGCGGATCCTGGACCCTATAACGGGAAGTGCATTTGGGACGGACGAACAATTGGACATACCAGTCAAGAGGCTTAAGCATTATATCGAAGCAGCGCAGCAAGGGAAGTTCGTTCTAGGCGGGGAGAAGGACGAGCTCACAATGGCCCTCGGGAATCTGAGCACCACGGACGGACACGAGGCACGCCAGCTCCGTTTCGTGGAAGGCTGGATTTCGGATGCGGGGTTACAAAACCCATGAGAGGAGGAAAAGCGGAGCAGAGCCTAATGCAAAGGCGCACGAAAGGGTAATGGGGCTAGAGGAAGGAGAAGAGGAGCGAGAAGCAGCAGATCACAACAACGACCTGCGAAGCTTCCCGGCTACCCGCCATCTCGCGGAGAAGAAGCGTGGCTTCCACCGAGCTGCTTCAGCGAGCAACATGCCTTGGCGGCTCCTGCCAGCTATCCGTGGATGCTATCACGGATGCTGAAAGTTGCCACCTTATGGCGCAATGGAGCAATTTGAAGGTCAAGGCGGCTGTTGGCTCTGTTTATCCTACTAAACCCGACTCAACTTTTCACCGCCGGCCGATTCGAAGGATATGCTAAGGTGATGGTCGATGAAATAACGGAGGATTTCAGGACCTCGGCTTGACCACCCTACCGGTGAAGGGAGTATCGGCTGGGTTACGCTCAAGACTCCATGCCTATGGCGGAAGGATCTCATCAACCTTCCGAACTGGGCGCCTCCGCCTCCTCCTCCTCCTCCGCGAGTCGGGGACTCCGCCTCCTCCACCGCCTCCTCCTCCCGTGAGTGGCGATCGGGGCACTCGGCGGGTCCTTCTCCGCGCGTGGCGGCACTCCGTCTCCTTCTCCGCCTGCACCGGCGCGTCCGGCAGCCAGCCTCCTCCTTCTCGCCTCGTCGGCAAGGGCGGAAGAGACCCGCGCCGCTCCGGCTGCTCCGGCGTCGTAGTCCTTCTCCTCCGCCTCGTAAGCAAGGAAAAAGACATCCGCTCCGTCTGCTCTGCGGCGTCTAGCAGTACAGCCAAAGGCGGAGGAGATCTGATTCGGTCCTTCTCTAAAGACTCGGAGAAGTTACCGCACGAGAGAGCGAGGAGGAAACGCGAAGATCACGAGACCGAAGTGGATGACTGGTTTCAAGGGTTGAAAGCAAAGAGACATCCACCTCCGGAGGAGAAGGTAGATCCGGTTAAAGCGAAGCGCACTCGCTGCCCCGACAAAACCACCCAAGTCTCCGCCGAAAGGCAACTATGAGCGCATTATTGGAAAGGCATTTGCCAAGCGGAGAGATCAGGAAATCTTGTCGGTGATCAAAGGATGAAAGAACGACGAGCTGGGAAACAAATTGCCCAGCTCGGCGAACAAGCAAGCAATCGTGCCCCCGCTCAAGGTGCCTGCTAGCGACATCGTCGATCCGAGGATGGTGCCCGGTTATGGCAATCCTGAAGATTACCTGCCCGACGATGTACAATTTGATTTCTTGGAGGTGCAGATACAAAGATCGAGTACGGAAGCCTCTCGTCAAAGATGAAAGCTCTCTAACAACGATGATGCGAAGATTGCATGATTGGTACATGAAAACCTGCAAAGAGTCGAGGGAGGAATACTTTGTATGTGAGAGTTAAAAGGAGCATGACCTCCTTGGAATTGAACTGTTGCCTATTCCATTTGAGGAGTTCTATCAGTTTTCAATCAATTGGCCCTCGATAAAGCAACGGTCACCTGCTACATGTCGTAAGTAGTACTACTTCTGTCATTAAGTATCTCTATATAACTCAGCTCTTTCATTGCATGTATTTATAAATATCCTCACTATATTATGCAGATTGTAGATCGCAGAAATGAAGAAAAAAAGTGGGTGATATTGGGTTCATTAACACATATCTCATAGATGCAAATGAGGTTAAATATCGTGCCGCTGAAACCGAGGCCAACTTGCTACGACCGTTGGAAATAAATGAACACAAAAAATACAATACTCTTTCCTTACAACTACACGTGAGTGTTACTGTCTTGTGGCATATTCGGTTTCCCTTATTTAGTCCAGGTTATAGAAATGTAATATTGATGAGTTATGCATGCGTGCGCAGGTTCCACTATATTCTCCTAGAGATTAAGCTTGAGCAGGGAGTAGTAACTGTCTTAGACTCGAGACGAAAAGATCCCAAGGAGTATCGGAAATGACTGAAATGCTCGAGAAGTAAGTTAAATCGATCATTATCCATCATATCAGCAACTTTGTTCATTTCTGATATCAAGTAATTGTTTTCTTTGTATGGCAGGGCTTGGGAAAATTCACCAAAAAGCTCGGGACTACCGAAGAAGCTGCAATTTAGACACCCGAAAGTAAGTACTATATAGTAGCATATTCCACGCGCATCTCCTAGTGATTCAAGCGCTAGTTTCATCAATACCATTTAGCATGTGCTTGCTAATTATCAGTTTGATTGACCTCTGTTTCTTGTAAAGTGGTTGTGGCAGGAACAAGGGAATGATTTCTGTGGATACTACGTTTGCGAGTCCATCCGCCACACGACCTGTGAGAGGGGCTACTCCGACAAACAATTTGAAGTGCGTAAATAAAAATATTCACAATTTTATTTTATTACCATCATTTGTGTTGAGTTTCATTCATTCATTCATATATATATATATATATATATATATATATATATATATATATATATATATATATATATATATATATATATATTGACCCCTTTCTTAAAATTAGATGTTTGAAGCGGGATGAACTCCTAGCACCAGATCGCATGCGAGCAATTCAAGAGGAATTGGCGGCATTCTTTCTTGACTATGTGATCGCTGAAGGCGGGAATACTATGTGGACCACGCGTCCGTATTGTAAAAGATAATTATTGTATATATGTAGCGGTAGTGTCGGATAGATATACGAGAACTTGTTGTTCGACCAATCTCTCGGAGAAGGAGAGGTGGTCGATATCACTTCTCTCTGTATGCATATATATGTTCATGACGATCTTCTGTTTGCTTAATTACTAGCTAGCTAGCATGTCTAGTTAGTCCTCTCTATACGTATGTATAGTACGTAGCGTCGACCAAGCACGGACAAAAGAAAGAACACTTTTGTCTATTAATTAGCTAGCTATAGCACAATATATGAAACACCTAAATTAACCCCCCAAAACCCCCCAACCCCCCTTTAAAAAAAAAAACAAAACCAGAGCCAAGAAATGCCGACGTGGATGTTTATTGGTCCCGGTTGGTGCCACCACCCGGGACCAAAGGCCTCTCCTGCTGGGCTCAGCGGACAGGCCACGTGGAGGACCATCTGTCCCGGTTCTGGATAGAACCGGGACTAAAGGGTGAGGGTATTAAAGGCCCTCACCAACCGGGACTATAGGCCCTTTTTCTACTAGTGACCCTTGTAAATATTTTGTTGATAAAGTGAAAATTTTACAATATTGACTGCAAGTTTGTCCAGTTTACCTGCATCCAGCCATTGCCTGCATCCAAACATTCATGTAGAAGACATTGTTTTCAAGATCATTAAACAACCCACTTTTACCATGGTATATTGCATTAGGACAAACTAACCATAGCATGATTTTTGGTTAAATAGAAATTGAGAAATATAATCATGTAGATTGTGGCCTTTTAGGGCGTGTTCTGAACCTCTCCAACTTCTAACTCCAGCAACTCCACGTAAGAATTTAACCAGAATGTTGGGCTCCAAGAAGCTAAACTCCTAGAAGCTAGCCTAAGCATAATGCAAAAACGAGGAGCCCGGTCGGCCAAGCTCCACCGATATTGGAAGATGGGGTTCGCTATATTTACAGCATATTGCCACCGCCAAAGATAACGCTTTGTCGTCCCTGCTCAAAAAGAAAAGAAAGCGATCGAATCCTTACGCCTCTCCTCGATGGAATCGATAACCCCTTCGACTTGGGCTGCATCCAGCCGGCCCAACATACGTGTAACAGGCCACTGCCCTCCAGCTGGGCTGCGGCTCCACATGAAGCTGTCGATGGCTCCCGAATGTTCCTGCATTCGCTACCTGGACTTAGAAGCGAGGATGAGAAGTAGAATCAATGGAGTTATGTGAAGCTGGAGAGGATCCGAACACGCCCTTATTATGCAGCCTTTTACAACACTACTTATTGATGTTCAGAACAAATCTCTGTTTTTAAGCTCCTAAGAATTAGTATAATGAACAATCGATCATAGTTGACTAAACAGAAGAATATCCAATGACATCAAAACTGAATTTTCAAAGAGCATCTTTACTGCTACATGTGAGCATAAGTTTTAGTCAAATTTGATGTTGCCTCAGCAGTGTAACTGTACATTTGGGTATTTCTTGGCAAGAACAGAAGTTCCTTGCCAAAACTGGCAGCGAATTTTAAATTTTCGTCAGCAATGAAAAGGAACATAGGTAAAATTGAGCCAGACTATGTAGGTTGCTTAAAACATGAAACAACCAGCATGTGTGATATCTTTCTCCAATCAAATTATCACGGGTTTTTATCGTTAACTATGAATAAGATTTTGAAATAATAATATCTTGTCAATAAGTGGTAATTCGTTCTTCATGCCATCACTATACCGTGACGTAAATAGAATAATACACTTGAACGGCACCTTTATATCGACCTTTGCAATTATGTTCGCGCTGTTGCCATTGAAATCCACTTTAGAGTCAAAACCATCCAGCCTGTGATCACAGTCTGAAAAAAATATCCATGGAGTGATCAGAAAACAGTCATACAATATAGCTCCAAAAGAGGGATAATTTGGGCATGAGATCTTAGCAGGCCTATTCACTAGTCATTATTCCATGTGCTGTGATCACATCCAGTCGATGAGTATTCACTAGTAGAAAAAGGACCTATAGTCCCGGTTGGTGAGGGCCTTTAGTCCCGGTTCATGAACCGGGACTAAAGGGTCGGTACTAATACCCTCACCCTTTAGTCCCGGTTCTATCCAGAACGGGACAGATGGTCCTCCACGTGGCCTGTCCGCCGAGCTCAGTAGGAGGGCCTTTGGTCCGGTTGGTGGCACCAACCGGGACCAATAGGCATCCACGCGTCAAGATTTCTTTGGCTCTGGTTTTTATTTTATTTTCAAAGGGGGGGGGGGGTTGGGGGGTTTTGGAGGGTTAATTTAGGTGTTTCATATATTGTGCTATAGCTAGCTAATTAATAGAGAAAAGTGTCATTTCTTTTGTCCGTGCTTGGTCGACGCTACGTACTATACATACGTATAGAGAGGACTAACTAGACATGCTAGCTAGCTAGTAATTAAGCAAACAGAAGATCGTCATGAACATATATATGCATACAGAGAGAAGTGATATCGACCACCTCTCCTTCTCCGAGAGATTGGTGAACAACAAGTTCTCGATATCTATCCGACACTACCGGCTACATATATACAATAATTATCTTTTACAATACGGACGCGTGGTCCACATAGTATTCCCGCCTTCAGCGATCACATAGTCAAGAAAGAATGCCGCCAATTCCTCTTGAATTGCTCGATGCGATCTGGTGCTAGGAGTTCATCCCGCTCCAAACATCTAATTTTAAGAAAGGGTCAATACATATATATATATATATATATATATATATATATATATATATATATATATATATATATAACACAAATGATGGTAATAAAATAAAATTGTGAATATTTTATTTACGCACTTCAAATTGTTTGTCGGAGTAGCCCTCTCACAGGTCGTGGTGGCGGATGGACTCGCAAACGTAGTATCCACAGAAATCATTCCCTTGTTCCTGCCACAACCACTTTACAAGAAACAGAGGTCAATCAAACTGATAATTAGCAAGCACATGCTAAATGGTATTGATGAAACTAGCGCTTGAATCACTAGGAGATGCGTGGAATATGCTACTATATAGTACTTACTGGTGTCTAAATTGCAGCTTCTTCGGTAGTCCCGGAGCTTTTTGGTGAATTTTCCCAAGCCCTGCCATACAAAGAAAACAATTACTTGATATCAGAAGTGAACAAAGTTGCTGATATGGTGGATAATGATCGATTTAACTTACTTCTCGAGCATTTCAGTCATTTCCGCATACTCCTTGGGATCTTTTCGTCTCGAGTCTAAGACAGTTACTACTCCCTGCTCAAGCTTAATCTCTAGGAGAATATAGTGGAACCTGCGCACGCATGCATAACTCATCAATATTACATTTCTATAACCTGGACTAAATAAGGGAAACCGAATATGCCACAAGACAGTAATACTCACGTGTAGTTGTAAGGAAAGAGTATTGTATTTTTGTGTTCATTTATTTCCAACGATCGTAGCAAGTTGGCCTCGGTTTCGGCGGCACGATATTTAACCTCATTTGCATCTATGAGATATGTGTTAATTAACCCAATATCACCCACTTGTTTTTTCTTCATTTCTGCGATCTTCAATCTGCATAATATAGTGAGGATATTTATAAATACATGCAATGAAAGAGCTGAGTTATATAGAGATACTTAATGACAGAAGTAGTACTACTTACAGATGTAGCAGGTGACCGTTGCTTTATCGAGGGCCAATTGATTGAAAAACTGATAGAACTCCTCAAATGGAATAGGCAACAGTTCAATTCCAAGGAGGTCATGCTCCTTTTAACTCTCACATACAAAGTATTCCTCCCTCGACTCTTTGTAGGTTTTCATGTACCAATCATGCAATCTTCGCATCATCGTTGTTAGAGAGCTTTCATCTTTGACGAGAGGCTTCCCAGATCAGATCTTTGTATCTGCACCTCCAAGAAATCAAATTGTACATCGTCGGGCAGGTAATCTTCAGGATTGCCATAACCGGCACCATCCTCGGATCGACGATGTCGCTAGCGTGCACCTTGAGCGGGGGCACGATTGCTTGCTTGTTCGCCGAGCTGGGCAATTTGTTTCCCAGCTCGTCGTTCTTTCATCCTTTGATCACGACAAGATTTCCCGATCTCTCCGCTTCGCAAATGCCTTCCAATAATGCGCTCATAGTTGCCTTTCGGCGGAGACTTGGGTGGTTTTGTCGGGGCAGCGAGTGCGCTTCGCTTTGACCGGATCTATCTTCTCCTCCGAGGTGGATGTCTCTTTGATTTCAACCCTTGAAACCAGTCATCCACTTCGGTCTGCGCGATCTTCGCGTTTTCCTCCTCGCTCCTCTCTCAGACGGTAACTTCTCCGAGTCTTCAGAGAAGGACCGAATCAGATCTCCTCCCGCCTTTGGCTGTACTGCTAGACGCCGGCAGAGCAGACGGAGCAGATGTCTTCTTTCCTTGCTTACGAGGCGGAGGAGAAGGACTACGACGCGCCGGAGCAGCCGGAGCGGCGGCGGGTCTCTTCCGCCCTTGCCGACGAGGCGGAGAAGGAGGAGGCTGGCTGCCGGACGCGCCGGTGCAAAGCGGAGAAGGAGACGGAGTGCCGCCACGCCGGAGAAGGACCCGCCGAGTGCCCTGATCGCCACTCGCCGGAGGAGGAGGCGGTGGAGGAGGCGGAGTGCCCTAACTCGCCGGAGGAGGAGGAGGAGGCGGAGGCGCCCAGTTCGGAAGGTTGATGAGATCCTTCCGCCATAGGCATGGAGTCTTCAGAGCGTAACCCAGCCGATACTCCCTTCACCGGTAGGGTGGTCAAGCCGAGGTCCTCAAATCCTCCGTTATTTCATCGACCATCACCTTAGCATATCCTTTCGAATCGGCCGCAGTGAAAAGTTGAGTCGGGTTTAGTAGGATAAACAGAGCCAACAGCCGCCTTTGACCTTCAAATTGCTCCATTGCGCCATAAGGTGGCAACTTTCAACATCCGTGATAGCATCCACGGATAGCTGGCAGGAGCCGCCAAGGCATGTTGCTCGCTGAAGCAGCTCGGTGGAAGCCACGCTGCTTCTCCGCTGAGATGGCGGGTAGCCGGGGAAGCTTCGCAGGTCGCTTTGTTGTGATCTGCCGCTTCGCCTCTAGCCCCATTACCCTTTCGCAGCGCGCCGCATTAGGCTCTCGCTCCAGTTTCTTCCTCCTCTCATGGGTTTTGTAACCCCTGCGTCCGAAATCCAGCCTTCCACGAAAGGGAGCTGGCGTGCCTCGTGTCCGCCTGTGGTGCTCGTGGATTCCCGAGGGCCATTGTGAGCTCGCCCTTCTCCCCGTCTCGAACAAACTTCCCTTGCTGCGCTGCTTCGATATAATGCTTAATCCTCTTGACTGGTATGTCCAATTGTTCGTCCGCCCAAATGCACTTCCCCGTTATAGGGTCCAAGGATCCGCCGCCCCAAGAACCAAGTCCGCAACGGTCCGCCAGTTCATTGTCTCGGTTCGATCCCTTTATCAAGCAGATCATTCTCAGCCTTGGCCCACTTAGGCCGGGCTATGAGGTAGCCACCGACCTCGCATGCGATGGTGAAGTTCTTCTTCGCAGCATTTCTCTTGTTTGTCGCTGACATCTTTTTACTCTTTTCCGATGTCTTGTAGGCCACAAATGCGGCTAGTCATCTCTCGATCTTCTCATATTTGCCCGTGAATTCTGGTGTCTCATTTTCTTCGACATACGATTGAGGTCTTTCTTCCAATTCCTGAATAGTTCTGCCATCTTCTTAAGAGCAAAAGACTTGATTAATGGCTCTATTACTGGCTTCTCCGGATCATCCTCTCGGCGGTAGGGTAAAATTTGACTTCAGCTCAGTCCAAAGATCATTTTTCTGCATATCATTGACACAAGACACCTCGTGGTCTTCGTTCTTAGGCTTATACCATTGGTGGATGCTGATCGTGATCTTGTCCCTAACCGTAACCCCAGACCGAGCAACAAATGCCTTCTTTATCCGGTAGGGTTCAATCGGTTGGTCGTCGTCGCGATTTGTATGATCTCAAACTTTTCATCCGAGCTCAACTTTTTCTTCGGCCTCGCTCTTTACCGGTTGTGCTCGATCCGGAGGGCTAGAAAAAGAACAAAGACGAGAGTTAATTAATATGTGTACATATATACCAAAACAAAGACGAGAGCTAGTCAAGACAGGCTTAACTAATATATATACCTGGCCGGACTCGGTTTGGTGATCACCGAGCCGCCCTCACGGTCTACTTCTTCACCCTCTCCTTCTTGCACCGCATTGGGTCATCGGAGCCATGTAAATCATAGCCAGCTGCTTCTTCACCCTCTCCTTCCAGCCCATCGTTGTCGTTGAGAAACATCATCGAGGAGACGGCATCACTTCCGTGCGATTATGTCCCTCAACAACGCTTCTTGTGCTTCGCCTCGGGGTGTCCATAGTTTCTACAAATATTTACAACATGGCAATTATTATTCAAACATGACAGATATGGATATATTAGTGCCAACGAGAACTAGCTAGCTAATCACAATAAGGAATCATATTAGTGGCCTCGACGCTGCTTCTCTAGGGTTTGGGGTGGCCTCGACAACGCTTCAAGGGTTAGGGGTGGCCTCGAGAACGCTTCAAGCTAGGAGGGGTACGTAATATCGACCCCCCACGTGTTGAAGCTATCGGGAGGGGGTCGGCGCTGAACAAGACATCTATGTCCCACAAGTGACGTGGGCATCGACGCCTGTAGGGTAGAGGGTCGTGGATCGCCGAGCGCTCGAGGTCAAGGGATCAAGATCGCCGAGGGTCGGGAGGTTGCCTAGTGTCAAAGGATTCAAAAAACCATGTCTTCATCATTAGGCGAAAGTAACAGGTGCATGATGGTGTGAAGCTCTCAAAGTTGTTTTGGAGCGAGTTCAGATAGGATAACCCGCTTTTGGTACAAAGTTCAGCAAAAGGCAAATTATCCTATCCGGACTCCATTCCGTAACAACTTTGAGGACTTCGCACCATCATGCCATGGTTACTTCCGCTAATGATGAAGCCATGGATTTCTTCAATACTTTGACACTATAGGAACCTCGAATTCTGAAACCTTCGACCCTTGACCCCTTAACGACCTCGACCTCTACCCTAGTTCCCGACCTCGACCCTCGGCGATCCTCGACACCCTCGTTATATCGACAACGACGCAACATACATATACATGGGAAAATAATGTTATCGGGAGGGGTATCGCACCCCCCTCGTGTCAAAGTTTCTTCTTTCTCCTCTATTCCTTTCTTTCTTCTTCTCCTCTTCTTTTCTTCTTATCCTCGAGAAAGGAAAATAAGGAAAAGGAAGAAAGAGGAAGAAGAAGAAAGAAGAAAGAAGAAGAAGAAGAAAAAGAAAAATAGAAAAAATTCTATTTTTCTTCTTAGAAAAATTCCTTTCTTCTTCTCCTCTTCTTTTTCTTCTTTTCCTCCCATTCTTTTCTTCTTCTTCTTCCTTCTTCCTTCTTCCTCTTTTCTTCCTTTTCCTTATTTTACTTTTTCCTCTACACTAACCTAATTAAAATGCACTAACCTAATTAAAATTGTAACTTTCTATATATGAACAAAAACTAAACTAATAAAAATAAAAAACATATACATTATAGCCACATACACATATACATCACATACGAACAAAAAAATAAACTAATAAAAATAAGGAAAAGGAAGAAAAGAGGAAGAAGGAAGAAGGAAGAAGAAGAAGAAAAAAGAAGAAAAAGAGGAGAAGAAGAAAGAATAGAGGAGAAGAAGAAAAATAGAAAAAAATTGTATTTTTTCTTCTTCTTCTCTATTCCTTTCTTCTTCTCCTCTTCTTTTCTTCTTTTCCTCTCATTCTTTTTCTTCTTCTTCTTCCTTCTTCCTTCTTCCTCTTTTCTTCCTTTTCCTTATTTTACTTTTTCCTCTACACTAACCTAATTAAAATGCACTAACCTAATTAAAATTGTAACTTTCTATATATGAACAAAAAGCTAAACTAATAAAAATAAAAAACATATACATTATAGCCACATACACATATATATACATCACATATAAACAAAAAAAAATAAACTAATAAAAATAAAAAAACGGGGGCGGCTCGACGGCGGCGCTCATAACGGGGCGGCCGGCGAGGGCGACGGCAAGCGGCGGGCGAGGGCGGCGGCGACGGCGACGACGAACTGGGCGGCGGGGGGGGGGGCGACGACGGCTCGGGCGGCGCAAGGCAGGGGCGACGAGGACGGCGGGCTCGGGGGCAAGGGCGACGACGGGCTCGGGCGGGCGGTAGGGGCGGGCTGGCGATGACGGCGATCGGGGGCGGTCAAGGTGGGCGCGACTGGCGCGGAGGGGCGACGGCGACGGCGACGACGCGGCAATGGCGACGACGACGGCGGCGGCGGCGGCGGCGGCGGCGGCGTTGGGGCAGCGCTGGCGGCGACGGGCAGGGCGATGACGGGGCGCGCGGACGGCGCTGGGCGGGCGCGGACGGCGGGCGGCGGGGGGCAGCGGACGGCGCCGATCTGGGCAGCTCTGGCGGCGCGATGAGCTCGGCTTCGTCGGGGATGGCAGGGAAATCTGAAATTTCCCAATTGTTTTCTTATATAGCAAGTGCATTAGTCCCGGTTGGTGCCACGACCCGGGACTAATGCCCCCCTTTAGTCCCGGTTGGTGCCACCAACCTGGACCAAAGGCCTGTTTTCAGCAGCCCAAAGGGCGGAAGCGGCGTTTGGTCGGTTGGTGGCACCAACCGACTAAAGGGGGCATTAGTCCCGGTCGAGGCACCAACCGTGATTAAATCCCTTTAGTCCCGGTTGGTGCCACCAACCGGGACCAAAGGCCGTGTGCTGCCTCGCGCCAAATGTTTAGTCCCACTCGCTAGTTGAGAGGAGCCGCACCAGCTTATAAGGTGCGGTGCGGCTCCCTCTCGAGCTCCTCTCTAAAGCAGGCTGGGCCTAACTCTGCCACTGTGCTGTGGGCCTGCTGGGCCTTCCAGGGCCTGAATCCTGGCCCATAGGGTTTCTAGTCGTATTCAGGCCGTAATGAGTAGGTGGCACTTTTTTGCTTTATATTTTATTTCTTTTTGCTTTTAGTTTTAGAAAAATATAAACTTTCTATTAGTGCCATTAGTTTTAAAATTTGAAAACACTTTTTGTTTTCTTTGTTGCTTTATTTATTTTATTTTGTTTCTACTTACAACAAAATACTTATTGTTGCTATTTTTATTTTTTCAAGTTTTTTGTTTTGTTTTCTGCATTATTTATTTTCTTTTGGTTTTTGCTTTATTTTTAATTCTTTTTGCTTTTAGGTCAGCAAAATTATAAACTTTCTGTTAGTGCTTTTAGTTTTAGAAAAATATAAACTTTCTGTTTGTGCCATTAGTTTTAAAATTCGAAAACACTTTTTTTGTTTTCTTTGTTGCTTTATTTATTTTATTTTGTTTCTACTTACAACAAAATGCTTATTGTTGCTATTTTTATTTTTTTTTAAGTTTTTTTGTTTTGTTTTCTGCATTATTTATTTTCTTTTGGTTTTTGCTTTATTTTTAATTCTTTTTGCTTTTAGGTCAGCAAAATTATAAACTTTCTGTTAGTGCCATTTGTTTTAGAACAATTATAAACTTTCTGTTTGTGCCATTAGTTTTATAAAATTTGAATTCTTTGAAATTTGTGTGAATCACAAGTTTGTGAGCTCAACAAGGCGAGAGGGACGGGCTTATAAACCGGTGTGAGCGCCCTTCGGTTGGCGAGGTTTTCAAATTCATAGTTTTCAAATGAACTCTGAAAAAGTTGGCATAGCATGTTCATGAACAAAACGGACAATGGTATCATACTCGTGTGTTACAAAGTTGGCATGGTATCATCATAATAGTTATGGAGAAAGTCTTCACTTTTTCTTCGCTTGTGTCGCTTTGCTTATTGCGCCAGAACCATGGATAATCTTCATCGCTTATCAGGATGCTTGGGTCAGCCTTGACTTTGAAGGAGGAATTTCATGAAACTTTTCATACTCTTCGACATGTCTGTCTTTGCCTCCACTCCTGTGGATGTCCCTTTTCCCGAAAGAACTATGTGGCGCTTTGGCTCATTGTATGATGTATTCGCTTCCTTATCTTTTCTTTTCCTCGGTCTGGTAGACATGTTCTTCACATAGATAACCTGTGCCACATCATTGGCTAGGACGAACGGTTCGTCATTGTACCCAAGATTTTTCAGATCCACTGTTGTCATTCCGCATCGTGGGTCTACCTGCACTCCGCCGCCTCGACAGATTGACCCACTTGCACTTAAACAAAGGGACCTTAAAATCTACTCCGTAGTCAAGTTCCCATATGTCTACTATGTAACCATAATATGTGTCATTTCCTTGTCGGTTGCTGCATCAAAGCGACACCGCTGTTTTGGTTGGTGCTCTTTCATCTTGGTCAATCATGTAAAATGTATTCCCATTTATCTCAGATCCTTTCCAAATCATTACAGTCGAAGATGGTCCCCTCGACAACAAGTACACCTCATCACAAACAGTGCTGTCACCTCCGAGACGTGTTTCCAACCAACTGCTGAAAGTCCCGATGTGTTCACATGTAATCCATCGTCGACCGCTCCGGTGTTTGGAGCGCAGACTGTTCTTGTGTTCATCGACATACGGGTCACCAAGGTAGAGTTCTCAGAGAATCTGTAGTGTGCTTGAGACCAAGAATATCCGTCCCTGCATATTATTGAGTCTCTTCCAAGCGTGTTTTTCGGTCAGTCTCCCCTCATACCGCGATTTAGGGAGACCTATCTTATTAAGGCCAGGAATGAAGTCAACACAAAACCCGATGACATCCTCTGCTTGATGGCCCATGGAGATGCTTCCTTCTCGCCTAGCACGGTTACTTAACATATTTCTTTAGGACTCCCATGAACCTCTCAAAGGGGTACATATTGTGTAGAAATACGGGCCCCGAATGACAATCTCGCCGACTAGATGAACTAGGACGCGCCATGATATTGAAGAAGGATGGTGGGAACACCAGCTCGAAACCGACAAGACATTGCGCCACATCACTCCTTAGCGCTGGTACGATTTCTGGATCGATCACCTTTCGAGATATTGCATTGAGGAATGCACATAGCTTCACAATGGCTAATCGACGTTTTCCGTAGAAGCCCCTCAATGCAACCGAAGCAGATTGCGCCATAATCACGTGGCAGTCATGAGACTTTAGGTTCGGAACTTTTTCTCGCATATTTATTATTTCCTTTATATTCGACGAGAAGCCGCCGACCTTCATATCGAGCAGGCATTGAAAGAATATTTCTTTCTCTTCTTCAGAAGAGCGTAGCTGGCAGGACCTTCATACTGCTTTGGAGGCATGCCCTCTTTTTCGCGTAAGCGTTGCAGGTCCTCTCGTGCCTCGTGTGTATCTTTTGTCTTCCCATACACGCCCAAGAAGCCTAGCAGGTTCACGCAAAGGTTCTTCGTCACGTGCATCACGTCGATCGAAGAGCGGACCTCTAGGTCTTTCCAGTAGGGTAGGTCCCAAAATATAGATTTCTTCTTCCACATGGATGCGTGATTCTCAGCGTCATTCGGAACAGCTAGTCCGCTGGGACCCTTTCCAAAGATTATGTGTAAATCATTGACCATAGCAAGTACGTGATCACCGGTACGCATGGCGGGCTTCTTCCGGTGATCTGCCTCGCCTTTAAAATGCGTGCCTTTCTTTCGACATTGATGGTTGGTCGGAAGAAATCGACGATGGCTCGGTACACATTCTTCCCGCAGCTTCCCGGTATATACTATCGGTGTCAAGTAAACAGTGCGTGCATGCGTGGTATCCCTTGTTTTTCTGTCCCGAAGGTTCTCGAGAGCGGGCCAATCGTTGATGGTCACGAACAGCAACGCCTTTAGGTCAAATTCTCCTTTTGTGCTCATCCCACGACGCACACCGCTTCCATTCCACAGCTGTAAAAGTTCTTCAACTAATGGCCTTAGGTACACATCAATGTCGTTGCCGGGTTGCTTAGGGCCTTGGATGAGAACTGCATCATAATGAACTTCCGCTTCATGCACATCCAAGGAGGAAGGTTATACATACATAGAGTCACGGGCCAGGTGCTGTGATTGCTGCTCGCTCCCGAAAGGATTAATGCCATCCGCGCTTAAAGCAAACCATACGTTCCTTGGGTCCTTTGCAAACTCATCCCAGATTTCTCTCGATTTTTCTCCATCTGCGACCCGTCGCCGGTGCTCTCAACTTCTGTCTTTCTTACGGTCCTCACTGTGCCATCTCATCAACTTGGCATGCTCTCCGCTTCTGAACAGACGTTTCAACCGTGGTATTATAGGAGCATACCACATCACCTTCGCAGAACCCTCTTCCGGAGGCTCGCCGTCAACATCACCGTGGTCATCTCGTCGATCTTATATCGCAATGCACCGATACGGGCATGCGTTCAGATCCTTGTAGGCACCACGGTAGAGGATGCAGTCATTAGGGCATGCATGTATCTTCTCCACCTCCAATCCTAGAGGGCATACGACCTTCTTTGCTGCGTATGTACTGTCGGGCAATTCGTTATCCTTTGGAAGCTTCTTCTTCATTATTTTCAGTAGCTTCTCAAATCCTTTATCAGCACAACATTCTCTGCCTTCCATCGCAGCAATTCGAGTACGGTACCGAGCTTTGTGTTGCCATCTTCGCAATTGGGGTACAACCCTTTTTGTGATCCTCTAACATGCGATCGAACTTCAGCTTCTCCTTTGACTTTCGTGATCGTGTCCTTGCATCGACAATGACCCGCGGAGATCATCATCATGGGGCACATCGTCTGGTTCCTCTTGATCTTCAGCAGCTTCACCGTTGCAGCACCATCGTGCACATCGTCTGTGCATCTTGATGTTCAAGAGCATCACCGTATTCAGGGGCACATAGTTGTCATCGTATTCTTCTTCCTCGACGCCTTCCATCATAACCCCTATTTCTCCATGCCTCGTCCAAACATTATAGTGTGGCATGAAACCCTTGTAAAGCAGGTGGGTGTGAAGGATTTTCCGTCAGAGTAAGACTTCAGATTCCACATATAGGGCATGGACAACACATAAAACCATTCTGCTTGTTTGCCTCAGCCACTTCGAGAAAAGCATGCACGCCTTAATGTACTCGGAGGTGTGTCGTCTCCGCACATCCATTGCCGGTTCATCTGCGTGCATTATATATAATTAATGTGTCAAAAATCATTACGAACATCATGAATAGATAATTAAGTGACCAAATTAATAGAAGTTCATCATCACATAAAAACCAAAGTACATACATAGTTCTCATCTAACAACATAAAGCTCTGCAGAGCATCTAAATTAATTAAACCATACATTGAAACTATGTAAAACATTTCAATGTGAAAACAAATACGATCATAATCGCAACCAAGGTAACAACTGATCCAATGGCATAATGATACCAAGCCTCGGTATGAATGGCATATTTTCTAATCTTTCTCATCTTCAAGCGCATTGCATCCATCTTGATCTTGTGATCATCGATTTACATCCGCAACATGCAACTCCAATATCATCTTCTCCTCCTCAAGTTTTTTATTTTTCCTTCAAGAAATTGTTTTCTTCTTCACCTAAATTTAACCTCTCGACAATAGGGTCGGTTGGAATTTCTGGTTCAACAACCTCCTAGATAAATAAAATCTATGTCACGTTGGTCGGCATAATTTTCATAAACAATAAATGAACCAATAGTTATGAAAAGATAATATATACCACATCCCAATCATAGACAGGACGAGGGCCGACGGGGGCGGATACCAAAACCATCGCACTATATAAGATGCAATAATAAAAGTAAGAAAATAATACAAGTAAGAATATTTTTCCTTTCGAAAGAAGATAAGAACAAGAGGCTCACCGGTGGTGGTGGCGATGAGATCGGCGCTGGTGATCGACGGCGGTGAAGACGGGACGGGCGTGACGGACCGCTAAACCTAGACAAATATTGAGGAAAATGGAGGTTGGAGGTCGAGCTTGAGAGGAGAAAGCTTAAGTAGTGTGGCTCGGGCATTTCATCGAACACCTCATGTGCATAGGAGGTGAGGTAGAGCACCACAATGCCCCCCTCGCGGCAAGAGAAAAACAGAGCAATGGATCGAGTGCTCGTCATGAGCGAGGGGTATATATAGGCAGCACTATTGGTCCCGGTTCGTGGCATGAGCCGGGACTAAAGGAAGTTTTGGTCCCGTTCATGCCACAAACCGACCAATAGTGGTGGGCCAGAGCAGGACCATTGGTCCCGGTTCGTCCCACCAACCGGGACCAAAAGGTCCGGACGAACCAGGACCAATGGCCCACGTGGGTCCGGCGGCCCCCAGGCTCATTTAACCGGGCAATAGTTTCCATTGGTCCCGGTTCTGGATTGAACCGGGACTAATGGGCTAAACTGCCCTGGACGATAGCCCCTTTTTCTACTAGTGATTTGAGAAAAACTAAGACATAAGTAGTGCAAGTTCATCTCATCAGTGCAATTGTTTCTTCAAAAGGAACAAAACTAAGCAAATATAAGATGTTGTACTTGTACATGAAAGTGTTTTTCCCCTGTAAGTTTAGCACAGAAGCACATAATGTAATAGACTAACACAATACCATAGATCTCAACAGGAGCAAAAGTAGGCAGGATGAGAGAAGAATAGACAGTAGTACTCCCTCCGTTCCGATTTACTCGTCGTGGTTTTAGTTCAACGAGTAAATCGGAATGGAGGGAGTACCATTTATGTAAAATAATATCGCGGAAGTGAATCCCTGGACGAAGAGGAGGATGGGGCGATGCTTGAGGTACCGTGAAGGTTGAGGACCTGGTGGTGCTGGTTGAGGAAGAGGCCGCACACACCAGCCACGGTGCCCAGTACTGAAACCAGCGGTTCGGGATTCAATTCGCCGTCGCCGGAGAGGCGCCTCCTTGCCGATGACGACGGGACCATATTGCTCTCTGCGGCTAAACGGAAATCCAGCGCTCCACTGGAAGGCAGCGGCATTCCCAATGGTGTCCCGGCGGGAAAAGGCTGCTGCGGCGAGCGTGGGAAGCTGACGCGCCGCCATCGCCATTGTCATCCGCGATCCGCGTAGAAAGGGGATAGGCGCGAGAGAAGGCAGGTCGTGACTCGGGAGGGGTGGTGTTGGTTTACGGCTGTCCAAAGGAAGATGCACGGAGCGTATCACGACCGTTCCTTCGGGATCAGACGGCAAATTGTATGGTTGAACGAGAGGGCTCAGAAATTGCTTCGGGAATAGAGGCCCTTTAGGACGTTCGGCCCGCTGGGGGCCCACGCGCGACGAGAGGCTCATCAGACTCCCAGGAACGATCGAGCGACGGCCTAAAATGCTTCAGACGGGAAATCCAACAGCCAGAAGCATGGATGCGTGAGGAGGCTCCATTTAGGCTCGGTTATACTGTCCTTAATGGTCTATTGTTTCTTCCTCTTGGTCACAAAGAGGGCACTTGTCTTGATGCGGCAGCCCCCTCCTAGCAAGCCAGCCAGACGTCCAACATCTGTTCCGTAGTGCCAGCAACGTAAAAAACTTGCATTGTGATGGAGCTCGCGATTTCCAAGTTAACTCCGCTGCCCCAAAACTTAGCTGTGTACGTTGATCTCACTGTGAACTGTCCAGTGGTCTCCCATGACCATGCTAACCTGTCTGAGACATTCTCCAATTGTTCTCTGGACCCTCTGCCAAAGCTGTAAGAACTTCTGAAGTGCATCCATACTCAAGTTGGGGCTGAGGCACGCTGCCCACGATCCATTGCTCGCCACCTGGCCTAGCAAACTCATTTGTCTAACACGACGCAGTATCCGCCTCCCGTCCAGCCACCGATCTTCCCAGAATAGCGTGTTTAGTCCATTGTTTGCCATGCACCTCGTGGCCGCTTGGAAGATTTTCATCGATTCCTCTGGCACTTTGATTGTGAATTCACTCCACGGCCTGCTACTTTCTGTCCTCTGTAGCCAGGAATTGGCGTTCTAAATGCCTATACTCCGCATCGTGGCACGCCGAGGTGATTTATCATGCAAAACGAATTTTTCTGATAAGGCCCCTAGCCTGACTGTATAAATAAAGCCATGACCAGCAAAGTCACGGTGCAGATATACTACAATAACCGCGCAGTTACAAAAGTGGGTTACCACCCAAAATCAATCGGGGCAGCCAAAAGTCCACTAAGGAGGCACGCACGCAAGGACTAAATAAGTCTCAACACAACATATCAGCGTACGTACGTGAAGATTAGAATTTAGACCATATATATATAAGAATCCAAGAAAGTCAAAGAAGAGCATCATGCATGGATTAATGTTCTGCAAAACCTCGAATCATGGTTTTAATACTTGCTTTTGAACCCAAAAAAATGACATATCTGGTTTCAACGATCAACTAGCACAACGAGCAACATTTTGGAATAAATTTGACTTAAAAGCAACAGAAATTGGAGAAAATGGGTCAGAAAGTTGATTTTCCACCCTCAAATACATTAGCCACCAAAATACAAGTGCTAACTACTCCCTCCGTCTAGATATCCATTGGAGTGATAAGTAATTCGGGACGGATGAAGTATATTTTTCTGTAACCACGGTGACGAGTTATTGAAAGTGGGAGCCAAACTCTCCGATTAAATCTATCTTAGGCAAAACGCCACACATAATAGAGGCTAACTTACATTATTATTGGTAGATTCATCTCCTAATGGGCACGACCACAAAGCTTGATGCTCCGGGCTTTCTCTTGATAGATGAATTACAAATCCATCTTTCAACCTTGCGAGTCATGTGCTCGCCCAACTTCTCATTTCCTCCGTCGATACACATTTCTTCAAGAACCATTGCGTTCTCGGCGAAGAATTTGACCAGCTTGACACCAAAGCAGTTTACATCGTCTAGCCGGAACTGCAGACCCACTCTCTTCATGGTGCTCTGCAAGCAGTTGAACAAGCACCGACTCAAGGCAGGGATCTCAGAGGCCTCGCCACACCTAGTGTCGTCGTAGTATGTGTTTGGAGAATTGCGGCTGCAGTTGACAAGATGGATGGACTTGTCGCGGTCAGACCGGAATTTTCTTCGCTGGAATCGGCGTTCGCAAGACCTATACACTTGATCGTGGCGTGCCAAGGTGAGGTTGATGCGGAGGTCACGGAGCACGGGGCAGGAGCGGAGCAGATTCGCGACCGCCACAGCCGCGGTCATGCCTTGGGGCCTGTGCAATCCATGCAGCTCCAGGCGCTCGAGGCAGCAGAATGTTGGCAGGAGCTTGAGGCGCATGGGCTTGCTTAGAACGGCGATGTGCTCGAGGGCGTTCAACCTCAGCTTTAGATCCTTGGCGGTGCTAAAACTCTGAAGGAATTGCCAGAAGACCTCGAGGTCGAGCTCGCCACGGCGTGGACCCTCGCCGTTGTGGCACCAAACTTCCTTTCCATCTCTGCCACGGCGCAGGACAAAATGCAGGTCCCCCTGAGCTAAGTCCAGTGGCTGCGGACTCAGCGAGAACGGCCGGAGAAGCCCCTTGTACCTGAAGCGTCGCAGCCTCGGCGCGTCGATCACCATGGGCTCCTCGGGTTTGTTGTGGACCCACCATGGATTATCGTTCTCCTTCCAATTGCACCCCTTCAGCACGATCACGGTTGCTGTCGGGCAGCGGAGGGTCATCTCATCGTTGAGTTGTTCGATCATGACAAACTCAAAGTGAACTGCGGTAAGCGCTGCCGCAGCATCGATGAGGCTCTGCAGAGCGTCGACCTGCACGGTACAATGGTGCAACCGCAGCGACTGGAGCCGCGGGAACGCTAACCTGGCTGCCCGCGGAAGCGTAACGAAGTTATTGCAGCCGGTGAGTTCAAGCACACGGAGGGCCACCGACGGCAGCGAGTAGAGGCTGAGGCTCAAGATGCCTTCCGACCCAGAGCTGGAGGAGATTTTGTCGTCATCGTCGTAGGCATACATGTCACATCTGCACTCATTCGCGACGAACCGTAGCTCCTCGACACGGTGGACCGTCTCGTGGGAGAGCAACTTGCCGAGCACGTCTGGGTCCGGCGGCTGTGACCAGTCTCGGTCCGGCGAGACTGACCCGTCTTGATCCGGAGAGAGGGACCCTTCTTCGTCCGACGACCAATCTCGGTCGTCGGACTCGTCATCCGACGACCGGGAGCCTTCGGGGTCAGGCGACCGTGACCCATCTCGATCCGGCGACCGGGAGCCTTCTGGGTCAGGCGACCGGGAGCCACCTCGGTCCGGCGGCCGGGACTCATCGCGGTCATAGTGCAGAAACTTTACTACGCTATATCCGTAGCTACCCATGAAGTTGAAGCGCAGGGTAAGCCTGGTGATGGGGACGTCGGCGGCGTCAAGTGCCGCCTCGGCGGCGGAGACGAAGGCATCTCGCCGGGAGAGGAAGAGGGCCTCGTCAAATTCTTCGCGTTTGTCTTCGTACCCCCAGCCGCGGGGAACGTATTCCTCGACAACCGTCTCGAGGTTCACGGCGCCAGAGGAGCACCAGAGCGGCGAGCGCCATCGCCGCGAGAGCGCGACTGTGGAGGCCGCCTCCTTGGCCGGGGCGTAGTGGAGGATCCGCAGGAGAAGGTCGTCGGGGAGGTCGGACAGGCGGTCGGGCCCGACCATCGTCTGCGTCGGCGGCGATGCGATCTCGACCTCACGGGTCAGGGCCATGGAATTGGGACTTTCAGGGAACGGATGCATACATTTTTTCCTTTTAGAATCACCGTTATATTTATGAGTCTGTCTATACCACATCTAGATGTGAGATAATATCTCATATCTAACATGACATCACCCCCTGTTTGTGGCCCTCACGTTGCTTTTTTTTTAGACAATCCTCACATTGCTAACTACGTTTGCTTCCTTCCGACTTTTTTTTTTTGAGTATTGCTTCCTTCCGACTGTGCCGTTGCCTTTGCTGTCGGTTGTCTCGTTGTTTGTCCAGCCCAGAACGACGGAATTCCCTATTTGACGCATTTTGCGTCAAAATGTCGAGGCGCCGCACACCCCTCGACTCGATTTGGGCCGGCCCTTTTATTTCCTCTTCGTTGCCCCCTTCCTCCCTCGTGTGACACGCCACGCTCGTTCCTACCTCCACAGAGAAGCTTTCCTCCCTCGTGCCTGGATCCCCTTCTCCTCCCTCGTGCGACGACTGCTTCACCTGCTTCTTCCTCCTGGGATCCTTCTCCGGCAAGAGACCGACCGCCTCGTAAGCAGCCGTCGGGCCTCTCTCCTCCCTGTTCATCTACCTTAAGGCATCAGATCTGGCTGACGTCGTCGCGTTGATGTTTATGAGCAGGTGGCCAGTGTCTCCGGCGTCGACTCGTCTAGGGTTCCGTCAAGGTTGTCGTCGTCTAGGTCCCCGTCAAGCTTGGTCAAGGTCGGCATCCACAAGGTAACGCCCCTATTTTCCCCATTCTGTTCCTTCATCTCTGTGTTGTACCGCGCGACCGAGGCGTTTTTGTTCCTTTTAGCGTTGGTCCACTGTTGCTAGGGTTCTGAGATTAGATTATTCCGAGATCTGTTTGTATGATTCTGAGTTTTAGACAATGGGATTGTGTTCAGAGATTTGGATTCATGGTATGATTCTGCATGATGATGATTCAGAGTATGATTCAGATAAATGGGATTTTTGTTTGTTTGTTGATTCTGCATGATGGGGTTTGTGTAGCATGATGCAGACATTTTCTTGTGTTGTTAATATGTTCTGTTAGTTTTCTGGATTTTGTAGCAGCGTCATGGAGTAGTTCTGGAGACTTGTTAGCATGTATTTTGTCGAGAAGCACGCACCTATCAACGTTTAGGCAACACATGTTATAATCTGGTGTCTTGTTAGCATGTATTTAGTACACACTCTTAGGTTTGCACCTAAGAGTGTTCTGGTGTTCTAGGAAATTTGCTCTGCTGTTCTAGGAGCAGTTCTACCGAAGAGAGTTTGCACACTATTTTTGTTAAATTCTACCTTGCTTGCACACCCTCTGTAAGAATTTGTGTGTATGTCCTGGTTGCAGCCCTTGGAAGATTTTGTGTGTCGCACAAGTTCTGCTATGTCATGAACTCATCACCATTTAGTTGCATTATAACACTATCCCTTTTTCTTCTAATTAGTTAGGACGCAGTTTAGTCAAACCCAATTGTTCTGTCAAATCAAATTGGCTTAGGATTGTACCTGGATTTTATCAGTATTCAGTAATATGTGTTGGTACTTGGTAGGAAATGGCATTTGCTTCTCTGTTTTTTTACAGCTTATGAAGCCTCAATTGTTGTTAATTGTGGCCTTTGCGAGGACAATGTTAGCTAGCAATTATTTTGTAGTATCTTGTCATTCATCTACCATACTTCTGTACCAATTTTCTTGCAAGTATTATCCAGGAAAATGTTCGTTTAATAATGTTCCTTTAATAAATGTTCTCTTAATAAATATTCTTAAAAAATGTTCGACAAATCAAAAAATGTTTCTAGATATATTTTAAAAATGTTCTCAGAAGGAAAAAACTTTTAAAAATAATGTTCCTGAGGTATGTTCCCAAAATATTGTTCGCAAAATAATTTTAGAAAATAATGTTCCCTAGGAATGTTCTTTGAATATTGTTCCAATAATTTTCGAAAATATTGTTCGCAAAAAATGTTCTTTGAATAATATTCCTTGAAAAATGTTCCCTGAATAACTGCTCTCTGAAATAATTATTACTGAATAGTGTTCCTTGAAAATTGTTTTGTAAATAATATGCCTTGAAAAATGTTCCCTAAAAAAGTTCCATTGGCATAAAAAAGATAATGCCCCCAAATAATGTTCTGTTGGCATAAAAAATAATTTTCCCTGAGTAATGTTCCTAAAAAAATTGCTTAACATTGAAAAAATAGTCTTGCAACATTGTTGAGGGAACAAAAAATTATATTATTAAGGGAACATCGTTCTATGAACATTTCGTTGGGAACATCGATGAGAGAACATTATTTAGAGAACAATATTAAAGGAACATTATTCAGGGAACATTATTGGGAGAACAAAAAAGTGGAACATTTATTTGGGGAACATTACTAAAGGGACATTCTTGTAGGAACATTATTGGGGGAACAAGTGATATTCTGTAAAAAAAAAATATAATTGAATAATGTTTGCTGAACAATGTTCCTTGGGGTCAACAAAATTTCCTTGAATAAAAGAATGTTCCTTGAATAATGTTCCCTCAATAATGTTCTTTGTAAAAAAAAATGTTCTTCTAATTAAATATTGATAACTGTATAATGTTTCCAGAATAATGTTCCCTAAATAATGTTCCTTGGAAAATGTTGGCACAAGAAACAAACCTATTGAAGATCCAACAAATATTGGCCCACCTATTGAAGATCCTTTGCTAGTTCAAGCACTCGAACTACATGAAGCACATACCAGTAAGTTATCGAAACCAGAAACTTCGACTTGGCAACAACGTGTGAACAAATCTTTCAAATCTGGGACACTAGTAACAACAAAAAAAGGCAAGTAAGCAGGTCCTCTTTTCGAACGGAATAGAGAGTGATTTCTACCAAACATTGGTTGGACTTCTTCCCAAGTTAACTTACAGGTATGTAGAAAAAGCATATGAAATTTATATGATATGTTCTACATGATTCAAACATAAACATTTTTTTATGCTGTCCATGCTATTTCTCATGATTTACTTTTTACTTTTATTCATCCTGTTCTTCTGCCATGAACAGCCAAAGGATATTTGAGATTGAAGGAGTTTGGTGGATCAGAAAACTATAACTGTATCATTCAAGACTGGTGGTTGGATAAATCCTCGGGTTGTTGACTGTTTTTCAAAACTAAAGAATAAAGACCAGCTGAACCGAGGAAGAAAAGGCCTCCTACCAAACAGCGAATTAGTAGAGCACATCGACATTCTTTTCCTCAGTTTTCGTTTTCACTTCATCGACATTTTCCTTTTCTTAATTATCAACCATTTTCCAGGAAGCAAACATGCAGGAGAAGCTAATGAACCAAATGCTAAATCATTCAGATCCTGCAAACAAACTAATCTTACGGAAAGTAATGTTGGCTTCAGTTTATTGAATGCTTCCTTGGTAAGATAAGTTCTTTTGTACAAAATGCTCTTATAGATTTTTCTTTTCAAAGAGGTTAGACTAATAGCTTGTTCATTTCACAATTCCCTAGGTAAAATTGCCAGTATTGAAGGAAACAATGGATTTTAATCATTGCTAACTTCATAGCCAATTTTTTTGATATCATGAACCCGCATTATAGTGGCTTATACATTTCTACCAACAATTAGTGCAGTTATCTACAACTTCAAGGTTTTGTTCGCTGCTACGTATTGAAATACTAGTTCTTTGAACATAGGAAATTTTGAATCAAGATTTGTACCAGCTACCAAGGTTAATTTCAGGTTGGTTTGCCATGGAACCTCTCCCCTTTTACAAGATTTGCACCAGCCAGCAGCAACTTCTTGGTTCTTTCTCGTAAAAAACAGATTAAAAGTATTTTAAAATTCACAATAATTTCCATTAGTAACTTTCAAGGACAATGAAATTCAGCTGCCATTAGTAACTTCTTTCCTGCAGAGACATTAAGTTCTCTATTTATTTTCTCCCAAAGACAGAAGCGAGATGTAACTTCCTTAGAGCAGCTTTTTTGTACTGAACAGTAAAATTAACTTCTTCTAATACCATATTTGTTTCAACAGGGTTTCTGCATATTCAAGTGAAGCTTGGAATGCTAATCATTATTTGATCTGAATATGAAGTCAGCTTAGGTAACTTCGTCATCGGCAGTTCCTCCTGTAATAGGGTTCACGCAAAGAATCGCAATTATCAAATGTTTGCACCTGTTTATTTTTGTTGCAAGGATTGTGTATTTCAATAACATATTTCCCTTTCTATTCAAGGGTCTCATTAATGCTGCAACTTCAAGGAAATTGCACTGCAAGATTCAACTCAAAGGAATACTTCTGCAGGGAAAATGTTTCATTAATGATACCATTTTTGTTTTTATCTTGATGCCCCAATGATAGTTTCTTGTAACACCTTGATCTGTAAAGAAAGTCCGAAAACAGCAGAAACAGTTGTGTAAACAAGCTCTAAGCCATGTACACTTTTTTTTCCATACAATTTTCATCACTGACTTTGATCAAGCTCTAAGCTTTACATCATGTTTAGAAGCAGTTGTAAAGAAGCTTCAGCCAGCACATATTTAATTTGTAAAATAAACTCTATTTTTTTAACAACTGTTTTAGAAACATAGTTACCACTTTATGACTGTTTTAGAAGTACCACTTTTGTAACAAAAAGTGAATTTTTCATCTAATTTTAGACTTAAAAACAGTTGAATCAGTTCAAACAGTACCTGGGCAGAGAAATTGGAACCTGCTACTGATTTGTTTGAGAAACAGTACAAACAGTTCAATCATTATTTAGTTCACAGCGGGAAACAACAGAAACATGAAACAGTGAAACAGTAGGAACCGCGACACATTTCAAAACCCGCGAAACAGTGAAACGCGCGTGGCGCGGCCCAGGAAGCCCGTCAACCACCTGCTCTGTGCGAAGCCAAACCTAGTTGACGCAGAATGCGTCACATAGGACGTCCCCAGAACGACGCTGCTACACCCAGCCCCGTTCCAGATGTGTTGACACAGTCCTTGTCATTGTTGCTGGGCCATGTAACTGTTGTTGGGCCTCCAGGATTATATTTGTTTTGTTTTGTTTTTTTGTTCAAAAGAGCTGCATCGACAGATCTAGGCATCACAAAGAAAAAGTTTGCTTGTATCCTTTTCTAGTTGCTGGTCACGTTATTCCTCCCCCTGCTTTTCTTTCTTTCTTTCTTGTCCTTGTCCCTGTGTGTCACACGATCTAGAGAAGCAATCGCTTGCTTTGCTCAGTCCTGGGCTGGCCCTTCTCCAGGTTTTGGAATGATGCATGGAACGGATGAAGTTTGTATATGTGTGCATATATACAACAAACAAAACAGATAGTGAGACCTATGCTCTCAGTGCATCCATGCATAGCTAGCTAGCTTTCATGTACCTCACAGTTCAGCAGAAAATTTCGAAACATTATATATATATGTTTTGCAGCGGAGCCGCGATGTCCAACTGAAACCTGTATGATATATATAGGACAACAGTTTGGGACACCTAGGTGCCCAGGCTCCTTACCTCGTAACTGTCGGATCTTAGACATATGCATGTAGATAGTAATGGGTGCGAGTATATTAAGCGGCTTCCATATATGCATATGGAAATTATTGGCAAGTACCAATAAATGTATGATTTATGTGTCTTAATAACATGCGTTGAATAGGAAAGTGATAAATGCAATTTCTTCTTAATTCATTTCATTGGACGTATAGTGCAAACTCCTATGAAGGTATATACGTACTTAGTACTTTTATGGGGCATGCATGTGCGTTTTTATGCATATTATGTAAATGCACGTACTAATGTCTTGGGTATATACCTACCTGTGATGTATTCTCGACCGATAATACATACTTAATTTGGGGTACATCATTTGCGAGTATATTGATTTTGGGTATACAATTTCCTAGTATGTCACATTTATTTATATTCTTGGGGTATACATTTTTTTGGGTATGTTTTGGGTATATAGCTACCTTTCATGTATTCTCGACCGATAGTACATACTTAATTTGGGGTACATCACATGCGAGTATATTGATTTTGGGTATACAATTTCCGAGTATGTCACGTTTATTTATATTCTTGGGGTATACATTTTTTTGGATATATCTCCAGTATCATTTATGGGTATGTCTCGAACGAGTATACATGTATCAGAAAAGGGTCTATCATTTTCTAGGTATGTCCCCATTTAAAGTATATAAGTTTTATGTACATCTCCAAAGAATATGAGTGTACTAGAAAAAGTATATGGATACAATATCTTAGGTATATGTACGAATGAAAAAAATCGGCCGTCGACATCAACATGCTTTGTACATACGTAAAACAGAGAAAAAATAACTAGGATGACATATTATATTATTTGCCCACATTAATTTGTATAGGGAAATTAATTGTCAAAAAGTGCAACCCAACCTTATTTTCTGTAAATGTCAGATACCTTAAAAATTAAATCATTAAAAAATACACAAGAACATCCATTGGTTATACGATACCATTGGTATACTCAATAGGTATATAGATATACCCAATGAAACCATGGGTATATGAAACCATGGGTATCATACATTAGTCATATGATATATCGGGAATCATACATTAGTCATACGATATATCGGGTATCATACATTTGATGTGTATATACGACAATGCCCCACATACAGGCACCCAATAACTGTTGAGCAACAATTGTACAACGTGATTCACCTTATTAAAAAAGTATATGCGTACAATATCTTAGGTATATGTACGAGCAAATCTATTGGTTCTCGTACGCACATGCTTTGTACATACCTAAAAATAAGAAAGATAACTAGCATGACGTATTATATTTTTGTCGATCATTGAAATATTAGGAAAAGCTGGTACTGCATATATATTATTTGGTCACATTAAATCATATAGATAAATTAGTCGTCAAAAATTTCAAACCGGCCATAAATTTTCTTAAAAGTTTAGATACATTGAAATAAAATATACCTTGTGTATATACGTAGACACACCTTCTTTTTGTAGAACTGGTACGAGCATGCATTAGTATAGAAGAAACACCATACAATTTGTTTTGGAAAGGAACTATTGCTAGCAAATAAATAGAATACTAATTTTTGGAAAGCAATCGTAGACCATTATGGTAATAATGCATGCAAACAGAACATGAAAAACAATTATTACGTGGATTGTATAGCATGCACTAATGGATATGACTTGCCGTAATGGGTCTAGGTGCCTATGGGACACCTAGGTGCCTGGACACCTTGCTTTCATGGCCGTTAGATGGTGACGTTGGTGTTGATATGGTAAACCATTAATGTGATTATATATGGCATTATTAATAAGCATGCGTGCATGCATGACGACCATTTATGGTTTAAATTAATAGATAGTCATCAATGCATTAAATCTTACTAATTTCAAAGCATGAACGTGTACTAAGGTATGTGAGAAATACTTAATAATTATTGGCCTATTAATATTTAAACCAAAATTCATGATACAATAATTTATCAAGTATCATACCTCGGATACATCTCTGTTAGGTACTCCTTCCGTTCCATATTACTTGTCGCTGATTTAGTATAAAGTTGTACTAAATCAGCGACAAGTAATATGGAACGGAGGGAGTATATGCGTATAAATTTTACATCGGGATATGTACACATATATTTCACGTTAGGGTATGTACAAATAAATTTTACACTTGAGTATATACACATAAATTTCACGTTGGGGTACGTACATTTATGGATATAAACACTTAAAAATATTTTACGGAGAGTTGAGTATGCACTTATGGTACCCGCAAAAAAAGAGTATGGAACTTATGGGTATATACATTTTTTGCACATATATATATTACCGGGACTTAGGTATGCACTTAAAAATATATTTTTTATTATCATACTTTAATTACCATTCAGCTGTATATCACTTTTGGGACATATATTTCTTAGGTATATCATTTCTCTCTATAGTACCTTGGGTATATTATTTATATGTTTCTGTTAGATACATACTATTATATGTACACAAATTCTTAGTGTTAGGTATATGATACCTAGGACAAAAATCTTACGATAGGCATGGCAGTATCTTTTTATTTTTAGTAGTCAAAATATAAAGATGGGTGCAGCATATGTGTGTGCGCGTTGTATTTTGGTTACAAATACAAGACAAAAACAAGAGAGCGTACACAAGGTATTATAATGCGTACATATTTATAAGGAAACTAGGACGTCATTTTATAGATGGAAATAAATTGCAAGGTATTATAATAACATGCATTATTATGGCAGGTATGGCATGCAACAATATTTGGAAAGTGATCAATCGCATGGGACTTACCTGCATAGTGCTTAGGTGCTTGGGCTAATTCTGGTAGCTAGCTTATATACACCAGAAAAACACGTGTACCACAAAAAAAAAAAAAATAGAATGAAAACTTCTCTAAAACTTAGAAGGTAATACATTACTGTTCTACTTGAAAAATAAAAGAAGTATCGACACAACATCAAACAAGGCCTCCAACTTGATGTATCCATCCCGGGAAAATGAAGGCATGCATCTCAACTACAAAACTACACCCCCGAGTTGCGAGTCGAGAGTGGACTTGCAAATAGGGCAACTACAAAACTATATCCCCGAGTTGCGAGTACATGATTGACTTGCAACTAGGGCGATTACAAACTACATCCCACAAGTTGCAAGTCGGGGGTGGACTTGCAACTGGGGTGAAAACCAAAACAACATCCCCAGGTTGCGAGTCTAGGGTGGAGTTGCAACTGGGGCGATTACAAACTACATCCCTCGAGTTGCGAGTCGGTGGTGGACTTGTAACTGGGTGATTACAAACTACAGCCCTCGAGTTGCGAGTTGGTGGTGGACTTGCAACTGGGGCAATTAGAAAACTACAACCCCGAGTTGCGATTACATGATTGACTTGCAACTTGAAAACAAACAACAGCCTTCCTCTGAGTTGCGAGTCGAGGATGAACTTGCAACTGACCCAATAGAAACCCCTAGTTGCAGGTAGAGGGTCTAATTGCAACTACCATGAAACAAGAATAAAAGACAACACCCCTCGAGTTACGAGTCGAGGGTGGTCTTGCAACTAGGGCAACTACAAAACTACATCCCCGAGTTGCGAGTACATCGTTGACTTGCAACCGGGGCAATACAAAATTACATCCCTCAAGTTGCAAGTCAGGCTGAACTTGCAACTAGGCGATAACCAAAACAAACCACCGAGTTACGAGTCGAGGTTGGACTTGCAACCGGGCCAATAGAAACCCCTAGTTCCGTGTTCTTGGTCTAATTGTAACTACCATGAAACAAAAACAAAAGACAACACTCCTCGAGTTTCAAGTCGAGGGTGGACTTGCAATTAGGGCAACTATAAATACTACACCCCCGAGTTACGAGTCGAGGGTGGACTTGCAACTGGGCCGACAGAAACACCTAGTTGTAGATCGAGGGTCTAATTGCAACTACCATGAAACAAAAACAAAAGGCAACACCCCTCGAGTTGCAAGTCGAGGGTGGACTTGCAACTAGGGCAACTATAAAAACTACACCCCCGAGTTGCGAGTCGAGGGTGGACTTGCAACTCGGCCGACAAAAATGCCTAGTTGCAGGTCTAATTGCAACTACCATGAAACAAGAATAAAAAACAAAACACCCCTCGAGTTGCGAGTTGAAGGGTGGACTTGCAACTAGGGAAACTACAAAACTACACCCCCGAGTTATGAGTCGACGGTGGACTTGCAACTAGGGAACTACAAAACTATATCTCCGAGTTGCGAGTACATGGTTAACTTGCAACTGGGCGATTACTAACTACATCCCTCGAGTTGCAAGTGGTGGGTGGACTTGCAACTGGGGTGAAAACCAAAACAACACCCCCGAGTTGCGAGTCGACAGTGGACTTGCAACTGGGGCGATTACAAACTACATCCCTCGAGTTGCGAGTCGAAGGTGGACTTGCAACTGGGCCAATTAGTAAACTACATCCCCGAGTTGCGAGTACATGGTTGACTTGCAACTTGAAAACAAACAACACCACTCCTCCGAGTTGCTAGTCGAGGATGGACTTGCAACTGGGCCAACAGAAACCCCTAGTTGCAGGTCGAGGGTCTAATTGCAACTACCATGAAACAAGGAGAAAAATACAACACCCCTCGAGTTGCGAGTCGATGGTGGACTTGCAATTAGGGCAACTACAAAACTACATCCCCGACTTGCGAGTACATCGTTGACTTGCAACTGGGGCAATACAAAAATACATCCCTCGAGTTGCAAGTCGGAGTGGACTTGCAACTGGGGTAATAACCAAAACAACACCCCCCGAGTTGCGAGTCGAGGGTGGACTTGCAACTGGGCCGACAGAAACCCCTAGTTCCAGGTTGATGGTATAACTTCAACTACCATGAAACAAAAAGAAAATACAACACTCCTCGAGTTACGAGTTGAGGGTGGACTTGCAACTAGGGCAACTATAAAACTACACCCCCGAGTTGCGAGTCGAGGGTGGAATTGCAACTGGGCCGACAGAAACACATAGTTGCAGATCGAGGGTCTAACTGCAACAACCATGAAACAAAAACAAAAGACAACACCCCTCGAGTTGCAAGTCGAGGGTAGACTTGCAACTAGGGAAACTATAAAAACTACACCCTCTGAGTTGCGAGTCGAGGGTGGACTTGCAACTGGGCCGACAGCAATCCCTAGTTGTAGGTCCAGGGTCTAATTGCAACTACCATGAAACAAGAATAAACTGGACAAAAAAGGGTCCTGAGAATGGTCCATGAAAAAGCAAAACATGTCGAACAAAAAATGAGCCTAAAAAAAAGTGCGTCTGACACGAACGACCTGATAAACTAGACATCGGGAAGACTTGGCCCAAAAATAACGCAGCGAAATGGGCTGCCAGCACGCCGTGATAAATGTGTCGACAATAATGAAGGCAAACTAGCCAACAAAAAGATGTGCGACAAAACAAATAGTCGCCAGGGAGGTGAAGGATCGAGCGCTTGAATGAAAATTACAAACACTAAATTGAATGGTGGCAAACTTAGATGAGACAACATTTCGTATGAAAAAAATGCATATATGAATTTAGAAGGTGTTTTTTATAAAAATATTCACAAATTTGAAGAAAAATAAGACAAAATGAAAAATAAATAAATAAAATACAAACTGACACAAAAAGAAAAATGAAAAAAGAGAAACAGATAGAAATAATAGTGAAAAGAAAGAAATCTAAAAAGAAAAGAAAAAGTTGGTAACGAAGGAAAGAGAATAGAAGATGGAAGAGAGTGACAATAGAGAGTTAGAGGAAATCGATCAGCGCTCTTAGTTTACACGGGTTGGCCGGTAGACTTAGAAATCTCACAAGCCAACAAAAAAGAATAAAAAACAGAAAACAAGCCGGGCCCATTCTCAGAACGGCTACATAACAGGTTGACAGACAAAACAAACGAGAACAATTCAAAACAATGACCGAGACGAAGCACACTACAGAACGATGTGAATCGTAGTTGCACGAGATTTACATCATCAACAGATCAAACAGGCCAACAACTTAGATGTGAGGTAAGTATCTCACATCTAACACAAAGATTTATTTTGTTTTTATTTATTTAAAACAAAGACTGATGCAAGTCCACATGAGATGGAGAGAGTGGAGAATGCAAAAGATTGCAAATACGTTGTGTATTCCCGTCTATTCCCTACAAGTCTCGTAGCAGCCCATTAGATAGATAATGCAAAAGATAAAAGCTGGCCCAAGCCCAAACGCAAGGACAACAGGCCACACAACAAGACAACGAAGGAACAAAGCTACGTACGCGGGAGACGAAGGATCGATGCCGCAACACAGCCAACGATGTGAATCAGAGCGCACGAAAAAACAAACAACAAAAAAGATCCAATGGTGATGGACTTAGATGTCAGATAGCTATTTCACATCTAGATGTGAAATAGCAAACCTGTATATTTATTTTTTACGACAACCATGAGTCGGTTACGCTGCATCTCTGGCCATAATTGTTTTTTTTTTGAGACAATTCCGCGAAGCTTTATTAATTCGTCACAATGTTTACAGTGACGGACTGAAGATTTCCCGGATGGCCTAACCATACATGGCGGCCACCTCCCAAGGTAAGTGCATGCTTCGCTAAATTGTGAGCCTTAAAATTTGAGCTCCTACTTTCATAAACTATATTACAAGCAGTGAAAAAACTAGTCATGTCTCTAATCTCCTGAATAATTGCACCATAGCAAGCCAAGCTCCGTTCCTGGATGTCCTCCACCACTACTTTGCAGTCAGAAGCCACCTGAATCTTCTGAGTATATAGATCATTGGCCAAAGCCAGAGCCTCACGTATAGCTAGGGCTTCAAGCGTAGATGGATCTGAAATAAATCTGAAAACTAAAGCTGAGGCACCCAAGAATGTACCTCCCTGATCCCTACCAATGACGCCAATGGATCCGACTCCGTGCCTCGAGACAGCAGCGTCAGCGTTGAACTTCGAGAAGCCCGCCTCAGGAGGAACCCAGAGTGACCTGCGTTGTGTAGCAGTGCGAGCAACAGCAGGTGAAGGTTTTGTGTCTATCTGTTTCAGCTCCATGATGTAAGAGTTGATGAAACCATGGAGTGTCGCTGGTGCCTGGAAAATGTTTTCATGGATGGCCTTCCTTCTCGCTCCCCAAATTGCCCCTAGTGTTACTACCACTCGCACAAAGTCATCTTGGGACATGATTTTATGTAAGGCAAAGATCCAGTCCTTTGCGCTCTCCTCCGTGTGCATACTCATTTGCTCCACAAAATGATCCGGCGCTAGGACCCACACGCTCCCTGCCATAGGGCAGGAAAGTAGGGCCTGTCTCCAAGTGTCCCGCGCTCCACAAAGAGCACAAGTCTCATTTGTAGCCATGTTGCGGTGGTGCAGCAGAACATTGCATGGGATGGATTGTCTCGCAAGTCTCCATACAAACACCCGAAGTTTTGACGGAACTTTGATATGCCAGATGGAGGACCACTGATTACTCTCGGACTCGTTCCCTGATGTGCCAGCTTCCTCTTCGATCCAGCCCTCCCTACTAAGCTTTGTGCGAAGAATCATTCGGTATGCAGACCGGACTGTGAAAACTCCCTTGCTCTCCTCATGCCAAGCCCAGAAATCTAGAATTGTGCGAGTGCACAGCGGTATTTTAATGATCTCTTCTGCATCAAAGTGCGTAAACACCGACCTGACCAGATTCTCATTCCAAGAGGCGGTCGTGTTATCTATAAGCTGAGCCACCATTAACGGGGGGTCAGGAACCAGCGAAGTTATTGGTCGTTTAAAGTGAGCACGAGGAATCCAGTTCTGAGTCCAAATCGCCGTACTCGTCCCGTCCCCAATCCTCCGGATGAGTCCTTGAGCCATAATTTCACGGCCATCCAAAATCGCACGCCAAATCTGAGAAGGGTGAGATCCCAACTCTGCCTCCAACAAGTCGCAATTCGGAAAGTAAATTGCCTTTAAAATCCTAGCGCTCAAAGATGAACCATTAGTGTGAATATGCCAAGCTTGTCTTGCCAAGAGTGCTAGATTGAATATTTCCAAGTCCCTGAATCCCAAACCTCCAAGATGTTTTGGCCGTGTCACAATGTCCCATGACACCCAGCATGGCTTCCTTTTTCCTTGCTTGGATCCCCACCAGAACTGCCTTATAATCGAGGTAATGCTTTCACACAAACCTTTGGGGAGCCTGAAACATGACATAGAGAAAACAGGTATAGCTTGTGCCACTGATTTGATCAAAATCTCTTTCCCCGCTGCTGATAAAAGTTTTTCCATCCATCCCTTGATCTTCTCCTGCACACGGTCACGAAGGTATTTGAAAGTCCCGTTTTAGAGTGGCCAACATCAGTGGGCATCCCGGATAACGCTCATTGAGAGTCTCATTATGAACTTGTAACGAAGTTTTCACATCATCTCTAACCTGACCAGGCATCCTTTGCTGAAAAAATTGAGGATTTATCATGATTAATTCTCTGTCATCAAGCGCTGCAATATTTGTCCAATAGGTTAGACACCGCAACTGCTCCCTCCACACTGGCCTTAAAAAGCAACAGCTGTCATCTGCAAAAATAAGGTGATTAATAGTAGGCGCCAGAGGAGCCACTTTAATACCTAATAAGGTTGACGATCGAGAACTGGATTTCAGGAGGCACGAAACGCCTCTGCTGCGATCAAGAACAGGTAAGGGATATTGGGTCTCCTGTCGGATCCCTCTCAAGGGTTAAAGCTTCAAGTTTCTCTCCATTAAACATCACCGAGAAAGAGACTGGAGTAATCATGCCCATAACAGGCCATAATTGTGAGTTTGTGACTCGATTCATTGGGCCTTGGCTCCTCAGATTACAATGTCAAAGTTACAACTTAGAAGGAAAACAAATCTAAGGGTTTGGATGCTCGTAAAAAAATCTAAGGGCTCCTGCATTGGTTCTTTGATTTAAGACGCCGGGCGTTAAGGGGTCAGGCCACACGTTTTGTGTGGTGTGTAAGAGAACTAGCCCACACGCCTACTTGTGGGCAAAACAAATAATGCTCACACGTCTTTTTTTTGCCTCATGTCCTCTCACGCCCACGCAGGGCAAAATAGATAACGCCCACACGCCGACGCCGTGCCTCCTACCTCATGATCCAGACGCCCAGCGTGGCACCACCACCACGCCCGCAGATTGCCATGGTACGGACCTCTTTCATGTTCGCTTAACTGCAGTTGCCATGTTGCTGAACTACAGATTGCCATATCGGACAACTTCAGTTGCCATGGCTGCTCAACTGCAGTTGCCATCTCAGGTCAAGTGTCGATGCCATTTTAGACAACTGCAGCTGTTGCCATGTGTGATCTGGTCTACTATAGTTGCCACGATTTGAAAATTTGAGGAGTTGCCACCTACTAACACTAGGCAGTTACCATATAGCACAACAAAATGACATGGCAAAATAACATGTCCGCAGAAGAGAGAGTTGACATCTGCTTACAAGCATACTAGGCCAGTTTCCATGTACCTGCAAAACACATGGCAACTGATAGCTTTGGGTGTGGAAGAGGAGACGAGCGTGTGGGCAAACTGATAAACTCCCACACCAGCCTCTCTGCGTGCGTTGAAAACTAGCGTGTGGGCGAACTGCTAAACGCCCACACGCCAGCACCTCCATGTGTGGAAACAGACGTGTGTTCGACCGGATGAATGCCCACACACCAGCCAATCCTACGTGGCATAAAAAATATGGCAAAACATGCCAAGATTCGTGCAAACTCAAACCGACGTTGATCCATGCGTGTGGGCGAGATGCAAATGCCCACACGTGTGGGCGTTAGTATTTCCGTTGATTTATATAGGGTTGGATCCCATAGGAATTTTTTCAACGGAATCTCTTGTACTAATTTTCATAGGAAACCAAACATCTACATTGACCTCTTTTTATATTTTCTTTGTTTTTTGGGCGCTGGTACGCTCCAGCAGTACGGTCGAACTATTGGGCCGGTTGAGCCCCAGCCGCCCGATGCAGCGATTAAGGGTCGTGCGATCTACGACAGAGCCCCACTACCGAACCGTTGCAGCAAAATAGATAGACATTGTTGCAACTGTTTTTTTGCCCCCCCCCCCACCCACACACACACCACCACCACAATGAGAAACAGGGGAGCTGCATGGCCCCACGTCGGCCCGTCACTGACCCGAGGCAGCGGCGGTCGGATCCACAGGGTATTAGCTTCCAGTGACCGGAAGAGCTCGAGGAGGGGCTCCCCCATCTATCACGTGACCTTGGATTGGTTCAATCATGTCTTACATCCATGAAAATCTGCTTGCTACCATGGATTTGGGCTCGAGCTCTGGGATGAGCTTTGTCGCCGTCTATGGCTGAATTCCTCTAAGGCGGCAAGATGCTGGCGGTAGTGTACCGGTGCTGCAACGGTACATCAACCCTGGTGTTGTCTTCCAGGATGCAGCACGGCATGGCCGGGACGAGTTTGATCTGGTACGAAAACCAAACCCTAGATCCTTTCTCTTACAAAAAATGTTGGAACCCTGATTTCAGTTGATGAACATCACGTGAAGAAAATGTGGTTCAACACTTGTGTTGATTATTCTGAATTTTCCAAAATTGAAAGTAATGCTAGTAAAGTGTTTCTTAGTGATCTCTGCTAATAAAATGTTACAACTATATAGTCCACTTGCTGCACGCTACATCCTACATGCTACATGCTACGTCCTGCATGCTACATGAAAGAATTGGTTCAAAAAATAATGAAAATAAAAGGATGTTGCATACTTCATGCTCCAAGATGTTTGACCCCCTGTTCTACATGCTACTACGTTGTAGAAATGTTTGTTGGAGAAAGAACCAGAAAAATAGTATGCTACATGTGTTGGTTGTAAAACATTATGATATGATTGTAGCAACAAAAACTTGTTTATGGAGTTGTGTTTCAGATGCTGCATCCACTATGTTTGACATTTTGCATGGTTTTGATGCAACAAAAAAGTTGACTTGGGCGTTGTTTCTGTTGAGGAATGTTCCTCCGAGCCATCGATTTTCGTTGATGATGATCTGCAAAATGTTGTGCTGCAAGAAGAACATGATGGCATTGATCTGAATGATGCTCCAGGAACGGATAGAGGGACACCTTGCAGCAGAACATGGATGGTGCAACTCATGACGATGCCCAAGATGCCGGTAACAACGACAATGAAAATGCTACAACACTTGTTGATGAACCGGATGAAGTTATATCGTTGCAACCAATTGTTCCTTTTGTTGGAATAGTTTTTGACAATGTTGATGAAACTCAAAGAGTGCACAATGAATATACGATGAAGATGGGCTTTGGACTCGAGTCATGACATCAAGGCACAGTAGGAGAAGAGGCTCGGAGGAGAAGGGCATTTTAATCTATAGAGTTTTTGAGTGCATACACTCGGAAAAATCCTTCCAAGGATGCCGGTGGAAGAATTTCTGACGACGCTACAACAAATCAATGTGACATGAACTATGCTGGTCATAAAAAATCAGCAAGCAAACAAGTTGGTTTCTCTATGGATGTGAGCAACAAGTGGCAAAAGAAATAGATTGCAGCGGTACGATTGCAAGGCGCATATGGGAGTTAACCTCCGAGACAGTAGCTAGGCTGTGACCGTTTTTTAGGGCGATCACACATACCAGCTGATGTTGTAGAGGGGTCGTCGAATATTTTGGTTATTTTGTGTAATATTTGCACCATGTTATATGTAATATTTTGGTTAGTTTGCCCCATCAAGTGTTTGGTGTAGTAGGATCATCAAAGTCACCCTAAACAAAATCAGTGACATCACATTGAAAGGTCAGTGTATCCTTCTACGTATCACGTGGTATTATATTTCATGTCGCTCGGTGAGAAATTTTCTGTTTTTCAGTAGTTTAGATTGCACATGTTTTTCATATCTATACTCCACGAAAAAGTCAAAAAGGGTTAGATCATCACAGTCTATGCCATTCTAAGTTGTCACATTTTTTTTTTAGTTCATTGCATCGTTGAGTTACACCTACATCATTGCCTCGAGTTGCTAGTCTTAGGGTTTAGTCCCTCAGAGTTTTAAGTTTTGTTCATATTCACCACGTCGAGGCTAGACCATCATCACCTACGCTGCCGACTACCGTTTTTTAGTTTATTTGAGCCCTTATTGGTAGTTTTGTGTGGCTTGTCAGCCCTTTGCTCCCAAGTTTGACCGTCAAAGCGAATAGATAGTGTTGCATCAGATAAGAAAATAAACCAATATATAATCACTATACCTTGAATGTGTTGTCCTCCTTTATCTAAATATCTAAAAGTGTCATGAGTCACAATATCATTAAAAATAACTTATGTTATATTGAGATTTTGTTTTATAATTGTTTATAGTATCTTTGGTTTCATCATATATCAGCCTATCAAACAAAACAAAACAAAAAATACTCTCCCACCTACTTTCAAATGTACTTTCTTTTCATCAGGATGACCAAAGTAAGATATAATCATGCACAAACTAATGGGTTCACAATAAAATGGTTTAATCAAATGTTTAATATGCGGCATGTGAAGTTCATGAAATTAAATATTTTTTATAAATCCTCATGTCGATAAGGAATGAGAGTAGACTGATTCATTTGCAAAACTCACAGAATCTCCTAACCATCTAATCAACAACCGAACTTTCCTCCAGCTGAAACAGTTGTACTACCTCCGTTGCAAAATAACCACTTATTTAAGGATGAATTTTAGTGAATATAATAACAAAATTGCAAAGTAGTAGACTCAAACTCATTTTTAAGTATAAAAAATACTATACATAGTTTCCTGTATTATTTTAGAGAAAATAGGACCACCACCTCGCCTCATTTAAACCAAAGCAGAACAACATCGAAAAGGGAACATCAGAGAGCAAAACTAACCTATTAGGATATGGCCAATGCATAGCCTCCGGGTGATGCCTCACATGCCATGTAGGATCGGAGTCAGGAGAAATAGGTTATGATGGGGAAGTGAGATCCTCTGCAATAGCCGGGTGCTTGGGGGAAAAGTGTGGTCCCGTGTAAAAAACTAAAAAAAATAAAGTAAAGAGAAGAGATGCATGTGTACCAAAGTTTGTATTTTTTATTTCGTTGATGATGCCCACTAATGGTAGCTTGCATGGGAGAGAAAATTTAATATAGGTGCCTCAATTATTTTTCTCATCATAGTTCATGCCCTTCACATCTTACCCAGAAATTTTATCAGTGGCCAAGCAGCTAGGGAGAAGCTAGATACCTCGGGACATCATCCCTGTATTAACGATGAATACTTGAGAAAAGAGTATGCTGCATCAAAATCCTCGTTCGACGCAGAGTTCTCTTGACTCAAGGGGTAAAACCATAAAGCTTGAGGCTCCTGACTTTCTCATTTTGGATGAACTGGTGATCCATGTTTTAACCTTGCTGTTCATATGCTCGCACAACTTCCCGTTTCCAGTGTCGATATGCATTTCTTCAAGAACCGTCGCGTTCTTGCTAAAGAATTTGATCAGCTTGACGCCCAAACAGTTGGACTCCTCCAACCGAAACTGCAAGCTCATTCTCTTCAGAGAGCTCTGCAAGCATTCGAACGAGTGCCGAGTCAGGCCGGGGATATCTAAAACCTCAGCACTGTTAACATCGCCATCATCTTCAAGAGAAACTGTTGTCGGCTCTGCGCGGTTGATAAGATCTACTGACTTGTCACGGTCAGATAGGAACTTTGTTTCCACGTACCCTTTTATGCGGTCATACCTTAGTATGGCCCCGTGTTGCGCCGTGGTAAGGTTGATCTGGAGATTGCGGAGCACGGGGGAGCAGCGTAGCAGGTTCGCGATCGCCACCGACGCGGTCTTGCCTTTCGGCCTGTGCACTCCTTGCAGATCGAGCCGCTCGAGGTTGCAGAAGGCGGGCAGGAGCTCGACGCGCATTGCCTCGCTGAGCACGGCCATGTCCTCGAGGTTGTTCACCCTCAGCTTCAACTGCTTGGTGCTGCTTATGTCCTGGAGGAATCGCCAGAAGGTCACGAGGTTGGGATTTGGATCCTCCTCGCTAGGGTGCTTCCGGTGTGGATACACATACCTTTTCTTGTCGCATGGCCCGAAAAAGTGCAGGTCTGCCCGTGACAAGTCCTGTGGCCGCGGGCTCATCGTGAACCGTCGGAGAAGCCCCATGTACACGAAGTGCCGCAGCCTCGGCGCGTGGATCTCCACGGCGACGACGGCGGGGGTCTCGTGATCATTCCCTCTCCAGCTGCACCTCCGGAGCACGAGCACGATGGCCGCCGAACATTGGAGCACTATTTCTGTCGGTGGCGGGGGAGAAGTATCGTCCGAGGCGCGGTGGGTTGGCACGCTCGCATCGTTTGTTGGCCCGATGGTGATGACGATGGACTCAAGGTGGATGGTGGCGAGCGCCGGCGCGGCGTGGATGAGGCTCTGGAGGTCATCGAGGCGCACTGTGCAATGCCGCAGCCGCATCGATGAAAGCCGGGTGAACACGACTGTGGCGGCCAGTGGAAGGATGCTGTTGCAGTTGGTGAGTTCGAGCACGCGGAGGGTCTCCGACGGCAGGAAGCCGAGGCTGAGCATGTACTCGCCTACCACTTTCCGGGCAATCTCCTTCTCCGGCTCATAGTAGGTGTCGTTGTGGCCTTCAACGGCGAGCCGGAGGACTTGGACGTGTTGCGCCGCCGGGTGGGAGAGAAGCGTGGCGATCACGCTTTGGTCCTGGTCCGGCGACGAGCACAACCCGTCGCTGTTGTATTGCAGGAACCTGCGGTCGACGCCAAACTCGAACTTCACGCGCAGGGTAAGCGTTGTGATGTGGTCGGCGGCGGCGAGCGCCGCCTGAGCCGCGGAGACGAAGGCGTCGCGCCGGGAGAAGAACGTGGCCTCCAGGCTCTTGCGCTCCTCTCCCCAGCTTTGGTAGAGTCGTTCTATGCGCTCGACGTGCGTCTCGAGGTTTACGACCCCCGAGGAGCGCAAGAGCGGCGAGCGCCAGCGCCGGGAGAGCGCTCTCGTGGATGCGGCCTCCTTGGCCGGGGCAAAGTGGAGGACGCGGCGGAGAAGCTGGTCGGGGAGCGCGGACAGGCGGTCGTCGACGGCCATCGTCCACGTCCGCGGCTCGATGCGATCACGTTCTCGATGGGATGGGATGGGATAGGGAATTAGGGTTTTGGGATCGGATCGGTACGTAGGGAGAAATACTCTTTTTTTTCTTGCTAAAGAAAACAAAAATCCGTTTACGTATTTGAGCAGGCAACGACGCAACGTCGGTTATAAACCGATCTCTAATCCTCCACACGGCATCTCCGATCGAGATCCTGAGATCGCCGCCGCGCGCCAGCCGCGATGTCGAACGGGAGTGCGACGACGAGTCACTCGCACCAGATCGTCGAACGGGAGCGCGAGTGCGACGACCGTCTGAGCATTCTCGGCGATGTCGTGCTTGGCCACATCCTCTCCTTCCTCGACGCCGACGAGATCGGGCGTGCCGCGGCGCTCTCGAGGCGGTGGCGCGACGTTCTGGCCATCGTCCACACCGTCTCCCTGGACATGGATGAGCGGCCGAAACAGCCCATTATCTACGAAGAGGTGGACGACGACTTGATCTATTCCACCGAGTACATAAACCACCCGCCGGCGCTGTGGTCTTCAGTCGTCACCGGCGCCCTCTTTGCCCGCAGCCGCCGCCCGGCCCCCGCGCCCGGCCCGGTGCCTCTGCGTGCGCTCCGCGTTTGCCTGGGAGTGAGATTGGGATACGATCCCGACCAAAAGACCACGGTGGACCAGTGGGTTACTTACGCCCTGAAGCATGCCGGCCCCGACCTCGAGCTCGACCTCCGCCTCGGCCGAGACACCATCTGCAAGCACCCTGACCGGGCCGCCCACGCTAGGCCATACGAGGTTAAAGTCGTTGGCCGGAAGCCTCCGGAGACAAACGCCGACGACCATTCACCCCTTGCGACAGACGACGACGATGGTGACGATGTTGGCTCCAGTTCTGAAGAAAATTTTCTTGGATACGAAGAGTACACCGTCCCGTGGGGGGTTTTCTCCTGCCCCGCGCTGCGATCGCTCCGCCTTGGCGCTTGCAGGATCTCCCCGCCGGCGGCCCTCAGCATGCCGTGGCTCGAGGCGCTCCGCCTCACCCAGGTCCCCGACGAGGAGGAGCACGTGCAAAGGCTCATCTCCGCCTGCCCCCACCTCGTGGACCTGACTCTCGAGGCTTGCGGAACGGTGACCACGCTCTCGCTCCTCGGCAACACGCGCCTCCGCAGCCTCGCCCTCCGGTGCTGCCATAAATTAGCCACCGTTGTCATCAACACGCCAGAGCTCCGCTCCTTTGAGTACCGCGGTGCCGTCCCTGGGGACTCCTTCCTCACCATGGTCGGCAGCTCGCCATCTATCATGTCGTTCAAGGTCGACATCTGTGCGATCTGTGTTGGGGAGGCCACCTCAGAAGAGGAGCTCAGCAAGCTCGATTCCTTCGTACAGCAGTTCGTATCGACCACGAAACACCTCCACTTATCCTGCGCCTTCATGGGCTCATCCTTCGAGCGGCTCCCGGCATTCACGAGCCTCCGCCACCTTCAACTGATCGGACACGTGCGGCGCGACGGCGACGACCCCGCCGCAGCAGCTGCCGCGACAAGCAAAATCCTTTGGCAAACCCCGAACCTGGAAACATTGTCCTTGTTGTTCGAAGTAAAGCGTCGCAATCCCAATAAGTACGACCACAAGGAGTACGACCGCGGCGATCGCAGCGAGGGGCAGCTCCTCGATGCTCACCTCCTCAACTGCAACAAGTACGACAGCCTCGACGTTCCGGCTTGAGCGTGGCCGTGCCGGCCTGCCTCCGTAGTCGGGTGAGGAAGATCAACCTGTTGCATTACCAAGGCGGAAGAGCGCAGAGGATGCTGGTCAGGTTCTTGGTCCGCAACGCTGAAGTTCTTGAGAAGCTTTACTGTGGATTCGCCGAGGGGCCGTTGTGGATTCAGACGGAACTTAAGCGCGAGATCGAACGATGGGCGGTGAATGGGAAAACTAGCACGGAGTTCCGTTGATCGGGTGATGGATGCTTCTCTGCCTTTGCAATTGCGGTACAACTTCTGATGGATTCGTGATAATTTAGTAAATATTGAACATAATTCTCTAAACATTCGTCTCAGTCGATTAATACATAACCAAGTCTTGGTCGGCTAATACTTAACCAAGTCTTGGTCCATGCTATATCCGTGAGATCTTACTTTGAGATTCGTGCAATTTTTTTTTTCTCTCTTGCATGCTATGTCACTTGAGTGCGACTTGATTAAATCTCAGTCGACTGAGACCTAGCCAAACCCGTCATTTACTGATTGTATAGAATGTCTACAGGAATTGCAGTTATATATAGTACGTATATATCATGCGGATTGCCCCTGCCCCTGCCCCTACCCCCATCGATCTACATCTAAAGATAAAGCAATCCACATGTTAGGGTTCGATATACCTGTGAAAACAACTGAAGATCCAAGATAATTGCCGATGGATATGATCTTGGGTTATCCTAAAACATCTTCTCTCCACGTTCAACTGCAGCCCCGCCCATGAGATCAAATTCACAGGCGCAAAACCACATCAAAGGGAGCACTGGGATGCTTAAACTCAAAGGTGCCACAATTTGACAGTTCCAAATGCTGCAACAAATAGCTAGCAGCAAGGCCAGTAGTATAAAACTTTCACCATCAGGTGAAAAGATGTAGTATAAAACTTTTCACGTTCATGTCCTTCTGCTCATTGCTGGCTAGCTGTTTGTTGTTGGATATGCTGTACGAAAGACGAATATAAGAAAACGTCCTCAGTAGTGAATTGTTGGCTCTCAACTATTTCATGACATTCAGTGGTCGATCATAGGCATTACTTTACTGCTACATCATCTCTTATAGTGTCTATATCAGGGTTAAAAAAATTCAGTGAAATTTCGCATATTTCAATGGGGTTCAAAATATTTTAACCTCAAAATTTTGATGCAGATTCAAACTTATTTCAAACTAAAGTTAAATTATGTTAAATTCATAAAATTAAGTGAAATTTCAAATCTCAAAATCCGAAATAATTTCTGAAATATGGAAATTTCCAAAATTTCGCATATTTCAGTGAGTTCCAAAACAATTTACTTTCCGAAATTAAAAACCTTGGTCTATGCATATTAATTTGAGTTCTGCATATGTAGGTAGTACACTAGTAAATAAACATACATACATACATACATACATACATACATACAACATACATACATACTCTGTTAAGCATCTGTCACATCTATAATACCTAAATAGTTCATCCCCACTACTTGATTTCTCTTGACATGCAAGCTACCACTAGTAGAAAAAGGGGGCAATGGCCCAGGCCGGTTCAGCCCATTAGTCCCGGTTCTGCCACGAACCGGGACCAATGGAGCTATTTGTCCCGGTTCGTGAGCCCAGGGGGCCGGCCGGGCCACGTGGGCCATTGGTCCCGGTTCGTCCGGACCTTTTGGTCCCGGTTGGTGGGACGAACCGGGACCAATGGGTCTGGCTCCTGGCCCACCACTATTGGTCCCGGTTGGTGGCTTGAACCGGGACCAAAGGCTTCCCTTTAATCCCGGTTCATGCCACCAACCGGGGCTAATAGTGGTGCCTATATATACCCCCTCGCGCAAGAGCAGAGCACACTGCTCTGTTTTTTCTGGCTGAGGGGGAGAGGGCTTGGTGGTGCTCTAGCTCACCTCCTATGCACACAATGTGTTCGATGGAATGCCCGAGCCACACTACTTAAGGTTTCTCCTCTCCAAGCTCGACCGCCAAGCTCAATTTTTCTCAATATTTATCTAGGTTTAGCGGTCCGTCACGCCCCGTCCCCGTCTTCATCGCCGTCGATCACCCGCGCCGATCTCATCGCCGGCACCACCATGGTGAGCCTCTTGTTCTTATCTTCTTTCTGAAAGGAAAAATATTCTTACTTGTATGTTTAGATAGATACTTGCTTTATTTTCTTACTTTTATTATTGCATCTTATATAGTGCGATGGTTTTGGTATCCGCCCCCGTCGGCCCTCGTCCTGTTTATGATTCGGATGTGGTACATATTATCTTTTCATAACTATTGGTTCATTTATTGTTTATGAAAATTATGCCGACCAACGTGACATAGATTTTACTTATCTAGGAGGTTGTTGAACGAGAAATTTCAACCGACCCTATTGTCGAGAGGTTAAATTTAGTTGAAGAAGAAAACAATTTCTTGAAGGAAAAAATAAAAAAAACTTGAGGAGGAGAAGATGATATTGGAGTTGCATGTTGCGGATGTCGTCGATGATCACAAGATCAAGATGGATGCAATGCGCTTGAAGATTAGGAAGATTAGAAAATATTCCATTCATACCGAGGCTTGGTATCATTATGCCGTTGGATCAGTTGTTACCTTGGTTGCGATTATGATCGCATTTGTTTTCGTATTGAAATGTTTTACATAGTTTCAATGTATGGTTTAATTAATTTAGATGCTCTGCAGAGCTTTATGTTGTTAGATGAGAACTATGTATGTACTTTGGTTTTTATGTGATGATGAACTTCTATTAATTTGGTCACTTAATTATCTATTCATGATTTTCTGTAATGATTTTTGACACATTTAATTATATATAATGCACGCAGATGAACCGGCAATGGATGTATGGTGACAGACACACCTCCGAGTACACTAAGGGCGTGCATGATTTTCTCAAGTGGCTGAGGCAAACAAGCAGAATGGTTTTATGTGTTGTCCATGCCCTATATGTGGGAATCTGAAGTCTTACTCGACCGGAAAATCCTTCACACCCACCTACTTTACAAGGGTTTCATGCCACACTATAATGTTTGGACGAGGCACGGAGAAATATGGGTTATATGGAAGACGGTGAAGAAGAAGAGTACGATGACAACTATGTGCCCCCTGAATACGGTGATGCTACTGAACATCAAGAGGAAATAGACGATGTGCACGATGGTGCTGCAACGGACGAAGCTGCTGAAGATCAAGAGGAACCAGACGATGTGCCCGATGATGATGATCTCCGTCGGGTCATTGTCGATGTAAGGACGCAATGTGAAAGTCAAAAGGAGAAGCTGATGTTCGATCGCATGTTAGAGGATCACCAAAAAGGGTTGTACCCCAATTGCGAAGATGGCAACACAAAGCTCGGTACCGTACTGGAATTGCTGCAGTGGAAGGCAAAGAATGCTGTGCCTGATAAAGGATTTGAGAAGCTACTGAAAATAATGAAGAAGAAGCTTCCAAAGGATAACGAATTGCCCGACAGTACATACGCAGCAAAGAAGGTCGTATGCCCTCTAGGATTGGAAGTGGAGAAGATACATGCATGCCCTAATGACTGCATCCTCTCATGGTGCATACAAGGATCTGAACGCATGCCCGATATGCGGTGCATTGCGGTATAAGATCGCACAAGATGACCCGGTGATGTTGACGGCGAGCCTCCTGTGAAGAGGGTTCTGCGAAGGTGATGTGGTATGCTCCTATAATACCACGGTTGAAACGTCTGTTCGAAACGAAGAGCATGCCAAGTTGATGCGATGGCACAGTGAGGACCGTAAGAAAGACGGAAGTTGAGAGCACCCACGACGGGTCGCAGTGGAGAAAAATCGAGAGAAAGTACTGGGATGAGTTTGCAAAGGACCCAAGGAACGTATGGTTTGCTTTAAGCGCGGATGGCATTAATCCTTTGGGGGAGCAGAGCAGCAATCACAGCACCTGGCCCGTGACTCTATGTATGTATAACCTTCCTCCTTGGATGTGCATGAAACGGAAGTTCATTATCATGCCAGTTCTCATCCAAGGCCCTAAGCAACCCGGCAACGAGATTGATGTGTACCTAAGGCCATTAGTTGAAGAACTTTTACAGCCGTGGAATGGAAACGGTGTACGTACGTGGGATGAGCATAAAAAGGAGGAATTTCACCTAAAGGCGTTGCTGTTCGTGACCATCAACGATTGGCCCGCTCTCGGTAACCTTTCAGGACAGACAAACAAGGGATACCACGCATGCACGCACTTTTTACTTGACACTGATAGTATATACCTGGGAAGCTGCAGGTAGAATGTGTACCTGGGCCATCGTCGATTTCTTCCGACCAACCATCAATGTCGAAAGAAAGGCAAGCATTTCAAAGGCGAGGCAGATCACGGAAGAAGCCCACCATGCGTAACGGTGATCACGCATTTGCTATGGTCAATGATTTACACGTAATCTTTGGAAAGGGTCCCGCGGACTAGCTGTTCGAATGATGCCGACAATCACGCACCCATGTGGAAGAAGAAATCTATATTTTGGGACCTACCCTACTGGAAAGACCTAGAGGTCCGCTCTTCGATCGACGTGATGCACGTGACGAAGAACATTTGCGTGAACCTGCTAGGCTTCTTGGGCGTGTATGGGAAGACAAAAGATACACCTGAGGCACGGCAGGGCCTGCAACGCTTGCACGAAAAAGAGGGCATGCCTCCGAAGCAGTATGAAGGTCCTGCCAGCCACTAGTAGAAAAGGGGCCTATTGACCTAGTTGGTGAGGGCCTTTAGTCCCGGTTCATGAACCGGGAGTAAAGGGTCGGTACTAATACCCTGGCCCTTTAGTCCCGGTTCAATCCAGAACTGGGACTGATGGGCCTCCACGTGGCCTGTGCGCTGAACCCAGGCAGGAGGGCCTTTGGTCCCGGTTGGTAGCACCAATCGGGACCAATAGGCATCCACGCGTCAGCATTTCTGTGGCTGGGGTTTTTGTTATTTTTTGAAAGGGGGGTTGGGGGTTAATTTAGGTGTTTCATATATTGTGTTAGCTAGCTAATTAATAGAGAGAAGTGTCCTCTCTTTTGTCCGTGCTTTCGTCGACGCTACGTACTATACATACGATAGAGAGGACTAGCTAGACACGCTAGCTAGCTAGTAAGCAAACAAAGGAAACAGAAGATCGTCATGAACATATATGCATACAGAGGGAAGTGATATCGACCACCTCTCCTTCTCCGAGAGATTGGTCGAACAACAAGTTCTCGTATATCTATCCGACACTACCGGCTACATATATACAATAATTATCTTTTACAAAAATAATCTCCTAACATACGGGCGCGTGGTCCACATAGTATTCTCCGTCTTAAGCGATCACGTGGTCAAGAAAGAATGCCGCCAATTCCTCTTGAATTGCTCGCAGGCGATCTGGTGCTAGTAGTTCATCCCGCATCCGAAACATCTAATTTTTAGAAGGGGGTCAATCAAACTGATAATTAGCAAGCATGTTAAATGGTATTGATGGAACTAGCGCTTGAATCACTAGGAGATGCGTGGAATATGCTACTATAGTACTTACTTTCGGGAGTCCCGGAGCTTTTTTAGTGAATTTTCTCCAAACCCTGCCATACAAAGAAAACAATTACTTGATATCAGAAATGAACAAAGTTGCTGATATGGTGGATAATGATCGATTTAACTTACTTCTCGAGCATTTCAGTCATGTCCGCATACTTCTTGGGATCTTTTCGTTTGGAGTCTAAGACAGTTACTACTCCCTGCTCAAGCTTAATCTCTAGGAGAATATAGTAGTACCTGCTTGCGCATGCATAACTCATCAATATTACATTACTATAACCTGGACTAATAAGGAAACCGAATATGCCACAAGACAGTAACACTCACTTGAAGTTGTAAGGAAAGAGTATTATATCCTTGTGTTCATTTATTACCAACGATTGTAGCAAGTTGGCCTCGATATTTTCGGCATGAAATTCAACCTCAGTTGCATCTATGAGATATGTGTTAATGAACCCAATGGAACCCACTGGTCTTTTCTTCAATTCGGCGATCTTCAATCTGCATAATATAGTGAGGATAATTATAAATACATGCAATGAAAGAGCTGAGTTATATAGAGATACTTAATGATGAAGTAGTACTACTTACAGACGGTAGTAGGTGACCGTTGCTTTATCGAGGGCCAATTGATTGAAAAACTGATTGAACTCCTCAAATGGAATAGGCAACAGTTCAATTCCAACGAGGTCATGCTCCTTTTAACTCTCACATACAAAGTACTCCTCCCTCGACTCTCGCAGGTTTTCATGTACCAATCATGCAATCTTCGCATCATCGTTGATAGAGAGCTTTCATCTTTGACGAGAGGCTTCCCGTACTCGTATCTTTGTATCTGCACCTCCAAGAAATCATAATGTACATCGTCGGGCAGGTAATCTTGAGGATTGCCATAACCGGGCACCATCCTCGGATCGACGATGTCGCTAGCAGGCACCTTGAGCGGGGGGCACGATTGCTTCGCCTGTTCACCGAGCTGGGCAATTTGTTTCCCAGCTCGTCGTTCTTTCATTCTTTGATGACTTTTAGTACTTCCCGACCTCTCCACTTCAGCAAATGCCTTTCCAATAATGCGCTCATAGTTGCCTTTCGGCGGAGACTGGGGTGGTTTTGTCAGGGCAGCCAGAGTGCGCTTCGCTTTCACCGGATCTACCTTCTCCTCCGGAGGTGGATGTCTCTTTGCTTTCAACCCTTCAAACCAGTCACGCACTTCGGTCTGCGCAATCTTCGCGTTTTCCTCCTCGGTCCTCTCGTACGGTAACTTCTCTGGATTCTTCAGAGAAGGACCGAATCTGTATCTCCTCCCGCCTTTGGCTGTACTGCTAGACGCCGGCAGAGCAGACGGAGCGGATGTCTTCTTTCTTGCTTATGAGGCGGAGGAGAAGGACTACGACGCGCCGGAGCAGCCGGAGCGGCGGCGGGTCTCTTCCGCCCTTGCTGACGAGGCAGAGAAGGAGGAGGCTGGCTGCTCGGGCGCGCCGGTGCAGGCGGAGAAGGTGGCGGAGTGCCGCCACACACCGGAGAAGGAGCCGGCCGAGTGCCCTGATCGTCACTCGCCGGAGGAGGAGGCGGTGGAGGAGGCGGAGTGCCCTGACTCACCGGAGGAGGAGGAGGAGGCGGAGGCGTCCAGTTCGGAAGGTTGATGAGATCCTTCCGCCATATGCATGGAGTCTTCAGAGAAGAACCCAGCCGATACTCCCCTTCACCGGTAGGGTGGTCAAGCCGGAGGTCCTCAAATCCCTCCGTTATTTCATCCACCATCACCTTAGCATATCCTTCTGGAATCGGCCGGTAGTGAAAAGTTGAGTCGGGTTTAGTAGGATAAACAGAGCCAACAGCCGCCTTGACCTTCAAATTGCTCCAATGCGCCATAAGGTGGCAATTTTGAGACTCCGTGATAGCATCCACGGGATAGCTGGCAGGAGCCGTCAAGGCATGCTCCGGCTGAAGCAGCTCGGTGGAAGCCACGCTGCTTCTCCGCTGAGATGGCGGGATAGCTTCGGGGGAAGCTTCGGCAGGTCGTTTGATCCGTTCTTCTTCTCGTTCCTCTAGCCCCATTACCCTTTCATGCAGCGCCTGCATTTGGCTCTGCTCCAGTTTCTTCCTCCTCTCATGTGTTTTGTAACCCCCTGCGTCCCGAAATCCAGCCTTCCACGAAAAGATGAGACAACATTTCGTATGGAAAAAATGCATATATGAATTTAGAAGGTGTTTTTTATAAAAATATTCACAAATTTGAAGAAAAATAAGACAAAATGAAAAATAAATAAATAAAATACAAACTGACACAAAAAGAAAAATGAAAAAAGAGAAACAGATAGAAATAATAGTGAAAAGAAAGAAATCTAAAAAGAAAAGAAAAAGTTGGTAACGAAGGAAAGAGAATAGAAGATGGAAGAGAGTGACAATAGAGAGTTAGAGGAAATCGATCAGCGCTCTTAGTTTACACGGGTTGGCCGGTAGACTTACAAATCTCACAAGCCAACAAAAAAGAATAAAAAACAGAAAACAAGCCGGGCCCATCCTCAGAACGGCTACATAACAGGTTGACAGACAAAACAAACGAGAACAATTCAAAACAATGACCGAGACGAAGCACACTACAGAACGATGTGAATCGTAGTTGCACGAGATTTACATCATCAACAGATCAAACAGGCCAACAACTTAGATGTGAGGTAAGTATCTCACATCTAACACAAAGATTTATTTTGTTTTTATTTATTTAAAACAAAGACTGATGCAAGTCCACATGAGATGGAGAGAGTGGAGAATGCAAAAGATTGCAAATACGTTGTGTATTCCCGTCTATTCCCTACAAGTCTCGTAGCAGCCCATTAGATAGATAATGCAAAAGATAAAAGCTGGCCCAAGCCCAAACGCAAGGACAACAGGCCACACAACAAGACAACGAAGGAACAAAGCTACGTGACGCGGAGACGAAGGATCGATGCGCAACACAGCCAACGATGTGAATCAGAGCGCGCGAAAAACAAACAACAAAAAGATCCAATGATGATGGACTTAGATGTCAGATAGCGATTTCACATCTAGATGTGAAATAGCAAACCTGTATATTTATTTTTTACGACAACCATGAGTCGGTTACGCTGCATCTCTGGCCATAATTGTTTTTCTTGAGACAATTCCGCGAAGCTTTATTAATTCGTCACAATGTTTACAGTGACGGACTGAAGATTTCCCGGATGGCCTAACCATACATGGCGGCCACCTCCCAAGGTAAGTGCATGCTTCGCTAAATTGTGAGCCTTAAAATTTGAGCTCCTACTTTCATAAACTATATTACAAGCAGTGAAAAAACTAGTCATGTCTCTAATCTCCTGAATAATTGCACCATAGCAAGCCAAGCTCCGTTCCTGGATGTCCTCCACCACTACTTTGCAGTCAGAAGCCACCTGAATCTTCTGAGTATATAGATCATTGGCCAAAGCCAGAGCCTCACGTATAGCTAGGGCTTCAAGCGTAGATGGATCTGAAATAAATCTGAAAACTAAAGCTGAGGCACCCAAGAATGTACCTCCCTGATCCCTACCAATGACGCCAATGGATCCGACTCCGTGCCTCGAGACAGCAGCGTCAGCGTTGAACTTCGAGAAGCCCGCCTCAGGAGGAACCCAGAGTGACCTGCGTTGTGTAGCAGTGCGAGCAACAGCAGGTGAAGGTTTTGTGTCTATCTGTTTCAGCTCCATGATGTAAGAGTTGATGAAACCATGGAGTGTCGCTGGTGCCTGGAAAATGTTTTCATGGATGGCCTTCCTTCTCGCTCCCCAAATTGCCCCTAGTGTTACTACCACTCGCACAAAGTCATCTTGGGACATGATTTTATGTAAGGCAAAGATCCAGTCCTTTGCGCTCTCCTCCGTGTGCATACTCCTTTGCTCCACAAAATGATCCGGCGCTAGAACCCACACGCTCCCTGCCATAGGGCAGGAAAGTAGGGCCTGTCTCCAAGTGTCCCGCGCTCCACAAAGAGCACAAGTCTCATTTGTAGCCATGTTGCGGTGGTGCAGCAGAACATTGCATGGGATGGATTGTCTCGCAAGTCTCCATACAAACACCCGAAGTTTTGACGGAACTTTGATATGCCAGATGGAGGACCACTGATTACTCTCGGACTCGTTCCCTGATGTGCCAGCTTCCTCTTCGATCCAGCCCTCCCTACTAAGCTTTGTGCGAAGAATCATTCGGTATGCAGACCGGACTGTGAAAACTCCCTTGCTCTCCTCATGCCAAGCCCAGAAATCTAGAATTGTGCGAGTGCACAGCGGTATTTTAATGATCTCTTCTGCATCAAAGTGGGTAAACACCGACCTGACCAGACTCTCATTCCAAGAGGCGGTCGTGTTATCTATAAGCTGAGCCACCATTAACGGGGGGTCAGGAACCAGCGAAGTTATTGGTCGTTTAAAGTGAGCACGAGGAATCCAGTTCTGAGTCCAAATCGCCGTACTCGTCCCGTCCCCAATCCTCCGGATGAGTCCTTGAGCCATAATTTCACGGCCATCCAAAATCGCACGCCAAATCTGAGAAGGGTGAGATCCCAACTCTGCCTCCAACAAGTCGCAATTCGGAAAGTAAATTGCCTTTAAAATCCTAGCGCTCAAAGATGAATCATTAGTGTGAATATGCCAAGCTTGTCTTGCCAAGAGTGCTAGATTGAATATTTCCAAGTCCCTGAATCCCAAACCTCCAAGATGTTTTGGCCGTGTCACAATGTCCCATGACACCCAGCATGGCTTCCTTTTTCCTTGCTTGGATCCCCACCAGAACTGCCTTATAATCGAGGTAATGCTTTCACACAAACCTTTGGGGAGCCTGAAACATGACATAGAGAAAACAGGTATAGCTTGTGCCACTGATTTGATCAAAATCTCTTTCCCTGCTGCTGATAAAAGTTTTTCCATCCATCCCTTGATCTTCTCCCAGACACGGTCACGAAGGTATTTGAAAGTCCCGTTCTTAGAGTGGCCAACATCAGTGGGCATCCCCAGATAACGTTCATTGAGAGTCTCATTATGAACTTGTAACGAGTTTTTCACATCATCTCTAACCTGACCAGGGCATCCTTTGCTGAAAAAAATTGAGGATTTATCATGATTAATTCTCTGTCGCGAAGCGCTGCAATATTTGTCCAATAGGTTAGACACGCAACTGCTCCCTCCACACTGGCCTTAAAAAGCAACAGGCTGTCATCTGCAAAAATAAGGTGATTAATAGTAGGCGTCGTAGGAGCCACTTTAATACCTAATAAGGTTGACGACTGAGAACTGGATTTCAGGAGGCATGAAACGCCCTCTGCTGCGATCAAGAACAGGTAAGGGGATATTGGGTCTCCCTGTCGGATCCCTCTCGAAGGGTTAAAAGCTTCAAGTTTCTCTCCATTAAACATCACCGAGAAAGAGACTGGAGTAATCATGCCCATAACAGGCCATAATTGTGAGTTTGTGACTCGATTCATTGGGCCTTGGCTCCCGTATTACAATGTCAAAGTTACAACTTAGAAGGGAAAACAAATCTAAGGGTTTCGGATGCTCATAAAAAAAATCTAAGGGCTCCTGCATTGGTTCTTTGATTTAAGACGCCGGGCGTTAAGGGGTCAGGCCACACGTTTTGTGTGGTGTGTAAGAGAACTAGCCCACACGCCTACTTGTGGGCAAAACAAATAATGCTCACACGTCTTTTTTTTGCCTCGCGGTCCCACTCACACGCCTACGTGTGGGAAAAATAGATAACGCCCACACGCTCGTACGTCAGGCCTCCTACCTCATGATCCTGTACGCCCCGCGTGACAGTCACCACGCGCCCCCGCAGTTGCCATGGTACGGACCCTCTTTCATGTTCGTTTAACTGCAGTTGCCATGTTGCTGAACTACAGTTGCCATATCGGACAACTACAGTTGCCATGGCTGCTCAACTGCAGTTGCCATCTCAGGTCAAGTGTCAGATGCCATTTTTAGACAACTGCAGCTGTTGCCATGTGTGATCTGGTCTACTATAGTTGCCACGATTTGAAAATTTTAGGAGTTGCCACCTACTAACACTAGGCAGTTACCATATAGCACAACAAAATGACATGGCAAAATAACATGTCCGGGTAAAGAGAGAGTTGACATCTGCTTACAAGCATACTAGGCCAGTTTCCATGTACCCTGCAAAACACATGGCAACTGATAGCTTTGGGTGTGGAAGAGGAGACGAGCGTGTGGGCAAACTGATAAACTCCCACACCAGCCTCTCTGCGTGCGTTGAAAACTAGCGTGTGGGCGAACTGCTAAACGCCCACACGCCAGCACCTCCATGTGTGGAAACAGACGTGTGTTCGACCGGATGAATGCCCACACACCAGCCAATCCTACGTGGCATAAAAAATCTGGCAAAACATGCCAAGATTCGTGCAAACTCAAACCGACGTTGATCCATGCGTGTGGGCGAGATGCAAATGCCCACACGTGTGGGCGTTAGTATTTCCGTTGATTTATATAGGGTTGGATCCCATAGGAATTTTTTCAACGGAATCTCTTGTACTAATTTTCATAGGAAACCAAACATCTACATTGACCTCTTTTTATATTTTCTTTGTTTTTTGGGCGCTGGTACGCTCCAGCAGTACGGTCGAACTATTGGGCCGGTTGAGCCCCAGCCGCCCGATGCAGCGATTAAGGGTCGTGCGATCTACGACAGAGCCCCACTACCGAACCGTTGCAGCAAAATAGATAGACATTGTTGCAACTGTTTTTTGCCCCCCACCCACACACACACCACCACCACAATGAGAAACAGGGAGCTGCATGGCCCCGTCGTCGGCCCGTCAGCGACCCGAGGCAGCGCGGTCGGATCTGAGGTATTAGCTTCCAAAGGACCGGAAGAGCTCGAGGAGGGGCTCCCCCATCTATCACGTGACCTTGGATTGGTTCAATCATGTCTTACATCCATGAAAATCTGCTTGCTACCATGGATTTGGGCTCGAGCTCTGGGATGAGCTTTGTCGCCGTCTATGGCTGAATTCCTCTAAGGCGGCAAGATGCTGGCGGTAGTGTACCGGTGCTGCAACGGTACATCAACCCTGGTGTTGTCTTCCAGGATGCAGCACGGCATGGCCGGGACGAGTTTGATCTGGTACGAAAACCAAACCCTAGATCCTTTCTCTTACAAAAAATGTTGGAACCCTGATTTCAGTTGATGAACATCACGTGAAGAAAATGTGGTTCAACACTTGTGTTGATTATTCTGAATTTTCCAAAATTGAAAGTAATGCTAGTAAAGTGTTTCTTAGTGATCTCTGCTAATAAAATGTTACAACTATATAGTCCACTTGCTGCACGCTACATCCTACATGCTACATGCTACGTCCTGCATGCTACATGAAAGAATTGGTTCAAAAAATAATGAAAATAAAAGGATGTTGCATACTTCATGCTCCAAGATGTTTGACCCCCTGTTCTACATGCTACTACGTTGTAGAAATGTTTGTTGGAGAAAGAACCTGAAAAAATAGTATGCTACATGTGTTGGTTGTAAAACATTATGATATGATTGTAGCAACAAAAACTTGTTTATGGAGTTGTGTTTCAGATGCTGCATCCACTATGTTTGACATTTTTGCATGGTTTTTGATGCAACAAAAAAAGTTGACTTGGGCGTTGTTTCTGTTGAGGAATGTTCCTCCAGAGCCATCGATTTTCGTTGATGATGATCTGCAAAATGTTGTGCTGCAAGAAGAACATGATGGCATTGATCTGAATGATGCTCCAGGAACGGATAGAGGGACACCTTGCAGCAGAACATGGATGGTGCAACTCATGACGATGCCCAAGATGCCGGTAACAACGACAATGAAAATGCTACAACACTTGTTGATGAACCGGATGAAGTTATATCGTTGCAACCAATTGTTCCTTTTGTTGGAATAGTTTTTGACAATGTTGATGAAACTCAACGAGTGCACAATGAATATACGATGAAGATGGGCTTTGGACTCGAGTCATGACATCAAGGCACAGTAGGAGAAGAGGCTCGGAGGAGAAGGGCATTTTAATCTATAGAGTTTTTGAGTGCATACACTCTCGGAAAAATCCTTCCAAGGATGCCGGTGGAAGAATTTCTGACGACGCTACAACAAATCAATGTGACATGAACTATGCTGGTCATAAAAAATCAGCAAGCAAACAAGTTGGTTTCTCTATGGATGTGAGCAACAAGTGGCAAAAGAAATAGATTGCAGCGGTACGATTGCAAGGCGCATATGGGAGTTAACCTCCGAGACAGTAGCTAGGCTGTGACCGTTTTTTAGGGCGATCACACATACCAGCTGATGTTGTAGAGGGGTCGTCGAATATTTTGGTTATTTTGTGTAATATTTGCACCATGTTATATGTAATATTTTGGTTAGTTTGCCCCATCAAGTGTTTGGTGTAGTAGGATCATCAAAGTCACCCTAAACAAAATCAGTGACATCACATTGAAAGGTCAGTGTATCCTTCTACGTATCACGTGGTATTATATTTCATGTCGCTCGGTGAGAAATTTTCTGTTTTTCAGTAGTTTAGATTGCACATGTTTTTCATATCTATACTCCACGAAAAAGTCAAAAAAGGGGTTAGATCATCACAGTCTATGCCATTCTAAGTTGTCACATTTTTTCTTTTTAGTTCATTGCATCGTTGAGTTACACCTACATCATTGCCTCGAGTTGCTAGTCTTAGGGTTTAGTCCCTCAGAGTTTTAAGTTTTGTTCATATTCACCACGTCGAGGCTAGACCATCATCACCTACGCTGCCGACTACCGTTTTTTAGTTTATTTGAGCCCTTATTGGTAGTTTTGTGTGGCTTGTCAGCCCTTTGCTCCCAAGTTTGACCGTCAAAGCGAATAGATAGTGTTGCATCAGATAAGAAAATAAACCAATATATAATCACTATACCTTGAATGTGTTGTCCTCCTTTATCTAGCTAAATATCTAAAAGTGTCATGAGTCACAATATCATTAAAAATAACTTATGTTATATTGAGATTTTGTTTTATAATTGTTTATAGTATCTTTGGTTTCATCATATATCAGCCTATCAAACAAAACAAAACAAAAAATACTCTCCCACCTACTTTCAAATGTACTTTCTTTTCATCAGGATGACCAAAGTAAGATATAATCATGCACAAACTAATGGGTTCACAATAAAATGGTTTAATCAAATGTTTAATATGCGGCATGTGAAGTTCATGAAATTAAATATTTTTTATAAATCCTCATGTCGATAAGGAATGAGAGTAGACTGATTCATTTGCAAAACTCACAGAATCTCCTAACCATCTAATCAACAACCGAACTTTCCTCCAGCTGAAACAGTTGTACTACCTCCGTTGCAAAATAACCACTTATTTAAGGATGAATTTTAGTGAATATAATAACAAAAATTGCAAAGTAGTAGACTCAAACTCATTTTTTAAGTATAAAAAAATACTATACATAGTTTCCTGTATTATTTTAGAGAAAATAGGGACCACCACCTCGCCTCATTTAAACCAAAGCAGAACAACATCGAAAAGGGAACATCAGAGAGCAAAACTAACCTATTAGGATATGGCCAATGCATAGCCTCCGGGTGATGCCTCACATGCCATGTAGGATCGGAGTCAGGAGAAATAGGTTATGATGGGGAAGTGAGATCCTCTGCAATAGCCGGGTGCTTGGGGGAAAAGTGTGGTCCCGTGTAAAAAACTAAAAAAAATAAAGTAAAGAGAAGAGATGCATGTGTACCAAAGTTTGTATTTTTTATTTCGTTGATGATGCCCACTAATGGTAGCTTGCATGGGAGAGAAAATTTAATATAGGTGCCTCAATTATTTTTCTCATCATAGTTCATGCCCTTCACATCTTACCCAGAAATTTTATCAGTGGCCAAGCAGCTAGGAGAAGCTAGATACCTCGGGACATCATCCCTGTATTAACGATGAATACTTGAGAAAAGAGTATGCTGCATCAAAATCCTCGTTCGACGCAGAGTTCTCTTGACTCAAGGGGTAAAACCATAAAGCTTGAGGCTCCTGACTTTCTCATTTTGGATGAACTGGTGATCCATGTTTTAACCTTGCTGTTCATATGCTCGCACAACTTCCCGTTTCCAGTGTCGATATGCATTTCTTCAAGAACCGTCGCGTTCTTGCTAAAGAATTTGATCAGCTTGACGCCCAAACAGTTGGACTCCTCCAACCGAAACTGCAAGCTCATTCTCTTCAGAGAGCTCTGCAAGCATTCGAACGAGTGCCGAGTCAGGCCGGGGATATCTAAAACCTCAGCACTGTTAACATCGCCATCATCTTCAAGAGAAACTGTTGTCGGCTCTGCGCGGTTGATAAGATCTACTGACTTGTCACGGTCAGATAGGAACTTTGTTTCCACGTACCCTTTTATGCGGTCATACCTTAGTATGGCCCCGTGTTGCGCCGTGGTAAGGTTGATCTGGAGATTGCGGAGCACGGGGGAGCAGCGTAGCAGGTTCGCGATCGCCACCGACGCGGTCTTGCCTTTCGGCCTGTGCACTCCTTGCAGATCGAGCCGCTCGAGGTTGCAGAAGGCGGGCAGGAGCTCGACGCGCATTGCCTCGCTGAGCACGGCCATGTCCTCGAGGTTGTTCACCCTCAGCTTCAACTGCTTGGTGCTGCTTATGTCCTGGAGGAATCGCCAGAAGGTCACGAGGTTGGGATTTGGATCCTCCTCGCTAGGGTGCTTCCGGTGTGGATACACATACCTTTTCTTGTCGCATGGCCCGAAAAGTGCAGGTCTGCCCGTGACAAGTCCTGTGGCCGCGGGCTCATCGTGAACCGTCGGAGAAGCCCCATGTACACGAAGTGCCGCAGCCTCGGCGCGTGGATCTCCACGGCGACGACGGCGGGGTCTCGTGATCATTCCTCTCCAGCTGCACCTCCGAGCACGAGCACGATGGCCGCCGAACATTGGAGCACTATTTCTGTCGGTGGCGGGGAGAAGTATCGTCCGAGGCGGTGGGTTGGCACGCCGCATCGTTTGTTGGCCCGATGGTGATGACGATGGACTCAAGGTGGATGGTGGCGGCGCCGCGCGGCGTGGATGAGGCTCTGGAGGTCATCGAGGCGCACTGTGCAATGCCGCAGCCGCATCGATGAAAGCCGGGTGAACACGACTGTGGCGGCCAGTGGAAGGATGCTGTTGCAGTTGGTGAGTTCGAGCACGCGGAGGGTCTCCGACGGCAGGAAGCCGAGGCTGAGCATGTACTCGCCTACCACTTTCCGGGCAATCTCCTTCTCCGGCTCATAGTAGGTGTCGTTGTGGCCTTCAACGGCGAGCCGGAGGACTTGGACGTGTTGCGCCGCCGGGTGGGAGAGAAGCGTGGCGATCACGCTTTGGTCCTGGTCCGGCGACGAGCACAACCCGTCGCTGTTGTATTGCAGGAACCTGCGGTCGACGCCAAACTCGAACTTCACGCGCAGGGTAAGCGTTGTGATGTGGTCGGCGGCGGCGAGCGCCGCCTGAGCCGCGGAGACGAAGGCGTCGCGCCGGGAGAAGAACGTGGCCTCCAGGCTCTTGCGCTCCTCTCCCCAGCTTTGGTAGAGTCGTTCTATGCGCTCGACGTGCGTCTCGAGGTTTACGACCCCCGAGGAGCGCAAGAGCGGCGAGCGCCAGCGCCGGGAGAGCGCTCTCGTGGATGCGGCCTCCTTGGCCGGGGCAAAGTGGAGGACGCGGCGGAGAAGCTGGTCGGGGAGCGCGGACAGGCGGTCGTCGACGGCCATCGTCCACGTCCGCGGCTCGATGCGATCACGTTCTCGATGGGATGGGATGGGATAGGGAATTAGGGTTTTGGGATCGGATCGGTACGTAGGGAGAAATACTCTTTTTTTTCTTGCTAAAGAAAACAAAAATCCGTTTACGTATTTGAGCAGGCAACGACGCAACGTCGGTTATAAACCGATCTCTAATCCTCCACACGGCATCTCCGATCGAGATCCTGAGATCGCCGCCGCGCGCCAGCCGCGATGTCGAACGGGAGTGCGACGACGAGTCACTCGCACCAGATCGTCGAACGGGAGCGCGAGTGCGACGACCGTCTGAGCATTCTCGGCGATGTCGTGCTTGGCCACATCCTCTCCTTCCTCGACGCCGACGAGATCGGGCGTGCCGCGGCGCTCTCGAGGCGGTGGCGCGACGTTCTGGCCATCGTCCACACCGTCTCCCTGGACATGGATGAGCGGCCGAAACAGCCCATTATCTACGAAGAGGTGGACGACGACTTGATCTATTCCACCGAGTACATAAACCACCCGCCGGCGCTGTGGTCTTCAGTCGTCACCGGCGCCCTCTTTGCCCGCAGCCGCCGCCCGGCCCCCGCGCCCGGCCCGGTGCCTCTGCGTGCGCTCCGCGTTTGCCTGGGAGTGAGATTGGGATACGATCCCGACCAAAAGACCACGGTGGACCAGTGGGTTACTTACGCCCTGAAGCATGCCGGCCCCGACCTCGAGCTCGACCTCCGCCTCGGCCGAGACACCATCTGCAAGCACCCTGACCGGGCCGCCCACGCTAGGCCATACGAGGTTAAAGTCGTTGGCCGGAAGCCTCCGGAGACAAACGCCGACGACCATTCACCCCTTGCGACAGACGACGACGATGGTGACGATGTTGGCTCCAGTTCTGAAGAAAATTTTCTTGGATACGAAGAGTACACCGTCCCGTGGGGGTTTTCTCCTGCCCGCGCTGCGATCGCTCCGCCTTGGCGCTTGCAGGATCTCCCGCCGGCGGCCCTCAGCATGCCGTGGCTCGAGGCGCTCCGCCTCACCCAGGTCCCCGACGAGGAGGAGCACGTGCAAAGGCTCATCTCCGCCTGCCCCCACCTCGTGGACCTGACTCTCGAGGCTTGCGGAACGGTGACCACGCTCTCGCTCCTCGGCAACACGCGCCTCCGCAGCCTCGCCCTCCGGTGCTGCCATAAATTAGCCACCGTTGTCATCAACACGCCAGAGCTCCGCTCCTTTGAGTACCGCGGTGCCGTCCCTGGGGACTCCTTCCTCACCATGGTCGGCAGCTCGCCATCTATCATGTCGTTCAAGGTCGACATCTGTGCGATCTGTGTTGGGGAGGCCACCTCAGAAGAGGAGCTCAGCAAGCTCGATTCCTTCGTACAGCAGTTCGTATCGACCACGAAACACCTCCACTTATCCTGCGCCTTCATGGGCTCATCCTTCGAGCGGCTCCCGGCATTCACGAGCCTCCGCCACCTTCAACTGATCGGACACGTGCGGCGCGACGGCGACGACCCCGCCGCAGCAGCTGCCGCGACAAGCAAAATCCTTTGGCAAACCCCGAACCTGGAAACATTGTCCTTGTTGTTCGAAGTAAAGCGTCGCAATCCCAATAAGTACGACCACAAGGAGTACGACCGCGGCGATCGCAGCGAGGGGCAGCTCCTCGATGCTCACCTCCTCAACTGCAACAAGTACGACAGCCTCGACGTTCCGGCTTCGAGCGTGGCCGTGCCGGCCTGCCTCCGTAGTCGGGTGAGGAAGATCAACCTGTTGCATTACCAAGGCGGAAGAGCGCAGAGGATGCTGGTCAGGTTCTTGGTCCGCAACGCTGAAGTTCTTGAGAAGCTTTACTGTGGATTCGCCGAGGGGCCGTTGTGGATTCAGACGGAACTTAAGCGCGAGATCGAACGATGGGCGGTGAATGGGAAAACTAGCACGGAGTTCCGTTGATCGGGTGATGGATGCTTCTCTGCCTTTGCAATTGCGGTACAACTTCTGATGGATTCGTGATAATTTAGTAAATATTGAACATAATTCTCTAAACATTCGTCTCAGTCGATTAATACATAACCAAGTCTTGGTCGGCTAATACTTAACCAAGTCTTGGTCCATGCTATATCCGTGAGATCTTACTTTGAGATTCGTGCAATTTTTTTTTTCTCTCTTGCATGCTATGTCACTTGAGTGCGACTTGATTAAATCTCGGTCGATTGAGACCTAGCCAAACCCGTCATTTACTGATTGTATAGAATGTCTACAGGAATTGCAGTTATATATAGTACGTATATATCATGCGGATTGCCCCTGCCCCTGCCCCTACCCCCATCGATCTACATCTAAAGATAAAGCAATCCACATGTTAGGGTTCGATATACCTGTGAAAACAACTGAAGATCCAAGATAATTGCCGATGGATATGATCTTGGGTTATCCTAAAACATCTTCTCTCCACGTTCAACTGCAGCCCCGCCCATGAGATCAAATTCACAGGCGCAAAAACCACATCAAAGGGAGCACTGGGATGCTTAAACTCAAAGGTGCCACAATTTGACAGTTCCAAATGCTGCAACAAATAGCTAGCAGCAAGGCCAGTAGTATAAAACTTTCACCATCAGGTGAAAAGATGTAGTATAAAACTTTTCACGTTCATGTCCTTCTGCTCATTGCTGGCTAGCTGTTTGTTGTTGGATATGCTGTACGAAAGACGAATATAAGAAAACGTCCTCAGTAGTGAATTGTTGGCTCTCAACTATTTCATGACATTCAGTGGTCGATCATAGGCATTACTTTACTGCTACATCATCTCTTATAGTGTCTATATCAGGGTTAAAAAAATTCAGTGAAATTTCGCATATTTCAATGGGGTTCAAAATATTTTTAACCTCAAAATTTTGATGCAGATTCAAACTTATTTCAAACTAAAGTTAAATTATGTTAAATTCATAAAATTAAGTGAAATTTCAAATCTCAAAATCCGAAATAATTTCTGAAATATGGAAATTTCCAAAATTTCGCATATTTCAGTGAGTTCCAAAACAATTTACTTTCCGAAATTAAAAACCTTGGTCTATGCATATTAATTTGAATTCTGCATATGTAGGTAGTACACTAGTAAATAAACATACATACATACATACATACATACATACATACAACATACATACATACTCTGTTAAGCATCTGTCACATCTATAATACCTAAATAGTTCATCCCCACTACTTGATTTCTCTTGACATGCAAGCTACCACTAGTAGAAAAAGGGGGCAATGGCCCAGGCAGTTCAGCCCATTAGTCCGGTTCTGCCACGAACCGGGACCAATGGAGCTATTTGTCCGGTTCAGTGAGCCAGGGGGCGGCCGGGCCACGTGGGCCATTGGTCCCGGTTCGTCGGACCTTTGGTCCCGGTTGGTGGGACGAACCGGGACCAATGGGTCTCTGCTTGCCCACCACTATTGGTCGGTTGGTGGCTTGAACCGGGACCAAAGGCTTCCCTTTAATCCCGGTTCATGCCACCAACCGGGCTAATAGTGGTGTTTATATATACCCCTCGGCAAGAGCAGAGCACACTGCCTGCTTTTTTCTGGCTGAGGGGAGAGGGCTTGGTGGTGCTCTAGCTCACCTCCTATGCACACAATGTGTTCGATGGAATGCCCGAGCCACACTACTTAAGGTTTCTCCTCTCCAAGCTCGACCGCCAAGCTCAATTTTTCTCAATATTTATCTAGGTTTAGCGGTCCGTCACGCCCCGTCCCCGTCTTCATCGCCGTCGATCACCCGCGCCGATCTCATCGCCGGCACCACCATGGTGAGCCTCTTGTTCTTATCTTCTTTCTGAAAGGAAAAATATTCTTACTTGTATGTTTAGATAGATACTTGCTTTATTTTCTTACTTTTATTATTGCATCTTATATAGTGCGATGGTTTTGGTATCCGCCCCCGTCGGCCCTCGTCCTGTTTATGATTCGGATGTGGTATATATTATCTTTTCATAACTATTGGTTCATTTATTGTTTATGAAAATTATGCCGACCAACGTGACATAGATTTTACTTATCTAGGATGTTGTTGAACGAGAAATTTCAACCGACCCTATTGTCGAGAGGTTAAATTTAGTTGAAGAAGAAAACAATTTCTTGAAGGAAAAAAATAAAAAAAACTTGAGGAGGAGAAGATGATATTGGAGTTGCATGTTGCGGATGTAAATCGATGATCACAAGATCAAGATGGATGCAATGCGCTTGAAGATTAGGAAGATTAGAAAATATTCCATTCATACCGAGGCTTGGTATCATTATGCCGTTGGATCAGTTGTTACCTTGGTTGTGATTATGATCGCATTTGTTTTCGTATTGAAATGTTTTACATAGTTTCAATGTATGGTTTAATTAATTTAGATGCTCTGCAGAGCTTTATGTTGTTAGATGAGAACTATGTATGTACTTTGGTTTTTATGTGATGATGAACTTCTATTAATTTGGTCACTTAATTATCTATTCATGATTTTCTGTAATGATTTTTGACACATTTAATTATATATAATGCACGCAGATGAACCGGCAATGGATGTATGGTGACAGACACACCTCCGAGTACACTAAGGGCGTGCATGATTTTCTCGAAGTGGCTGAGGCAAACAAGCAGAATGGTTTTATGTGTTGTCCATGCCCTATATGTGGGAATACGAAGTCTTACTCTGACCGGAAAATCCTTCACACCCACCTACTTTACAAGGGTTTCATGCCACACTATAATGTTTGGACGAGGCACGGAGAAATATGGGTTATATGGAAGACGGTGAAGAAGAAGAGTACGATGACAACTATGTGCCCCCTGAATACGGTGATGCTACTGAACATCAAGAGGAAATAGACGATGTGCACGATGGTGCTGCAACGGGCGAAGCTGCTGAAGATCAAGAGGAACCAGACGATGTGCCCGATGATGATGATCTCCGTCGGGTCATTGTCGATGTAAGGACGCAATGTGAAAGTCAAAAGGAGAAGCTGATGTTCGATCGCATGTTAGAGGATCACCAAAAAGGGTTGTACCCCAATTGCGAAGATGGCAACACAAAGCTCGGTACCGTCATCGAATTGCTGCGGTGGAAGGCAAAGAATGCTGTGCTCGATAAAGGATTTGAGAAGCTACTGAAAATAATGAAGAAGAAGCTTCCAAAGGATAACGAATTGCCCGACAAGACATACGCAGCAAAGAAGGTCGATGCCCTCTAGAATTGGAAGTGGAGAAGATACATGCATGCCCTAATGACTGCATCCTCATCGCGGTGCATACAAGGATCTGAACGCATGCCCGGTATGCGGTGCATTGCGGTATAAGATCGACAAGATGACCCCGTGATGTTGACGGCGAGCCTCCCGTGAAGAGGGTTCTGCGAAGGTGATGTGGTATGCTCCTATAATACCACGGTTGAAACGTCTGCTCGAAACGAAGAGCATGCCAAGTTGATGCGATGGCACAGTGAGGACCGTAAGAAAGACGGAAGTTGAGAGCACCCACGACGGGTCGCAGATGGAGAAAAATCGAGAAAGTATCTGGGATGAGTTTGCAAAGGACCCAAGGAACGTATGGTTTGCTTTAAGCGCGGATGGCATTAATCCTTTGGGGAGCAGAGCAGCAATCACAGCACCTGGCCCGTGACTCTATGTATGTATAACCTTCCTCCTTGGATGTGCATGAAACGGAAGTTCATTATCATGCCGTTCTCATCCAAGGCCCTAAGCAACCCGCAACGAGATTGATGTGTACCTAAGGCCATTAGTTGAAGAACTTTTACAGCCGTGGAATGGAAACGGTGTACGTACGTGGGATGAGCATAAAAAGGAGGAATTTCACCTAAAGGCGTTGCTGTTCGTGACCATCAACGATTGGCCCGCTCTTGGTAACCTTTCAGGACAGACAAACAAGGGATACCACGCATGCACGCACTTTTTACTTGACACTGATAGTATATACCTGGGAAGCTGCAGGTAGAATGTGTACCTGGGCCATCGTCGATTTCTTCCGACCAACCATCAATGTCGAAAGAAAGGCAAGCATTTCAAAGGCGAGGCAGATCACCGGAAGAAGCCCACCATGCGTAACGGTGATCACGTACTTGCTATGGTCAATGATTTACACGTAATCTTTGGAAAGGGTCCCGGCGGACTAGCTGTTCCGAATGATGCTGACAATCACGCACCCATGTGGAAGAAGAAATCTATATTTTGGGACCTACCCTACTGGAAAGACCTAGAGGTCCGCTCTTCGATCGACGTGATGCACGTGACGAAGAACATTTGCGTGAACCTGCTAGGCTTCTTGGGCGTGTATGGGAAGACAAAAGATACACCTGAGGCACGGCAGGGCCTGCAACGCTTGCACGAAAAAGAGGGCATGCCTCCGAAGCAGTATGAAGGTCCTGCCAGCCACTAGTAGAAAAGGGGCCTATTGACCTAGTTGGTGAGGGCCTTTAGTCCCGGTTCATGAACCGGGAGTAAAGGGTCGGTACTAATACCTGGCCCTTTAGTCCCGGTTCAATCCAGAATGGGACTGATGGGCCTCCACGTGGCTCGTGCGCTGAACCCAGCAGAGGGTTTTGGTCCCGGTTGGTAGCACCAATCGGGACCAATAGGCATCCACGCGTCAGCATTTCTGTGGCTGGGGTTTTTGTTATTTTTTTGAAAGGGGGGGTGGGGGGTTAATTTAGGTGTTTCATATATTGTGTTAGCTAGCTAATTAATAGAGAGAAGTGTCCTCTCTTTTGTCCGTGCTTCGTCGACGCTACGTACTATACATACGTATAGAGAGGACTAGCTAGACACGCTAGCTAGCTAGTAAGCAAACAAAGGAAACAGAAGATCGTCATGAACATATATGCATACAGAGGGAAGTGATATCGACCACCTCTCCTTCTCCGAGAGATTGGTCGAACAACAAGTTCTCGTATATCTATCCGACACTACCGCTACATATATACAATAATTATCTTTACAAAATAATCTCCTAACATACGGGCGCGTGGTCCACATAGTATTCTCCGTCTTAAGCGATCACGTGGTCAAGAAAGAATGCCGCCAATTCCTCTTGAATTGCTCGCAGGCGATCTGGTGCTAGTAGTTCATCCCGCATCCGAAACATCTAATTTTTAGAAGGGGGTCAATCAAACTGATAATTAGCAAGCATGTTAAATGGTATTGATGGAACTAGCGCTTGAATCACTAGGAGATGCGTGGAATATGCTACTATAGTACTTACTTTCGGGAGTCCCGGAGCTTTTTTAGTGAATTTTCTCCAAACCCTGCCATACAAAGAAAACAATTACTTGATATCAGAAATGAACAAAGTTGCTGATATGGTGGATAATGATCGATTTAACTTACTTCTCGAGCATTTCAGTCATGTCCGCATACTTCTTGGGATCTTTTCGTTTGGAGTCTAAGACAGTTACTACTCCCTGCTCAAGCTTAATCTCTAGGAGAATATAGTAGTACCTGCGCACGCATGCATAACTCATCAATATTACATTACTATAACCTGGACTAATAAGGGAAACCGAATATGCCACAAGACAGTAACACTCACTTGAAGTTGTAAGGAAAGAGTATTATATCCTTGTGTTCATTTATTACCAACGATTGTAGCAAGTTGGCCTCGGTATTTTCGGCATGAAATTCAACCTCAGTTGCATCTATGAGATATGTGTTAATGAACCCAATGGAACCCACTGGTCTTTTCTTCAATTCGGCGATCTTCAATCTGCATAATATAGTGAGGATAATTATAAATACATGCAATGAAAGAGCTGAGTTATATAGAGATACTTAATGACAGAAGTAGTACTACTTACAGACAGTAGTAGGTGACCGTTGCTTTATCGAGGGCCAATTGATTGAAAAACTGATTGAACTCCTCAAATGGAATAGGCAACAGTTCAATTCCAACGAGGTCATGCTCCTTTTTAACTCTCACATACAAAGTACTCCTCCCCTCAGACTCTCTGCAGGTTTTCATGTACCAATCATGCAATCTTCGCATCATCGTTGATAGAGAGCTTTCATCTTTGACGAGAGGCTTCCCGTACTCGTATCTTTGTATCTGCACCTCCAAGAAATCATAATGTACATCGTCGGGCAGGTAATCTTGAGGATTGCCATAACCGGGCACCATCCTCGGATCGACGATGTCGCTAGCAGGCACCTTGAGCGGGGGGCACGATTGCTTCGCCTGTTCACCGAGCTGGGCAATTTGTTTCCCAGCTCGTCGTTCTTTCATTCTTTGATGACTTTTAGTACTTCCCGACCTCTCCACTTCAGCAAATGCCTTTCCAATAATGCGCTCATAGTTGCCTTTCGGCGGAGATTGGGGTGGTTTTGTCAGGGCAGCCAGAGTGCGCTTCGCTTTCACCGGATCTACCTTCTCCTCCGGAGGTGGATGTCTCTTTGCTTTCAACCCTTCAAACCAGTCACGCACTTCGGTCTGCGCAATCTTCGTTTTCCTCCTCGGTCCTCTCGTACGGTAACTTCTCTGGATTCTTCAGAGAAGGACCGAATCTGTATCTCCTCCCGCCTTTGGCTGTACTGCTAGACGCCGGCAGAGCAGACGGAGCGGATGTCTTCTTTCTTGCTTATGAGGCGGAGGAGAAGGACTACGACGCGCCGGAGCAGCCGGAGCGGCGGCGGGTCTCTTCCGCCCTTGCTGACGAGGCAGAGAAGGAGGAGGCTGGCTGCTCGGGCGCGCCGGTGCAGGCGGAGAAGGTGGCGGAGTGCCGCCACACACCGGAGAAGGAGCCGGCCGAGTGCCCTGATCGTCACTCGCCGGAGGAGGAGGCGGTGGAGGAGGCGGAGTGCCCTGACTCACCGGAGGAGGAGGAGGAGGCGGAGGCGTCCAGTTCGGAAGGTTGATGAGATCCTTCCGCCATAGGCATGGAGTCTTCAGAGAAGAACCCAGCCGATACTCCCCTTCACCGGTAGGGTGGTCAAGCCGGAGGTCCTCAAATCCCTCCGTTATTTCATCCACCATCACCTTAGCATATCCTTCTGGAATCGGCCGGTAGTGAAAAGTTGAGTCGGGTTTAGTAGGATAAACAGAGCCAACAGCCGCCTTGACCTTCAAATTGCTCCATTGCGCCATAAGGTGGCAATTTTGAGACTCGTGATAGCATCCACGGGATAGCTGGCAGGAGCCGTCAAGGCATGCTCCGGCTGAAGCAGCTCGGTGGAAGCCACGCTGCTTCTCCGCTGAGATGGCGGGGTAGCTTCGGGGGAAGCTTCGGCAGGTCGTTTGATCCGTTCTTCTTCTCGTTCCTCTAGCCCCATTACCCTTTCGTGCAGCGCCTGCATTTGGCTCTGCTCCAGTTTCTTCCTCCTCTCATGTGTTTTGTAACCCCTGCGTCCCGAAATCCAGCCTTCCACTTAAACGGAGCTCTGGCGTGCCTCGTGTTCATCCAGGGTGCTCAGGATTCCCGAGGGCCATTGTGAGCTCGTCCTTCTCCCTGTCTGGAACGAACTTCCCTTGTTGCGCTGCTTCGATATATTGCTTTAGCCTCTTGACTGGTATGTCCAATTGATCGTCCGTCCAAATGCACTTCCCCGATACAGGGTCCAAGGATCTGCCAGCCCCGAAGAACCAAGTCCGGCAACGGTCTGGCCAGTTCATTGTCTCTGGTTCGATCCCTTTATCAAGCAGATCATTCTCAGCCTTGGCCCACTTAGGTCGGGCTATGAGGTAGCCACCTGACCTCGTGCGATGGTGAAGCTTCTTCTTCGCAGCATTTTGCTTGTTTGTCGCCAACATCTTTTTACTCTTTTCCGATGTCCTATGGGCCACAAATGCGGGCCAGTCATCTATGATCTTCTCATATTTGCCCTTGAATTCTGGTGTCTCCTTTTTATCGACAAACTTATTCAGGTCTTTCTTCCAATTCCTGAATAGGTCTGCCATCTTCTTAAGAGCAAAAGACTTGATTAATGGCTCTATAACTGGCTTCTCCGGATCATCCTCTGGCGGTAGGGTGAAATTTGACTTCAGCTCAGTCCAAAGATCATTTTCTCGCAGATCATTGACATAAGACACCTCAAGGTCTTCGTTCTTAGGCTTATACCATTGCTGGATGCTGATCGGGATCTTGTCCCTAACCAGAACCCCGCACTGAGCAACAAATGCCTTCTTTGTCCGGATGGGTTCAATCGGTTGGCCGTCATAGCGTAATTTCTATGATCTCAAACCTTTCATCCGAGCTCAACTTTTTCTTCGGGCCTCGTCTCTTTACCGAAGTTGTGCTCGATCCGGAGGGCTAGAAAAAGGAAGAAAGACGAGAATTAATTAATATGTGTACATACCAAAATAATGAAAGCATCAATTAGCTAGTCAGCACAGGCTTAACTAATATATATACCTGGCCGGACTCAGTTCGGTGATCACCAGAGCAGTCCTCATGGTCTACTTCTTCACCCTCTCCTTCTTCCACCGGCATTGGGTCATCGGAGCCATCATAATCATAGCCAGCTGCTTCTTCACCCTCTCGTTCCAGACCATCGGTGTCGTTGAGAAACATCAACGAGCTGAGGGCATCACTTCCTTCTGCGATTATGTCCCTCAACAACGCTTCTTGTGCTTCGTATCGGGGCGGGGTATCCATAGTTTCTACAAATATTTACAACATGGCAATTATTATTCAAACATGACAGATATGGATATATTAGTGGCAAACGTAGAACTAGCTAGCTAATCACAATAAGGATTCATATTAATTAGTGGCCTCGACGCTACTTCTCTAGGGTTTCGGGTGGCCTCGAGAATGCTTCAAGGAGGGGGTAATATCGACCCCCCCCACGTGTTGAAGCTATCGGGAGGGGGTCGGCGTTGAACACTACATCTATGTCCCACAAGTGACGTGGGCATCGACGCCCGCGGTAGGGTATAGGGTCGTGGATCGCCGAGCGGTCGAGAGTCAAGGCGTCGAGGATCGCCGAGGGGTTGGGAGGTTGCCTAGTGTCAAAGGATTGAACAAAACCATGTCTTCATCATTAGGTGAAAGTAATAGGTGCATGATGGTACGAAGCTCTCCAAAGTTATTTTGGAACGGAGTCCTAGATAGGATAATTCGCTTTTTGGTACAAAGTTCAGCAAGAACCTTCCGAATATCGTTATTTGGAAGGCCTTTGCTGAAATTCGTACAAAAAGGCAAATTATCCTATCCGAGACTCCATTCCAGAATAACTTTGGAGGACTTTGTACCATCATGCCATGGTTACTTCCGGCTAATGATGAAGCCATGGATTTCTTCAATGCTTTGACACTAGGAAACCTCTCGACCCCTCGGCGATCCTCGACCCCTAGAACCCTCGACGACCCTAGAACCCTCGACCCCTAGACGACCCTGGAACCCTCGACCCTCGATCCCTCGACCCTAGAACCCTCGAACCCTCGACCCTTGACCCCTTAACGACCCTCGACCCTCTACCCTATTTCCCGACCCTCGACCCCTCGGCGATCCTTGACACCCTCGTTCCCGATAAAAATTAAGAAGAAGAAGAAAAAAAAAAAAGGAGAAGAAGCTCCTCTATTCCTTCTTCTTCTCCTCTTTTTTTTCTTCTTCTTTCTCTTCTTCCTCTCCTCATCTTCTCCTTCTTCTTCTCCTTGTTTCTCTACTTATTTTCCTTTTCCTTATTTTACTTTTTCCTCTCCGCTAACATAAAATGCACTAACCTAAAATGCAACAAACATAAAATGCACTAAATCGATCAACTAACCTAAAATCAGTGATAAAATGCACTAACCTAAAATCGATATCTACTAACAACTTAAAAAAATAATACATATATGAAAAAATGCATATATGAAAAAAAACATCATCATATCATCAACAAAAAAAATAATATTTTTTCTAAAAATCTATCTTTTGCATATATACATCAACATATATATACACTGACCTAAAATGCACAAAAAAGCTATCGGAGAGGGGGTATATCGACCCCCCTCATGTATCCACATACATACATCTATACATACATATATACTTACATATATGTATAAATTTTTGCATATATAAAGTTTTTCTAAAATCTAACTTTTGCATATATGAACATATATACAGAGAACATATACATATACACAGAGAATATATACATAAAATGCACAAAAAATAAGAGGAAAGGGCATGGCGGCCGGACCGGCGGCGGCGTGTGGTCGGGCGACGGCGACGGGTTGGGAAGGGCGGCAACGGCGACGGGTCGGGAAAGGCACAAGGGTGACAGCGACGGGTCGGGAACAGGTGCAGCAAGGCGGCGACGGCGACGGGTCGGGGCAGGCAAGGCACAAGGCACGACGACGGGTCAGGGGCAGGGCGGCGGGTGCCTCGACGGTGTCGGGGCAGTGGCTCGGCGGCGGCGACGGCGAGGTGGACCAGCCTAACGGCGTCAGGGCAGGGCTCGGCGGCGACGGCGACGAGGAGCAGAAGGCGTCGGGGCGAGAAGAAACAGATGGATTTTGGCGAAAACTACTATGTGCTGTATATATAGCAAGAGCATTGGTCCCGGTTCGTGGCACAAACCGGGACTAAAGGGGGGCATTAGTCCCGGGTCGTAGCACCAACCGGGACTAATGCACCCCTTTAGCCCCGGTTGGTGCCACCAACCGGGACCAAAGGCCTGTGCTGCCCCGAACCCAAATATTTAGTCCCACCTCGCTAGTTGAGAGGGAGGCACACCTGTTTATAAGGTGCGGTGCGCCTTCCCTCTCGAGCTCCTCTCTCAAGCAGGCTTTCGGGCCTAACCCTGCAATCTGTGCCTGTGGGCCTACTGGGCTTCCCGCGGGCCTGAATCCTGGCCCATGGTAGGGTTTCTAGTCGTATTCAGGCCGTGGGGCCCAGTAGGTGGCACTTTTTTTGTTTTTTGTTTTATTTGTTGCTTTATTTAGTTTATTTTTTCTTATTTACAACAAAATACTTATTGTTGCTATATTTATTTTTTTCCAGTTTTTTGTTTTGTTTTCTACATTATTTATTTTCTTTTGTTTTTGCTTTATTTTTAATTCTTTTTTGCTTTTAGTTTTAGAAAAATTATAAACTTTCTGTTGGTGCCATTAGTTTTCAAATTTGAAAACACTTTTTTTGTTTTCTTGTTGCTTTATTCATTTTATTTTGTTTCTACTTACAACAAAATACTTATTGTTGCTATTTTTATTTTTTCAGTTTTTTGTTTTGTTTTCTGTATTAGTTATTTTCTTTTGTTTTTTGCTTTATTTTTAATCCTTTTTGCTTTTAGTTTTAGAAAAATTATAAACTTTCTGTTAGTGCCATTAGTTTTCAAATTACAAAACCCTTTTTTTGTTTTCTTTGTTGCTTTATTCATTTTATTTTGTTTCTACTTACAACAAAATACTTATTGTTGCTATTTTTATTTTTACCAGTTTTTTGTTTTGTTTTCTGCATTATTTATTTTCTTTTTGTTTTTGCTTTATTTGTTAATTCTTTTTGCTTTTAGGTCAGCAAAATTATGAACTTTCTGTTAGTGCCATTAGTTTTAGACTTTCTATGTGTGCCATTAGTTTTAAAATTTGAATAGTTAAAATTTAAATTCTTTGAAATTCATAGTTTTCAAATGAACTCTGAAAAAGTTGGCATAGCATGTGCATGTACAAAACGGACAATGGTATCATACTCGTCTGTTACAAAGTTGGCATGGTATCATCATAATAGTTATGGAGAAAGTCTTCATTTTTCTTCGCTTGTGTCATTTGCTTATTGCGCCAGTAACCATGGTTAATCTTCATCGCTTATCGGGATGCTTGGGTCAGCCTTGACTTTGAAGGAGGAATTTCATGAAACTTTTCATACTCTTCAGACATGTCTGTCTTGCTCTCCACTCCCAGGATGTCCCTTTTCCTGAAAGAACTATGTGGCGCTTTGGCTCATCGTATGATGTATTCGCTTCCTTATATTTTCTTTTCCTCGGTCTGGTAGACATGTCCTTCATATAGATAACTTGTGCCACATCATTGGCTAGGACGAACGGTTCGTCAGTGTACCCAAGATTTTTCAGATCCACTGTTGTCATTCCGTACTATGGGTCTACCTGTACCCCGCCTCCTGACAGATTGACCCACTTGCACTTAAACAAAGTGACCTTAAAATCTACTCCGTAGTCAAGTTCCCATATGTCTACTATGTAACCATAATATGTGTCCTTTCCCCTGTCGGTTGCTGCATCAAAGCGGTCACCGCTGTTTTGGTTGGTGCTCTTTTGATCTTGGTCAATCGTGTAAAATGTATTCCCATTTATCTCGTATCCTTTGCAAATCATTACAGTCGAAGATGGTCCCCTGGACAACAAGTACAGCTCATCACAAACTGTGCTGTCACCTATGAGACGTGTTTCCAACCAACTGCTGAAAGTCCTGATGTGTTCACATGTAATCCAGTCGTCGCCTTTGCTCCGGTGTTTGGAGCGCAGACTGTTCTTGTGTTCATCGACATACGGGGTCACCAAGGTAGAGTTCTGTAGAACTGTGTAGTGTGCTTGAGACCAAGAATATCCGCCCCTGCATATTATTGAGTCCCTTCCAAGCGTGCCTTTTCCAGTCAGTCTCCCCTCATACCGCGATTTAGGGAGACCTATCTTCTTAAGGCCAGGAATGAAGTCAACACAAAACCCGATGACATCCTCTGTTTGATGGCCCATGGAGATGCTTCCTTCTGGCCTAGCGCGGTTACAAACATATTTCTTTAGGACTTCCATGAACCTCTCAAAGGGGTACATATTGTGTACAAATACGGGCCCCAGAATGACAATCTCGTCGACTAGATGAACTAGGACGTGCGTTATGATATTGAAGAAGGATGGTGGGGACACCAGCTCGAAACTGACAAGACATTGCGCCACATCACTCCTTAGCGTTGGTACGATTTCTGGATCGATCACCTTCTGAGATATTGCATTGAGGAATGTACATAGCTTCACAATGGCTAATCAGACGTTTTTTTGGTAGAAGCCCCTCAATGCAACCGGAAGCAGTTGCGTCATAATCACGTGGCAGTCATGAGACTTTAGGTTCTGGAACTTTCTCTCTGGCATATTTATTATTCCCTTTATATTCGACGAGAAGCCAGTCGGGACCTTCATACTGAGCAGGCATTCAAAGAAGATTTCTTTCTCTTCTTTCGTAAGAGCATAGCTCACTAGTAGAAAAGGGGGCAATGGCATACATAGTTCTCATCTAACAACATAAAGCTCTGCAGAGCATCTAAATTAGTTAAACCATACATTAAAACTATATAAAACATTTCCATGCGAAAACAAATGCGATCATAATCGCAACCAAGGTAACAACTGATCCAACGGCATAATGATACCAAGCCTCGGTATGAATGGCATATTTTCTAATCTTTCTAATCTTCAAGCGCATTGCATCCATCTTGATCTTGTGATCATCGACGACATCCGCAACATGCAACTCCAATATCATCTTCTCCTCCTGAAGTTTTTTTATTTTTTTCTTCAAGAAATTGTTTTCTTCTTCAACTAAATTTAACCTCTCGACAATAGGGTCGGTTGGAATTTCCGGTTCATCAATCTCCTAGATAAATAAAATCTATGTCACGTTGATAGGCATAATTTTCATAAACAATAAATGAACCAATAGTTATGAAAAGATAATATATACCACATCCGAATCATAGACAGGACGAGGGCCGACGGGGGCGGATACCAAAACCATCGCATTATATAAGATGCAATAACAAAAGTAAGAAAATAATACAAGTATCTATCTAAACATACAAGTAAGAATATTTTTCCTTTCAAAAAGAAGATAAGAACAAAAGGTTCACCACGGTGGTGCCGGCGATGAGATCAGCGCGGTGATCGTGGCGATGAAGACGGGACGGGCGTGATGACCGCTAAACCTAGATAAATATTGAGGAAATGGAGCTTGGCGGTCGAGCTTGGAGAGGAGAAACCTTAAGTAGTGTGGCTCGGGCATTCCATCGAACACCTTGTGTGCATAGGAGGTGAGCTAGAGCACCACCAAGCCCTCTCCCCCTCGGCCAGAAAAATCAGAGCAGTGTGCCCTGCTCTTGCGTGAGGGGGTATATATAGGCACCACCATTAGCCCCGGTTGGTGGCATGAACCGGGACTAAAGGGAAGCCTTTGGTCCCGGTTCAAGCCACCAACCGGGACCAATAGTGGTGGGCCAGAGCCAGGCCCATTGGTCCGGTTCGTCCCACCAACCGGGACCAAAGGTCCGGACGAACGGGGCCAATGGCCCACGTGGCCTGCCGCCCCCCTGGGCTCACGAACCGGGACAAATAGCTCCATTGGTCCCGGTTCTGGATTGAACCGGGACTAATGGGCTGAACCGGCCTGGGCCATTGCCCCCTTTTCTACTAGTGAGCTATGCTCTTATGAAAGAAGAGAAAGAAATCTTCTTTGAATGCCTGCTCAGTATGAAGGTCCCGGTGGCTTCTCGTCGAATATAAAGGAATAATAAATATGCCGAGAAAAGTTCCGAACCTAAAGTCTCATGACTGCCGGTGATTATGACGCAACTGCTTCCGGTTGCATTGAGGGGGCTTCTACCGGAAAACGTCCGATTAGCCATTGTGAAGCTATGTGCATTCCTCAATGCAATATCTTAGAAGGTGATCGATCCAGAAATCGTACCAACGCTAAGGAGTGATGTTGCGCAATGCCTTGTCAGTTTCGAGCTGGTGTTCCCACCATCCTTCTTCAATATCATGACGCACGTCCTAGTTCATCTAGTCGACGAGATTGTCATTCTGGGGCCCGTATTTCTATTGAGAGGTTCATGGGAGTCCTAAAGAAATATGTTTGTAACCGCGCTAGGCCAGAAGGAAGCATCTCCATGGGCCATCAAGCAGAGGATGTCATCGGGTTTTGTGTTGACTTCATTCCTGGCCTTAAGAAGATAGGTCTCCCTAAATCGCGGTATGAGGGGAGACTGATCGAAAAAGGCACGCTTGGAAGGGACTCAATAATATGCAGGGACGGATATTCTTGGTCTCAAGCACACAACACAGTTCTCAGTAACTCTACATTGGTGACCCGTATGTCGATGAACGCAAGAACGATCTGCGCCCAAACACCGGAGCAGTGTGACGATCGGATTACATGTGAACACATCGGGACTTTCAGCAGTTGGTTGGAAACACGGCTCGAGGTGACAAAGACTGTTTGGGATGAACTGTACTTGTTGTCCGAGGGACCATCTTCGATTGTAATGATTTGGAAAGGATACGAGATAAATGGGAATACATTTTACACGATTGACCAAGATCAAAAGAGCACCAACCAGAACAGTGGTGTCCGCTTTGATGCAGCAACCGACAGGGGAAAGGACACATATTATGGTTACATAGTAGACATATGGGAACTTGACTACGGAGTAGATTTTAAGGTCCCTTTGTTTAAGTGCATGTATTTATAATTATCCTCACTATATTATGCAGATTGAAGATCGCCGAATTGAAGAAAAGACAAGTGGGTGATATTGGGTTCATTAACACATATCTCATAGATGCAACTGGAGGTTGAATTTCATGCCGAAAATACCGAGGCCAACTTGCTACAATCGTTTTCGTAATAAATGAACACAAGGATATAATACTCTTTCCTTACAACTTCAAGTGAGTGTTACTGTCTTGTGGCATATTCGGTTTCCCTTATTAGTCCAGGTTATAGTAATGTAATATTGATGAGTTATGCATGCGTGCGCAGGTACCACTATATTCTCCTAGAGATTAAGCTTGAGCAGGGAGTAGTAACTGTCTTAGACTCCAAAAGAAAAGATCCCAAGGAGTATGCGGACATGACTGAAATGCTCGAGAATTAAGTTAAATCGATCATTATCCACCATATCAGCAACTTTGTTCATTTCTTATATCAAGTAATTGTTTTCTTTGTATGGCAGGGTTTGGAGAAAATTCACCAAAAAAGCTCTGGGACTGCCGAAGAAGTTGCAATTTAGACACCCGAAAGTAAGTACTATAGTAGCATATTCCACACATCTCCTAGTGATTCAAGCGCTAGTTTCATCAATACCATTTAACATGCTTGCTAATTATCAGTTTGATTGACATCTATTTCTTGTAAAGTGGTTGTGGCAGGAACAAGGGAATGATTTCTGTGGATACTACATTTGCGAGTCCATCCGCCACACGACCTGTGAGCGGGGCTACTCTGACAAACAATATGAAGTGCGTAAATAACAATATTCACAATTTTATTTTATTACCACCATTTGTGTTGAGTTTCATTCATTCATATATATATGTATTGAACCCCTTCTTAAAATTAGATGTTTCGGATGCGGGATGAACTACTAGCACCAGATCGCCTGCGAGCAATTCAAGAGGAATTGGCGGCATTCTTTCTTGACCACGTGATCGCTGAAGACGGAGAATACTATGTGGACCACGCGTCCGTATGTTAGGAGATTAGTTTTGTAAAAGATAATTATTGTATATATGTAGACGGTAGTGTCGGATAGATATACGAGAACTTGTTGTCCGACCAATCTCTCGGAGAAGGAGACGTGATCGATATCACTTCCCTCTGTATGCATATATGTTCATGACGATCTTCTGTTTCCTTCGTTTGCTTACTAGCTAGCTAGCGTGTCTAGCTAGTCCTCTCTATACGTATGTATAGTACGTAGCGTCGACGAAGCACGGACAAAAGAGAAGACACTTCTCTATTAGTACCGACCAGGAGACATGGAGGCCCATCAGTCCCGGTTCTGGATTGAACCAGGACTAAGGGGCCAGGGTATTAGTACCGACCCTTTAGTCCCGGTTCATGAACCGGGACTAAAGGCCCTCACCAACCGGGTCAATAGGCCCCTTTTCTACTAGTGTACCCACATCATCAATCACATGCAGCCATCCAACTCAGCAAACCTGCCACTTCAGCAAAAGAATTCCACGGAAAAAAACATGGGATTTAATCCTATTCATTGCATGGAACAGTTGGCCAGCATCACGACAATTGGTCTTAACAAGCTTCTGTATGGTCCCTATTTGGGATTGAGCGATGATATACATACGGCATATTCGTGTCTGGTTTTTGTAAGATGATTCAAATATGTTGTCCATTGATTTCTTTGGATGGTGTAGGATAAAGACACATCATTTGATTTGAATTTTATTTTACCATTTGTGCCTTTGCCCCGCACACCTTGAACACTCTCAGTCCAGGCTAACAACACTTAGTGCTCTAGATGGATTCCACTATGAGTCTCTTTCACTTGGATATAAGATAGTGTATATCACTTTCGATTATACAATGTGATTTTGATAATTTTTCTGTACGCCACTAGCCCACCATCCATCCATGGGCGCAGCTCCAACATCAGCAAACCTGATGTCACCTGGAACCGGGCGGAAGATGTGAGACCCGAAAAATAACTTCAACTTATTTGCATGATTCAATCTTTAGACTATAAGTAATTTCAAAATTGAGAGGAAAATACAATGAGTTTATCTTTCGTAATGCAGAATAGTGAGGATCTTTGAAGATACTAAAAGATCGAAACTCAGGGCAGACTAGATGAGTCCATTAAGATCACAACACATTATTTCATTTGATTCTAACCTGTCCTGTGTACACTATCAACACCAATCAGGGCCCTTTTGTTGTGTGTTTATTTTTGCTGTAATCAAAGTACTCTATGATCTTCAGAGAACTAACTCTTACAGGTTGTTTATTTGTGCTATAAAAGTAGTACTCTGATATTCAGAGTTCCAACTATGAAAGAAATTCAGAAGCATTTGTCTGTAACACTTGACCTTGGTAAACTAAAACATCCAAACAACGGAAAGACTATTATCAACAAGAAACTTCAGAAAATTTCTTCAAGTCACGATAATATTTCCTAATTAATTCACACCCATGTTTTCCTAAAAAAGATGGATGTATGTTCCTTTCTTGATTCTTTTCTGGGTTATTGGTTTTCTTCTTTCGATTTTGAGTGATTATGTTTAGACAAGGTCTTATATTGTTGTGTTATGCTTATCTTGCAACTATTTATTTTGTACATATTTGTTGAGCCCTATTTTCGTGTCCACTAATAAGAAAGTCAAATTTGTCAGCACTAACCATGTTTACTTCTCCATTTCCCGGTTCTAGGTCTTGCTACCACGGCCGGACAAAGCAACTAGGTAGACCAAGGTATCTCTCCAAGTAAACTAACTCATTTCTATTTCCCAATTTTCTTCTAGATGTGCAAACATTCACTTGGTGTTATCGAAACTCGGTTTTAATGGTATTGTCTGGCTCATAATTGTGTTATTTCCTATAACCTTTCCCTGCCTAACATACTTCATGCAAGTATGATATTAGGACACAATGGTGTCAAACTCCACATGTTTTGTGCTGATGGATATAAGATCTTAGCTCCTTTTTGGTGCAATTATTCTATGGCCTTTATCATCAAAGCTATACTCTGTATGCCCTAATATATGAAAGATTTCACTCATTTTGTTTTGAGTGATCCACATCAGTACTTTCTTTATCAATTGAGTGTTCTTTTAATATGATTCTTCTAAGACATCAATGTCAACCTTTCTGTGCTAATGAAGGAAATATGCCCTAGAGGCAATAATAAAGTTATTATTTATTTCCTTATATCATGATAAATGTTTATTATTCATGCTAGAATTGTATTAACGGAAACATAATACATGTGTGAATACATAGACAAACATATAGTCACTAGTATGCCTCTACTTGACTAGCTCATTAATCAAAGATGGTTATGTTTCCTAACCATAGACATGTGTTGTCATTTGATTAATGGGATCACATCATTAGGAGAATGATGTGATTGACATGACCCATTCCGTTAGTCTAGCACTTGATCGTTTAGTATATTGCTATTGCTTTCTTCATGACTTATACATGTTCCTGTAACTATGAGATTATGCAACTCCTGTTTACGGAGGAACACTTTGGTGCTACCAAGCGTCCTGGCGTAATCGGGTGATTATAAAGGAGTACTACAGGTGTCTCCAAAGGTACATGTTGGGTTGGCGTATTTGAGATTAGGTTTTGTTACTCCGATTATCGGAGAGGTATCTCTAGGCCTTCTCGGTAATACACATCACATAAGCCTTGCAAGCATTGCAACTAATAAGTTAGTTGTGAGATGATGTATTACGGAACGAGTAAAGAGACTTGCCGATAACGAGATTGAACTAGGTATTGGATACCGACGATCGAATCTCGGGTAAGTAACATACCGATGACAAAGGGAACAACATTATGTCGTTATGCGGTTTGACCGATAAAGATCTTGAAGAATATGTAGGAACCAATATGGGCATCCAGGTTCCGCTATTGGTTATTGACCGAGAATAGTTCTAGGTCATGTCTACATAGTTCTCGAACCCGTAGGGTCCGCACGCTAACGTTACGATGACAGTTTATTATGAGTTTATAAGTTTTGATGTACGAAGTTTGTTCGAGTCCGGATGTGATCACGGACATGACGAGGAGTCTCGAAATGGTCGAGACATAAAGATTGATATATTGGAAGCCTATATTTGGATATCGGAAAGGTTCGGATGAAATCGAATTTTCCGAACACCGGGGTTACGGAACCCTCCGGGGTTGTTGGGCCTTAATGGGCCATAAGGGAGAAGAGGAGGGCGGCGGGGGCAGGCGCGCCCCCCCTAGTCCGAATAGGACAAGGAGAGGCGGCGCCCCTTCCTCTTTCCCTCCCCTTTCCTTCTCCAACAAGGCAAGAGGGGAGTCCTACTCCGGTGGGAGTAGGACTCCTCGAGGCACCCTAGGAGGGCGGCCGCACCTCCCCTCCCTCCTTTATATACGGGGCAGGAGGGCACCCCATAACACACAAGTTGATCTACGTGATCGTTCCTTAGCCGTGTGCGGTGCCCCCCTCCACCATATTCCACCTTGGTCATATCGTCGCGGAGCTTAGGCGAAGCCCTGCACCGTGAAGCATCATCATCGTACCACGCCGTCGTCTTGTGGAACTCATCCCGACACTTTGCTGGATCGAGTCCGGGATCGTCATCGAGCTGAGCGTGTGCTGAACTCGGAGGTGCCGTGCGTTCGGTACTTGGATCGGTCGGATCGTGAAGACGTCGACTACATCAACAGCGTTGTTATAACGCTTCCGCTTCACGGTCTCACGAGTGCGTGGACATACACTCTCCCCTCTCGTTGCTATGCCATCACCATGATCTTGCGTGTGCGTAGGAAATTTTTGAAATTCTACGTTCCCCAACAATGGCATCGAGCCAGGTTTTATGCGTTGATGTCATATGCACGAGTAGAACACAAGTGAGTTGTGGGCGATATAAGTCATACTGCTTACCAGCATGTCATACTTTGGTTCAGCGGTATTGTGAGATGAAGCGGCCCGGACCGACATTACGCGTACGCTTACGCGAGACTGGTTTCACCGCTTCAAGCACTCGTTGCTTAAAGGTGACCGGCGGGTGTCTGTCTCTCTCACTTTACTTGAACCGAGTATGGCTACGCCCGGTCCTTGCGAAGGTTAAAACAGCACCAACTTGGCAAACTATCGTTGTGGTTTTGATGCGTAGGTAAGAACGGTTCTTGCTCAGCCCGTAGCAGCCACGTAAAACTTGCAACAACAAAGTAGAGGACGTCTAACTTGTTTTTGTAGGGCATGTTGTGATGTGATATGGTCAAGACGTGATGCTATATTTTATTGTATGAGATGATCATGTTTTGTAACCGAGTTATCGGCAACTGGCAGGAGCCATATGGTTGTCGCTTTATTGTATGAAATGCAAACGCCATGTAATTGCTTTACTTTATCACTAAGCAGTAGCGATAGTCGTAGAAGCAATAGTTGGCGAGACGACAACAATGCTACGATGGAGATCAAGGTGTCGCGCCGGTGACGATGGTGATCACGACGGTGCTTCGAGATGGAGATCACAAGCACAAGATGATGATGGCCATATCATATCACTTATATTGATTGCATGTGATGTTTATCCTTTATGCATCTTATCTTGCTTTGATTGACGGTAGCATTATAAGATGATCTCTCACTAAATATCAAGAAGTGTTCTCCTGAGTATGCACCGTTGCGAAAGTTCTTCGTCTTTGAGACACCACATGATGATCGGGTGTGATAGGCTCTACGTTCAAATACAACGGTGCAAAACAGTTGCACACGCGAATACTCAGGTCAAACTTGACGAGCCTAGCATATACAGATATGGCCTCGAACACGGAGACCGAAGGTCGAACGTGAATCATATAGTAGATATGATCAACATAGTGATGTTCACCATTGAAACTACTCCATCTCACGTGATGATCGGACATGGTTTAGTTGATTTGGATCACGTAATCACTTAGATAACTAGAGAGATGTCTATCTAAGTGGGAGTTCTTTAGTAATATGATTAATTGAACTTAAATTTATCATGAACTTAGTACCGATAGTATTTTGCTTGTCTATGTTTCTTTGTAGATAGATGGCTCGTGCTGTTGTTCCGTTGAATTTTAATGCGTTCCTTGAGAAATCAAAGTTGAAAGATGATGGTAGCAATTACACGGACTGGGTCCGTAACCTGAGGATTATCCTCATTGCTGCACAGAAGAATTACGTCCTATAAGCACCGCTGGGTGCCAGGCCTGCTGCTGATGCAACTGACGATGTTAAGAACGTCTGGCAGAGCAAAGCTGATGACTACTCGATAGTTCAGTGTGCCATGCTTTACGGCTTAGAACCGGGCCTTCAACGACGTTTTGAACGTCATGGAGCATATGAGATGTTCCAGGAGTTGAAGTTAATATTTCAAGCAAATGCCCGGATTGAGAGATATGAAGTCTCCAATAAGTTCTATAGCTGCAAGATGGAGGAAAATAGTTCTGTCAGTGAACACATACTCAAAATGTCTGGGTATAATAATCACTTGATTCAAGCGGGAGTTAATCTTCACGATGATAGTGTCATTGACAGAATTCTTCAATCACTTCCACCAAGCTACAAGAGCTTCGTGATGAACTATAATATGCAAGGGATGGACAAGTCTATTCCGAGCTCTTCGCAATGCTAAAAGCCGCGGAGGTAGAAATCAAAAAGGAGCATCAAGTGTTGATGGTTAACAAGACCACCAGTTTCAAGAAAAAGGGCAAAGGGAAGAAGAAGGGGAACTTCAAGAAGAATAGCAAACAAGTTGCTGCTCAAGAGAATAAACCCAAGTCTGGACCTAAGCCTGAAACTAAGTGCTTCTACTGCAAGCAGACTGGACAATGGAAGCGGAACTGCCCCAAGTATTTGGCGGATAAGAAGGATGGCAAGGTGAACAAAGGTATATGTGATATACATGTTATTGATGTGTACCTTACTAATACTCGCAGTAGTACCTTGGTATTTGATCTGGTTCTTTTGCTAATATTTGCAACTCGAAACAGGAACTACGGATTAGCGAAGATTGGCTAAGGGCGAGGTGACGATCGCGTGGGAAATGGTTCCAAAGTCGATGTGATCGCGGTCGGCACGCTACCTCTACATCTACCATCGGGATTAGTTTTAGACCTAAATAATTGTTATTTGGTGCCAGCGTTAAGCATGAACATTATATATGGATCTTGTTTGATGCGAGGCGGTTATTCATTTAAGTCGAGAATAATGGTTGTTCTATTTATATGAATAATATCTTTTATGGTCATGCACCCTTGAAGAGTGGTCTATTTTATTGAATCTCGATAGTAGTAATACACATATTCATAGTGTTGAAACCAAAAGATACAGAGTTAATAATGATAATGCAACTTATTTGTGGCACTGCCGTTTGGGTCATATCGGTGTAAACGCATGAAGAAACTCCATCTTGATGGACTTTTGGAATCACTTGATTATGAATCACTTGGTACTTCCCGAACCGTGCCTCATGGGCAAGATGACTAAAACGCCGTTCTCCGGAACTATGGAGCGAGCAAAGGATTTGTTGGAAATCATACATACTGATGTTTGTGGTCCAATGAATGTTGAGGCCTTGGCGGTATCGTTATTTTATCACCTTCACAGATGATTTGAGCAGATATGGGTATATCTACTTGATGAAACATAAGTCTGAAACATTTGAAAAGTTCAAGGAATTTCAGAGTGAAGTGGAAAATCATCGTAACAAGAAAATAAAATTTCTACGATCTGATCGTGGAGGAGAATATTTGAGTTCTGAGTTTGGTTTGCATTTGAAACAATGCGGAATAGTTTCAGTAGCTCACGCCACCGGAACACCACAACGAAATGGTGTGTGTCGAACGTCGAATCGTACTTTACTAGATATGGTGCGATCTATGATGTCTCTTACTGATTTACCGCTATCGTTTTGGGGTTATGCTTTAGAGACGGCCGCATTCACGTTAAATAGGGCACCATCAAAATCCGTTGAAACGACACCTTATGAACTATGGTTTAGCAAGAAACCAAAGTTGTCGTATCTTAAAGTTTGGGGCTGCGATGCTTATGTGAAGAAACTTCAACTAGATAAGCTCGAAACTAAATCAGAGAAATGTGTCTTCATAGGATACCCAAAAGAGATTATTGGGTACACCTTCTATCACAGATCTGAGGGCAAGATTTTCGTTGCTAAATTCGGATCCTTTCTAGAAAAGAGTTTCTCTCGAAAGAAGTGAGTGGGAGGAAAGTAGAACTTGATGAGATAAGCGTATCTGCTCCCTTATTGGAAAATAGTTCATCACAAGAACCGGTTCTGTGACAACTACACCAATAAGTGAGGAAGCTAATGATATTGATCATGAAACTTCAGATCAAGTTTCTACTTGAACTCACGAGGTCAACTAGAGTAAGATCCGCACTGAGTGGTACGGTAATCCTATTCGGAAGTCATGTTACTTGACCATGGCGAACCTACAAACTATGAAGAAGCGATGGTGAGCCCAGATTCGCAAAAAGGCTGGAAGCCATGAAATCTGAGATGGGATCCATGTATGAGAACAAAGTATGGACTTTGGTTGACTTGCCCGATGATCGGCAAGCCATTGAGAATAAATGGATCTTTAAGAAGAAGACCGACGCTGATGGTAATGTAGCTGTCTATAAAGCTCGACTTGTTGCGAAAGGTTTTCGACAAGTTCAAGGGTTGACTACGATGAGACTTTCTCACCCGAAGCGATGCTTAAGTCTGTCGAATCATGTTAGCAATTGCTGCATTTTATGATTATGAAATTTGGCAAATGGATGTAAAACTGCATTCTTGAATGGATTTCTAGAAGAAGAGTTGTATATGATGCAACCAGAAGGTTTTGTTGATCCAAAAGGTGCTAACAAAGTGTGCAAGCTCCAGCGATCAATTTATGGTGCAGTGCAAGCCTCTCGGAGTTGGAATAAGCGCTTTGATAGTGTGATCAAAGCATATGGTTTTATCTGAGACTTTTGGAGAAGCTGTATTTACAAGAAAGTGAGTGGGAGCTCTGTAGCATTTACGATATTATATGTGGACGACATATTATTGATTGGAAATGATATAGAATTTCTGGATAGCATAAAAGGATACTTGAATAAAAGTTTTTCAATGAAAGACCTCGGTGAAGCTGCTTACATATTGGGCATCAAGATCTATAGAGATAGATCAAGGCGCTTAATTGGACTTTCACAAAGCACATACCTTGATAAAGTTTTGAAAAAGTTCAAAATGGATCGAGGCAAAGAAAGGTTTTTACCTGTATTACAAGGTGTGAAATTGAGTCGGACTCAATGCCCGACCACAGCAGAAGATAGAGAGAAAATGAAAGATGTTCCTATGCTTCAGCCATAGGCTCTATCATGTATGCAATGCTGTGTACCAGACTTGACGTATGCTTAGCAATAAGCTTGGCAGGAAGGTACCAAAGTAATCCAGAGTGGATCTTTGGACAGCGGTCAAGAACATCTGAAATACGAAAAGGACTAAGGATATGTTTCTCGATATGGAGGTGACAAAGAGCTAGTCGTAAATGGTTACGTTGATGCAAGCTTTGACACTGATCCGGACGATTCTAAATCGCAAACCGGATCGTGTTTTTATTAAGCGGTGGAGCTGTCGGTTGGTGCAGTTCTAAAAAAAGCGTCGTGGCGGGATCTACATGTGAAGCGGAGTACATAGCTGCTTGGAAGCAGCAAATGAAGGAGTCTGGATGAAAGAGTTCATTTCGATCTAGGTGTCATACCTAGTGCATCGGGACCAATGAAGATCTTCGTGACAATCTTGGTGCAACTGCCTTAGCAAAGGAATCCAGATTTCACAAGAGGACCAAGCATATCAAGAGATGCTTCAATTCCATTCGGGACCAAATCCAAGTGGGAGACATAGATATTTGCAAGATACATACGGATCTGAATGTTGCAGACCCGTTGACTAAGCCTCTTCCACGAGCAAAACATGATCAGCACCAAGACTCCATGGGTGTTAGAATCATTCTTGTGTAATCTAGATTATTGACTCTAGTGCAAGTGGGAGACTGAAGGAAATATGCCCTAGAGGCAATAATAAAGTTATTATTTATTTCCTTATATCATGATAAATGTTTATTATTCATGCTAGAATTGTATTAACCGGAAACATAATACATGTGTGAATACATAGACAAACATATAGTCACTAGTATGCCTCTACTTGACTAGCTCATTAATCAAAGATGGTTATGTTTCCTAACCATAGACATGTGTTGTCATTTGATTAATGGGATCACATCATTAGGAGAATGATGTGATTGACATGACCCATTCCGTTAGCCTAGCACTTGATCGTTTAGTATATTGCTATTGCTTTCTTCATGACTTATACATGTTCCTGTAACTATGAGATTATGCAACTCCGTTTATCGGAGGAACACTTTGGTGCTACCAAGCGTCACAACGAATCGGGTGATTATAAAGGAGTACTACAGGTGTCTCCAAAGGTACATGTTGGGTTGGCGTATTTGAGATTAGGTTTTGTCACTCCGATTGTCGGAGAGGTATCTCTAGGCCTTCTCGGTAATACACATCACATAAGCCTTGCAAGCATTGCAACTAATAAGTTAGTTGTGAGATGATGTTTACGGAACGAGTAAAGAGACTTGCCGTAACGAGATTGAACTAGGTATTGGATACCGACGATCGAATCTCGGGTAAGTAACATACCGATGACAAAGGAACAACGATGTCGTTATGCGGTTTGACCGATAAAGATCTTCGAAGAATATGTAGGAACCAATATGGGCATCCAGGTTCCGCTATTGGTTATTGACCGAGAATAGTTCTAGGTCATGTCTACATAGTTCTCGAACCCGTAGGGTCTGCACGCTTAACGTTACGATGACAGTTTATTATGAGTTTATAAGTTTTGATGTACCGAAGTTTGTTTGGAGTCCCGGATGTGATCAAGGACATGACGAGGAGTCTCAAAATGGTCGAGACATAAAGATTGATATATTGGAAGCCTATATTTGGATATCGGAAAGGTTCGGATGAAATCGGAATTTTCCGGAACACCGGGGTTACGGAACCCTCCCGGGGGTTGTTGGGCCTTAATGGGCCATAAGGGAGAAGAGGAGGGCCGGCCAGGGCAGGCCGCGCGCCCCCTCCTCCCCTAGTCCGAATAGGACAAGGAGAGGCGGCGCCCCTTCCTCTTTCCCCCCCCTTCCTTCTCCAACAAGGCAAGGGGGAGTCCTACTCGGTGGGAGTAGGACTCCTCCAGCGCACCCTAGGAGGGCCGGCCGCACCTCCCCTCCCTCCTTTATATATGGGGCAGGGGCACCCCATAACACACAAGTTGATCTACGTGATCGTTCCTTAGCCGTGTGCGGTGCCCCCCTCCACCATATTCCACCTCGGTCATATCGTCGCGGAGCTTTGGCGAAGCCCTGCGCCGGTGAAGCATCATCATCGTCACCACACCGTCGTCTTGTGGAACTCATCCCGACACTTTGCTGGATCGAGTCCGGGATCGTCATCGAGCTGAGCGTGTGCTGAACTCGGAGGTGCCGTGCGTTCGGTACTTGGATCGGTCGGATCGTGAAGGCGTCGACTACATCAACAGCGTTGTTATAACGCTTCGCCACGGTCTCACGAGGGTGCGTTGACATACACTCTCCCCTCTCGTTGCTATGCCATCACCATGATCTTGCGTGTGCGTTGGATTTTTTTTGAAATTGCTACGTTCCCCAACAGCTAATATGTGTCACTCCGGTAATTTTCACACTACATGTTTTCATTTGTTGTATCCTTCTACATCGGTGTTAAGTTCCGCCGCAACGTGCGGGGTATCCTCTAGTAAAACAAAATACATCACAACACTTGTCTCCCTGCAGCCAACACGTTGTACAGACAGAGCAGCTCTGACATGCTGCATTTGGTTAAGCCATGTTGCTACTCACATGAAACAAAACTCAACCCGACCACCAGCGTTTACCAAGGTAGAAATAGAAATACACAACAGACCGAAATCTGTTGAACTTGCAAAATCAATTGGCCCTGCAAGTGTTCCAGATGCTTTTTATGATGATTGTAAGGCAAGAGGACGTGGCATAGCAATTAATCTCTTTCTTACATGAAGTTGTCAAGTCCTTTTGTCTTGATACCTGTTTTTTCCTATTTTCTTCTACTTCAGGTCGCGCCTAGGCCTGCCCATTGCGGAACCGGTCCTTTTACCACTATTTCTTTTAGTTTTTCTTATTCTTTTTTTTCATTTCTCATTTCTTTTTTATTTTTTAAAAGGCCCACACTTACAAAATTTTGTTCAAAATTTCAAAAAATGTCCAGTTTTTAATTTTATTTTCATAAAGTACAAATATTTGCATTTTAAAATAAATATACAAATATGTCAAAAATGTTAGTTTGAATAGAAAAATACTCACATCGATACAATTAAATTTTTGCATATCTATTAAGTAGAAAAATTGCTCATTTATTTTTCATTAAAAGAATGTCCATTTCTTGTTTGTTTAAATAGAAAAATGCTCATATAAAAAATCAAACACTTTTAAAAGTTCTGAACATCTATTAAATAAAAAAAATTGAAGTGAAAACATATCAATTAGCGACAGGTTTATTGTTTGTTTTTGGTTTCTTTCTCATTCTTGTTTTTTTGTTTATTTCTTTTTTGTCATTTTTCTTATAAAAAATGCTCATATCAATATAATGGACCCACTTTTTGCCAGCATGTAAGCATGCTGATGGCAGACCTCCATGCTAAATTTGAAGAAATTCGGACACAAATAGCAACGTTGTGTCAAGTTCGGTTAGTGTTTTGTGGATTTCATCGGAAAACCCCCAAAAATGCATAAAACAAAATTTATCATGAATGCTTGTCATGATGGTGCTACTGTGTGCAAGAAATTTGGGTCCATTTTATGATGTGAAGAAAGTGCATCCATATTTTCCCTACCGGCCTACCTGAACCACCACCTTTGAATATGGTGTGCTTCTTCTCGTGCACGAAATGACACCATTTTTTTCCAGCACATGGGCATGCTTATGGTAGGTCCCCATGCAAAATTTGAAGCAATTCAGACACCGAATGCAAGTTGCGTCACGTTCGACTAGTGTTTTTGGGTTTTTCACTTGGAAAACTCTAGAAAATGCATAGAATGTCAGAAACTCGATGAAATTTATCATAGATGCTTGTCATGGTAATGCTAGTGTGTGGGAAAATGTTGGTTCCATTTTATTGATGTGAAAAAAATGTGCATCCAGAGTAGCCTTGCCGGCCGACCTGAACCATCACCTTTAAACATGGTATGCTTCTTGCCATGCATAAAATGATAACAAATTTTGCTAGCATGTGGGCATGGTCATAGTAGGCCTCTATGCAAAAATTGAAGGAATTCGGACACCCAACGCATGCAATGGCATGTTTAGCTAGTGTTTTGGGGGGGGGGGGTCAGCGGGAAAACCATAGAAAATACGTAAAATGTTTGAACTCTATGATGTTTATCATGGATGTTTTGCATGGTGATGCTAGTGCGTGAAAAAAAATTGGGTTCATTTTATTGATGTGAAAAAAAGTGCATGCGGTCTTGCCCAACTGGCCTTCCCGAGCCACTATCTTTGAACATGGTGTTCTTCTTGCCGTGCATGAAATGACACCAAACTTTGCCAGCATCTGGGCCCCACCACGCCTCGCGCCTGCGGTGTTTTCGCCAAACGGTCTTTGCCATGCTCATGACAGGTATCCATGCAAAAATTGAAGGAATTATGATACGACTAGTAGAAAACAAGGCTTTCGTTCGGGCCAGATAAGTCCATTAGTCCTGGTTCAGTCACGAACTAGGACCCACGGGGGCATTGGTCCCGGTTCGTGAGGCCAGGGGGCCTGCCGGGCCTCGTGGGGGCATTGGTCCTGGTTCGTCTGGCCCCATTGGTCCCGGTTGGTGGGACGAACCGGGCCAATGGGCCTCGCTCCTGGCCCATCACCATTGGTTCCGGTTGGTGGCCCAATCCGGGAACCAAAGGGTTGTCGTTAGTACCGGTTCAAGCCATGAACCGGGACCAATGAACCAGCCAGGGGAGAGGGCATTTGTGTGTAAAACATTTAAAGCAAAAAGATTTTTCATAAAATAAATAAAAAAGCAAAAAATAAAAGAAAATACATAAGTAGAAACAAAATAAAATAAGTAAGTAGAAACAAAATAAACTTTAATAAAGTAAAATAAATGAACTATAATAAAATAAAAATATAGCAACTGTAAGTAGAAACAAAATAAAATAAATAAAGCATAAAAGAAAGAAAATAAATAAGTAGAAACAAAATAAACTTTAATAAATAAGTAAAAACAAAATAAACTTTTATAAAACCTCTAGTATTATTGAAACTAAAATTATATGAAATTTATGCAACTAAAATTATCACAGTATTTTCTGTTCAAACCATTAAAAGAAAAAGAATTTTCATAAAGTTTTTGTTAGAAACTTTAATAGAAAAAGAATTATCATAAAGTATTTTTTGTTAGAAACTAAAATAACAAAATATTTTTTGAATATAATGATAAAACACAATAATATTAAATAGCAGGAAAAAGAATCACTCAAAATCTATTTTTATAGTAAAGCTATTCAAAAACTAGTGATTCACACAAATTTCCAAAAATTCAAATTTAAACTATTCAAATTAGAAAACAAATGGCACTAACAGAAACTTTATAATTTTTATTACCTAAAAGCAAAAAGAATCACTGAAAAACCAGTAAGTATTTTGCTGTAAGTAGAAACAAAATAAAATAAACAAAGCAAAAAATAAAACAAAATAAATAAGAAAAAGTGCCACCTAAAGGGCCACCACGCCCTGAATACGACCAGAAACCTAACAATGGGCGAGGATTCAGGCCCGCAGAGGCCCAAGAGGCCTGAGCACACAAAGGATGATTAATTAGGCCCGAAAGCCTGCAATTGAGAGGAGCTCGAGAGGGTTGGCGCAACAGCGCTTATAAACCGCTCTCGAGCTCTCTTAACTAGCGAGGTGGGAATAAACTTTGGCCGCGACGCGAGCAGCAATTGGCCTTTGGTCCCGGTAGATGGCACCAACCGGGACTAAACGGTGGCATTGGTCCCTGTTGGTGCCACGAACCGGGACCAATGCCCCCCCCCCCTTAGTCCCGATTGGTGCCACCAAGGGACCAAAGCCCTCGCTTCCGCCTTTTGGGCTACTGAAAAGAGGCTTTTGGTCGGTTGGTGGCACCAACCGACTAAAAATGCATTGGTCCCGGTTGGTTCCATGAACCGGGACCAATGCTCATTGTATATAAGCAAGACTTGTGAAAATTTTCACTTCTCATCTCGCAGTTGCCGCCCGATGACGCCTCTAGGCCGCCCCTGCTCGCCGTCGCCGTCGCCGCCCGCAGCTCGTCGAGTCGCCTGCGCCCGACACCACGCCCTGCGCCCGACGCCGATGCCCTGCTCCTCATCGCTGCCCTGCCTCCTCGTCGCCATCGCCGCGCCAGACCGACGCCGCCGCCCAGCGCCTGCACCGACGCCATCGCAGCGTCCGAGCCCGCTGTGAGTGCCACCCGATCTCCTCCTCCACCTCCTGTCTTGGCTGCCGTCGCCGCCGTGCACTGCCGCCTGCCCTGCCCCACGCTGCCGCCTGTCATCTGTCTCTGCCTTGGCCCCAGCGCCGCCTTCTTCCTCTGCCGCCCCAGCCCTGCAAATTTGATATTTTTTGTCATATATATGTATTTTTTGTCAAGTTATATGTATATGTGTATATATGTGTGTATGTGTATAAATGTGTGTATGTGTGTGTATATATATGTATTTTTTGTCAATTCATATTTAGAAGAAGGAATAAGAGGAAGAAGGAGAGGAAGAAAGGAGAAGAAGAAAGGAGAAGAAGAGGAGAAATAAATAAGAAGATAAAAAAAGAAAAAAAAAGAGAAGAAGAAGAAAGGAATAGAAGAGAAGAAAAAAAATAGAGTAATTTCTATTTTTTTCTTCTTCGCCTCTATTCCTTTCTTCTTCTCCTCTTTTTTTCTTATTTTTTTTCTTCGATCTTCTCCTCTCTCTATTCATTTCTTCTTCTCCTCTTTTTTTTTCTTCTTCTTCCTCTTCTTATTTTTTATCGAGTATGTCGTTGTCGATATACCACCTCCCCGATAACTTTGACATGAGGGGGGGGGGGTGGGGTGGGGGGTCGATATACCACCTCCCCGATAACTTCGACATGAGGAGGGGGGAGGGGGTCGAGAGTTCGAGGGTCGTCGAGGGTTCGAGGGGCCGAGGGTTCGAGGGTTCTATGGTCGAGGGTTCGAGGGTCGAGGGTCGAGGGTTCTAGAATATGCAAAAGTTAGAATTTTTAATGTTAACTACTCATACATGAGGGGGGGGGGGGAGGAGTCCCCCTCTGGTTCCTAACTCTCTCGGGAATTCAACATGAGGGGGGAGGGGGTCGATATATCCCCTCCCAGATAACTTCGACATGACGGGGGGTCGATATACCCCCTCCCCGATTACATTATTTTCCATGTATGTATGTTGTCATTGTCGATATACCCCCGCCTTTAGCAAGTTAAAAGAGTGTTGTCGTCGAGGCCACCCCAAACACTTTACGCGTTGCCGAGGCCACCCCAAACCCTAGAGAAGCGTTGTGAATAGCTATAGCTAGGTCTACGTTTGCCACTAATATATCCATATGTCATGTTTGTATAATAATTGCCATGTTGTAATTTTTGCAGAAACTATGGAGCACGACCGAGACGAGGAAGCAGAAGGGGTGTTGGGGGACATAATCGCAGCCGGACCTGATGTCATGTCGTATCTCAACGAAAGCGATGGTCTGGAAGGAGAGGGTGAAGAAGCAGGCTACGGTCCTCGAACAACATAGGAGACCGTGACCGATGACGGAATGTCGGTGTAAGAAGGAGGCCGTGATGACGGCTCCGGTGACCGAACAAAGTCCGGCCAGGTTTATATATTAATTAAACTTGTGCTGACTATAGCTAATTGATGCATTCATTGTTTTGGTATCTACACACATTAACTCTCATCTTTCTTCTTATTTCTGGACCTCCGGATCAAGCACAACTTCGGTAAAGAGATGAGGCCCGAAGAAAAAGTTGCGATCAAATGAAAGGTTCACAATCACAGCAATCGCGCGTGATGGCCAACCGATTGAACGCCTCCGGACCAAGGAGGCATTTACTGCTTAGTGCGGGGTTCTTGTTAGGGACATGATCCCGATCAGCATAGAGCTATGGAATCAGCCTAAGGATGAAGAGCTTCAAGTTTATTTTGTCGAAGATAGACAGAAAGCTGATCTTTGGAAAGCGCTGAAGGTAAATTTCACCCTACCGGAAGAGGGCGATCCGGAGAATCCAGTTAAAGAGCCATTGATCGAGTCCTTTGCTCTCAAGAAGATGGTAGATCTATACAGGAAGTGGAAGAATGACCTGAAAGCAAAGTTTGTCGACCAAAAAAAGACACCAGAATTCATCAGCCAGTACGAGAAGCTCAGAGATCAATGGGACACATTTGTGGCCAACAAGACATCGGAGAGGAGTAAGAAGATGTCAGCCATAAAGAAGATAAATGCTGCGAAGAAGGAGCATCACCATCGCACGGGGTCAGGTGGCTACCTCAAAGCCCGACCATTGTGGGCCAAGGCTGAGAACGACCTGCTTGATAAAGGGGTCGAACCAGATACATTGAACTGGCTAGACCATTGCCAGACTTGGTTCTTCGGGGTTGGCGGAACCTTGGACCCTCTAACAGGGAAGTGCGAGTGGACGAGGGAGCAACTGCGAATACCCCTCACAAAGCATCAACACTATATTAACGCAGCACAGGAAGGGACGTTCGTTCCAGACAGAGAGAAGGACGAGCTCACAATGGCCCTCGGGAATCCTGAGCACCCTGGACGGACACAAGGCACGCCAGGCTCCATTCCGTGGAAGGATGGGTTTCCGGACGCAGGCGGTTACAAATGCCAAGAGAGGAGGAGGAAGGTGGGGCAGAGCAAACTGCAGGAGTTGCACTCAAGGGTACAGAAGCTAGAAGAACGAGATGCAGTTCGAAGCAAGCGACCTGCCGAAGCTACCCCCGAAGCTACCCCGCCATCTCAGCGGAGAAGCAGCGTGGCTTCCACTGAGCAGCTTCACCTGGAGCCTATCTTCATGGCTCCTGCTAGCTACCCCATGGATGCTATCACAGAGTCTCAACATTGCCACCTTATGACGCAATGGGAGAAGTACAAAGTCAAGGTGGCTGTCGGCTCTGTTCGACCTCCTGAACCCGGCGCAACTTTTCACTGCCGTCCAATTCCAGAAGGATATGCTAGGGTGACGGTGGAAGAAATAACAGAGGGATTTGAGGAGCTCGTGCTTGACCACCCTACCGGTGAAGGGAAGACTCGACTGGGTTCTGCTTTGAAGACTCCATGCCTATGGAGGAAGGAGCTCATCAACCTTCCGAACTGGACGCCTCCACCTCCTCCTCCTCCTCCTCCGGCGAGTCAGGGCACTCCGCCTCCTCCTCCGCCTGCTCCTCCGGCGAGTGATCAGGGCACTCCGGCTCCTTCTCCGACGCGTGGTGGCACTCTGCCTCCTCCTCTGCCTGCTCCTCCGGCGAGTGGTCAGGGCACTCCGCCTCCTTCTCCGGCGCGTGGCAGCACTCCGCCTCCTTCTCTGTGACACTCCAAAAATTTTGATTTGGTTTTTTTTATTTGAAGGAGGCTATTTAAAATCTTTCTAAGAGGGCTCTCCTTCTCAAAATTTTCTCTGATGTCAAAAATTTTATTTTTGGGTCATCCTCAACCTTGATGTTTGGTATTGATGGCTTTTCATTGGTGTTGACTCATCACAATTTATTTTTGAAAATTTTCAATTAAAAATCCTATGGGTTTTGATTTATCCTCTTTATTCAAACCATTCTCTTTTACCATGCCTCATGTTAAAAAATTTCTTCCAAAACCCCTCCCTCCACTTTGGGTCAAGTCAAATATCCAATTCTAGCAAGTTCAACCCATTTTTTATTTCTATTCCATTTATTTTATCCCCAAAACCATTTCTGTCTTTTATTTTGGACCTAGGTGATTTACAAAGGAAGTACCTGATTTCTTTTGAGTCTTGATCCCAAACCAACTCCTCCAACTAGTCCCTAGCACCCCCAACCTAGATCCATCAAGATCCACTCTTCCACAGTTCAAAATTTTTAAGTTTTGCTCACTACAAGTTTGGATCAGATTTGTCATTTTTGGTGAAATTCAATATTTTTCTTCTCCAAAAATTCTGGGATAAATCACGCAGCCCCCAGGTGCATTGAGAGGTCACCTCACCAAAGATCAGCGCTAGAAAATTTCTCCACATGCCAAAATCATTTCATCAAGCACCTGTCATGCACTGTTGCTGTTCAAATTCAGAAAGTTCAGACTTTCAGTGTTGCTGTTTCGCTGTCAGTATCGTTTTCTTCAGAGCACGGCGTCGATCTCGCCAATAACTGCAGTGGCTCCTTTCTCCCTGTTCCCCCTCCTTATCCAGAGCGTCGCATGGTCATTTGGACGGGCACCATCGTCGGTGGTGATGTGTCCCGCCGACGCCGGCAGCTTCTGCGGTGGCAGAGCCACCCGTGGCGGCCAGCAGGGATCAGCACTAGCTTTCGGCGCCATCCAGCACCGCCCAAGCCACCCGAGGCCTCCGCGTGGCTGTCTGCTTGCCTGTGCACGCTGCGGCACCGGTGCCGTGGCCTGAGCAGCGCAGAGCGTGCTCCCTACCGCCGACGAGCTCCGTTCACCTTTCAGTGGGGAACTTGGAGTATCAACCAAGGCAGGCCAAACTTAGCACATGAACGGAACCATTAGACCCTCACGGTGATGCCTAGCCCCCTAAACCACCTGACCGACCACTGCCCCGCCATAATCGTCACCGGAGTTATCCCGTTCGTGGCCACCACCTCGGACCAGCTATAAAAGGAGACCTCGGGCTCGTTCTCGACCCCGCACCACACCTCCACCTCACCAGAGCCCCGCCTAGCCGCTAGGAGGACCCCGAGGAGGTCTCCTTCCCTGACTCCGGCCGCCCCAATCCGCCTCGGGCTGCGGCTTGATTCACTAAGGTGAGACCATACCCGCCTCCCAAACCGCGTCAGCAACCCTCTGGTGCAGCCAGTGCTCTAACCCGAGCCCCAATTCGACCTTTGCAGCTCTCCCCGGCGAGATCCACCAACACCTGAACCACCGTCCGCCGGAGTTGAGGCCGCCGTCGACGTGGTGCTCGCCGACGACCAACTCCACCACCCACAGGTGCGGAAGGACCCAAGGAACCCGTAGGTACCCTCCTTTCTCCCTGCCTTACCGTGGATCACCGCCGGCAACCACCGCGGCTTTCGGGCGCCGGGCACTCTGTTTCAGCGTTTAAACTGTGGTGGGACCCCCGTCAGCTTTTTCTTTTTTGAACCGTTTTATGAAAACGCCTTCGGGCAAAGTACGTGTTCCCTCTAGGTTGGCGTATTTTCAAACGAAGCGTTTTCTGTTTTTCTAAGCTAGCCCCTGAAAACTTTCTGTTTCATTACAGATAAGTCCCTGGGCTAAAACTTTAATAACATTTAAATATAAAATGATTTTTGATTGTTTCTTTTTCTGTCATCTTTATTTTTCTATCTAATTTTTTATCATATTTATTTGAAAAATATTTGGAACACTTTTTGTGCACAAATGGTATTTACGTAAGTACATATTTTCTTTATACCGTAGATACCGGAGGAGGTGACGGAACCGCAAACTTCACCGAGCTAGACTCCGACTACTCCGAACCAGGCAAGCATGTTTGAACCTTTGATATGATGAATGTTTTGCATGTTTGCTTGAGTAGTTATTTCATGGCATGTTTATATGAATAGCAGTAAGTGTTATATTGCATGCAAAGCTAATACAAGTGAGCTTCGAAACCCGATGGGTTATTTGATGTGAGTTTACATGATCATGTGGTGACATGAAGGGTGGTAAGATGGCATTGTTGAAGCATGCAAGTCTTATGCCAAACCATTTAACTCCAGTGTTAACATGGATCAAGTCACGTTACCATCCGTTTCCTTTTTGTGCTACCACATGTTTTCTGCAAAGAATATGGTTTAGTAAGATGCAAACCTCTTTTCTCGTACACACCAAATAGAGGGGCCATGATGAGGGTTCCATGGCCCTGGATTAAAGCCAGTCATCCGGCAGGGGGCATGGGTGTTTCCGGTTGGGACCGAGAGGGGGGCACCCCTTAGAGCGCGCGATATAAATTTGATCCCAAGCTACTCGAGGTTGTGGCCTCCCCATCTCAAAGTTTTTATTGAACGTTGCCTAGGGTGATTCCTGGAATCGTGATGTGAAATGGGTGTGTACTGGTTAGATGTGTTTCTACTGAAATACCGTAAACGGAACTAGTCCTTCGTGACTACTGACATCCGTTGGCTGTGGTTAAATAGTACAAACTCTGCAGAGTCAAAATCATTCGAGTAACCGTATCTATGGTCAAGGATTGTGTTCAACTTGTCTTTGTCAGACTTAGCGTCAGTCTCAGTGACAATCTTCGGTGAATAAACATGAGTGGTAAACCCGGCTTAATGATTATTCCTGTGGATGGACTAACCCGTTTATATTTTGTACTGAGTATTTCCTTGGAGTGATTTAACTTCATGAACTTCTTGAATACGAATGATGAAATATAAGCCCTTTCTGTGTTGTCGCCCAGACGTCCGACTGTGGCACTCTTGTTATTTACTTTCGATATAAGCCCTTTATGTGATGTCGCTCAGACGTCCGACTGTGGCACTCTTGTTATTTAATTTCGATATAAGCCCTTTATGTGATGTGGCTCAGACGTCCCACTGTGGCACTCTTGCTATTTACTTTTGATATAAGCCCTTTACGTGATGTCGCTCAGATGTCTGACTGTGGCATCACTGTTATTTATTTTTATTATAAGCCCTTTCCGAGATGTCGCGTAGACATCCGACTGTGGCACGCACTGTCATTTACTTTTCAATATAAGCCCTTTATGTGGTGTCGCTCAGACGCCCAACTGCGGCATGTTAATTTATTTTTCCTTTCGAGGCGTCGCTTCAGACACCCGATCGGTTTTCAGTTATTTTATTGGGATTTCGGGAGGACTACCGCCTGACTTCCTTTTTACTTAACATGCCGTGCAAATTTATTATTTGAGTGTGCATCGCTAACTGCTCATGGTGCATCATGTTTGCATTTGTTATATCTTATGTCCGAACTGTCTTGCGAGTACATTCAAAGTACTCACCTGGCTTGTTGATTTGACCAGATGTTGACGAAGGCGATCTCATGGATGAAGAGTACGATAGCGAGTCCGACGCCTAGAGGAGTCCCAGTTAGTCCCGTGCGATCTGGAATCGATCACTTGTATCACATACGCTTCCGCTACCCGAATAAAATCATCGAGCCTCACTTCAACGCTCGATGAGCTGCAGGATTAGGAGTCATGTCACCCACTCATTATGACATATCCACCACCACTTTTATTACGAGTCAGTAGTATGCCACCACACCCTTGTGTCATATCCGCCCTTATGTATAATATTGGCATGCTTGTAATAAATTGTTGAGCAACCTCAGCTCAACCCTGTATAATATTTAGTACTACTGGATTTCGGTATCAAGGATTTGTCTACCAGTAAGGAGGATTATCCTATATTGGTCTATATAAAGGTCGGTTTCTCAATAAGTCTTTTATTGGAAAACCGGTTGTGACCAACTTGGTATCAGAGCCAGGCTGACTGTAGGAAGCCACTAGGTGCGATCGCTAATCGGTTATTAGCATAATAAGTGCTATTTTAATATTTTGCAAATGTAGTCATTTTCTGACAGTCAGCGTAAATTTATGATCTGACTATTCACAATTTTTGCATACTTTTGTAGATGGCTGGCAATGACTGTGAGTCACAGGTGTTCGCCAACGCGCCTGAGGGGTTCGTCAAGCTTCTCACCTCCATCGTCAAAATCGCGATCGGGCCATCGACCCGTCCGATGTTCACACTCTACCAGCACAAGATCACCGACAGTCTATCCATGCACTAGGTCGCGGTGCAATTCAAGGGAGGACGTGTTGAGTTACGCCGCTTCAGGTTTGTGGGAAGAGCCATGCCTACGGAGAGGCATGCTATGTAGATGGCTGCCCGTGAGGCGATAGCTCGTCTTCGGGATGTCCTTCCTTCAATGAAGACTCGTCGCTACCGCTACCTCCCCTGCCACGTGCCATACACATGTCACTATGAATTCGCTTGCCCTAGGGGAGAGAGAGATCAGGCTATTGAGATGCTGGTTGAATATCTCAAGGCACTCGAGGCAGCTTTTGATAACCTCATGGACGACCTTGTGGCTGCTCGTATGGCTGTCGTGCATAGCTGTTCCGCCAACAGGAGGGAGCTTCTCCATACAGCGCCACAACTGACTTACGTCTCGTACTCAGCATCCCACACACGTGCCACCCTCGCCACTGCTCGCCGCCTGCCTACTCCTAAAGAATTTGACCGAGTCATAGCTCCTACTCCAGTCAGAGCTGCACCACCTACCGCACCCGCACCAGCTCCACAGCTCAGTGCTTCACATCTGGAGCCTATTAGTGAGGAGGAGGTTGAATCTCCAGCATCACTGGGTCTTACCCTTGGCAGGCCAAGGGAAATTCTCACCATCTCCGACTGAGTGCGCCTAGCAGCAGTGCAGTGCGGCAGCTTGTATGATATATGTATATAGGTTGTGAGTAGTAGTTTGTGTGCGCATCATGTAGGAACTGGGAGAAGTGCACTAGCCTAAATAACATATCAGGAATGTGTACGCACATCCTGAGTGATGTATTGTATAATTATGGCTTGCGTGTAAGATATGTACTGAGCGGTCCTTCTCCATGCGCAATCAAGTATTTTCTTAAAAAATGTTGGAGTTCTTAAATTTTTATTTTTTTCGTCTCGCAAAATTATTTATTCTGCCACTTAGCTTTTCTCATATGTTTTTCAAAAAATACCCCAGAGCGGAAAATGTCTCGTCCTTGGACTCGTTCTATGCCAAGTCCGCCGGAAGAAAATTATGGTACACAGACAAGCAACAATTTCACACAGGGGCAGTCAAGTCAGCAAGGCAGTGAAGCAGCATTTTCTCAAGTATGCCTCCTTTATGAGCAGAGTCAGCAACAACATCAAGAAATGATGAACCATGTCATCAATATGGGAAACGTGGACTGTATCAGCAGCAATCCAAATTGTCTGAACTACAAAAGACGCGTCCCCCAACGTTCTCACACACTGACAAACCTCTTGAGGCCGATGATTGGCTTCGAGACATTGAAAGGAAATTAATTATTGCACAATGTTCAGACCGTGAGAAGGTACTATATGCACCTCACTATCTCACTGGAGCAGCCACATTATGGTGGGAGAATTTCCTACACATGCACCCCAATGAAAATGATATCACCTGGGAGGAATTTAAAGAAGGTTTTCGTGGGGCGCACATACCCAGAAGTATTATGAAGATCAAGAAGAGGGAGTTTGATGACCTCAAGCAGAGAACCATGACAGTGACTGAGTACAACAGTCAGTTCACTCTATTGTCTCGTTACGCCAACGAAGAGCATATGACTGAAAACAAGAAGATGGAAAAATTCCTGGACGGTCTGGCACCAGCGCTTAAATGCCAGCTGGTCGTACACACCTTCCTAGATTTCAAAACACTGGTGGACAAGGCTATTACATTGGAAAATGAGCGCCGCAGCTTGGAGGATTTTCACAAGCGCAAAAGGGACCAGACTACCCTTGCTCGCAATCACCGGAGTTTAGAAAAGTGCGGCACACAAACCCACGACCAATGTTTCACGCCCAAACAAAAATTTCCATGCGAGGGACAAGGAGTTTACATATCACCCAGGTGTTACTTGCTACTCTTGTGGAGAAGAAGGACAGTATGCCAAGAAGTGTCCCAAGCCAAGAAACTCGGCCCCGAAGCCGAACAACGGTGGCAATAATTCAGCGCCCAAGCGGAACAACTTCAACCCCAATAACAACCACAAGAAGGGTCACTTGAACCATGTGACCACGGAGGAAGCACAGAATGCCCCGGATATCGTACTCGGTACGTTCCCTGTCAACACAATACCTGCCACGGTTTTGTTTGATTCTGGAGCTTCTCACTCGTTCATTTCAAAGAAATTTGCTTTGCAAAATGATTTTTCGATGCTTCCCTTGGAAAAATCCATGATCATCAAGTCCCCTGGGATTAAGCAAGTTACTCAGAATTACTGCCAAGGTGTGGTTATTGATCTTGAAGGACTAAAGTTTCATGCAAACCTCATCGTATTGGAAAATAAGGGACTGGATGTTAGCCTAGGAATGGACTGGTTGACCACCAACAAAGGATTCATTGACTGCTTCAATCGGACTGTAATTCTTACCCATCATCACGGGAAGACAATAAAAATTTCAGCTCAAGAAAGACACATATCACGGCAACCAAGGTTGAACAAGGTGGACATCTCAGAGTTAAGCAAAGTTCCAGTGGTGTGTGAGTTCCCCGACGTATTTCCCGAAGAACTACCCGGTATGCCACCAGATCGGGAAATTGATTTCATCATTGAGCTAGCACCTGGAACCACCCCCATTTACAAGAAGCCCTATACAATGGCACCCTCCGAGTTGGTAGAATTAAAGAAGCAGATAAAAGAATTACTGGACAAAGGATTTATACGAGCCATCTCCTCACCTTGGGGTTCACCAGTATTATTTGCCAAGAAAAAGGATGGGACACTAAGATTATGTATAGACTATCGATCACTCAACATGGTCACCATCAAAAACAAATATCCAATGCCAAGGATAAATGACTTATTTGACCAGCTCACACAAGCCAAGGTCTTCTCGAAACTTGATTTGGGGTCGGGGTATCATCAATTAAAAGTACGGACAGAGGATATTCCCAAGACAGCATTTACCTCCAGATACGGACTATATGAGTTTACAGTAATGCCGTTTGGACTGACAAACGCCCCCGCACATTTCGTCCACCTCATGAACAAAGTATTCATGAAATTTATGGACAAATTTGTTGTGGTATTCATTGACGAAATTCTGGTATACTCCAAGACACCAGAAGAGCACGCTGAACATCTCAGGATTGTACTGGGAGAATTAAGGAAACATCAATTATACGCCAAGTTCAGCAAATGTGAATTTTGGTTAAGACAGGTTGGGTTTCTAGGCCATGTACGAACCCAAGAAGGTGGTGCCGTAGACCCGGAAAGAGTCAAGGCCGTACTTGGCTGGAAACCACCAGCCAGCGTAACGGATGTACGAAGTTTGTTGGGAATGGCAGGATATTACCGAAGATTTATTGAAGGATTCTCCACCACAGCAAAACCAATGACACAGTTACTCAAGAAGGATAAGAAATTTGTATGAACTGAAGCCTGCGAGGAGAGTTTCCAAGAACTTAAAAGGAAATTAACGGCATCACTAGTACTGGTTGTACCAGACATACACAAAAGTTTTGAAGTGTATTGTGACGCATCCCGAAAGGGCCTCAGATGCGTGTTAATGCAAGAAGGCAAAGTAGTCGCTTACGCTTCCAGGCAATTACGAAAGCATGAAGAGAATTATCCCACTCGTGACTTGGAGTTGGCAGCAGTCATTCATGCACTCAAAGAGTGGAGACACTTTTTGCTTGGGAATCGTTGTGAAATATATACGGACCATAAAAGCCTCAAATATATTTTCACACAACCAGAACTCAATTTGCGGCAACGACGCTGGTTGGAATTAGTGAAAGATTATGATGTTGGCATTCACTACCACCCAGGAAAAGCAAATGTAGTGGTGGATGCTCTTAGTCGGAACCCCAGCTCGGGTAACGACAGTCTACGAAATTTGAGACTTGAACTTTAGCAGGAGTTTGCTAAACTCAACTTAGTAATGGTCACTGAAGGCAATGCGACAAATTTGGAAATACAGCCTACCCTGAAAGAACAGATTAAGGAGGCTCAGCGTGGACACCCCAGCATCGAAGGCATAAAAAGAAAAGTGAGTTTGGGCAAGGCCTCAGAATTCGTCATAGACGATAAGGGAATATTGTGGTACGGAGATAGGCTTTGTGTACCAAATATAGAAGACCTTAAACAGCAAATTCTAGCAGAAGGCCACACCGCTCCATATTCAATCCATCCAGGATGAACCAAGATGTACAAGGACCTTCAGGAAAAGTTTTGGTGGCACGGTATGAAAAGGGACATAGCCACATTCATTGCATGTTGTGATTCATGTCAGCGCATTAAGGCCGAGAACCAAAAACCAGCAGGACTATTACAGCCAAACAAGATACCCGAGTGGAAATGGGACGAGATTGGAATGGATTTTATTGTCGGACTACCTCGGTCACGATACGGAAATGATGCCATATGGGTCATCACAGATAGACTGACTAAGGTGGCACATTTCATTCCAGTAAAGACAACCCACACCACTCATAAGCTTGCCAAGCTTTATCTCTCCCATAACGTCTGTCTGCATGGTGTTCCGAAGACTATAATATCTGACAGAGGCACCCAATTCGTCTCTAGATTTTGGGATCAATTACAACAAGCTCTAGGAACTTAACTAGCATTCAGTACAGCATACCACCCCCAGACTGATGGACAAACTGAACGGGTAAACCAAATACTAGAGGACATGCTGAGAGCGTGTGTCCTCACCTATGGAACCAATTGGGAAGAAAGCTTGCCATATGCCGAGTTCGCATACAACAACAGTTACCAAGACAGCCTACAAATGACATCTTTTGAAGCCTTGTACAGGCGGAGATGTCGTACCCCACTAAATTAGTCAGAGACCGGAGACAGTCGTATCTTCGGCCCAGACATGCTCAAAGAAGCTGAGGAGAAAGTTAAGCTAATCAGGGACCGACTCAAGACAACTCAAAGCCGACAGAAGAGTTATTACGATCGAAAACATTGGGGAGTCAGTTTTGAACCCGGTGAGTATGTGTACCTACGAGTATCACCTATGAGGGGCCTACAACGATTCAAAGTTAAAGGAAAGCTAGCGCCAAGATTCATCGGACCTTTCTGTGTAGTTGCGCGAAGAGGCAGAGTAGCCTACCAGCTAGACCTACCCGAAGAACTGTCAGACGCCCACAACGTGTTCCACGTCTCACAGTTGAGGAAATGCGTAAGCAACCCAGAGAAGCATGTATCTCATGAAGACATTGACGTGCAACCAGACCTCACCTACAGGGAACGCCCAATAAAAATATTGGAGGAGTCTGAAAGTAGGACCCATCAGAAAACAATTAAGTTTTTCAGAGTTCAGTGGAGCAATCACACCGAGGATGAAGCAACATGGGAAAGAGAGGATTTCCTTCGGACAAAACACCCACACCTATTTGAGGGTCAGCTGAAATCTTGGGGACGAGATTAAATTTTGATTTGGTTTTTAATTTTTTTATTTTAATTTGAAGGAGGCTATTTAAAATCTTTCTAAAAGGGCTCTCCTTCTCAAAATTTTCTCTTATGTCAAAAAATTTATTTTTGGGTCATCCTCAACCTTGATGTTTGGTATTGAAGGCTTTTCATTGGTGTTGACCCATCACAATTTATTTTTGAAAGTTTTTCAATTAAAAATCCTATGGGTTTTGATTTATCCTCTTTATTCAAACCATTCTCTTTTACCATGCCTCATGTTAAAAAATTTCTTCCAAAACCACTCCCTCCACTTTGGGTCAAGTCAAATATCCAATTCTAGGAAGTTCAACCCATTTTTTATTTTTATTCCATTTATTTTATCCCCAAAACCATTTCTGTCTTTTATTTTGGACCTAGGTGATTTACAAAGGAAGTACCTGATTTCTTTTGAGTCTTAATCCCAAACCAACTCCTCTAACTAGTCCCTAGCACCCCCAACCTAGATCCATCAAGATCCACTCTTCCACAGTTCAAAATTTTTCAAGTTTTGCTCACTGCAAGTTTGGACCAGATTTGTCATTTTTGGTGAAATTCAATATTTTTCTTCTCCAAAAATTCTAGGATAAATCACGCAGCCCCCAGGTGCATTGAGAGGTCATCTCACCAAAGATCAGCTCCGGAAAATTTCTCCACATGCCAAAATCATTTCATCGAGCACCTGGCATGCACTGTTGCTATTCAAATTCAGAAAGTTCAGACTTTCAGTGTTGCTGTTTCGCCGTCAGTGTCGTTTTCTTCAGAGCACGGCGTCGATCTCGCCAGTAACTACAGTGGCGCCTCGCTCCCTGTTCCCCCTCCTTATCCAGAGCACCATATGGTCATTTGGACAGGCACCATCGTCAGTGGTGACGTGTCCCGCCGATGCCGGCAGCTTCTGCGGTGGCAGAGCCACCCGTGGCGGCCAGCAGGGATCAGCACCAGCTTTTGGCGCCGTCCAGCACCGCCCAAGCCACGCGAGGCCTCCGTGTGGCTGTCTGCTTGCTTGTGCACGCTGCGGCACCGTCGCCGTGGCCTGAGCAGCGCAGAGCATGCTCCCTGCCGCCGATGAGCTCTGTGCGCCGTTCCGTGGGGAACTTGGAGTATCAACCAAGGCAGGCCAAACTTAGCACTTGAACGGAACCATTAGACCCTCACGGTGATGCCTACCCCCCTAAACCACCTGATCGACCACTGCCCCGCCGTAATCGTCACCGGAGTTATCCCGTTCGCGGCCACCGCCTCGGACCAGCTATAAAAGGAGCCCTCGGGCTCATTCTTGACCCCGCACACACCTCCACCTCACCAGAGCCCCGCCTAGCCGCTAGGAGGACCCCGAGGAGGTCTCCTTCCCCGACTCCGGCCGCCCCGATCCGCCTCGGGCTCCGGCTAGATTCACTCAGGTGAGACCATCCCCGCCTCCCAAACCGCGTCAGCAACCCTCTGGTGCACCCAGTGCTCTAACCCGAGCCCCAATTCGACCTTTGCAGCTCTCCCCGGCAAAATCCACCAACACCCGAACCACCGTCCGCCGGAGTTGAGGCCGCCGTCGACGTGGTGCTCGCTGACGACCAACTCCACCACCCACAGGTGTGGAAGAACCCAAGGAACCCGTAGGTACCCTCCTTTCTCCCTGCCTCGCCGTGGATCACCGCCGGCGACCACCGCGGCTCTCGGGCGCCGGGCACTCTGTTTCAGCATTTAAACCTGACGGGTGGGACCCCCCGTCAGCTTTTTCTTTTTTGAACCGTTTTATGAAAACGCCATCGGGCAAAGTACGTGTTCCCTCTAGGTTGGCGTATTTTCAAACGAAGCGTTTTCTGTTTTTCTAAGCTAGCCCCTGAAAACTTTCTGTTTCATTACAGATAAGTCCCTGGGCTAAAACTTTAATAACTCTTAAACAGGAAATGATTTTAGATTGATTCTTTTTCTGTCATCTTTACTTTTCTGTCTAGTTTTTTATAATATTTATTTGAAAAATATTTGCAACACTTTTTGTGCACACACGGTATTTACGTTAGTACGTATTTTCTTTATACCGTAGATACCGGAGGAGGTGACGGAACCGCAAACTTCACCGAGCTAGACTCCGACTACTCCGAACCAGGCAAGCATGTTTGAACCTTTGATATGATGAATGTTTTGCATGTTTGCTTGAGTAGTTATTTCATGGCATGTTTATATGAATAGCAGTAAGTGTTATATTGCATGCAAAGCTAATACAAGTGAGCTTCGAAACCCGATGGGTTATTTGATGTGAGTTTACATGATCATGTGGTGACATGAAGGGTGGTGAGATGGCATTGTTGAAGCATGACAGTCTTATGCCAAACCATTTAACTCCAGTGTTAACGTGGATCAAGTCACGTTACCATCCGTTTCCTTTTTGTGCTACCACATGTTTTCTGCAAAGAATATGGTTTATTAAGATGCAAACCTCTTTCCTCGTACACACCAAATAGAGGGGCTGTGATGAGGGTTCCATGGCCCTGGATTAAAACCAGTCATCCGGTCAAGGGGGATGGGTGTTTCCGATTGGGACCAAGAGGGGGGCACCCCTTAGAGCTCGCGATATAAATTTGATCCCATGCTACTCGAGGTTGTGGCCTCCCCGTCTCAAAGTTTTTCTTGAATGTTGCCTAGGTGATTCCTGGCATCGTGATGTGAAATGGGTGTGTACTGGTTAGATGTGTTTCTACTGAAATACCGTAAACGGAACTAGTCCTTCGTGACTACTGACATCCGTTGGCTGTAGTTACATAGTACAAACTCTGCAGAGTCAAAATTAGTCGAGTAACCGTATCTATGGTCAAGGATTGTGTTCAACTTGTCTTTGTCAGTCTCAGCGTCAGTCTCAGTGACAATCTCCAGTGAATAAACATGAGTGGTAAACCCGGCTTAATGATTATTCCTGTGGATGGACTAACCCGTTTATATTTTGTACTGAGTATTTCTTTGGAGTGATTTAACTTCATGAACTTATTGAATACGAATGATGAAATATAAGCCCTTTCTGTGATGTCGCCCAGACGTCCGACTGTGGCACTCTTGTTATTTACTTTCAATATAAGCCCTTTATGTGATGTCACTCAGACGTCTGACTGTGGCACTCTCGTTTTTTACTTTCGATATAAGACCTTTATGTGATGTCGCTCAGACATCCGACTGTGGCACTCTTGCTATTTACTTTCGATATAAGCCCTTTACGTGATGTCGCTCAAACGTCCAACTATGGCATCACTGTTATTTATCTATTATATACTTAAAACGATAGGAAACGAACGGCGGTAATTTGACACTGTAAATTCTAAGATGTATCAACGGTGTAGATTAGGCACGTAAATAAAAAGGAAAAAAACTGTAACATATTGTTTCCGGGAGAAACGGCGTCTCTACGGCAACGTACAAACTGAGGACTTTGGTTAACTACCGGATTAGGTAAGTACTACACGACAAGAAAAGACATAAACGTTTTTATACTGATTTTGGTAGCAATTAGCAAAAAAAGGAGAGAACGGCCTGCGAGAGAAGAAAAATAGAAGGATGGAAACAAACGGTGTAGATTAGGCACGTAAATAAAAAGGAAAAAAACTGTAACATATTGTTTCCGGGAGAAACGGCGTCTCTACGGCAACGTACAAACTGAGGACTTTAGTTAACTACCGGATTAGGTAAGTACTACACGACAAGAAAAGACATAAACGTTTTTATACTGATTTTGGTAGCAATTAGCAAAAAAAGGAGAGAACGGCCTGCGAGAGAAGAAAAATAGAAGGATGGAAACAAACTTGCTCACATGATGTAGCGAGAGAGCACTGGCCATCCGCCATGCAGCTGCCATGGTGCGACCTGGCTGTGGCAGCGGCCTGCTGAGACTGCCGTGAACTGAAGCTTGAGCGGCAGTGGTTGCGTTGCGCCTGCACGCGTTTGAGCTGGAGGAGCAGCAGATGGCGTACCAGCACCACCAGTACCAGCTGAACATGTTGCGTCTCAAGCGTGGTTAGAGATGCACAACACACGCCGCGACGCCCCGACGCCTGTAGCACCACCACCTCCGATGGGATAGCTGAGGTATTTATTGGGACAGTAGCCAAGCCGAGGCATCACGAGGCGTGATTAATATTTTTGCATGTCAAGTAAGGTTGCATTGGCCTTTTCTTCTTCTTTTTGTTGAAGACATTAGTCTCTTCTTCTGGATATTCATTGTCCAAACACTGGAGCGCTCCCATGTATTACTTGAATGCCAAAACTTTCGAATTTTGTAGTGATGTATTCCATGAAAGTTTGATGAGATTTGTGTGACATTTTGAAAGAAAAAAATCGTGATTAATTACGAGGTTGTCATGTAGAGCATGCAATACTTTTCAAGAACAGAGTGTTATTATATGAAATTTAGAGGTGCTTAAAGAATGAATCTGTAGACATGCAAACAATTCATTCGGTACTATCAACATCTTTTTACAAATTTATAGAAGAAACACTTTTCCTCTCTTACAGCTTCTACGTGGAGATTCTTAATCAGGATTAAATTGTATCACACAACATAATATTCAAAATTGATTTGCATATACCGAAACAGTTAATTTAATTTGTGCATTAAATTATTTGTTTTATAAATCTACTTATTTATTTGCGACATGCACAATATGATAAAAATCAATCGTGTTTTCTTAATAAGATTAGAATTACTAGCCAACTGCTTAGCTATCTATGTATCTACACATTGCCAACGCACACTTACTCCAATGACTTAGGAATTAGGACTAGGAGGATCGTGCATTGTTTGGAAGTAAAATCAGGTTTGATGCATCAATTGGAAGAGAGAAAACTGGACCAACAGAAGAAAAACAAGTGATTCGAGTCTACGAAACATGCCGCTCATGGAAAATAGCATAAGTTAATGCCCAAAAGAGGATTGGAGGATAAAAAAGAAGCAAAAGAACAATGCACATATATTTAAATGATGTAACTACACTAAAGCAGACCTCATTGCATATCACAACAACATTTTAATTTTTAGCTATAATTGTGGATTTTTCAAAAAATCAGATTGAACTTTCAAGTTTGTAATTATCACAACATAATTTAGTACCCATTATTGTTGAGCCAATTTTTTAGTGGCACACAATGGTATACTAAGTCGGTTTTTCACAATGATGAATAACCAATATTCCTTCCGTTCCACAATGTAGTACGTATAGATTTTTCGAAAAGTGAAAAAATCCCAAGTTTATAAAAAAACATATATATCTTGAATACCCAATACATATCCTTAGGTGCATGACAACGTACTTCCATATTGTATATATTTAGTATTATAGATATAAATAATTCTCCATAAACTTCGTCAAACTTTGTAAAGTTTCACTTTTCAGAAAATATATATGCATTGCATTATGGAATGGAGGGAGTACTAAATTGTGAAGAAATAGTTAAAATAAAGATATAAATAGTACTCAATAGGGGTCTCGCCGCGCAAATGTGCGGGTACATCCGCTAGTTTTTATTATAAGCCCTTTCCGAGATGTCGCGTAGACATCCGACTGTGGCACACACTGTCATTTACTTTTCAATATAAGCCCTTTATGTGGTGTCGCCAGACGCCGACTGCGGCATGTTAATTTATTTTTCCTTTCGAGGCGTCGCTTTAGACACCCGATCAGTTTTCAGTTATTTTATTGGGATTTCGGGAGGACTACCGCCTGACTTCCTTTTTACTTAACATGCCGTGCAAATTTATTATTTGAGTGTGCATCGCTAACTGCTCATGGTGCATCATGTTTGCATTTGTTATATCTTATGTCTGAACTGTCTTGCGAGTACATTCAAAATACTCACCTGGCTTGTTGATTTGGCCAGATGTAGACAAAGGCGATCTCATGGATGAAGAGTACGATATCGAGTCCGATGCCTAGAGGAGTCCTAGTCAGTCCCGTGCGATCCTAGAATGGATCACTTGTATCATATACGCTTCCGCTACCCGAATAAAATCATCGAGCCTCACTTCGACGCTCGATGAGCTGCAGGATTAGGAGTCATGTCACCCACTCACTGTGACATATCCACCACCACTTTTATTACAAGTTAGTAGTATGCCACCACACCCTTGTGTCATATCTGCCCTTATGTATAATATTGGCGTGCTTGTAATAAATTGTTGAGCAACCTCAGCTCAACCCTGTATAATATTTAGTATTACTGGATTTCTGTATCAAGGATTTGTCTACCAGTAAGGAGGATTTTCCTATACTGGTCTATATAAAGGTCTGTTTCTCAATAAGTCTTTTATTGGAAAACCGGTCGTGACATTCTCCGCCTGCGCCAGCGCGCCCGACCAGCCAGCCTCCTCCTTCTCTGCCTTGTAAGCTAGGGCGGAAGAGACCCGCCGCCGCTCCGTCTGCTCCGGCGCGTCACAGTCCTTCTCCTCCGCCTCGTAAGCAACTAAAGAAGAAAGCCGCAGCCGCTCCGCCTGCTCCGGCGTCTAGCAGTACAGGCGGGAGGCAATACAGATTAGGTGCATCTCTCAAGACTCCAGAGAAGTTACCATACGAGAGGACCGAGAAGGAAAACAAGGAGATCTATCAAGCCCAAGTGAGGGACTACTTCGCAACGCAAAGAGCTAAGAGACATCCACCTCCGGAGGAGAAGATAGATCCAGTGAAAGCGAAGCGCACTTTGGATGCCCTGCAGCGACCACCACCGTCTCCGCCGCAAACCAACTATGAGCTCATTACTGAAAAGAGATATAAGGAAGCATAGCGGTTGGGAAGTACTTGCAGTGATAAAAGGTTACAAGAATGAAGAACTGGGAAAAAAAATTCCCCAGCTCGGCGAACAAGAGAACCAATCGTGCCCCCTATTCAAGGTGTCTAGCAATATTGTCGCTAATCATCCGGGGGTCTTGCCCGGTACCAATCCTGGAGATTACGACGATGCACATTTTGATATAATGGAGCCGGACGTATTAAAATACGAGTACGGGAAGCATCTTGTCAAAGATGGAACTATTCTAACAACGATGATGCAAAGATTCCATGATTGGTACATCAAAACCTGCAGAAAGGCACAGCCAACTAGGAATAAACTCGATACTTTGACGCTGAAAGTTAAAGAGGATGTGCACGACCTCGTTGGAATTGAGGAGTTGTCTGTTCCATTTGAGGAGTTCTTCCAGTTTTTCAATCCAAAGGCCCTCGATAAATTAACGGTCACTTGCTATTGTCTGTGACTGTAAGTACTAATTCTGTCATTAAGTCTCTATATATAGCTCAGCTCTTTCATTGCATGTATATATAACTATCCTCACTATATTATGCAGATTGAAGATCGTCGAATGCAGAAAAAAATGAAATTTATGATATTGGGTTCATTAACACAAATCTCATAGATGAATTTACGGTTAAATATAATGCCAAAGAAACTGAGGACAACTTGCTACGATCTTTGGTAATAAATCAAAACAAAGATACAATACTCTTTCCTTACAACTTCAAGTGAGTGTTACTGTCTTGTGCATATTTGGTTTCCCTTAATTATTACTTGAGGTTATAGTAATTAATGTAATTGATGAGTTATGCATGCGTGCGCAGGTTCCACTATATTCTCCTAGAGATTAACCTTGAGCATGGACTAGTAAACGTCTTAGACTCGAGACGAAAAAATCCCGAGGACTATGCGGAGATGTCTAAGATGCTCGAGAAGTAAGTTGAATCGATCATTATCGCACCATATCGGCAACTTTAATTTGTTCATTTCACGATATCAAGTTATTGTTTTCTTTGTCTCGTAGGGTTTGCAAAGTATTCACCGCACAAGTTACTTAATTGCCGCGGAATATGCGATGGAAATATCCGAAAGTAAGTACTATACTAGCTAGCTAGTTCTGCGCATCTCCCATCGGTTCTAAATACTCTCATCAATGCCATTTATAATGCTTCATTATCAGTTTGATTGACCTCTATTTCTCGTAAAGTGCTTGTGGTAGGAAGCCGAGAATAATTACTATGGATACTATGTTATGACCGACCGGACCTACGGCCGCAGGAGGCCCACCGGGCAATCTTAGCCCGCAAGTTATCTTAGTTTTTATTTCACATCATGGTTATATATACAACTTGTAAGACTATTTTGAGATTCAAGCAATAAGACTATTTCTATTGCCCAGCTCCCAGAGGAGCCGGAACCCGAAAACCCTAGCCGCCTCCTTCCTTCGCCGCCGCCACACGCGCCAGGACGGCGCCACACCGCCGGCCGCCGCGCTCGAGCCCTCGCCCTCCTCCCTCCTTTCCCTACAGCCTACGGCCACGACCCGGTAGAACCCTAGATCCTAACACCTTGGTATCAGCTACCTGGGTTTTGACCATGTCCTCGCCACCACCAATCCCGCCACCACCCCCACCGCCGCTGCTGCCCACCAACACCCCCACCGCCGCTGCTGCCCACCAACACCCCCACCGCCGCTGCCACCACCTACACCACCGCCGCCGCATCCTCGCCGAGTGCCACGGCCTCGCTTGCCCTTCCCTCGGCGGCGATCAACCTCAACCCCGGCATGATGCCGGGCCAGCCACCGCCCCCCATCCAGAATTCACCGCCATCACCATCCACCATGCCGAACCAGTTCTCTCCGGAGGCTATGGCCGGCGTGCTCAATGACTTAGTGGTCGCGGTCCAGGGCATACACTGTATTTGGCCATCCCGTACGGGCCGCCACTGCCGCTTCCTCCGGCCGTCCCCTCGGGATAACCGGCACTGCCGTGGTACTCTGTCCCCGTAGCCATCGTCAGGGGCTACCCGTCGCTCCCGTCGCCGGCCGCTCCAACGCCGCCCTGGCCCCAGTGGCCGACGCCCAAGGCCCGCAGTGGCCGGCCTGGCCCGCGCCACCCCGCCGCCATCACTCTGGCGGCACCGGTGCAGGTTCCGCCGCCGCCGCCCGGCCCTAGCCTGGGCCGGTCCACGCCGGGCGGTCTTCCAATCCGGGAGGTCCGGTTTCCGTCGTCACCATCTCCGCTTCCGGGTTGGCTCAACGGGACGTCACCCCCGCCGGTTTACACGGAGGCCAGGGAGCTGTCGGTTCCCCAGTTGCATCCCAGGGCCTCGTCAGGCTCCACGGGGGCCTACGCTGGCCTTCCCACCCTGGACCAGGCGCTGTCATCAGCGCTCCGCATTGCCGAGTCGGTGGGCCATGGCGCGCCAAATGAGCAGCCGCCCTGGTTCGCCAAGATCTACTTCGCCACCTATGACGGCTCCGAAGACCCGCTTAACTGGCTCAACCAGTGTGACCAGTTCTTCCGTGGGCAGCGCACGCCCGCGTCGGAGCGCACTTGGCTGGCTTCCTACCATCTCCGCGGGGCAGCCCAGACATGGTACTATGCCCTCGAGCAAGATGCGGGCGGCATGCCCCCGTGGGAGCGCTTCCGCGAGCTGTGCCTTCTTTGCTTCGGACCGCCGTTACGCAGGAGCCGAGTGGCCGAGTTGGGTCGCCTACCCTTCACCTCCACGGTGCAGGATTTCACCGACCGCTTCCAGGCCCTGGCATGTGACACGTCTCCAATGTATCTATAATTTATGAAGCATTCATGCTGTATTATTATCTGTTTTGAATGATTATGGGCTTTATTATACACTTTTATATTACTTTTGGGACTAACCTACTAACTGGAGGCCAAGCCCATATTGTTGTTTTATTGCCTGTTTCAGTATTTCGAAGAAAAGGAATATCAAACGGAGTCCAAACGGAATAAAACCTTCGGCAACGTGATTTTTTGGAAGATTATCATCCTGGAGACTTGGAGTTCACGTCAGAAGATACTCGTGGCGCCCAGGAGATAGGGGGAGCGCCCCCTGTCTCGTGGACCCCTCGAGCACCCTCTGACCAACTTCTTTCGCCTATATAAGCCTACGTACCCTAAAACCATCGAATATCAAGATAGATCGGGATTTCCGCCACCGCAAGCCTCTATAGCCACCAAAAACCTCTCGGGAGCCCTTCCCGGCACCCTGCCGGAGGGGGGATCCTTCACCGGTGGCCATCTTCATCATCCCGGCGCTATCCATGACGAGGAGGGAGTAGTTCACCCTCGGGGCTGAGGGTATGTACCAGTAGCTATGTGTTTGATCTCTCTCTCTCTCTCTCTCGTGTTCCCTCTATGGCACGATCTTAATGTATCCCGAGCTTTGCTATTGTAGTTGGATCTTATGATGTTTCTCCCCCTCTACTCTCTTGTGATGAATTGAGTTTCTCCTTTGAAATTATCTTATCATATTCAGTCTTTTATGAGAACACTTGATGTATGTCTTGCCGTGCTTATCTGTGGTGACAATGGGATATCATGTGCCACTTGAGGTATGTTTCACTACTAGGAAAAGGCCTACTAGTGGCGCACCAGTTTTGCCTACTAATGGCGCACTACTGGTGCGCCACTAGTACCACGCCACTAGTATCTTATATTTACTAATTGGAGGCACCATTAAAGCCTTCTCATTAATCCACATCATTGCAATTACTTACACCGTTGGATTGAATAATTTACGGTGGAGATAAAAGGAAAACTTACGTTACACAAGTGGTCCAAAAAGGCTCCTGACACGTTCAAATAAAGGAATCATCCATCCTTGCCTTAAAAAAAATATTCGTTTCATAAAAACTCCAGCGATGTAAAGGAAAAAACATAGATACGTTTGATTAAAAAAAGGAATAGTTACGTTGGTAAGTTAAGATTCTTTTCCCTTGATAGATATGATGTAATATGTGATTTTAAGTACAAATTGATAAGTAAAAAAAAGCAAGTCCGTAATGAATGCATGTGTCTGGACGCTAAAAATAGTCCATATATGGTACGATTTTCATTCCGCAAAAAAAAAAGATATGCTACAGGTCGTACATGACTTAAGTCCAACATGGTAAGTTAAAAAGAGTCCATCCATGCTACAAGTCATAACGTGGCTGGAGTCCAACGTGACAAATTTTTTGAAGAAAAAAGTCCAATGCGATGGAACAAACTGCACTACTCATGCCCCATAAAAAAAAAACTGTACCACTCATGCACGTATTTTTTTATTTTTTTTAATCGGACTCATGCACATATGTGTAAAGAGAAATATGTCCATGCATAAATGCATGTGTACAAAAACAATACAAGGGTCCATGACAAAAATAATAAGGGCAACCTGTATACATGGCCGATGACTCCTCTCCTTCAATTCTCCTCTCCAATATATGGCCACTGACGGAATTTTTTTAGCGCAGGATATCCCCATCACCAAGTGTGCTCTCCCACCTGCATGGCCATCGGCGAACCTTAGAGGAGCCCAAAGCCAGGTACCGCAAGGGATGATGAGCGACCACAACGTTGATTGATCTTCCTCTTTGTTAGGATCGCCACGTCTTCCTCCCTACATCCATAGCCAGCTTCAACGTACACGCACGTTCCTGATCTAACAAAGACCAACTATCGAATCCATCCTTTAAACTTCTCCTTGGCAAACGATCTAATCACAAAATAGTCGAAGCAATGTAGCTTCGTTGGACCCTATGTCCAACCAAACGTACACATGCATCTGTTATAGAAATAATCGACATCAATATATTGCTATTATTGTTTGACATTTCCAATTTCCACAACTATGTTATATTAAATATTAAAAATGCTAGCCCGTGCACATGCACGGGTTGACGACTAGTTATATACTAATGGCGCACCACTGGTGCGCCATTAGTATCTGGTATACTAATGGCGCACCACGCCATGCGCCATTAGTATAGAGCAACATGCGCTATTACTATGCCTCCCAGGGGGCATATTTACCCATGTGCTTTGGCATACTAAAGGTGCACTATGGTGTGATGCGCCATTAGTATCCTTTGGCACACTAATGGCGCACTTTAGGGTGATGCGCCATTAGTATCCTTTGGCATACTAATGGCGCACTTTGGGTGATGCGCCATTAGTATGAATATTAGGTTTTTTTTTTACTTTTCTGATTTCTGCACAGGTTACAAAATGTATTATTGGACAGAATATAGACAGCACCACACAACAACAGCAGATTCATCGAATACAATAGAAGATTAGTCTCCGAATATAATTCATCATATTAGTCTCTGAATTCAAAAGACCGAACAAAGATAGAACATTACAAGTCTCGGAGACCGCGAGTAGCGAGTTTGTCTTCACATTACAAGTCGATATCGATCATCTAAACTACCATCACATAGAAGAGAGCTGCGGTCATCACGATGAGCATCATCGCGATGAAACAGGTCTTCATCTGGTTCCTCCAATGCTCCCTCCTCTCTCCCGCTAGATAGCGGGCGTATCTAGATTCCGCCTCCGCCCTAGTGGTGTACCCTTTGTAACTGTTACCGCTGAAACGGTGAACCTGTCTCCAACACTCCTCCCAGTCGTCGTAGACTCCGGGAACCTTACCCTTGTACACGACATACGACGGCATCTCTATGCACAAGCCAAACAACAGATAATACATAAGCAATATATAAGTATGCAACAAAAGGATCGGAAGAGAAAAGCAAGACATTAATAGCACGATTCATGGTCCTACTAATAAATAGCACTCATTACATCTAAGTTGAACGAATGTCCAAACCAAAGAGACATACAATTTCATTAAAGTTTAATTACAACATGAGCTAATCGATGTTTCAGAACAACAAATAGCATCACTACTTTTGACTCGACTCATGGGACCGGAGCGTGGATGAAGTCGCCGTCTTTCGTGATGGTCATGAAGTCGCGGGCGTTGTCAGCCTACATTTGTAGCGTTGTGTCTATCTCACTGTTGGACGGTTGATATCTGAGGTAGAACTTCCCCGAGTTACGAAGGACATCTTGATGGATGATTTCTGCAAACTCCGACTGGATGCGAAAGAATTCTTGTCGGAGGTCCGCGTCCTGGATTGCCGCCAAGCTTGCGGCCCAATCTTTGACTTTATTTGGTAGCAGAAGGTGATTATGGTCCCGTACGATCGCCCGCATGTGATGCAGTGCGTAGTAGGCATCCTTCTGACCACCAGGCGGCTGCTTGACACAGGGGAACATCGTATTGTGGGTGATCACGTGCTAGCCGTACCTACGAACTGGCCTCTTAAAGGTGCCTCCAAATTTGGCGTGGCCGGGGAGAGCATCATCAAGAACTTTCTTGATATTTGTGTAGTCTATCTTGGAGTCACGGTCCGGGTCGAAATACTTGGCCGTGGAATATTTCGGGCTTAAGAGGATGAGTGTGCAATGTGTGTCACTGCACAGAACACGGAATGTTAGAAAAAAAAGAACGATCGAAATCTAAGAAATCATATGTTACGGGGCGGTGAGGGGATGACTTACTCGGGAAAGTAAGGCACGAGGAAGTTATCCATATCCGGGTTTGCCAGAATGATGCCTTCGAGGTGTGAACTCGCGACTTGCCGGTCCCCAGCGCTGCCCAAGATCTTGGCACGCATGTAGAAGGGGTCGACTATCACGATGTCTGGGGTCTTGTCTCGAATGATCCGCATCTCCATACTCAGCGAAAACAGACGAATGAAGGTGTAGTGCATCGGATGAATGTTAAACATAGCAAAGATGTCATCAAACTGCAGGACGATAGTACCCCCGATGGCGCCATCCACAAAGCCCTTGCCCTCTGGCACCTTGGCCACGAAAACCGAGTATGCCACATCATTCTGGGAGAGACGCCGCTTCTCCAAAGAAAGAACACTGTCATGTAGACCCCGCATAGCACCGGTTGCAGCATTGAGCATATTTGTCGGTAGCATCGCCCTACCCGCCACATGCACCCTCCTCGAGATATATCGGCTGGCTCGCAACGGCGCCCTTGTTAGTATTTCGTTTCCGTTCCTTTTTCTTGATCTTCTGTAATGGGGCCGAGTTCTGCTCACAGACCGCCTTCTTGAGCGTGTTGGGGCTGATAATATTTCGCACCTCAGCTATCTGAGGCTCGGTGAAGGCGGGAGCTGGAGGCGTATCCAGAGAACTGAACGCCAGAGATGCCTGTTGCAATTGGATTTCTCCGCCGTACCAGCTAGATCGCGGTCATCTTGGTTGGGTTCTTCAGAAGGAGGCCCGCAGAACTTGTCAGCGTACCCATGTTCGGCAAAGTACTTATCGGCGTTGGTAAATGTACCGTCATCGTTGTCGTCGTCGTCCGGATCCTGTGCCATATGCATGTCCGGATCCTGTGCCATAGGGATGTCCGCATGTCCGGTAGCGTTGCGGCTTTCTTGCCATGGCTTGGCGCCGACAGACTGGCGGTCTTGTCTGTGGGGTGGTGTCCCCCGCCCCCAAACGAATCTGGCTCTTCGGCCAAAGCAGGGGCCATCTTACACAGGTGTTGAGGGTCATCTCATCTTCCTCGTCGGCCCCAGCGGGTCGAAACGGAGGTAACAGCTCGTCGCAACCTGGCAGCACCCGAACCAGTTCAACCCTATACAAGGTGGGTGGCATCGGATTACCGTCGAACACGGGGTTGCCTGGTTGAACAATTCTGCCCTTGGCGACATCGACCAACTCGCCGCCCACGAAGTGCAGGAGAGTGCAAGGAATGTCGGTGGCGCCCTGCGAAAACATGTAGGGTGTCAGGGATTCCTAGTCAAAGGCAAGGAGATGAAGTCATCAGCCGAGAGGCTTAGTTACCGTGATTCCGTCGAGCTCGGCTAATGTCGAGGCACCGTCAACGGCGAGCGTGCAACTGACGGAGGGGCCGCTTGTTGGCGAGGTGCCGGCCGGCATACACCCGGGTGCATTAAGCTCCAATGCTCGTGCCGGCACCAGAGACATGAATACCGCCTCCGCCGGAGACACCAATGGCGCCGCCGGAGACACCAATGGTGCCGCATGCGCGTTGTGCGAGTTGCTGGCCGTGAAGCTGGGAACCGGGGGAGGCCCCTGTTGGCCGCCCGCAATCCACGTCGTTAGCCCATGAATCAACGTAGGCACCATGGCGGTGAGCGTCGTTCCCAGTTGTTGTTGCACTTGCTCTTCGACAATCTCCGGAATCCGCGCCACTTGTGCCTTGAGTCCTTCAACCTCGCGCGAATAGCTTTCCGAGCTGGTCTTTTTCTCCTTTCGCCCACCAGCGGTATAGTATGACGACCATTTTGTGGACAAGCCTTTGCCGGCCACACAACCAGCTGACATCGGCTTACTGAGCTTATCCCTGTTTTTCATTACGTTCAACGCCCTATTTAAAGGGGTGTCGAAAGGGGAGCTCTGAGACGTCCCCGCGCTACTGCTTTCAGTGTCCTGTGGAAGGAACGTGAACCATTTAGAAATATTGGGGATTAATTATAACGCAACCATATGGAGCTAATTACGCGGGGGTGTATTCCTTACCAGAACAAGCTCGAGCGCCCTGGTCTTCGGATCCGTTGTAAGCTCCTTTGTTACCGGGTCCTCCTTGTACCGGGCCCTGAGAAAGTTCCTGTTCTGCTTGTCACGGTATTTCTCAAAGCGGGGCGGTAGGCCTTGCTCGGCACGCTCCGCGTCCTCCTTGTCCCATATAGGCTCCGCCACTCTGTAACCGCCGGGACCGAGTTGGTGGACCCCTAAGTTCAACTGCCGCATTTATTTCCCCCACTGACTTGATTGGGAGGTTGTGCTGCTCTCGCACTTGATCTTAAACTCCTTGTAGTCATCTTCGCTAATCAAAGGATATTTCGCCTTGATCTTCTCATAACTATCACCTTTTTCAATCATTGCCTTCACCGTGCTTCTCCAAGTAGACAGGGTCGTGCTCATCCTCATGAGGGCAGCACTGTTCACTTCGTTCCCTGAGAGGCGTGTGTTTGCAAAGTCAGCGGGGAACTTGTATCGTTCGTGCAGCTTTGTGAAGAGGAGGCTGCGCAAATTCCCTTGGTCCTTATGCCTTAGGTTCTCGGTGTTGATCGAGACGGTGCTCCGGAGAATGCACCCGAGCTGAACCGAGTACCCCTTGACTACTTCTTTGGGCGCCGTCGGATGCCCATCGGAGTTCACTTCCGTAAATTCCTCCTTGACGGTGCAGAGGACGCTCGGGCGCCGGTCCTTCCGTTGCCTCTTCGGTTGGCTGCCATCTGTGCGTGCGCCACCATCATCAGTGGTGGCATCATCGGCGGCACCATCAGTGGTATCATCCCCGACGCCATTAGGGGTTGTGTAGTCAGGATCGGTGTCTTCTGCTGCGTCCTCATAGCGGTGAGGTTCTTCCTCCAACTCCTGGGACAGCTCCCAGAATTGCTTGCCGCCCGAACCGCCGGCCTCATCGTTGTTAGCCATGTTTTGCTCTAAATAGGAAAAAAGTTTGGTCAAAAAGTTGGTTATTGTCAAGGAACAAGATCATGGTCTCATCATTTATGGTTTGTCGACACCGAGGCATCCTAAAAGCTAAGCTTTTATCATTTAGGGTTTATCGACGCCGAGGCACCCTAAAAGCCTAAGCGTACATCATTTAGGTTCTCATCGACACCGAGGCACCCTAAAAGCCAAGGTTTCATCATTTAGGGTTTGTCAACGCTGAGGCACCCTAAATGCTAAGTTAAGTTTTCATCATTTAGGGTTTATCGATGCCGAGACGCCCTAGGTTGGGCCTAATCACTTGGCACTAATCACTTGGCTCTATTGCCACCTATGTTGGGTTTATCATCTAGGGTTTATCGATGCTAAGGAGAATTATAAGTTGGCCTAATCACTTGGCTCTATTTCCACCTATGGTTTAATGCAGTAAGAATGGCGGGGCAGTTGATCCTACTTAATTAAGTACTAAGCTACCCCGGCCCATGCATTAGTCGCAAGTACCCCATATGTCCGATTTTTAGCAAAGTCATGCTAAAATTCACGAAAAATTTCAGCATGACCTTTGCTGATAATAGGACATATGGAGTACCCGAATTTGCCGGAACGGAAGTTAATCGACATCCCAGCAAACTCAAGGGCCTCTCGGGGTACCTGCACAATCATCACGACACGATGGTCGGAGACAAAACCCAGCAAACTAGCAAAATCATCACAAATTGTTTTCTGTAAAAGATGATCATCATCTTTACAAGTCTTTCTCAATGTGATCACAAGTAATTCAGAGCCATCACAAGTAATTCAGAGAAAAGAAAAAACTTGATCCATGCCTCAGCTTATCAATAGTCATTACTTGTCAAATACAAAAGAAGGAACAATTTATTTGTGACATAGTTACAAATGACGACAGAATAAAGCAACACTCTACACTAGCCTAAAAACAAGTGAAGTTTCACCCATATAAGAACAAGTGAATTCTAGTCACATTGAATCTGAAAGAGAATGCAAAATGCTACTTGGTATTTTCAATCTGGATACTGCATAAATAGTGTTGGAATCTTGGTAATACACTAGTTCTAGAAGAAGTAGACAGACATATACATCCATCTAAAATTCAAACTTATTAGGACGTCAGAATTCTTTAGCCCAAACAAATAGATGGACAGTCATCTATACTTCTCTACAAACAAAACCTATTGTAGAGGCTGCGAAAACGCAAGACCGGACACATGAAAACTAGCAGAAGTAGATACAATGTGCATCTACTAACATTCTTCTGATAAGAAGTTTTAGGAGTTCAAGGACGAATCACAAATGAACAAACGACATGCTTATCTGCAGATAAAATTTGTTATAGTCAGTGGCCAAAATTGCACATATGCTACACCTCTAACACCTAGGTCGGGAGCCACTCCGCTGCTGGCACGTCGGGAGCATCCAATTTTGCGATCCACTATTAAACTGAAATGCTACACAGTACCATAGAGATCCACTGTTAAACTGAAATGCTACAGTTTCAGAGAAGAGAAGAGAATGACAAAATACTACTAGTCCCAGTTCCAGTACTACACAGATTTGAGACAATATTTGACTGAATTACTAAATGACCATAAACACAATTTCATGATAAACTGCCAACAAAAACACATGGAGTACTTGACACAGTACTTGCCATAGTAATAGTCAATGTTTCGCATTACTAAATGACCATTATTCCAAAATGACCCAAAAATCTTCATATGGCATCTCCAAAATGACCATTATCTCACTAAATGACCAAAATGAACATGTAACAGCAATCTGTGCACACATCTGACTAGATGTCATTACTATGATATTTTGACAGCAATATGTAGACATAGTCTGATGGAAAATTTAGCATGAGTAGTTTTGATAGTTTTTCAGTTTTGAGTTTTGACATACAGTTTTGACATACGAATACAGACAGATGGACAATCTGGACTCTGTGTATGTATTAGAGTCTAGCACATAGGTCCACAGAAACAGACAACCACACATCTGAACATAGCAAATTTAAGCTATGTCCCTATAATAAACTGATGACAAGTCCAAGCTGGGAGATAGCCAGACGGAGGCAGAAACATTGTCCGGAGTAGAGCCGAAAACGAAGCTGTTGGGTATCGACGATCTGACAAAGAAGGGCACAATGTATGTATGTAGCATGATGTGTATCAACGATTAGGAACAGCACCTGTAGCCCAAACTGGGCAATCTGCCCGGCCTATTTCATGCATCTTAGACCTCGAGGGGCTAACGCATCACTGATTTATCGGCATCATCCATGAGGATCCAGTAATCCATCTCCCAATTTGGTCCCCTGATCGATCCCCAAATCCCTAGAGTTCCATGGCGGAACACATGGGCGCTCGCCCGATGGAGCGCCATGGCGACCCTACCACTAGTAGTGCCTACGCGCGCTACCGGTAGGGGGCGAGGCCGAGCTCGAACGGGGGAGATCTTGGCTGGCCGGACGGACCGGACTCGATCCGGCTCGGTTCCTCGCGGCGGAAGGTCGTATGTAAGCGAGAGAACGAGGCACGATCCAAGCAAGGCTGGGGCTTTCTTACCAGGAGGAGGAAGACGAAGACGGCTGCTCGCCGGTGCTCCGGTGGAGAGGGGCGACGGGGGTCTCCGGCGGCGAGAGGCTTCGGGGCGTCGGTGTCGTAGAGGCGTCGGTGCTCGTCGTACTCGTCCGGCACCACGTTGCCCTGCGAGACAGAGAAGGGCCGTCGGCCGGCAGCGGGGGCAAGGGAGGAGGAGGGTGGGAGGGTCGGGGCGACGGTCTTGTGTCGCTGCTCGGCGCCGACGACGAGGAGGAAGGCGAAGACGTTGAGGAAGATGAGGAAGCCGTAGAGGGAGACGGAGGTGGCGAACCCGGCCGCGGGCGGAGGGGGGACGGCGAGGGAGGCGGCGCTCGGCTCGGGGACGGCGAGCACGGGGGGCAGCGAGCAAGGCCCGGGACGGCGAGCACGTGGGCGGAGGTGGTCGGTGGTGGATTGGGCACGGGTGAGATGAGGCAGGGGGAGAGATTAGAGAGAAATGTGGATTGGGGATTTAGTGTGGGGGGAAGCTTACTAATGGCGCACCCTGCACCGGTGCGCCATTAGTATGTTTTTTTAGATAGTAATGGCGCACCCCCCGTCGGTGTGCCATTATTAATCTTTTTTTACATATCAATGGCGCACCAGCCAGAGGTGCACCATTAGTAATCTTTTTTATATAGAAATGGCGCACCAGCCAGAGGTGCGCCATAAGTAATTTTTTTATTATTTTTTGTTGCATCTAATAATTTTTAAGAAAATGAATATGAATATGAAACAGTAATATTTTTTATAAAAACAGTAATAATTTTTTTAAAAAATATCATCAAATTTGTTATTTGAAAATATTTATGAATATGAAAAAATATCATCAAATTTATTATTTGAAAATATCATCAAATTTGTTATTTGAAAATATCATCAAATTTGTTTTTTTTGCAATTTTAGTTGCATTCATTTGTGACGGTGGAGCGGGTCGGGGAGGGTGCGGGGGAGAGGGTGCGGGGGGTGCTCAGCAGCGTTGGAGCGGGGGAGGGTGCGGTGGATCGTCTGCAGCGGTGGAGCGGGGGAGGTCTTGCGGGGTCGGCGGCGTCCCGTCGAGCGGGGAGAGGGTGCAGGGGTGCTCGGCGGTGGAGCGGGGAGAGGGTGCGGTGGGTCGGCGGCGGTGGAGTGGGGAGGTCTGGGGTCGGCGGTGGCAGTCGGTGGAGCGGGGAGAGGTGCGGGGGTGCTCGGCGGTGGTGGAGCGGGGAGGTGCGAGGGTTGGTGGGCGGCGGTGGAGCGGGAGATAGGGTGCGGGGGGGGGGTGCTCGACGGCAGTGGAGTGGGGGAGGGTGCGGGGGGTCGGCGGCGGCAGCCGGTGGAGCGGGGGAGAGGGTGCGGGGGGTGCTCGGCGGCGAGGGGGACCGGATCCGGCGAGGTGGGATAGCGATCGAGATGGAGGTGGATCGAGATCGAGTGTCCATGAAATTTAAAAACATTCATGAGTTCAAAAAGTGCCCATGAAATACAATCGAGAAATTAAGGCTACATTTTAAATACAATCGATCTTAGCTAGCTATCTGTTCACAATCTTCTTGCCCTTATTTTTCGTAAATGGAGTTCTTCTCTTGAACGGACGTCCTTTAGGTAGGGTGGTGATGCTTCTTCTTGTGATGTATGCTGATACTTCATCATCGTCGTCATGTTCCATCTTTGGGTCGCCGTACTTGTCGAAGTCTTGCTCATTGGCGACTCCATCCATTCCGATGATCTTCCTTTTGCCTCTCCTCACGACAACACGACTGGGCTTTGGCGGGTCGGTAATGAAGAAGCATTGGCCCACTTGGGAAGCCAGTACCCATGGCTCATTTTTCGCGGTGATGTTTGCGCCTATGGTCTTGGATTTGGCTTCGGGTATAACCATGGTGGTGAGATACCGGTCTTCTTTTATGACGCTCTTGGCCCATCCAACACGGAACATCGGGACCTTCTCTCCAGCGTAGCTTAGATCCCATATCTCCTCGATCCTTCCGTAGTATCTGTCCTTGTCGTTACCGGTGTAGGATTCCATCGTTAGCCCGGAATTCTGATAACCATCGCTGTTCATGTCCTTTCCCTCGGTGTAGAATATGTAGCTATTGATATCGTACGCCTCATATGTCATCAGGTTGTGCTCGGCGCCCTATGACAAGGCGAATATGAGTTGTTCTTCCGCGGAAGAATCCTCATGTAAAGGGTACGACAGAAGCTTCTGCTTGAACCAATGCGTGAAACATGAGTTGTGCTCTTTGATTATATCTCCATCCGTCCTTTGTTGGCCTCGGTCATTGTACGTCTTCTCAATAAAGGTTTTGTGCTCTACCACCCAAGTATGGACCACGTCTATGTGTTGTAGCGCGACTAGGTTTGCTCTATCAAAGTTGGCGAGTCGACCCTCAAAGTCGACATGCATTTCGCGGCGACCCTCATGGTGACCCCATCCAGCGAGCCTGCCGAGGTGCCTATTGACGGGCAGACCAACGGGGTTCTCGATGCCTAGATAATTCGTGCAGTAGGATGTGCACTCTTCGGTCAGAAAGCCCCTGGCTATGCTTCCCTCTGGGCGTGACATGTTGCGAACGTATCCTTTGATGACACCATTCATCCTTTCGAACAGCATCATGCTGTGCAGGAACGTCGACCCGAGTTGGATGATATCCTCCACGATATGGACCAGCAGATGCACCATAACATCGAAGAATGCAGGCGGGAACTACATCTCAAGCTCGCATAGTATCACCATGATCTCTTAATGTAGGCTTCTGAGTTGCCTCACGCCAACCGACTTTCGAGAGATGACGTCAAAAAAGTTGCATAGGCCAAATAGCGTTTCACGGACGTGCGCGTCCATGATCCCACGGATTGCAATTGGAAGTATCTGCGTCATCAGCACGTGATAGTCGTGAGACTTCATCCCGCTGAACTTCTGCTTCGCTGTGTCTAGGTATCTGCTTATCTTCCCCACGTAACCGTAAGGAAGTTTTACTCCAACAAGGCAGGTGAAAAATTGATCGATCTCCTCCTGACTTAGAGTGAAGCACGCGGGAGCGTAGTCATTTTCGGTCTTCTTGGCCTTTTTGCCTTTGCGACGACTTTCCGTGTCCTGCTTCGCCTCATCATCATCATCATCATCATCATCATCATCATTAGTGTGAAGCTCCCCCCTAATGCCCATTGATTTCAAGTCTACCCTTGCTTTCGGCACATCTTTGGTCCTCTCTGGCATGTTGAGCAGGGTACCAAGCAGACTCTCGCACACGTTCTTCATGATATGCATGACATCAAGGCTGTGAGGCACACGGTGGATCTTCCAGTACGGCAAGTCCCAGAAAACAGACCTCATTTTCCATACCTTCAGCAGTGGCTCTGGCGCCTTTCGCTTCTTTCCCGGCTCTGGCTCCTTTTGCTTCTTTCCCGGCAGTGGGCAATCTTTCCAATTTTTCAACAGCTGGTCTATTTCCTCGCTGCTCCTCGTACGCGGGCGTCTTCGGGGTTCGGTTTCACCATCGAACAGATCCTTGTGTTTCCTCCACGGGTCATCGTCACGAAGCCACCTTCAATTCCCATGAACACGGTTTTCGAAGACCCGGGATCTCTATCTAGCTGGCGATACGTTGTGTCATCCATGCACCTGACGCATCCAAAAAATCCATGGACCACCTGCCCCGCGAGATATCCATAACCGAGATAGTCGTGCACCGTCGTGAGCAGTGCGGCTCTCATAGGGAAATATTCTTTCTCTGCGGCATCCCACGTATTGGCTGGCGTTTTCCACAGCGTGTCTAGCTCCTCTTTCAGCAGCCCCAGATACAGATTGATGTCGTTCCCTGGTTGTTTCGGCCCTTCAATTAGCATACTCATGTGAATGTACTTCCTCTTCATGCACAGGGGGGAGGTTGTATATCCACACAAACATAGGCCAGGTGCTATGTGTGCTTCTTTGGCTGCCAAACGGATTGACTCCATCGGTGTTCGCGCCCAGCACGATGTTCCTTGGATCCTTCCCAAATTCTGGGTGTTCGAAGTTCAACACTTGCCACTGGCTCCCATCCTTAGGGTGACTCAGCATCCTGTCTTTTTTATTTATCTCCAGATCATTTGCGTCATCTTCTCGCTTCTTCTCCTCCCTATCCGCGTGCCAACGCAGGAGCTTTGCTACCTTAGGGTCCGCGAAATAGCGCTGCAGATGAGGAGTGATCGGAAAGTACCACACCACTTTTTGAGGAGCTTTCTGCCTCTTCTTGTATCGAGTGACGCCGCACACCGGACATATGGTAGACTCCGCGTGCTCGTCCCGATAAATGATGCAATTGTTCATGCACACATGGTATTTCACGTGCGGTAAATCCAGAGGACACACGATTTTCTTTGCCTCCTCGAAACTGGTCGGGCACTTGTTCCCCCTGGGAAGACATTCGTGCCAGAATGACATGTTCTCGTCGAAGCATGCGTCGGTCATTCTGTGTTTTACCTTCATCTCCAGAGCCATGAGCGTTACTTTCAGGCGGGTATCCTCGGGCCTACATCCTTCATACAATGGAGTAACCGCGTCTATCTCCAGTTGATCCAGCTTGGCTTTCTCTTGGGAGGCAGCTCTTGCGTTATCCGTCTGCTTGAGAAGCGGCTCTTGAATATGAGGCTCCTGCACCCAGCCCATCGATGGTCCATCGTCGTCTGCTCCGCCAGCATCTTCATCTTCATGATCATGCCCTTCGTCTGCTCCGGCATCTTCCTCATCATCATGTCCTGCATCTTCTACATGATGACTGTGTACAGCATCACCGTCGTGATCATGTCCTGGAGATTCTTCGTCTTCTCGCCTACCCGAGCCGCGGTTGTTATCTTGCTGCCCTTCCTCATTTCTTGCCCGGCCCCCATGGACGACTTCATAGTCATCTTCATCACCTTGCCACCAATAGCTATCCATGAAACCACGCAAGAGCAGGTGGTCCCGCACCTGCCCGGAATCCGGGTCCGCAATAAGGCTCTTCAGCTTGCATCTTCGACACAGACATCTTATGTCCGTCTCGTTCTTTTGAAACACCTCGGCCTTCGCGGAGCTCAAAAACCTATTCACGATGCCTTCGGTCATCGTGCGGACCATGGTCGCCTGCGGGGTAGAGCAAAATGATATTTTAAAACCAAGAAAAAATTTGGCATGACTTTGCCTAAAAATAGGACAAAAAAGAATGCATAGTGCCAAAATTCTCGCCGAAACGGAAATGAATCAACATTCCAGCAAAATATTGGCAACTATCGCATTTCAAATACCGGTACCTGCAAACACAAACATATATGCAACACCACAAACATATGCAATACCACAAAGATACATAGATCTATCTAGGCCACAAAACATGCATGTGCACGTTGTTGGAGGGAGAACAACATAAAGATAGCTTCCCCCCTTACTTACCTATCAACAAAAGGTAATTTAACCACATAATTTGGATGAATCTATGGTGCAAATGAGGTGAGGAGGAGGAGGCAGCCGGGACAAGCTTGGAGGAGGTGGAGACAATGAAGTGGGGAAAGTGAGTGGTTAGGTGTGGCTGTCCAAAATATCTTGTTGGTCCCAGGTTACTAATGGCGCACCACCAGCAGGTGCGCCATTAGTAGTTTTGCAATATATATATATATATATATATATATATATATATATATATATATATATACTAATGGCGCACTATGCCACGGTGCGCCATTAGTAGTTTTGCAAAAAAGAATAAAAAAACAGTAGTGGCGCACTGTGTGGCTGGTGCGCCATTACTAGTGCTAACTAGTAATGGCGCACTGTGCCAGGATGCACCATTAGTATGTTTGGAAAAATAATTAAAAAAATTGTTACCAGTGGCGCACCATGTGCCTCGTGCGCCATTAGTGTCTTCCACACTAATGGCGCACCTACACATGGTGCGCCACTGCTATATACTAGTGGCGCACCACATGTCAGGTGCGCCATTAGTAACCATTTAATTTATAGCCCTTTTCCTAGTTGTGTTTTGGTGACCAACTTGCGGGTTCCGCCCATGAACCTATGCATAGGGGTTGGCACACGTTCTTGACTCTCCGGTAGAGACTTTGGGGCACTCTTTGAAGTACTTTGTGTTGGTTGGATGAATCTGAGATTGTGTGATGCATATGGTATAATCATGCCCACGAATACTCGAGGTGACAATGGAATATCTAGGTGACATTAGGGTTTTGGTTGATTTGTGTCTTAAGGCGTTATTCTAGTACGAACTCTTTAATAGATCGACCATAATCTCTACGTTTGTTCTCCACTATTAGTGTCTTTGGAGTGACTATTTGTTGCATGTTGAGGGATTGTTATATGATCTATCTATGTTATTATTGTTGAGAGAACTTGCACTAGTGAAAGTATGAACCCTAGGCCTTGTTTCCTATCATTGCAATACCGTTTACGCTCACTTTTACCACTTATTACCTTGCTGTTTTTTTAATTTCAGATTACAAAAACCTATATCTACTATCTATTTTGCACTTGTATCACCATCTCTTCGCCGAACTAGTGCACCTATACAATTTACCATTGTATTGGGTGTGTTGGGGACACAAGAGACTCTTTGTTATTTGGTTGCAGGGTTGTTTGAGAGAGACCATCTTCATCCTACGCCTCCCACGGATTGATAAACCTTAGGTCATCCACTTGAGGGAAATTTGCTACTGTCCGACAAACCTGTGCACTTGCAGGCCCAACAACGTCTACACGAAGAAGGTTGTGTAGTAGACATCAAGCTCTTCTCTGGCGCCGTTGCCGGGGAGGTGAGTACTTGAAGGTATATCTTTAGATCTTGCAATCAAATCTTTTTGTTTCTTGTTTTATCACTAGTTTAGTTTATAAAAGAAACACTACAAAAAATGGAGTTAAGTTTGTATCATACGCTTCGTCTTTTTAATATCTTTCGTGAGTATGATGAAAAGGAAAATTGTGCTCAAGTGCTAGAAGAAGAAATCTATAGAATGTTTGATACTAAATCTTTGAATGATGAGCATGATTGCAATGCTGTTAGTATGAATTCCTTGAATATCCATAGTGCTAATGATAACTGCACTAGTTATGATGAAAATGTCTCCTATAAGCATGTTGATTTGTGTGGAGTAGATTGGACTTGCATGGACACACCAAATAGAGAAAATAGATATAGCAAGAGGCATAAGTATTTAAAAACTAAAGGTTTGCAAGAAAGTCTTGATGAGTGTGCTAGAAGATTCAATATTTTTCATGATCCTTGTGAACTTTGCAATGAACATGGTCTTTAAATCTCCAATGCAAATTGTTTCATGATCAAATCGTGTCCAAAAATTGTGATAGCTTGATTACCCTTGGGCATCATAAAGAGCTTAGTCTTCTTTTGGGGTATGAAGAAATGAAACGTATAACTGAGGTTATTCCAAAATTTAATCTTGATAGATTTCTTGATTTTGATCTAGAGGATATTTATATGTTTTGTGCGGTGAATTGCATTGAAAATCCTTATATTGCCAATTACCAAAAGAAAAGAAAGCAAATAGAAGATGATGAGAATACTAATTAAAGGGAAGAGACTTCCCAATATCCTCCTATTATTTCTTATGATGAATCAGGTAACGAGGAGGAGCTTTCTATTCAACCAATCTCGTCAATAAGGAGCTCAAAGAGGAAGGTTGAACCAACACATAATGTGAAGAAGAAAAAGAAAAGAAGGAGCAACAAAGGTAAAAAGGCATCCCTCCCAAATGATGTTGCTCCTACTACTCATTGTGATGATGATAATTGCTTTACTATTGGTGCTATCCATATTTTTAATGATGAGAGTGATTATGCTTATGATATGAAAGGGCCCAAGCTTGGGGAAGCTATGTTTGATGAGTATGAAATATTTGAGAATATATTTGCTGAGATTAATGTTTGTCCCAAGCTTGGGGATGCCACATTTAATGAAGATGATATTTTTAGCCTCCCAAGTTTTGATATGCAAAGTTGTTATGATAGCATGCCTTGTACCTATGATGATTATATTGATGAAAGTGGGTTTGGAAGAGTGTCAACTTTAGGAAGTAGTGATCCCACTATTTTGGAGGATGTTGAATCTTATAATATTTATGAAAGTGGATTTGGAAGAGTGTCAACTTTATTTAGTGATGATTCCACTATCTTGGGAGAGGTTTCAATCGATTATGATGAGAACGAAGTTGCTACTTATGATGATTATTGTGATGAAACTTATGCTATAAAAAGTAGTGATGATTATATTTACAAATCTTGTCATGATTATGATTACCCTTTTTCTGAACATTACTCTTTTAATGTGGAAACAATTTTTAGTGTTCAAGTCTCTTATGATTATCTCACTATTCCGAATGAGAAGAATTTTTCTTATGTGGAGAGTAGTAAATTTTCTATGCTTGTAGATCATGAAAAGAATGCTTTAGGTGCTGGTTATATTGTTGAATTCATTCATGATGCTACTGAAAATTATTATGAGGGAGGAACATATGCTTGTAGGAATTGCAATAATGTCAAGTTTCCTCTCTATGTGCTTAAAATTTTGAAGCTATGCTTGTTTTGCCTTCCTATGCTAGTTGATTATCATTCCCATAAGTTGTTTTCTCACAAAATCCCTAGGCATAGGAAGTGGGTTAGGCTTAAATGTGCTAGTCATATTATTCATGATGCTCTCTTTTTGTTTCAATTCTTATCTTTTATGTGAGCATCATTACCATCATCATGCCTAGCTAAAAAGGCATTAAAGAAAAGCACTTGTTGGGGGACAACCCAATATTTACCCTTACTATTTTTGTGTGTCCACATGATTATGCTACTGCAGTAATCATGTTTTATAGATTTTGTTTCACTAAAGTGCCAAGTAGGACCTTTGGGATGACTTGGGTGATGTTTATGTGATCTTGCTGTAAAATACAGAAACTTTAGCGCTCACGAGATTAGCTGCCATTTTTTTACTGGAGATTGATTTTAGGTTGATTATTTTTGCAGATGATTAATAGATAAATTTCTCAGGTCCAGCAATTTATTTCATAATTTTTGGGGTTCCAGAGGTATACGTTTGACACAGATTACTACAGACTGTTCTGTTTTTGACAGATTCTGTTTTCATTGTGTTGTTTGCTTATTTTGATGAATCTATGAGTAGTATCGGAGGGTATGAATCATGGAGAAGTTAGAATCCAGTAGATATTACACCAATATGAATTTATAATGAGTTCATTACAGTACGTAAGTGGTGGTTTTATTTTCTTCTACTAAAGGAGCTTACAAGTTTTGTGTTGAGTTTTGTGTGGTTGAAGTTTTCAAGTTTTGGGTAAATATTCGATGGACTATGGAATACGGAGTGGAAAGAGCCTAAGCTTGGGGATGCCCATGGAACCCCAAGGTAATATTCAAGGACAACCAAGAGCCTAAGCTTGGGGATGCCCCGGATGGCATCCCCTCTTTCGTCTTTGTTCATCGGTAACTTTACTTGGAGCTATATTTTTATTCGCCACATGATATGTGTTTTGCTTGGAGCGTCATTTTATTTTGTTAGTATTTTCTTGCCATTAGTTATAATAATGTTTTGCATCTTTAGTTTCAATAAAAATGTCAAGGATAGCCTTTACCATGCTTATTTTACTAGTATACATGTTGCTGTTTGAAAACAGAAAGTTTACCGCTGTTGCAAAAAATTCCCTAGAAAAGTCAGAGAATGGTATAATGTTGAATCTTTTTGCATATTAAGCTCTGATAAATTTATTACAGTGGGAATTTTAGTTCATAATTTTTGGAGTTAGAGAAGTATTGATACTCTTGCATTCTTTACAGACTGTACTGTTTTGGCAGATTAATTGCTGTTATGTTTGCATTGTTTGCATATGTTTGCTTGTTTAATGATTCTATTTGAGGATAGGAGTATTAAATATGCAGAGGCATTTATTATGCAATGTTGAATAATAATTTTAGTAATTTGTTATAGTAGAAAATGATAAGGTTTTGCATTGGTTTATACTAACCTATCTCACGAGTTCTTGTTGAGATTGTTGTGAATGAAGCTTTTGATAAAAAGAAGAGAAACCATGATATGAGAAGAATTAAGGAGACATAAAATCTCAAGCTTGGGGATGCCCCGGTAGGCATCCCACCTTTTCTTCAACAATCATCGGTTAGTATCGGTTGAGCCTAAGTTTTTGCTTCTTCACATCAGTTGTGCTATCCTTGCAGTGTCATTTTGTTTTGCTTTGCTTGCTATTTGAATACAATACCAAGTTCTGAAATTCTTAAATGAGAGAGAGTCTTCACATAGTTACATAATTATTTTGCTACTCATTGATCTTCACTTATATCATTTTGGAGTAGTTTGTCATTTACTCGTGTGCTTCACTTATATCCTTTGAGTAAATGGTTGAATGAGTTGAATGTCATAAATCTGAAATTATATATGTCTCATTTGCTTATCCCATGGGGAGTAATGACTTCACATCTAAGAAGTAGAGGTTGTAAATTTATTGACGGTTATCAAGCATTGTATTGGTCATTTGAACAATTCATGAAAGAATATTGAAGGAAGGGAGATTTCACATATAAATATATTATCATAGACATCTTTTATAATTGTGAGCACTCATTAAGTATGACATGCTAAAGAGTTGATGTTGGACAAGGAAGACAACGTAATGGGTCATGTTTTCTCACATCTCAGTTAAAGTACATTGTCATGGATCATTCAAACATGTTGAGCTTGCCTTTCCCCCTCATGCTAGCCAAAATTTCTAGCACCAAGTAGAGATACTACTTGTGCTTCCAAATATCCTTAAACCCAGTTTTGCCATGAGAGTACACCATACCTACCTATGGATTGAGTAAGATCATTCAAGTAAGTTGTCATCGGTGCAAGCAATAAAAATTGCTCTCTAAATATGCATGAATTATTAGTGCGGAGAAAATAAGCTTTGTACGAACTTGTTATGGAAGCAATAAATTGCTCTCTATACGTATGTATAGTACGTAGCGTCGACCAAGCACGGACAAAAGAAAGGACACTTTTCTCTATTAATTAGCTAGCTATAGCACAATATATGAAACACCTAAATTAACCCCCCAAAACCCCCAAACCCCCCCTCTTTTGAAAAAAAACAAAAACCAGAGCCAAAGAAATCTTGTGCGTGGATGCCTATTGGTCCCGGTTGGTGCCACCAACCGGGATCAAAAACCCTCTACTGAGCTCAGCGGACAGGCCACGTGGAGGCCCATCTGTCCCGGTTCTGGATAGAACCGGGACTAAAGGGTGAGGGTATTAGTACCGACCCTTTAGTCCCGGTTCACGAACCGGGACTAAAGGCCCTTATGAACCGGGACTATAGGCCCTTTTTCTACTAGTGACAAGGGGCAATATAAAGTGACGTTCTTTCGCATTAAGATTTTGTGTATCCAACCCTAAAAGCGCATGACAACCTCTGCTTCCCTCTGCGAAGGGCCTATATTTTATTTTATGTCTTTTACTTTATGCAAGAGTCAAGGTGATCTTCACCTTTCCCTTTTTATTTTATCCTTTGGCAAGCACTTTGTGTTAGGGTGATCTGATATATATATATATATATATATATATATATATATATATATATATATATATATATATATATATATATATATCCAATTGGATGTACGTTAGCATGAACTATTATTGTTGACATCACCCAAAGGTGAATACGTTTGGAGGCAACATTATAAGACCCAATCTTTCTCTGTGTCTGATTAAAACTTGATAAGCACAAGTATTGCGTGAGTGTTAGCAATTGTAGAAGACTATATGATAGTTGAGTATGTGAAGTTTGCTAAATCAAAGCTCTGACATAGACCCTTCCTGAAAATAGGATGAATTGCAATTGTTTGATGACTAAGAATGAAGTTTGCTAGTTTTCAAGAAAGTTTATGGTCTATGCTTCAACATGTGAATTGCTTGATACTTATTCTTGAGAAGTTTTATGAGATGAACTACTGTTATGACATATTATCATTCTACAAAAGGTGATTGAAATTATCATTGATCAAACTTGTGCACCTCTAGCATTCACACTTCATAAATTCTTTCTTTTATCATTTACCTACTCGAGGACGAGTAGGAATTAAGCTTGGGGATTCATGCTATATTATTATCTGTTTTGAATGATTATGAGCTTTATTACACACTTTTATATTACTTTTGGGACTAACCTACTAACCGGAGGCCCAGCCCATATTGTTGTTTTATTACTTGTTTCAGTATTTCGAAGAAAAGGAATATCAAACGGAGTCCAAACGGAATGAAACCTTCGGCAACGTGATCTGTTGGAAGATTATCATCCTGGAGACTTGGAGTTCACGTCAGAAGATACTTGAGGAGCCCAGGATATAGTGCCCCCACTACTGGGCGCGTCCCCTATCTCGTGGACCCCTCGAGCACCCCCCGACCGACTTCTTTCGCCTATATAAGCCTACGTACCCTAAAACCATCGAATATCAAGATAGATCGGGAGTTCCGCCGCCGCAAGCCTCGGTAGCCACCAAACACCTCTCGGGAGCCCTTCCCGGCACCCTGCCGGAGGGGGGATCCTTCACCGGTGGCCATCTTCATCATCCCGGCGCTATCCATGACGAGGAGGGAGTAGTTCACCCTCGGGGCTGAGGGTATGTACCAGTAGCTATGTGTTTGATCTCTCTCTCTCTCTCGTGTTCCCTCTATGGCACGATCTTGATGTATCGAGCTTTGCTATTGTAGTTGGATCTTATGATGTTTCTCCCCTCTACTCTCTTGTGATGAATTGAGTTTCCCCTTTGAAGTTATCTTATCGGATTGAGTCTTTTATGAGAACACTTGATGTATGTCTTGCCGTGCTTATCTGTGGTGACAATGGGATATCATGTGCCACTTGATGTATGCTTTGGTGACCAACTTGCGGGTTCCGCCCATGAACCTATGCATAGGGGTTGGCACACGTTCTTGACTCTCCGGTAGAGACTTTGGGGCACTCTTTGAAGTACTTTGTGTTGGTTGGATGAATCTGAGATTGTGTGGTGCATATCGTATAATCATGCCCACGGATACTCGGGGTGACAATGGAGTATCTAGGTGACATTAGGGTTTTGGTTGATTTGTGTCTTAAGGTGTTATTCTAGTACGAACTCTTTAATAGATCGATCTAAAAGAATAAATTTTAGGTGGTTTCGTACCCTACCAAAATCTCTACGTTTGTTCTCTGCTATTAGTGTCTTTGGAGTGACTCTTTGTTGCATGTTGAGGGATTGTTATATGATCTATCTATGTTATTATTGTTGAGAGAACTTGCACTAGTGAAAGTATGAACCCTAGGCCTTGTTTCCTATCATTGCAATACCGTTTACGCTCACTTTTACCACTTGTTACCTTGCTGTTTTTATAATTTCAGATTACAAAAACCTATATCTACTATCTATTTTGCACTTGTATCACCATCTCTTCGCTGAACTAGTGCACCTATACAATTTACTATTGTATTGGGTGTGTTGGGAACACAAGAGACTCTTTGTTATTTGGTTGCAGGGTTGTTTGAGAGAGACCATCTTCATCCTACGCCTCCCACGGATTGATAAACCTTAGGTCATCCACTTGAGGGAAATTTGCTACTGTCCTACAAACCTGTACACTTGCAGGCCCAACAACGTCTACAAGAAGAAGGTTGTGTAGTAGACATCAGCGTGTCACGCGCCGGGTGTGACGGCCCAACAGCGGGTTGAACTCTTCGTCGGCGGCCTTCCCGACCACATCTGCGTGGACGTTGAGATGAAGGGACCCTAAGACCTTCAGACGGCCATGTACTATGCTCGGGCATTCGATCAGCGCGCCCAGGCCTTGATGCAGCCATCCGTGCCTCATGGGGGCCGCCAACCCCCTCGGCAGCCTACGACGGCACCCGCGTCGTCAACTGCAACACCGGCGGCCACCCCGGGCCCGACGCGTCCGTTTAGGCGCCTTACTTAGGCGGAGCAGCTCGAGCGCCGGCGCTTGGGACTTTGCTTCAACAGTGATGCGCCCTATGCCCCGGGCCATGTCTGCTCGCGCCTCTTCTACTTGGAGACGATGGACGAGACCGAGGATGACACACCGGAGGATGGCCTCGGTGTCCCAGCCGTCGCAGAGCCCGCACCGGCATCCGTGATGAACAGACGATGCTCTTACCGGTCACGATCCATGGCGAGCTCCTGGTGGCCCTCCTGGACACAGGTTCCATGCATAACTTCCTGCCGGAGACCACCATGCGGCGCCTCGCGTTACAGCCGACAGGCGAGGAGCAGCTGCGGGTCACTGTCGCTAATGGCGACCGTCTACGCTGCCATGGGCTTGCCCGCGACGTGCCCATCACGATCAACGGCGAGCAATTCACCATCACCTACGCCGGCATTGACTTGGGCTGTTTTGACTTCATCCTTGGCATCGACTTCTTGCGGACACTCGGTCTCATCCTTTGGGACTTCGACGCCCTGACGATGACCTTCTGGCGTTTCCACCGCCGCGTCCGCTCGGAGGGCATTGGAGGCACCCCGGCGACGCCCCCGCTCCAGCTGGCGGCGGCCACCACCGAGGCCGAGCATCCGCTGTTGGACAACCTCCTGCAGCAGCACCGTGATCTCTTTGAGGAGCCGCATGGCCTTCCGCCGGCTCGGATCTACAACCACCGTATTCACCTCCTTCTGGGATCGGCCCCTGTGGCCGTACGGCCCTACCGGTATCCTCGGCTGCAGAAGGATGAGTTGGAGCGGCAGTGTGCGCTCATGCTTGTCACGGGCATCATCCGTATCTCCACGTCGCCATTCATGGCGCCGGTCCTCCTCGTTCGCAAGTCAGACAGCACTTGGCGTTTCTGCATCGACTACCGCGCCCTTAATGCTCTCACACAAAAGGACAAGTTGCTTATCCCGGTGGTCGATGAGCTCCTCGACGAGCTGCACGGGGCGCGCTTCTTCACCAAGCTGGATCTCCGGTCGGGGTATCATCAGGTGTGCCCGGACGACATCGCCAAGACGGCGTTTCGGACTCACCACGACCACTTTGAGTTCTTGGTGATGCCTTTTGGCCTCTCCAACGCCCCGGCGACCTTTCAGGCCTTGATGAACGATGTCCTCCGGCCCTACTTACGTCGGTTTGTGCTCGTTTTCTTTGATGACATTCTTATCTACAACGCCTCTTGGGCAGAGCACCTCCAGCATGTGGCCATCGTCTTCAACGAGCTTCGGGCGCATCATCTTCATCTTAAGCACTTGAAGTGCTCGTTCGGGACGCCTTCTGTCGCTTACCTCGGCCACGTCATCTCGGCCGAGGGGGTGACCATGGACGCCGACCAGGTGGCAGCCGTCGCCGCCTGGCCGATCCCGCAGTCTCCACTGGCTCTTCGCGGCTTCCTAGGCCTCGCGGGGTACTACTAGAAGTTCATCCGGGAGTTTGTCCTCATCGCGGCCCCGCTCACGCGCCTTCTCCGTCGCGACCCCTTCTCTTGGGATGAGGAGGCCACTACACTGTTCGAGGCCCTCAAGGGGGGCCTCACGACGGGTCGCGTCCTGCAGATGCCTGATTTCGACCTCCCGTTCACCGTTGACTGCGACGCCTCCGGTTCGGGGTTCGGTGCGGTCCTTCATCAGGGCGATGGACCCCTCACCTTCTTCAGTCGGCCCTTTGTCGCACGCCATCTTAAGCTGGCTGGTTATGAGCGCGAGCTCATTGGGTTGGTGCACGCAGTGCGCCATTGGCGGCCCTATCTTTGGGGTCGCTCCTTCCGGATCCACACGGACCATTACATTCTCAAATTCATGATGGATCAGAGGCTCTCGACTGTGCCGCAGCACCAGTGGATCAGTAAACTCTTCGGGTTTGACTTCACCATTGAGTACCGGTCGGGTCGCCTTAACACCGTCGTCGACGCCCTGTCTCGGCGTGACACCAATGTGGACGACGGTGCGGCCGAGGGGGCGGCCTTCTGCATCATCCCCGGGCCCTCCTTCGCCCTCTACACCGACATCCGGCGGGCGACCGCAGCCGTGGCCGACTCTCTCCTCCTTCAGCAGCAGCTGGCGGCGGGGGAGCTGGAGGAGCCGTGGCGCCTCGCCGACGGATTGCTCCTCCATGGGCGCCGGGTCTTCATTCCGCCGCACGACGATCTTCGTCATCCGGTGCTGCGCCTCGCCAACTCGTCGGGCCATGAGGGTGTCCAGAAGACACTCCATCGTCTCCGCGCTGACTTCTACATTCCGGGTGATCGTGCCCTGGTCCGTGACTGGGTACGGTCTTGTGTGACGTGCCAGTGCAACAAAACGGAGACTCCACGGCCGACTGGCTTACTTCAGCCTTTGGAGGTGCCATCCCAGGTCTGGGCGGACATCTCCATGGACTTCATCGAGGGCCTCCCCAAGGTGGGCGGCAAGTCCGTCATTCTCACGGTGGTCGACCGCTTCTCCAAGTATGCTCACTTCATCGCGCTCGGACATCCCTACCCAGCGGTGTCTGTCGCCCGGGCCTTCTTCGATGGCATTGTCCGTCTCCACAGGTTCCCTTCTTCGATCATAAGTGATTGGGACCCCGTGTTCACGGGACATGTGTGGCGCGACCTCTTTCGGCTGGCGGGCGTGAAGCTCCGCCTGAGTACCGCCTTCCACCCTCAGACGGACGGCCAGTCCGAGATCGTTAACAAGGTGATTGCCATGTATTTGTGTTGTATTATAGGTGATCGACCTCGCGCGTGGGTGGACTGGCTATCGTGGGCGGAGTACTGCTACAACACCTCTTATCACTTCGCCCTCCGTGCTACGCCTTTTGAGGTGGTTTATGGCCGGCCACCTCCGTCGATTCTTCCGGTTGATCCGGCCTTGGCCCGGACCGAGGCGGCCGGTGCTCTTCTGAGGAATCGTGATGAGATGCTGGCAGAAGTCCGACAACGCCTCCTTCAGGCCCAACAGTTGGCCAAACATTACTATGACGGCCACCATCGCGAGGCGAAGTTCGTGGTGGGTGATTGGGTCTGGCTGCGTCTACTTCGTCGCTCTATGCAGTCCTTGGACCCATGCGCGAAGAGGAAGTTGGGTCCTTGCTATGTCGGTCCCTTTGCTATCCTGGAACGCATTGGGAAGGTGGCTTACCATCTTCAGCTTCCGGCAGGCGCGCGGATCCATGATTTCTTCCATGTGGGGCTGCTCAAGCCCTTCCGCAGAGAGCCACCCGCGGCCCCACCAGCGCTACCGCCGGTCACGGACGGGCGTCTCCTTCCTGAACCGGAGAAGGCGTTGAAGGCTCAGCTGCTTCTCGGCTCTTGGTACGTGTTGATTCAGTGGGCTGGACTGCCAGAGGAGGACGCTACTTGGGAGCAGCGCGGGGAGTTCCGCCAGCACTACCCCGACTTTCAGCTCGAGGACGAGCTGTTTGCGCAGGCGGGGAGACATGTTATGACCGGTCGGACCTACGGCCGCGGGAGGCCCACCGGGCAATCTTAGCCCGCAAGTTATCTTAGTTTTTATTTCACATCGTGGTTATATATACAACTTGTAAGACTATTTTGAGATTCAAGCAATAAGACTATTTCTATTGCCCGGCTCCTAGAGGAGCCGAAACCCTAAAACCCTAGCTGCCTCCTTCCTTCGCTGCCGCCACACGCGCCAGGACGGCGCCACGCCGCCGGCCGCCGCGCTCGAGCCCGAGCCCTCCTCCCTCCTTTCCCTACAACATACGGCCAAGACCGGGCAGACCCTAGCTCCTAACATACTACGTCTCCGAGTTCATCTACAACGCGACGGCGAAGAATAGGCGGGGCTACTCTAAAAGACAATATGAAGTGCGTAAGCAAAAATATTCTCAAATTTCCTTTATTACCATCATTTCTGTTGAGTTTCATTCATATATATGTATTGACCCCCTTATTCAAATTAGATGTGAGAGATGCGGAATGAACTCCTACCAGAAGATCGCATGCGAGCAATTTAAGAGGAATTGGCTGGATTCTTTCTTGACCATGTCATCAATAAAGTCGGAGAATACCATGCATGTGGAAGTTGAGTTCATATGTTAGGGTATTGTAAGAGATCTTACACATTGTATATATATATATATATATATATATATATATATATATATATATATATATATATATATATATATATATAGTCATAGCGTCGGTAAATATACGAAAACTTGTTGTTCGACCAATCTCTCGGAGAAGGGGAGGTTGATCACTTCTGTATATGTTCATGGCGATCTTCTGTATACTTAATAGTTTCCTTCATTTTCTTACTAGCTAGCTAGCGTGTCGAGTCCTCTCTATACGTAGCGTCGACCAAGCACGAAGATAAGAGAGGACACTTCTCTCTATTAGCTAGCTAATACAATATATGAAACCCCGTAAATTAACCCTACAAAACCCCCAACCCCCCCTTGAGAAAAAAACAAAAAGCCCAGCCTCTGAAATGCTGACGCGTGGAAGCCTTTTGATCCCGATTGGTGGCACCAACCGGGACAAAAGGCCCCCTGCCTGGGCAAGCGGCAGCGGCCACGTGGGGTCCCCATCTGTCCCGGTTCCTGGGCGAACCGGGACTAAAGGGTCAGGGCTTTAGTAATGACCCTTTAGTCCCGGTTCGGGAACCGGGACCAATAGCCCTCACGAACCGGGACGAATGAGGGTTTTTCTACTAGTGTACCTAACACATGTTGCGTCACGTTTGGCTGGTGTTTTGAAAGTTTATTCATCGCCAAACCCTAGAAAATGTAAGAAATGTCAGAACTTTATAAGATTGATCATGGATGCTTGGCATCGTGATACTAGTTTGTGGAAAATTTTGGGTCCACTATATTGATGTGAGCATTTTTTGAAAAGGAAAAAGAAAAAAATGAAAAATGAAAAACAACAAGAATGAAAATGAAACAAAAACTAGCAATAAACTAGTCGCTAATTGATATATTTTCATTTTTATTTTTCTACTTAATTTATGTACAGAAATTTTAATAGTGTTCGATCTTTTTACCTGAGCATGTTTCTTTTTAAATGAACAATAAACAGGCCTTTTTGTTTAAACGACCAATAAATGGACATTTTGTTTAAACGACCAATAAACGAACAAAATTTCTATTTAATAGATGTGCAGAGATTCAATTATATTGATGTGAGCATTATTTTATTTAAATGAACATATTTTTGACATGTATGTACAATTTTTTTTAATGTGAATATTTGTACTTTATGAATAAAAACATTTTTCAAAACAGTTTAGCAAAATTTCTGAAGTTTGAGCATTTTCTGAAAAAGAAAAAGAAACAGAAAAACGAAAAAGAAACAATGATAAAAGGATTGGTTCAACATTGGGCCGGCCCAGAGAGCTGAAGTAGAAGAAAAACAAACTAGAAGTAAAAATGCACAAGCGTTGGCATGTCCTGGTTGGTTAGTGCGGTACTCCTTGAACCAAGAGGTCTTAAGTTCAATTCATGTTACTTGCCTTCTTTTTACTTTTAAAAAGAAACTGAAATATAGTTGAGGACGCAGCGAGAGAAAAAAGACGCCACGAGGATCTTGTATCTGCGCGTGTGGCAAGACCATTCTACACTTTATTATGAACTACCGAACCAAAAGTGTTGTCTTGATTGGTCTTTGGTATTGAGATGAAGCAGTGTTATTTTGCTTACACCGTTTTATGTGCAAGAGCAGGGATTGAGTGCCAACAATTCAGAACTGGGGGTTTTGCTGCAAAGAAGCAACTACTTCTCTGAACACATGTTTAGAGTTATAACAATGTAAACTTGCAAAGAAGCAAATCTCTTCTCTACTATCTAAAAGAGATGTAAGGTTCCGCCTCCCCTCTTACGTCAAAAGTTTTCGTCCACTACTCCCCCACATCGCCTGAAGATCGCCCGTTTTTTCTCCCACCTCGCAAGGTCATCGATCAATAAATTCTCCCCCAAAAAATAGGGATGCAATTCCCTCTGCGGCCTCTTACCAAATTTGCTTATGTTTCCTTCACGTCCCCTGATCCTTCCCTTCTAGCTCTCTCCCATCTCACCCGCGTATTATGTACGCAGGTCTTGTATCCTCGCGTGTGGAAAGACCATTCTACACTTTATTATGAACTACCGAAGCAAAAGTGTTGTCTTGATTGGTCTTTGGTATTGAGATGAAGCAGGGTTATTTTGCTTACACCGTTTTATGTGCAAGAGCAGGGATTGAGTGCCAACAGTTCAGAACTGGGAGTTTTGCTGCAAAGAAGCAACTACTTCTCTGAACACATGTTTAGAGTTATAACAATGTAAACTTGCAAAGAAGCAAATCTCTTCTCTACTATCTAAAAGAGATGTAAGGTTCCGTCTCCCCTCTTACGTCAAAAGTTTTCGTCCACTACTCCCCCACATCGCCTGAAGATCGCCCGCTTTTTCTCCCACCTCGCAAGGTCATCGATCAATAAATTCTCCCCCAAAAAATAGGGATGCAATTCCCTCTGCGGCCTCTTACCAAATTTTCTTATGTTTCCTTTACGTCCCCTGATCCTTCCCTTCTAGCTCTCTCCCGTCTCACCCACGTATTATGTACGCAGGTCTTGTATCTGCGCGTGTGGAAAGACCATTCTACACTTTATTATGAACTACCAAAGCAAAAGTGTTGTCTTGATTGGTCTTTGGTATTGAGATGAAGCAGTGTTATTTTGCTTACACCGTTTTATGTGCAAGAGCAGGGATTGAGTGCCAACAATTCAGAACTGGGGGTTTTGCTGCAAAGAAGCAACTACTTCTCTGAACACATGTTTAGAGTTATAACAATGTAAACTTGCAAAGAAGCAAATCTCTTCTCTACTATCTAAAAGAGATGTAAGGTTCCGTCTCCCCTCTTACGTCAAAAGTTTTCGTCCACTACTCCCCCACATCGCCTGAAGATCGCCCGTTTTTTCTCCCACCTTGCAAGGTCATCGATCAATAAATTCTCCCCCAAAAAATAGGGATGCAATTCCTTCTGCGGCCTCTTACCAAATTTGCTTATGTTTCCTTTACGTCCCCTGATCCTTCCCTTCTAGCTCTCTCCCGTCTCACCCGCGTATTATGTACGCAGGTCTTGTATCTGCGCGTGTGGAAAGACCATTCTACACTTTATTATGAACTACCGAAGCAAAAGTGTTGTCTTGATTGGTCTTTGGTATTGAGATGAAGCAGTGTTATTTTGCTTACACCGTTTTATGTGCAAGAGCAGGGATTGAGTGCCAACAATTCAGAACTGGGGGTTTTGCTGCAAAGAAGCAACTACTTCTCTGAACACATGTTTAGAGTTATAACAATGTAAACTTGCAAAGAAGCAAATCTCTTCTCTACTATCTAAAAGAGATGTAAGGTTCCGTCTCCCCTCTTACGTCAAAAGTTTTCGTCCACTACTCCCCCACATCGCCTGAAGATCGCCCGTTTTTTCTCCCACCTCGCAAGGTCATCGATCAATAAATTCTCCCCCAAAAAATAGGGATGCAATTCCCTCTGCGGCCTCTTACCAAATTTGCTTATGTTTCCTTCGCCCCTGATCCTTCCCTTCTAGCTCTCTCCGTCTCACCGCGTATTATGTACGAGGTCTTGTATCTCTGGCGTGTGGAAAGACCATTCTACACTTTATTATGAACTACCGAAGCAAAAGTGTTGTCTTGATTGGTCTTTGGTATTGAGATGAAGCAGTGTTATTTTGCTTACACGTTTTATGTGCAAGAGCAGGGATTGAGTGCCAACAATTCAGAAGCTGGGGTTTTGCTGCAAAGAAGCAACTACTTCTCTGAACACATGTTTAGAGTTATAACAATGTAAACTTGCAAAGAAGCAAAGCTCTTCTCTACTATCTAAAAGAGATGTAAGGTTCCGTCTCCCCTCTTACGTCAAAAGTTTTCATCCACTACTCCCCCACATCGCCTGAAGATCGCCCGTTTTTTCTCCCACCTCGCAAGGTCATCGATCAATAAATTCTCCCCCAAAAAATAGGGATGCAATTCCCTCTGCGGCCTCTTACCAAATTTGCTTATGTTTCCTTTACGTCCCATGATCCTTCCCTTCTAGCTCTCTCCCGTCTCACCCGCGACACCAAAGAGTCCACCGACCAAACCCTATCCTCCCCCATCTCGTTTTCTCTCTTGTGTGGCATCATGGTAGATCAGGGGGCGGCCAGGTAACGTCAGACTGGAGCGATGCCTTGGTTTCTAGGTTGAGAATCTCATCTTTTATGTTTCTTTGATGATTAAGCTTTGAAGATTTTTGGGATGCTCCCGCTACCTCCAATGGTTACCTCATTACCAGTGTGTTCTCCTTGGGGTCGTGGACCATTAACTCCCAGCGTGTTCGGCGTTGGAGTCGCCTCGGAGAGCCCCTCCCGTAGTTCATATTAGAACTTTTGAATTTTAGTGGTTGGTAGTGTTGGGCTAGCTGCAGTGCGACCTGATAGATGTCAATGATAAAGTTACAAACGACCCACCATAGTTACAAACGATAAAGTTACACGGTTTACTTTTTGTCAGACTTCAAAACTACCATCAGAGAAAAGAACCGTAGTTTCACTCCAGCAGGTAAACCTAGAAACTAGCAACGTTTTGAGAACTGGTCATCTGGTGGTCTGGTGATTGAAGGTCTTGTCATTTTTATTAAGCTTTGGAAGTTTCAAGGCTAAGCTTTTACCAAAGTTAATTATTTGTATGTCAATGTTAAGATTCCAAGCATATGCTTCACCTTTCAGTTGTGAGTTCTGACCACGCATGGGCAAACGGCTGTGGCGGAATCGATGTTAGTTTAGTGTGTTTGCATGTGATGATCAACAAGTACAAAAGATATTTGGAGTAAGCATATAAGTAAACCGTGTAACTTAATATATTCCAGATATTTGCAGAAGAAATTCTGCACCTCTGGGCTCCAACTACAGATCAGTCTCAACACTAGGATTGGGATTTTTTTGTCCAAAAGGACCCCCTGCCGAGATGAATTGACAAAAAAGACTACCTCTGGATCATTTTGACAAAAAGGACCCCCTTAGCGGTGACGGCAGGCGCGGCAGGCGAATGGTGGCACCTGCCGCCATGCCAGGAGGCGGCGGGCCCAGCCGCCACCGGAGGAGGGCCACCCACCAATGGAATCCCATCGTGCGTCGCGCCGCGACGGAGCGGGCGGGCAGGTGGGCCCAGCCGCCACCGGGCGAGGCGGCCAGCCCTGGCGTGGTCGCTGCACGGCCGACAGCCTGCTGCGTCTTGGGCCCGCTAGTGGGCCTCGCCGCCACTGGCTGAGGCGGCCACCCCTGCCGACAGCAGCTGGTGCACGCTGACTGTGCACGGAAGGCGAGGTGCGGGCCCCGCTGCCACTGCTGCTGGCGGCGTCTTCCTGGCACTGATTCGCACGCGCGAAAACTGGCGGGGCGGGAATCACTCTGGCTCGTTGATTGTTGTTGCTTTTGCTGATTCCGACGCGCGGCAAACGACGAATTTCACGGGCGGGAATCACTCTGGCTTGTTGCTTTGCTTTTGCTCCTTGCATGCTGTTGCTGATGATGTTGATTTTCACGCGCGGGAATCCGAGGCTGCCGACACTACAGGAATCCTCTCCCTTTTATATGCCATGCTTCAGCTCCGTGCGCAAGCACTCTGTAACCTCGTTCCTCTCCTTTTCTCTCTAAGTCTCTAAGTACAACAGAGAGAAAAGAAAGCTCAGTAAGCACTTTCACTCGTGATTTATGGCGATTTAGAGTTGGATTTTGAAGATGATGAAGTTGAAGAAAAGATAGATTAAGGTAAGATCTATCCATTTTTGTTGGTTTCATTCGCATGCATGATGTTTTTATTCTATTTGATTAGTTCCTAAGTGTGTATTCTATGTTGCTTTAGGTATTATTTCAGCACTTGGAGGAGTCATTTGGAGTTTCTGTAGTAGGAATAGTCGTGCAAAGTGAACTACGAAGTTGAAGATCAAGGTATGAGCTTTGCAATACATTTATTTATTTATGCATGCAGGGTGGTAATTAGTTCGTCCTTTAGCTCGTTATTAGCTATGTGATGGTAGTGCTTAGAGGTTAGAAATAATTTCAGACGAGAGATGTAGCATTTAAACTATTTTTTGAAATAGTAGGTTGAAGATGTTGCATCAATGTTAGGTGCGTCCATTAGTATTGACATGCGGTAAATCTTAATACAGTAATTAAGAAAAAATTGTACTGTAATTGTTTATTGCATGCGGTATGTTATTTCATGTGGTATGTTATTTTATGTGGTATGTTTATTAATAAGTCTATAGTTAGGAAACCGTAGGTCTACTTTGTTATGTCGCAATAATCTAAATTTTATATGTTAAGATTAGGTGCTAATGTACTTAATGATGTATGTAATTAGGTAAAATAATTCATCTTAGTAGCAAACAAGGAGGAGAAGACGTGATTGAAGAAATTGTGTTTCCATTTTCGTTGTCCCATTTTGAGGTGATGAACACATAAATGGAAGTGCTATTTTCATACTTTTGTTAGCAGGAAGAAAAATCCATGTGTAATATTGTTGTTAATGTGATAATAGGTTGACGAGGTTCATATAGTACTGGCGACGGATATTTATTGGAACTATTTTGACGCTTAATTGCATTCGCAAGCACATCCATATTGGAGCTAAGGTGAAAAATGACACTGTAATTTTGTTAATATCTTTTGTATTGATGTACTATTGTGAATAATGTGCATGCTGCTGCAAATATTATTATTTGTAGATAAATGATTGTTATCGTATGATGTGAAAAAAAATTATATAAAGCCGAAAGAAATTAAATGTTCATATGAATTTTTATATTGATGTACTGTCATGCCGCTGCAAAAATTATTATTTGTAAATAAATGAATTTTATCGTATGATATGAAAAACATTATATCATGCGGAAGAAATTACATATTTTACTCATATGATATTTAAATGTTATTACCGTAATATTATGTTTAGTGGTTGTTTGGATAGCGAGTACTTACCCTCAGTTTTGTCATAACCTGTTGTAAGAAAATTATGTAGAAAACCATATTTTACTAATAGTCGTTTTTCCATAAGCTAAGGCTTTGCATGTTACGAGAACTATTTTAGATATTTTTGGGGTAGTTAGAGAAAAGCAAACAGAGTTTTAGTTTGTTATTTTAGTCGTAAGATATGTAAATATTGTCATCGTTACTAAATGTTCAGTTACTAATTATTTGAAATGTAAACATGTATGTTGGTTAGGTACTATGGAAAATTTAGTAGTGTACTATGGGAGCGTCTTCTGTGACGGTCCATGCGGGTGGATGTGTCCTTCTGCGAGTCGACTACAGTAGTGGTGAGAGACATGGTCAACGTGGGTTACGCAGCTGTTAGAAGGTGCATCCGGCGATGTTTGGCCCATGATGCAGGAAAAAATGACAATGGAGGCCTTCGCCGTTAACGGAGGAAATGATGGGACAGTTGCCGTTGGGGTTTGCGGCCTGTCACGGTGATCGGTCGTGGGGTCGTACATGAGGTTTGCAAGCAATCCCAATAACTCAATGTATGGTCAGCCGACGGTGTATGTGGAGTTCATTTCAGTCACTGATGTTGTTGCCGGATGCAGTAGCAGGGGTGGTGAGGTCGAGTTGGCCATCACATCAGCCCCTAGCATCGGCCCATTGGAACCGACGGGCGGCCAGCCTGTGTATGACACAGGATATTGGTCGGCGTGCCGTTGACATGAGCGAACACGTGGAGGGATTGCGGGCGCTAGATGATGATGATCATTCTTCTGCGTCTTGAGTCAAGCGAGAAGAAGATGTTCCTCCTCGAGGGCGGTCGCGCGGCACTGCAACCTGGGTTTTACAGGATATGAGCATCACCAACGAATTTCACTCTGCTTCGGCCTAGGAGCGGGAAGCACGGAGGTTGGGCAAGTTTTCCCGGATAAGAAGTCTGCTTACCGGGCAATGGGTAGCTATGCAATCGGCATCCACCGCTTGACATAGAGTGAAGCGATCGATAAAAAGAGTTGAAGGTCATATGCATCCACACGCGAAAGGTTGCCGCGGAAGAGTTCTCGCTAGATGAAGCACTGGGTATGTCGGTCATGGCATATCACAAAATAGTGGAGCATACCTGTGAGCAAACGGGACTCTTTCAGATCACTGCAATGTGACAGCAAAATTTGTGGCACAGACGATGGAAACAATTGTGCAGGGAAGTCTCAACATTAGTGTTAGGGCTCTGCAAAAGATGCAGAGGATCTAATTGGATTCCCCTGTTAGCTACTGACAAGGCTAGGCGCGCGAAGGAAAATATATTCAAGAACTTGTATGGTACCTATGAGGAGGCATATTCTTATGCCCCTAGAATGCTTCATCAAATAGCAAGTGCTAATAGGGGACTCAAGTTTGGCGGAGAGAACGTCCAAACCCAATGAACCGGGTGAGCTAATCTGGACCGCTTATTCGGGCATTCGCCAGACTATACAAGCCTTCGTGCACTGCCGCCCGGTATTATCTGTTGATGGTACCTTTCTCTTTGGAAAGTACAAGGGCACACTATTGGTGGCGATTGCAGCGGATGCAAATAATCAGCTTCTTCCTATTGCATATGCATTGGTCGAGTCACGAGAACAAAGATAGCTGGTTGTGGTTCTGAGCTGCGTGAAGATTGGTGTCGTGAAAGAGCGTAAAGGTGTTTGCATCATTTCTGATCGCAACACTGGATTATTAAGCGCTCTTGAAATAATTAAGGCGTCGGAAGAAGAGTGGGGCTGGCCCGATCTAGAGGAAGGTGGTGCATGAGGCATTTGGCAGCAAACTTTTACTCCAAATTCAAAAACAAGGATTGGTTCAAGTTATTCAAGAGGATGTGCATGCAAAAACTGAAGCCAAAATGAATGCGATATGGGCAGGTATGAATGGTGAGGTCGACAGCATGCTGCCTTGCCGCAGAGAGAAGACCGAGGGTCGAGGATCGCCATAAATTTGAGCCATGGATCACCGAGAATTGCCCTCATTTGGAGAAGTGGGCGAGCTCACGACACCGGGCTCGGTATGGAATAATGACCAGCAACATGTCGAGGTGTACAATGGTGTTCTTAAAGGGTGCGAGCACTGCCTATCACAGCCCTAATTGAAGAAACTTGGAACGGACCTGTCATACTTTGCGACAGGGTCACCGTCGCCAAAGCACAAGTTGAATTGAACAAGCCATGGTCCGAGAAGATGCAAAGACATCTGGATGAGAAAGCAAAGAAGTCCGAAGTCATGGCTGCAGGAAAGTGGGCGACTTAGGAATAAGTGGGAGGTCAATGTGCGAGCCAAGCACGTTAAGGGTCACCACAGAGGATCAAGAAAGCAAGTTGTCACCCTTGGCTCAACCTCCTGTGAGTGCACTTGTAACAAGCCCAAGCTTGAGGGCTACCTTGCAGTCATGTGCTCCGGCGGCTGCTGTTCAAAAATCAACGTCGAGCCATACATATCGCCGTACTTCAACATGTACAATCTGAACAACACTTGGAGCGGTGAGTTCGGGCTTGGGGCATTGATATGAACTACAAAATGTTGTGGCCAGATGGGCGAAATGGGTTCGAACACCGACTTGATGAGAACCGCAAAGGGGCGGCGTCGATGTAGGCGTCATCGCAATGACATGGACCATAGCCAGATGGGAGAACCAAGGCGATGCCGCGTTTGCAGGTGTCCTGGACATTCACGCAAAGACTGCCCGTATCGAGCCAACAACAACGCATGATGTTGATATATATGTACTCGCCATGTCTATTTATATTTCTACTCGTTATGTGTACTTATATTAAATTTAAATTGATTCTCTTTGTATTATTTTACTCTTGATGTTAACTTCAGATAATTAATGTAAATCGTATCTCTTTGTATTTTTTAAGTTAATTTTGATTTGCATTTGTATTTCTGTCTTCCTCGTAATTTATATTTGTATGTTTGTGTGTAGGTTATGGGTGAAGTGCCAGTGCTTTTGCAGGGCCCCATGACGCCGACCACCGTTGCCACCTATTTTGAAACCAAATACTAAGCATGATTATCGGCCTTCAGACTTGAACCATAAAGAAAACATGGCCAATACACAATCATTTCCTTGCTCACATTGACGCTTATGGACTACAAGGTTTTGCTAGGCTCACATCATGCGACGACCAAGCACGTTCGGACCCATCCTTTTGACATCCCTCGTTGACGGTGGAGACCTGAAACCCACACCTTTCACTTCCGTTTTGGGGAGCTTGCACCTACACGAAAGATGTTTCTATGATCACTGCTCTACCAATTAGAGGTGAGCGGTAGTCTCTCCACGAGTGTCTCCATCTTGGGCATTAGATATAGCAGCCCGTCTTGGGATGGAAATGCCAGAATCACAACGTTCTGGTAACCCTCGGGGCATCCCACTCGTCTGGCTTCGTGATAACTTTCTTAATTTATCTAGCTTCGCCAATGAGGAGGCGAAAAAGACATCTGTTTGCGTATTTGTTGTGGCTCCTCGGGAATCTATTTCCAAATTCACATGGGGACGTTGTTGTCCCTGGTCTCATCTACATTGCAGAGAATATGGTAGATGAACCTTTACCCGAGTAGCCAAAATACAGCTTCGGTTCTGCCATGCTATCTCATACATACAGAGGCTTGTGTGATGCCATAAAAAACCTCTTTCGCACAAAAAGCTCCATTACTTTGTGTCGCCACGAGTTTCTACAGTTGTGGTCCTGGGAATACCTCCTGTAGGGCGACCTCGTATAGTACAACCCATATACCCATATGACTTTGGCGAGGTGCTAAGCGCAACTATGGCCACCAGGTGGACAAAGGCACGGAAACGTTGGTCTCAGATATTGCGAAAAATTGTTACCCTATGTACCACCAGCAGTTTGAGATACTTGATGAGGCAGAAGTCACATGGAACCCGTGGACTCAGGACCAGCTAAAAATGGTCTTTGATGCTCAACACTTCACACCAGGCATGTTGACCGATAGTGCATTCTGGCTGACTCGCTGCAACTTATTGTTCCTGTGGTGTGTTGAACCTTACAACCCAGAGCGTGTAATGAGACAGTTCGGTCTCTATCAAGAAATTCCACCACCTTTTTCCAGACGTATCGACGAGGAAACACATAAGTAAGATGTGACATCCCTAAATAGTTAGTGTCATTTTTAATTTACTAAACTCACACTTTGTTACATAATTTGCAGGCTAACAAATATGGGCAGGGGTTGGAGTTTATACGATTGGAGGAAGAGAACAGTGAATGGGTACACAAGTGGGAAAATGAAGCGCTAGCAGATATAGTGCGTCAACTTAGGTATATTTTATGTACATTATTTTTTACGATTATCATACGATGCGTGAAGATGCTTTGCTTTCATCACAACGGTTTATGTAATTATTTAATTTCGCAGACCGCACGATGGAAGTACAGATCAGCGTACAAGCAGTGGTACTGCATGAACACACGTGCTAGCCTGGCCAGTCAGCCAGCTACTATACCAACACATCTCACACAAGAGGAGCAGGCGCGGAGACATGTTGAGCTGCATGCAGGTTACTATCGTGACCACCTGGTAATCAATTGTAACTTTTTTAGGTCCATCATTTCATAATCATTTGAACTAAATAACATCCAATTATTGTTCAGCTTGAAAATGTCAACGAAGTAGGGCAGATGGCTACGGATAGCATGCCGGCCCAGGGCCCATATCGCAAGACATTCCAGAAACTTTTGCAACAATTCTTGGCAAAGAAGTTCAGATGCGGTAGAGGCGACAGCGTTGCCACTGGAGCATACATGCGGTAGCGAGGTCAGCCGGACCGAGTGCGGCACCGTCGTCGAACCGGCGGTAGCAGACGAGCCATGAACAATGGGGAGGTCCGAGTACTAGAACGACATTGCCACGACATGACTCATCTCTGCCGCTGCATCGCTCTTCTTCGATGCAGCTTCGTCAGGGGCAGACATCTCAGGACCATGGCACGGGCTTGGATTCGATGCCCGAGCAGTTTCTTTCCCCTAACCCATATGTGTACACAGGATATGATGCATACAGCCGAGGTGAGGGATCTCAGCCGTATCTCTCCACGTGAGGGATCCCCATGCCCGAGGAGACTCGTGTACCAGATTTAAACCAGCACCACGTACAATGGCCAGACAGTATAGGAGAGGGATATGCTCAGGTAGTCATGTTTACATTTCAATGCATTTACAATGATATCATATATTATCCTCTAACAGTTTGTTTAAAATGTTTCTATGTGCAGGACACACCTGATGTTAATTGGGGCGATGAGAACACCCAACGCGGCGTCAACACAGGCCTCCGGGGAGCATCACATGATCATGGCGTCAACACAGGCCTCCGGGGAGCATCACATGATCTTGGCGACACGGTTACATCATTAGTTACAGAGTTCTTCGGAGGGGACGTTATTGGCCCATCTTTTATCCCCCCGGAGTCACAACCATACGCCTACAATTACGCTTCTGGTTCGCAACAAGGATTCGCGACTCCACCACCTACGCAGGACTCGCAGACACATGAAGCTGAATTGGAGTACGGCCGCGGTCTTCGTGTGCCCCGGCCACCTAATCACTTGTCGCCTTCCGGTCGTAAGGAAAGGCCAGGTGGTCGTCGTAAAGTAGGGTGATTCATCTATGCACGCATGCGACCGTTGTATCTACATATGTGTGTATCAGACTTTTCAATTTGAACATCTATGTATGCTGAAATAAAAATGCACCAGTCAGGAACAATTTTTCCCGCCTATATCTCCCGCCATACTATCCCGCTCCACTCTTTTGCTTATGTTAGGCCGAAATGATTTTTTTTTTAAATTTTGGCTGATGAATACTGTGCAACCATTGCCCGTCTTAGACACTGAAAAAATTATATTTTCAAGCAACGCTTTCCCCTCAATATTTTCCTGCAAACGCTTTCCCTCCATATGTTCCGCCACCCGTTTCCCGCCAACCCCTTCCCGCCATATCTTCCTGCCACCCGTTTCCCGCCATATGTTCCCGCCAACCCTTTCCCTCCATACCATGATCGTTCTTTCCGCCATTTTCTCCTCTTTACCTATAAAACCCCCTTCAGACGGAGGTGGATAAGCATTCGAGTGTAGTGTAGTCGAGATGTCCCATTATCCTTTCGATCGTAGTTTTCACCCTGGGATGAGTAGCACTCTTCTGAGGCTAGCTACCGATTTCAGGATGGACAATAGGATAGTTCAATGGGACGATCTCACGGTAGTGACACCATAATGAATGAGTTGGCTCACCAATTACGAGGTGCTGGGTGGCTGAAAGGACCTATGAGGAGGTGCGTAAAGAACTTCTTAGGTTGGATGCAAGGTGGAAGAAGGTTGTGGAGCCAAGAGTGAAACTTTTAGAAGGACTGCAGAAAAGCATCCATTTTATGGACTGAGGAGAGCGAGGACGAAGATGATATCTTCATGCCGCCGCTTCGGGTTCTGCATCGTCAAAGGGCAAGAGTTCGCATCGTCCAAGGGCAAAGTACTGCATCCTCGAAGGGCAAGAGTTCTTCATCGTCCAAGGGTAAGAGTTCTGCATCCTCGAAGGTCAAGAGTTCTGCATCGACGGAGGATGACGATGATGCCTTCATGTAGTTTTTAAGCTGTATTCCAGTTGTACCGTTTAATTCAGATGTACTTGCATTATTAGTTTGTACTCTCTTATTGTAAGGCATTATGTTCTATCTTAATTTAATTTTATAGTTGTTGCACGATGCTCGATAATTAGGGGAGGGAAAGAAAATGCCACTACTTTATTCTAAAACTATATATTTTTTCCATCACGACAAGGTACAACTGAAAATAAGATACAACACGATAAGGTACAACTGAAAATAAGATACATCGTAGAATTTAAATAAAGCTACATTTAACTACTGAAATGAAGCTACATTAAACTGCAGAAATAAAGATACAAATGATTGCGAAATTTAAAATACTACTGAGTCCAACGTGGATATTTTCCTTTTCCATCGCCAGCTTCTTCTGCTGCCTTGGCCTGACGAGCCCTTTCTTTCTTTCTCTGCCTCTCCGCCTCACGAGCCTCCTTTCGCTGTCGTGCCTGCTCCTCCATGCGACGAGCCTCTTCCCTGTTTTTCTTTCCCATTTCCTCAAAAAAACAGTGTTGCTCCGCATAGTATTCTTTTAACTCTCTCTCTTGCTCTGCTTTCTCCTCAGCTTCCGCCTTCTCGCGTTGCTCTTCCGCAAATAAACTATTCCACGCACGGCGACTTCTTTCACGAATCTCAGTCACTGCCCAAGCCGGCTTCTCCGTGTCAATCCAATGATAGTACATGCACAGAGGCGGAGGAGACTACAACAAGAAACAAGAATGTTACTAAAGAATCAATGAAAATACCAACAATATCTATTCGTGATGGTTAAAGCATACCGGAGGCTTGTCGTACTCTGAAATAGCTACGGCAGGATCTTCCTCATAATTGGCGCACATGAAAAACTTCATGCCCAACCAATCTGAAAAATCCGTCACCTCCTTCACCTTGCAAAGATCGCCACACCAACACCGCAGGACTGCCACCCCTAGAGGCAAACTTGCATTCTTCATTTTCCTTGGCCTAATGCTTTGATCCGAGCAAGGCAAACTCATACCGACTGAAAAAATGTGTTACACACTTTGCCCACTGCCGATTTTGAGGATGGGTGGACGAGAGCCTCGGTGTCTCCTTTTATAAGCTCGGACGATAAATGATGGCGAGAAAATTAAGCGGGGATATTTACGATCCCTGTAGTGTCGGCACAACAGCTTCCCGTAGCCTCGGATTCCCAATGCCATCGCATCCACTGAGGCAAAAGAAGCAAAGACAGGATTGATTCCTAGGCGAAAGAACCAAAAGCGTCCATATTCCCGCGCGTCAGAGTCACAGCCATCAAGCTCGCGCCTTGAAATCAGCGCCGCACCTCGAAATCAGCGCCGTCTGCGCACTGTCGCGCGTGCAGCAGCACAGGATGTGCCGCCTTGGCTAGTGGCGGCGTGGCCCACCTGCTGGGCCCGCGCGCAGCAGGCCTTGTCGGCCGAGTAGCGACAGCGGCGGCGGCGGCCGCCTCACCCGGTGGCGGCGGGCCGCTGGGCGCGCCCGTTCGTCGTGGCACGCTGGCTCATGCTGCCTGCATGCGCGCACCGTTATTCACCGGGCTGCCGCCTCCTGTTGTGGCGGCCGGGCCCGCCGCCTCACGGCGTGGCGGCAGGTGACACGTGTCGCCTGCCGCGCCTGCCGCCACTTGTGAGGGGGTTTCTTTTGTCAAAATGATCCAGAGGTAGTCTTTTTTGTCAATCATCTCGGCAGGGGGTCCTTTTGGACAAAAAATCCTAGGATTGGTACTTTCCTCAAGGAATATCCCACATGTTTTGGACTTATTATGTGTGCACCACGTTTCAAAGGGATCATTCCTGTATAATCAGCCGAAATATGCTGATTTGGTTACAGAAGGTGTTATCATCAGAGAAACCGAGGCTGATGTGGTTCAGCGGCTGAAAAGACTTGGTGTCCATGATTGGAACTCTGAATATGCATGCATTATGGCCATGTAAAGTACGCTGTAATAAAAAAGTTATTCCTGAACAGGTCGAAAGAGATGGCAACAAGCAGCGTTGCAAGGCGACGGTGGAAGTGCATTGGTGATGGCGGCGATGCTAGGTCCAAGATGACGGTGAGGTGGCGTGAATGCCTAACAGGCTAAGGTAGATATCTCTTTAGTCCTATATAAAGATTTCGACTATATATATATATATATATATATATATATATATATATATATATATATATATATATATATATATATATATATATATATATATATATTAGGTCCACAAGGCATTGTTCATCAGTATTCCTTGTGTTTGAGGGAATGTTGGAATGACATAACATGGCACAGCAAAGTGTGAAACTTAGAAGCAAGCTGAATGCTTGGAATCATCTTTGATTTTGTGACACTAATATATTATTTATACACATTATTGTTAGCTAGAAATTTGAAAGAGCAATATTTTTAATTGATATGTAGTGCAATTGCCGTCGGATGTGCATGAGAATTTTAAAGCTATGTAATCATGATTAATGTTGAATCACCGGAATATACATGTCCCTTTGTAATGCACGGGCGATTACCTAGTATTTATAAAAGAATATAAAAATCGAAATACTGTATGAAAACGTCAGCAATAGAGGTTAGGTGAAACGAAAAACATCATTCACAATAAAAATGGGTGAAACAAAGAATATGATGCAAGAGGCCGGTGAGTCTAGTTCAGGGTTTTTTCTCGACCAATATTTTCGAAAACCGGTAAGTTATCGGATATTTCGGTGGCTCCAAAAAAATTCAATATCGTCTGAAAAATTCAAACATTTTGAATTTAACCGTCTAACTAGTCGTCAAATAGTGCCCATATGCATGTATTAGCATGACATATCTTGCAACCTGGTGGCGAGGAGCGTAACCCACCACCCTGAAGGTTGGGCGATCCAGTACCAGATCGGGCAATCTATTTTTTGTTTATTCACACACATATTATTATTTTTTTTAAATTGCATGGTCCGACATGAAGGATTCGAACATGCGGCGTCGGGAAGATGACGAAACGGGCTTACCACTTGGATAGGAAGTCCATCATTTCGAAGATGGGTTAAACTTAATATATTTTGGTAGTATGTTTTTTGAATTCAAAAATTGGGCGAAAAAAATCTGAATTTTCCAAGATTTTACACAAACCAAGGTTTCCGGCCCATCCAAAAAAAGGGAAACGGGGAAAAACCATGGTCTAGTGTGCCTCCTTTGCATGACTATGTACTCTCAAGGAATAGCTAACTAGTAGTTCCTCCGATTCCTATTAGTTGCCACTCAAATCGATGTATCTAGCAGTGACATGCGTCTAGACACATATGTTTGAGTGACAAGTAATATGGGTTGGAGGGAGTAACATTTCTCTTGTCTCTGTAAAAAACATCAATGTGTAGTCTATTTGATACTACCTCCATCTTGATTTATTTGTCCCTTTATAATTTGTGCCAAATTTTGATCAAATATTTTACTAAAAGAATTTAATGCATGTCAACAAAAATTATACCGTTGGTCTCGTATTTGACACACTTTCCAATGACATAATTTTTATATGACATGCATGAACATTTTGTTAGTTATATTTATGGTCAAAATTTGGCATAAAATACAATGAGGACCAATAAATCAGGACAGAGGTAGTACATCTCAGTGGCAGTAGTGCATGCCCAAGGTGAAGTATATACTACACTGGACGGGAAGTTTGGGCTGTGTTAACATCTCTCCAATGTCTTGTATATTAAATCTCTAATTTTCACATTCGCGTTAAACATCTTGTTCTGTAAACTACATAGATCATGTCGAATAGTGGCAGCTTGAGACATGGTACATGAAACTAAAAGAACCATGTTTTGACCTCTGAACTCTCTTGCATAGTATTTTGCTGTGACATAGCATATTTTGTCCAACTTTTGAGGGTAGGGTATGACTTATGTTTAAAGTTTTTTTTTTTGGTGTGCAGGATGATAGAGCAGTGTATCAAGCAAAAAAAATATTGATATGATCATGATAGTTTTACATCTACAACTATCATGCTAATCCTTTATATATTATTATTTTCATTTCTTTATTCCTACAGGGTAATACAAATGTAACTAATCCATTCTTTCTTAGAAAACATCATTATTTTGAATATAAGTGTTTATTTTATTTTATTCTTCTCCAAGGATAATACCAATGCCATTAATTAATTTCTTCTAAGGAATTTTTTGCGAATATTTAATTAAATACATGCTTACTTGCACATTATAAAGAAGTGTAAGAAGAAAGAAAACTCTATTGTTACATGCTTATATTTGCATATTTTTACAAACATTGTTATTACTCTTTAAGAAGAAAGAAACTTCATTTTATTTGAAAATTCCACTATTATAAGCTTATTCTTGGATGTGATATTAAACCAAATTTCTATCTAAATTCTAAGCAAGTTTTTTCATTATTATTTTTTATATCCTTTCTGAAATTTTCTTTCATTATTTATTTTATCTTGGTTGATGGATCAAGATATTCTGAGATGTTCTGCTTAACTATCCTGGCATTTGCACTACTAGGGAAATCCTGATACACAGAATTTAACCAGCATCGCGGTTTAAAATAAGGCGCTACTGCTACTTAGCAGTAGCGCGCAGAAACAAACTGCGCTACTAATACCCACATAGCATTAGCGCGTTTGGTGGAAACATCGCTACTACTACAATTGCCACGAAGTTGCCGCCAGACTAGGCATAGTAGTAGCGCCATTTTTGTAAACGCGCTACTGCTATTGAACTTAGCAGTAGCGCTTTTCGCCAACCCTCGCTGCTGCTAAGTTTAGTCCACTCGTTGCAACTAAGTATAGTCCCACCTCGCTCCGCGAACAGGGTGTTTACCACCTTAAATACGTTACTTCTCAAATCATCACAACCACTTGGTCTTCATTGAACTCTATGTGTAGGACCTGTTGTCACAATAGGAATCTTCGCCGGTTCTTAAACCGGGGAAGATTCCTACTGACAATTTAGATTATATATACAAAAAGATTATTGATGACTAATGTATTTCTGATTTTTTTACATGCTTAGCCTTAGCAGTATAGCGTTTTCGCAGAAGGCGCTACTGCTATAGGAATAGCACTAACGCGTCTCGAGTGAAAGGCGCTACTGCTATGGCGTTTAGCAGTAGCGCTTTATCCTAACGCGCGCTACTGCTAAACGCCATCCTATCTTCTCAAACCGGCCGCCCCCCACTCTCCCTCTCCACTCCACTCTCACTCTCCCCCGCACCCCCCGTCGTCCGCCGCCGTTGCCGTTCCCCGACAACTGTGGTCGCCTTCCCCAACCACCATCGTCGCCCACCGCCGCCGACGCTCTTGCTCTCCTCAATTGAGGTAGTTCCTCCCTCCTCACTCCCCAGCCTCCTTCCTCCGACCTTCCTCCCGGCCTCGTCCCTCTCCCTAGCCCTCCCTTCCTCTCCCTCCTCACTCTCTCGCCTCCTGCCTCCCACCTCCCTCCCTGCCTCGTCCCTCCTCCGATCCCTCCCCCTCCCTCTCCACCCTCACTCACCCCTCCCTTTGTTCCTACTCCCTCCACTTAGTGTAGATTTTTTATTAAGAATAGAAATTTTTAGGTATTAAATTTATTAATAGAAGTAAGAAATTTAGTAATAGAAGTAAGAGATTTAGTAATATAAGTATTAAATTTTTAGGTATTAAGAATAGAAATTTTTAGGTATTAAATTTAGTAATAGAAATTTTTATGTACTAAATTTTTAGCAAGTGTTTAATAGAAATAGTTTATTTAGTAAGTGGTTAATATAACTAGTTTATTTATAGTAAGTGCTTAGAATAGAACTAGTTTATTTAGTAAGTGCTTAATAGAACTAGTTTAGAGAGAAAGACCTATATTGGCAAATTTAGTTATGTTAGGATTATATATAAGATATTTTGAAATGTTTTTGTTCATATTTTCAACCATTGAAATGCAATGACCATCAAGTTTGAATGCTCATATGATGTAGATATAAGCATGTATATATAGTGTTGCTCAAATAGGATGTGTGCTTGCCCAAGTGGCCATGTTTGCAGGAAACACCTCAGAGTGGCCTATGTTTTGCCGGAGTGTTGATTAATTTTCGTTCTGGCAAATTTCAGGTGCTTGATATGTCCTTTTTTAGCAAAGGTCATGCCAGATTTTTCCGTCAATTTTGGCAATATAGAGTGCATTGGAAATGCTGGAAAGAGCATTTAACGCCATTTAGTATTTTGCCGTCGAGTTATAATTTTTGAATTTTGAACACAAGAGATGTCTGATGACGACGTGACCTCGGAGTACGGGTATTGCTACGATGAACGGGGTTGTGCAACATGTTTCCTCACCTGCAAAATGATAGGTTTTTCACCGTGAAGCTGGAAGAGACCTTTGATGTTTGTACAGTATGAAATGACAAGCATTTCATCGTAATTAATATCATCACTTGTGCTTCTTTTGTTCAACGTGTAATTTCTGGATTTTTTTCAAATCGATAAGTACATCCCGTGCCATGTTAGACCATATGTATTGGAGAAGCTTGGTTTTGGTTTAGATGACTTTGAGAATGTGGAGACGAGGAGGGCTCACTTAAGAACTAAACATGGTTATGGGTTTCTGGTTAAGCTGTAGAATGTGGTCAATCACTCCCATTTCGGTTGCTCTAATTGGGAAGCTCTCTGCAAGGCATATGGATTTGAGGAGGGAATGGAAATAAGATTTGATATTCGCCCTAAAGATTATGATGATGATGATGATGATATCGACATCTGGGTGGATGTGGATATGCCTCCAGTTTTCCCTAGATGTGAGTTTGTCAAACTAATTTGATAAATTCAGTAATTTATATTGTTAATTTAAAAATATTTGGCGGTACTAAACTTATTTATTTATAATTGCCAGCTTATTTCTTATCTTCAAGAAATACTCGAAAGGTTTTAGACGTCAAATACTACAACTATGACTCCAAGCTTAATTGTGAGGAGAAAGGTTATCTTGTCTCATTCATAGAAGATATTGAGGCCTTTAAAACCAATCACTCTATCAGCCCAAATTATACGAGATACATGCCACTAGTCCATAAATTGCTTGATGGTAACTTCATTGCCAAAAACTTGGTAAAATTTTGTTAATGATGGTAACTTCATTGCATACATTATTCTTAAGTAAACTACGTTGCTAACTATATATGTTACTATTACGTTTTTCAACAGAGCCTCCCGAATGAGGTTGTGCCTGACTTGATGTTTATCGAAGGTGATATGCATATGTTTAGCTTAAGACCAACTCCTTCGAAGGCTTACCACGGTGCATACTCAATTTCTTCAAACAATGGAATGCTCAAAATCAAAGAATGGAGCAAAGTGATGAATGCGCACACGTAACTAATTGGAGACAAATGAATGTGCGCAAGCCACAAGTTGGAGATAGGTTTATCTCCATTCTCCATTATGGAGATGGATAGGTTTATCTGTTTTATGGTATTTTACCTAGGAGAGAGGAGTAGGTCCTAGGTATTAAGAACAATTAGTTAGTGTTGATTATATATGACTATGATGATGATGAGAAGTTTTTATTACGTGTTAGAATGTGTTAGAGTTGATGACGATGAGGAGGAGAAGGAGTAGTGATTATGAGTGCTATGATGATGATGAGGAGGAGTTGTTATTATAACTAGTGACCAAGTTGTTATATGATGTCTCATGGACGAATATGATGATGATGAGGTGTTGTTATATGACAATGATGTATTATGATGATGATGAGTTATTATGTCATTGGGTGAAAGAACCGCATAGTAGTTTGAAGTGGATGGATCCCACTTTGCATCCATCCACTTGAAACTAATCTACGGTTCTTTCACCCAATGACGATGATGATGATGATGAGTTATTATGTCATTCGGTGAAAGAACCACAGATTAGTTTGAAGTGGATGGATCTAGTGGCGGAGCCAGCCAACCACTACAAGAAATATGTCAACTAGTGACCTTTTGTCGGTGACCCTGGAAGAATTGGTCATAGATCTATGACCATTTCAGACCAATTGGTCAAAAGCTGTTCGGGGGGCTCCAAACCCTAAACTATAACGACCATTTTGGTCAGAAAGGTCGTAATTTCCTTACACGAAATGGTCGTAAAGCAGATATCACTGCTCCGCTGCCTTATTTCTAGCTGATCATGACAAATATAGATGGTCATTACCTTGTAAATTGTGGTGGGTTGCTATGACTAGGCGCCACCTCATCAGTTTTGCCTATGTGTCATGTCCACGTGGCAGTTTTTGCCCTAGGTTGTGAAGCAACCTATATTTCTTTCATTCCCAAAATTCCCAAAAAAATCTCATAAAAAACCTTCCTTGCCTAGTTCAGAAATAATTCAAAAATATTCATTTTCCTATCATGTTCAGAAAAACAGTTTGTGAAGGAAGTACCACTTTGGCATGTCCAAATGGTATCCATTTTCTACAGTGCTTTCCTATGCCCAAATAACCATCCTCCACCAAATGCCAGCTCAATCCATTCATTATTTTGAGCCCAGCTTCAACATCCGTATTTATGTCCAGTGTGGTACTTTGCAAAGCAAGTACCACCTACACTCCTCCTTTTGAGCTAAAAATTTGTGAATACGGTCTTCTTAGTAACTGATCATCCTTAGCCAAAACTCACGTGCATTATCCATGTGCATTTCCCGTACCGCTAATCAAACACTTGGCTGCTTATTCATGTTTGACCATCGATCGGTCTCCTCGTGAGAATCTTATGTTGTGATTTTCTTCCTAGCACCTACCTGGGGAATGCCCAACCCACTAGATATGCCTAAGCCGCCCAGAACACATGGCAACGCCACGGTCACGCGGTGACCACGCGGCGGGCATGCGAGTTTACGTGCTCTAGAGTTGGGGCCCTCGGCCACCATCCAAACCTCGACGTATCGCCACCAAACCATGTATTTATGATTAAACAGGTACTTATGTACCTAAAAATGATTTTTGGAAAAACTAAAGATCAAACGATGAGGCAGCTGCAGTTCAAATTTGACCCGCTTCCAACTGAATCGGCGGGAATTTATCTTTTTCACCAGAGGTGGATCAAAACTTTTGACACCCAACCATTTTGTCAATTGTGCATTAAATATGGCCTAGTATTTTAGAAAATTTATTTGATCCAATTTTGCAACAAATATATCGTAGGTCCTTCACAAAAAAACTCATTTCAAGCACTCGAAAAATGGAAAATGTATTTTCCGTGTAAAAAAAATGAAAACTCCCTTAGGTAACATTGTTTGGAATTCCAAGATGCACCATTGTGCACAATATGACATCATTTGAACAGACTATGCCATGAATGTGGCCATAAGATTGGTCATTTAGCTTGCAAGCCAAGAATCTTCACGCATGATAGCTCGTTTATGAGAACACTTTTTTAAAATAATTGCCGTATTACAAGTTTATTATTTTTACTGGAAACTTGGTCACATATAATGACACAATGCGAAGGTTTTCCAATTTTTTGAAATTTTTTGAATTTTGTATGCCCGTTTCAAAATGCAGTCAAAACGGCGGGAATGACCGTTCCTAGCTAATGGTTGAATCTTGGATTTTTTTTTGGTGTTTATCTAATTAAATAGATACTTATGTACCTAGAAATTATTTTTGGAAAAAATAAAGATCAAACTATAAGGCAGCTATAGTTCAAATTTGACCCGCTTCTTGCTGAAACGGCGGAAGTTTGTCTTTTTCACCAGAGGTGGATCAAATCTTTTGACAACCAACCATTTGGTCATTTGTGCATTAAATAGGGCATAATATTTTATAAAAATGATTTGGTCCCATTTTGCAACAAATATATGGTAGGTCCTTCACAAAAAAACCTCATTTTGGGCTCTCAAAAAATGAAAAATGATTTTTTCGTTCAAAGAAAATGAAAACTTCCTGAGGCAACATTGTTTGACATTCCAATATGCACTCTTGTGCATGATATGAGATCATTTTAACAAACTATGTCATGAATGTGGCCATAAGATTGATCATTTGGCTTGAATGACATTGAACTCCACACATGATGGCTCGTTTCTGAGAACACTTTTTTTAAAAAAATTATCGCATTACAAGTTTATTATTTTTCCTGGTAACTTGGCCACATATAATGACACAATGCGAAGGTTTTGCAATTTTTTATTTTTTTTTGAATTTTTATGCCCGTTTCAAAATGCGGTCAAAACGACGGGAATGACCGTTCCTATCTAATGGTTGAATATTGGATTTTTTTGGTGTTTCTCTGATTAAATAGATACTTATGTACCTAGAAATGATTTTTGGAAAAAAATAAAGAGCAAACTATGAGGCAGCTGTAGTTCAAATTTGACCCGCTTCCTGCTGAAATGGCGGAAGTTTGTCTTTTTCACCAGAGGTGGATCAAATCTTTTGACAACCAACCATTTGGTCATGTGTGCATTAAATATGGCCTAATATTTTATAAAAATGATTTGGTCCCATTTTGCAACAAATATATGGTAGGTCCTTCACAAAAAACCTCATTTTTGGCTCTCGAGAAATGAAAAATGAGTTTTTCATTCAAAGAAAATGAAAAGTTATTTAGGCAACATGGTTTGCCATTCCAATATGCACCCTTGTGCAAGATATGAGATCATTTTAACAAACTATGTCATGAATGTGGCCATAAGATTGATCATTTGGCTTGAATGCCATTGATCTCACACATGATAGCTCGTTTCTGAGAACACTTTTTTAAAAGAATTATCGTATTACAAGTTTATTATTTTTCCTGGTAACTTGGCCACATATAATGACACAATGCAAAGGTTTTGCATTTTTTTTTGAATTTTTTATGCCCGTTTCAAAATGCCAAAACGAAGGGAATGACCGTTCCTAGCTAATGGTTGAATCTTGGATTTTTTTGGTGTTTCTCTGGTTAAATAGATACTTATGTACCTAGAAATGATTTTTGGAAAAAATAAAGAGCAAACTATGAGGCAGTTGTAGTTCAAATTTGACCCGCTTCCTGTAGAAACGGCGGAATTTTGTCTTTTTCAAGAGAGGTGTATAAAAACTTTTGACAACCAACCATTTTGTCAATTTTACATTAAATATGGCCTAATGTATTATAAAAATGATTTTGTACCATTTTGCAATAAATATATGGTAGGTCATTTACAAAAAAACACTCAATTTAGGAACTCGAAAAATAGAAAATTAATTTTTTGACCAATTTAGATGGTCATAACATCGTACTTTATTCTGATTGGTCCGTGGACTCTCACGCAGATCATGCATTGAACACTGTCGGATGTTCGTCTATCCAACGGCGGTCCTCAGCCCTTCCGCACCATTCCCGAAACCCTAGCTCTGCCCTGTGGTCATTTTGCATCCACCCCCCCAGCCTCCTTTCTTTCCCTCGCTCTCTTCTCCTCCTATCCTCTTCCAGATCTGCCGAGCTCCCCTCGCTCTCCTCGATCGAGATTGCCGTGCTCTGATCCTCCCTCCCTCCCCTCCGGCAAGATCACCACGCTCCGCTCCTCCCTCCCTCTCTTCCCTCCGGTAGCCTCCCTCTCCTCGATCCGCAACTAATCAAACCGTAACCAATCCCCCACCCCATCCTTCCTCCCTCTCACTCGCGCAGGTGCAGGCGCAGGGTACAACGCCCAATCCAAGGCGGCGCCGTCCTCATGCGCGCTCGCGGTGGCCATGATGGCGCAGGCGCTCGCGCCGCCGCCGTCGGAGCCGCGGCAGCTTAGCCTGGCAGACCTCAGGGTCGTCTCCGTGCTCGGCCGTGGCGCAAAGGGCGTCGTCTTCCACGTCGTGCCCGAGGGTTGGCGGCCGGCGGCAGGATGAAGGCCAAGGCGGGCTCCCGCGCCGGCGACTCCAGGTCAGTGCTCCGACCGATCCGAGCCCTCCCTCGTCTCCCTGTCTTGTTTTGTTCCCGTTTGGGTTTTCCTGTTGCTGCTGTCTCGCGTCGGCTTCTGATCCGGTTTGGTTTGCAGATTTCGTTTCTGTGGTGGTGGCGCAGGCTCGCGGTGAAGAAGAGCAAGGCCGAGAAGGACCCCAACAAGCCCAAGCGTTCCCCGAGCGCCTTCTTCGTCTTCATGTCAGTCCCCCCAAATTTGATTCGTGGTTCGATTCGTGCTGTTTCTGTGGTGTGGTGTGGCGTCGCGTGCTGGCCGAGGCTCGTTTCGGTTTCGTCTTCACAGGGACACCTTCAGGAAGGAGTACAAGGAGAAGCACCTCCGATCTTCTCCATCTTCCCTCCGCGCCTCTGTCTCGTGCTGTTCGTTCGAATTGGTGCTGCTGAGATGAGTTTCCTTGTGAATTCCGTGCCCTGATCTCGTTTGGGTTGGTCAAATCGCAGGTTGGCAAGGCCGATGGTGAGAAGTGGAAGTCCCTGAGTGATGTTGTAAGTTACCCATGTCCCCTCCCCTCTCTGTTACCGCTCTATTCGGTGTTGCCCTCTTCCGCCTGACAACAGTGCTTGCTCGGTGATGTGATGAAAATTTGGTCGCCACTGTGTTGGTTTACTTAATTCTGTGTCAGTTTGGCCAGTGTTCCACCTAGTTGGTCAGTTAGATTTCGAATTCAGTCGCCATGCAATTGTTGATTGACTGCCTGAGCTCAATTTGTGATTCGCTGTGTTGAAATGTGGAAATCCAAACTGCCGCATGTGCCTTCACTTGCAATTTTAGTCTGTATATGCAATTGCTGATCTACTGTCTATGCTAAATTTGGTTGTTCAAATCTATTATGATTAGCAGTGTTTCAAATGTGTAGCCTCGTTAGAGTTGTATACGTCCTATGCCAATCGATTCAAACTGCTGCCCGTGCTCTGTGTTTGTATGCAAATGCTGATCTACTTCCTATGCTCAATTTGGTTTTTCAAATTCAAGATTCACCCGTGCTCGTCAATTTAAATAGATGATTGTGTTGTAGTTTATTTTATATCTGACACAGAGTTGAGCGACGTGTTTGTTTTATATCTGACACAGCTGATTTTGTTGTAGTTTATTTTAAGTTCGATAGCACGTCATCCTTAGGATAAGTTGTTGATCAAAGAAATGGACTAAACTAAAGCATTCCTAGGAGTTGATGCTGTTGTTATTGACCTGCTGCTGTTGTTAAACTACTGTTGTCATTAACCTGTTGTTGTTGCTGTTGTAGGAGAAGAAGGAGCACGCCCTGGAGAAGAAGGAGCAAGCCCAGGAGAAAAACAACTAGCAGGAGAAGAAGGCGCTGGATTGCTGTTGCTGGAGAGTCTACGGAAACATGATCTTCTCCCATGTACAGTGCAGTCACATTTCATGTCTACAACTCTCCATCAATGAACGCCGTATAGACCATTCTATGATTCTTTCTATTAGGAACAGTGCAGAAGAGCATTCATATGTTAGACTAAATCAGTAAATTGAAGAGAACACAACTTACCATGTTGGTAAAATCAGTAAATAGACCAAATATTCTTCTTTATAAGTCTGTTTGCATTGGATGTACATAACAGTCGTTTTTTATCTCTTGCATATTTAACATACATAACAATAGCAGTAGGCTATTGAAATATATGCAAAGGTAGACACGATCTTTGCTGCTTGTGTCTTAAATAAATAATAAAATTCGGTAATGATGATCTGAAATGTCACACAGGTGACCATTGGTGCTGTCGCCGCCGCTGTGCCAGTTGGAGGTGTTGCTGCTGCATCTGGTGGAGCTGCAGCTGCCGCCCCAAAGGGCAAACCTTCATCAGACACAACCCCATAACAGGGCCTCAAGGTTCTGTTCCCCCACTACAAGGATTCCGGTCTATTGCAACAAAAAATATTGCTACAACCATCTTTTGTTGCAATAAAATGCTATATTACCACAAAATTCCAGTTTTTGGTAATAGGATCTACATATTGCCACAATTTTGTTTCATCGCGCTAAGTACTTGTTTTGTTGTAAAAGAAGCCATGTATTGCCACAAGCTGCATCGGTGTTGTAATATGGTAGTGATATTGCAACAATTCCATCCCATTGCATGAATTGGTCATCTTGTTGCAATAATGGCTAGGTATTGCAACAAAGTACATCTTTGTGGTAATATTTAGACATATATTGCAACAACTCTGACATGTGGCGCTAGTCATAGATACTATTGCAACAAAGCATGTGTTGGTTGTAATAGGGTGACTTTTTGCCTCACCTTCCTTGTGTTGCAATAACTATTACATATTGCGACAAATTGAGCGTGGTAATACGTACAACATAATGCAACAATCCTCTAGTGTTGCCAAAAAAGGAGCAGGATATTGCAACGATATTCTCTATAGTGCTCCTGATTTTTCCTTTATTTATTATACTATGTCACAGGATCTGATTAAAGTCGCTTACTAGTTTACAGAGGCATTAACACATTAGGTCCCACAACTTGCACCTAAGTTGCATTTTAGTCACATATGTTGCAAAGTGGACATCGGTGGTACCACAACTTGGAGGAACGCTCGCTTACGCACGTGCGAAGCGTTGCACACTCGCGTACACCCTTCACTTTAGTGTTTCTTGCACCGCCAAGGTCTCCTCCACTCACCCTACTGACCTACTCCGGTATCAAGGTTGTCCTCGGCACCGAAAAGACGCCAAGCTCAGTGCCCTTCTGACAAAGGTGAGTCGTGAGAACTGAGCAGCAAATCCTCACATTCTCTTCCTAACTTTTCTCTATCTTGCTTGATGTGATTGTATGCGTTTATGTGTGCTGTTAATAAAAAAGGAGATTCAATATAAAATTATGTGTTAAACAGAGAAATTGAGCAAGGCTGCATACAATCTATTTTTAAACACTCCCAGTCTCCATTTAAACAGCTCTTCAGCCACCAATTGAGCTGCATAACAACTAACTACATTAAGATATATATAAGGACATATGACCCATGATTTTATTAGGATATAACAAACCATCTCAGCAAGATATATACCACATGTTTCAAAATGACAGCACACAAATTTCAGCAGCCATACTAGTATAGATTGTTCACACAAAAGACCATAAGTTCAAGGCAAAGTAGTGAAAATAGCAACAACACTAAAAGACCACAAGTTCATAGCAACAGTGTGTACATAGCATCATTGTCAAAAGGAAAACAACAACAACACTAAAAGAACAACAACTACTCTTCTCTACTCTTCATCACCAAATTGTTAGTGTTGGGCACTAGCTTTTGTTCCCATTTGCCACAACATATGGAACTATGCAGGCTTGGGAAATTCCACATTTGCCACAACGTATGTTAGGTTCAATCCAGAGACAGAAATTCCACATTTTAGCTTGGGAATGGTGTTCAGAAGCAAGAACCAATTAGTTAAAGCACTGAAGAGGTATGGGCTAGCTACTAAGAGGAGCATATCATTTGTAAAATCTGAGGAGCAGAGGGTGAGAGCAAAATGTGACTTGCCTGGTTGCCCCTGGATGTTGTATGGTGCCAAGACAAGTAGATGTTCTTGGTTTCAAGTAGTTACCTATGAAGATGAGCACCAGTGTGCACAGAACAGGGAGAACAAGATTGTTACTGCTAAGGTGATTGCAAACAGATATGAACACATTATCCTAGCAAATCCAATGTGGAAAATTGACAACATTAAAGCCACAGTGCTCAAAGATATGTAAGGCAGCAAAGAAAGTAGTACTTGACAAAATCATGTGTGGCATGAAAAGTGAGTATACAAAAGTGTTTGACTACCAACTAGAACTTCTCAGGAGCAACCCTGGCAGTACTGTGGCCATTACATTAGATCCCACAGACCTGCAGCAGAACATTTTTCAATAGTTTTATGTCTGTTTTGATGCTATGAAGAAAGGATTTAAAGCGAGGTGCAGGAAAGTCATAGGATTTGGATGGTGCTTTTCAAGGAGCTTGTCAAGGTGAATTGTTGGCTGCAATTGCAATGGATGCAAATAACCAGATGTACCCAGTGGCTTGGGCTGTGGTGGAAAAAGAAACCAAGGAAAGCTGGAAATGGTTTATTGCTCTGTTAATCAAAGATTTGGACATTAATGACCAAGGAGCAGGTTGGATTTTCATTTCTGGTCAGCAGAAGGTAATGACTTGCTTGCTTTGCTTGCTTTACTTACACATTAATGACTTGCTTGCCTTGCTTTCTTTACTTACTTGCTTTACTTAAATATCACTTTTACAGGGCTTGATTAACAGCATGAGTGACTATTTGCCCAAGGCAGAGCACAGAATGTGTGCCAGGCATATCTATGCCAACTGGAGGAAGAAATACAAGGATCATGAGTACCAAAAAAGAGATTTTGGGCAATTGCTAAAGCTGCAAACAAAGAAGATTTTAACTACAACAGGGCAAGGCTAGCTCAGCTCACTCCTGATGGTGCAAAGGATATCATGAGGATTGAACCAGTTCATTGGGCTAGGGAATTTTTTCCTACAGGAGCTAACTGTGAATCTGTGGACAATAATCTGTGTGAGTCATTTAACAATGCCATCATAGATTCAAGGTTCTACCCAATTATTTCACAACAAGAGATGATAAGAAATAAGATGCTTGTTAGGGTGCAAGAGCAGAGAGCCAAATCAGCAACATGGAAGGGCAAAATTTGCCCAAATGTTTTCAAGAAGCTAAAGGTGAGTATAAGGTTGACACAATACATTGAGGTGCTATGGAATCGCAAGGAGGGATTTGAGGTGCAGCACATGAAGGGCAGAAAAAAAGAAGTACACAGTAAATCTTGAAAAATGGTTATGTACTTGTGGATACATTCAACTGGCAGGCCTCCCTTGTTGTCATGCTATTGCAGCTATTTACAAGAGTGGTAGAAAGGTAGAAGACTATATAGCAAAGTGCTACTGGATTGAGACATTCAATAAGATTTATGAGCATTGTCTCCAGCCTATTCTAGGAGAAGAAAACTGGCCAATGTCTCAAAACCCTAGGCCAGTTGCACCTGGATACATTGCCATGCCAGGAGCAAGGAAGAAGAACAATGACAGGAGGAGAGAAGAGGGTGAAGCTCCAAAGGGAAAGAAAATGAGCAAGCATGGCATACAAATCACTTGTGGATCTTGTGGTGCTAAGGGACACAACAAAAGTGGTTGTAAGAAGAATGGAGATAGAACCTAGAAAACTAAAACATTTCTTGGAAAAAGAGGGAAAAAGCAAAGGGAAACAAAGGTACTAACCTGATCATTGCTCTCTTTTTCTTACTTCTTAACTATGGAAATACATCAGCAAAATTAGTTAGCTCTGATCTTTCATCTCCTTTGTTTGCAGCAAGCTCAGATTGATGGATCAAAAACATCAGCTCCCACTAGGTCTAAAGCTGCAAGAACTAAAGCTCTCAACAAGCTTTCAACCTCCTAGAACTACAGCAGCAAGCTCTCAACCTGGCACATCAGCATCTCAACCTAGAAGCACTACTGCTGGGAGAGGAGCAGGCAGAGGAGCAGGGAGAGGAGCAGGGAGAGGATCAGGTAGAGGAGCAGGGAGAGGAGCAAGGAGAGGACCACCAACAACAGGCTTGGGAAGCTTCTTTTATGCTAGTGGCAATTTCTGGAGATGTTTTCCAGTTTATGGATTAGATCTTCACTAATTGTGGCTTGGATGATGGATTAGATCTTTACTACTATATGAAATTGTGGTTTAGATGTCACTTTTGAACTATGTAGTACTGCCAATGCCTTTTGAACTTGTGGCTTGGATGTTATGTTAGCATTCTCAACTAGTTGTCAATCAAGATATATGCTGCCAAGTTTATGGTGATGTGTCTGAGTGATTGTTCTCTCAATTCAATTTGCATTTAACCATTCCATATGTTCTGTCATCGACCATGTAGTAGTCATCGACAAGTCATCAACCATTTTGGTAGTCATCGACCATTTGATAGTCATCGACAAGTCATCAACCATTTGGTACTCATCGACAATTCATCAACCATTTGGTACTCATCGACCATTTGGTAGTCATAGACAAGTCATCTACCATTTGGTAGTCATCGACAAGTCATCGACCATTTTGGTAGTCATCGACCATTTGGTAGTCATCGACAATTCATCAACCATTTGGTAGTCATCGACAAGTCATCGACCATTTTGGTAGTCATCGACAAGTCATCGACCATTTTGGTAGTCATCGACTCGTCGACGACTCCAAAACCTTGGATGCCATTATACATATGCACACATGCTGCCAAAAGCACTATATATATGCTGCCAAAATAACTTTTGTTGGCACTCTCATTCTCCAAAAGCCCATTCACAGTAACATTCACAATTAAAATTCACACAAAATGTTGCCAAAAGTCCAAAAGATCTCTTTCATATTCATTTCAGCCATCAGCATATCCAGTACACCACTGAACTACATAACCGGAAACATCTAACTCTACTGAGACATGAGGAAACCTGCAACTAAACCAGCAATAAAGAGAAATAAAGCATAAAACAGATACTTGTGCATCTGCATCTCATCTCTGCTAGCACTTCTAGCTCTAGTTTCTGCTACCAAATCATTTTTCTTCTCCAATTCCTCTTTCAAAACAGCAACCTCTCCTTCCCTTGACTGGCGAGCAAGCTCATCCTCCAGCCTCCACACTTTATCCCGTAGGTCTCCTAGCAATTGACGAACAAATGGAGTTGTGGGGGCGTCATGCCAATCGATGAATCCATGCTGTTCAGTTCATGAGACAGAAAATTCAGAGTTTGACAGAACAACAACAGAGAGAAAGAGGACATGTGAGGAATCAAGCTTACTTGCAAATCCACGCAGGAATAATATCTCCTACCAGGGTTCGCTGGACTCCAGGATATCCACCGCGGCGCCTTCCTGCCGCATCAAGCGCAAATCACCGTCGGCTCGTAAGCCATTGGTTGCTCCCGATAGGGCACTAGAGACCTTGCTGCTGCGCCTCTCCTTCGGAGCCCACCACCGCCTCAAGAAGGTGACAAATCACTGGAGGAGCAAGACATCTCTCTGTCGCGGCGGCAGCTGCGCGGCAGCGGCGACGGCGGCGGCGCCACACTATCTCTGTCGCTGAAAAACCCTAGAACGAGAGAAAGAGAGAGCTTGCACAGAGGGGAGGGGGTAATTAAGTCGCAAACCTGGCGGCCCGTAGTGCCACGTCACCGAATCCTCCTCTCAGATGCATTAAGGACAAAAATGACCGGGATTAGGGAGTTGAGGGTGCCGATTTCACGGATTTGGAGGTTGGGGTTTAAAAACGACGACGCGTACGAGTTCAGGGTTTAAAATAGACTTCACCCAAGATGGAGCGAAGGAAACAGTGGCGCAACCGACCAGACGTGTGTCTGATCCAGCGCGCGAGCCCTACGCGCTCCACCAGGGTGTCTGATCAATCGCGCGAACGCGGACGCGCTCCACCCGATAGCATATATTACGAAAATACGTGATCGACCAAACTTTGAAAGAAGATAGTAATTCTATTGACCAAACTTTGATTATCAGCAACTTTTAAACCACAAATCCAAATGACCTCATTATTTTTGCATTCTTTTAAAAAACTAAACTGATATTCATATAGTAATTTGGTTGCATATTTTTACCTACTTAAGTAGTGTAGGTAGCATATGTCAGCACGACAACCCGGGGTCCGGCACCAGCCAATTTCCTCTCGGTGGTGTTCCGGCGCGGGACAGCACGCCTCCAGGAGGTGTCCCTAGGCGGACTGCGGCGGTGGTGTGTGCTGACGGTAATTCTATTGATCAAACTTTCATTATTGGAAACATTTCCTCCAAAAAAATTACTTTTTCACCCCCTTCCTGCTAAACACCCTTCAATAGAGGCATAAAGAGATAGCGACAATTAAGTAGATATTTCTGTTATCTAATGGATTAGAAACACGTTGAGTACACTTCAAAAATCATCCCATCATTATATTTTTGTGTAACACCACTTATTATGTTGTTTGTCGTGTCACACAGTGAAAGATTTTAAGAAATTTGTTGATGTCGTCTGTGTGTGCATGAGGGATGATTTATTTTCTCCCGTTGCAATGCACGGGCAATGTTTGCTAGTGAATACATAAAGAAGGGGCGGATAAGACGAGGCAGCGGTCCAATACTTGAAGGTTTTTTATATCTGAAAATGAATATATAAATAAGAGACAAATCGTTGGCCTTATCTGGATACTTTTTTGTTTTTTAACAAATGTGTGATATTCCAATAAGTGGTTCTCAAAACTAAATTTGTTTGGTTGATAGTTGACATAGTTGAATCTATATTATTTTCGATAAAACATAGGCAGCATGACTATGTTCGACCTACTGTGGCGCGGAGGACCATCCCGAGTCACCCTCGCAGGCGATGGGAGAGATCGTTATCCGCCTCCCAGCGCCCCGCCTCCCGCTTATCCCCTCCCCTACCGCAGCTAGAGGGCGTGACTAGGTGAAGCCCGGCCAGCGGCGACGGCGACATGGCTCGTTCACCCCCTTGCGAGTGGATCCGATGTGGGACGAATTCGATAGACAAAGGCTTCGCAATGCAGGGTTGTTTAATTTACATAGTTGAATCTCTAACAAAAGCAGCATATTACGTTGGCCCTACTCTCGCGTGGACTAACCCTCGACGAATTGTCCGGTAAAATGAAAGATGCTGAGATCACTACATCCCAAGATCGGAAAGTGAGATCGAGACCGACATAGATAGACCCTCTCATCAACCCATCCCATCAGTACTTATGTTTCGAGACAAGAGTATAACCTAATAGTTTTAAAGTGAGGGCCACATGAGGTTTCTGTAACATGTAGTTCAGAACTGGCCAATTTTTTGACATATCCCAACCTAAGTGTAGATCCATGATGAAACAACACCTTCCTAATTTGCTGCGTGTGTTTGGCGAACCAGGGTTGCGGCGGAGGGGTTGAAGCACTGTGGTACATCACCTACCCAGTCTGTGCACTGGTTGACGGTGAAGGCGTCCGTGGACGTCGTGTTCCTCCCACTCCTTCCGTATTACTCCGAGTGAAAACTTGATCTTCGGATCGGACGGTGACCACGTTCGAAGTCGTGCCTTTCCGGTCCGGCATCGTCTTGGAGTCATCGGTCCGGGATGTCCGACGCACATCTTCCAAGATGATCGCTCCTCGTGCTGGTGGTCTCCGTCGCCTCTAAACGAATCCCTTTTTGCACATCTTATGGGTGCTTGGTAGTCGTTGAGGTTGTGTGTCGGTGACCGGTATTTTGTGTATCTTGCCTTGAGTGTGTGTCGTCCATTTGTATCGGTTGCTTCGATGTATGTGATTGTTATTTTAAAATATAAACAAGAAAGCTCTTTTTCATTCGTTAATTGGCTTCCTCAAATGACGACGACTATACAAATATTGACAATGAGGACGTTATAGTGGAGGGCGCCGAATCACCCCTTCACAATTATCCGATTTGGTGGTTTTATCCCCATGATATAACTTTTTACAAATACTCGAAATATATTTACAATCTAGAAAATTCCATCCAAAAATAATTACTTTTTTAAACAAACAAATTACTTTCCACCACCTAATTTATGTGTACTGTTGTTTGCGCCAATATTTTTTACCTCCCGTTAAAAGGTCCTAAATTAGGGTCTTTGTTCCCACAAAAAAATAGCCTATATTTAACCTTCCCGCTAATTACCTTCCACGGCGTCTTCACGGGCGATTGGATCTGACCTCTCGTCCCCGGTTCCTCTGTGCTGCCGGCGTCAACACAGCGCACCACAGTTGTGTCAGCTGCTACTCGTCAAACCCCGGTTATTCCTCCCGATCTCCTCCCTTCCTGTAACCTCCAGTCCTCCTCGATCTCGCTCTCCTCCCTCTCCTCTGCGCCCGCCGACGTAGGCCGCGTCTCCGTGTCCTTGGCCATGCCGGCGGTGGCAGCGATGCGGTTTGGCGTCGGCGCCGACGGAGTTCTCCTTGCCCATCAATCTCGTGTCTGGACCAAGCACGACACCACCTCGGTGTTGAATGCCGTGACAATGCCCGCCCGGGCTCAAACCCCCCTCCCCCACGAGCTCCTCCTCGACGCGCCTCCACCCACGCTCAGATCTCGGTGCCGCCCATGCTCCCCGTCCTCTCCCCTCCCCTCCCCTCCCGATCGAACCACCAGATCGAGCGGTGGCCAGATCCATCCGCCACGGTCGCCCAGGGCTCGCGCGCCTCCGACGACGCGGTCGTGCCCGTGCGTCAAGGGCCTGCTCGGAGATGCTTCTGCTCCGCCATGGCCATGGAGCTTCCTCCCAATCCAAGGTCTTGGATTGGACGGGGACGGCTGCTCTTCCAATGTCTCGTCTCTTCTCTTCCGATCCATCCATCCCACACCCCATTCTATTTGCATATCTGTAGATACATATTCAGGTCAAACTGAACCCCAAACCATGGGCACTACTTCAAGAAATATAGTCCAGTAGGACCACGGAGGTGTGTCCCGGTAGAGTGAAAAAATATCCTCTGCCTTATGCCCTATGTGTTAGTTATTTACATACGTACGAGGGATCTCTGATTCAGACCCTAGATTGCATAGATGCTGTTAGTATGATTCAGTCTCTCCAGCTTTTGTATGTCAACTAGGAAAGTCTGCAGTCATTTTAAAAGCTAATCTTGATAACCATGTATTATCTCATCATACTCTTCCTTTAAAGGGACTAGTAGAGTGCCCGTGCGTTGCCACGGGCTCTTGAAATAGTTTACCAGAGTTACATGTTAAAATCCACACATACAAACAATATAACACAAACACAATTATTTAAAAACTGAAGTCCATTATTGCAATGTAACAAACTGAGTGATGTTACAAGTTAATATCTATTACAAAAATATTAATATCTAGATGATGCGCTTAAGAAATTCTTTCACAATATCAGGAAAGTTTTCTCTAGCTTCATTCCACGATGTTTTAGCAAGTATAATAAAAAATGCTTCCTCAATTCATACCCATCCTGCAGAAAAAATAATTGTAGTTAGTATGAAAATTTCACGCCGAAGGTCTTAAAACATGTAACCCAGAATACTCACCGCGCAAACCGGCTTGACCAATTCTTTACCGTTCCACCAGAGCATAAAATGAAAAACAAAATAGCCAGACACAGTCCTGGAAAACTTTCAATTAATAATATAAAGAATATAATGATAACAAAAGTAAATATTCTTGTTATGAATTCATTACCCGTCTATACTCGTTGGAACACCGGCCGGAAATAAACGATGCCATTTAGATATATCAGAATTCCTCCCAGGCAGCTTTATTTTGAGTGCTTCTTTGAAATCCCTTGAAAAACTTTTTAATTTTAGTGAATGCCTCAAGTTTTTATCCTCTGGCGATTGTGATGATTGAATAGGATCCATAATATATAGACGACGTGCCTCTTTGTCGATGACGTACAAGATGTATCGGCCGATGGATGCATAGGGAAGATAAATCTACAAGTGGAGCTATTAGAAACAAAAGCAAACCATGATAACAATGGACAAAATATTTTACTTACCTTATTGCAAGATGAGATATCGGTCTCCATCCCAGGCCATCTATCAAATAATGTTGCCAACGTCTGGATAATTTCCTTCTCACAAAACTTCTGACCTCGTGTTGACTCTAGCAGCATGGACTAAGTAAAAGAAGAAATATTGTTTCAACATGTTGATACTAATGGCACCTAGAATGAAGAGTTACGGTAACTTACACAAAATCGTAGATCCATGTAGTGTATAGGAGGGTCTGTGAACAATACTCCCTCGTCACATGCCAGCGTAAGCACGGCGGTGTTGAAGCAATCATTGTCCATGGGCTGCTCCATGTTAAGTATGCACTGAAGTTTCTTAAGACTTAAGCACATCGGATCGGGGTTGGAGCTCCGGACCCATACCTTCCTGTAATTTGGATGGTAAGAAGAACAATAATATACATCCGCACATTAAATATTGATACATGATACTTACTCCAAACACCCAGCATCATTGATCGACATGATGTAGTTGCAGAGGCCGGCAAGTATTTCACGTTGGTCCGTGGGAATGATAGTGATTGGGGCAGGACGTTTGTCTTCGACCACGTCAGATGGATTATCCAGGATCTCAAGATCAGAATTAGCTAAAGTTTCTTCGTTGATAGGTTGACGGTACATGGGACATCATTTTAGCTTATTAAGCTCTGAATCGAGCAAAATAATTGCTAATTTTTGTCAAAAATGTTTCATATCCTCCTACAAAAAAAATATGAAAACAATTTATAAAATATTTTGATAAAAAATTATGAGATAATGTATAAAACTGAAATACCTGTATGAACTGGTCTGAAAGTCCATGTGATGTCCAGTATTCCATATAATTTAGCATAAAAAATCCACATGATACGCTATAATATTATAAAATAATGCTTTAGAATATCACACAGATGAATCAAAAAACAAACCATTGTAACAAGTGCTTACCCATCGGTTTGTATTACCTCGTGAATTTGCTCTACAACCGTCCATTTTGTAACATTGAGATCAGGCCACTTATGACCTCTGATAAACTCCAGACTATGCTCTGCAAGTTTCAGCCATTTCTCGAGCTCTAGTAACTTTATATGAGAAAATAAATGTTAAGATGAGAAAAGAAATAGATAGTTACCGTAGTAGCAAGGTCATTGTGTTTGACATTCTCACCAAGTGAGTCCAATACTTGGATCTCTCGTTTTTTGGCGTTGGCAACTACTAGATACCAATGGTAGCCCGGCATGTTAATCGGAATGAATAACTGGTGTAAATAAGATACAAGGCACAATCACAATTAAATATAGTTATTAAAAAATCATGAAACATATGAACTAAATAAAAACAATCCATAATTATATGCATGGGTTACGAGACAATAACTAACCATATCTTGTTGTAGATAAGTATTAACATGACGCACGATGAGACGATATTTTGATGGGTCTATGTCTCTTTCCCCGTCTTCTTTTATCTGACCCGATACAAACGTGCTAATAATGTGTACCTTTTCACCCGCCCTGTCTTGTAGATGCTCGTGAGAAAGCATGCAATATATGTAAGCATTTATCTCCTGCAAACAATATTTATATTATATTTATAAATTATGATATTATATATAATCAATTAATTACAAAGTTTGTGCAATTGGTCTTACACCGTCATGTAAGAACATGTCATTTTTAATAAGGCATTCCAAATCGTCGGTTGCTAACAAGGCATCTCCAATGTCCATGAACTGGGTATTCTTAGGGGCAGACTTGATTGATTCGATGGCTGTAATATCTCTAGGGGTACAAACATAGTCTATGAAATTCATAAAAAAGTGAGCCAGCTTAGTAAACAATAAGAGCCAAATTAGTTGAATACAAAAGGCAATATCACAAAAAAATGTTGATAATAATATGAAAAAAATACCTTTTGGGATAACATGTAAATTAGCATCCTTTTTTGGTTTATTATGAGAAATAACCTCTTCGACGTGATTATGTTGTGAATTTCCGGCCCCTTGCAGCGACATTGCATCTAAACCCTCAATGGATTCTTTCCGTGCATCTCCAGAGTCCATATCCATGTATACTATATTCTGAAAAAACAAAAATATAAATAGACCATTCATATTATCATATATAATATAGATACAGAGTAAGGTTAGCTATATGCACCTGTTCTCGCGGTATTTCAGTGCGGTCTGTCATCGTTGCATCAGTGCGTATGTCGGAACCCATCAATTTATATCTATGCTGAAATATATTTGATATTTTGTACTGCATCATAAAACTATATATAATATATAATAGAACTGTATCTGAATCTAACACAACTATTTTCTCTGCTAATAAGAAAAGTATTTGGTTATACTACAAAAATATGCTGCTTAAATCATTTTACAAACAGAACAATTCGGGGAAAACAACAAACTATAATGTTCATATAAGTTAGTAGGCGTCTGAAATTGCTTAAACTATTTTAAATTAAATGATAGGCTACGGAAAATCAAAAATACAAAGGTGAACATGGGTGCGCGCGCACCCATGTGAATAGTAAATTCATAAAAAATACTAGAAAAAATAAAAAAATTCTGAAATTTCGCGGTATGAATCTTATTCGATCAGTCTACTTACATGTGAAGTTTCATGATGTATTAACACCCATGGTATTATTAGTGAAGAAAATGCAAATGCGATCATACTATTCATTAAACAGTGTTTTTTAATATAGCTTCGATTAGCTTTCATTTTGTCATTTTTGCCCAGATTACCACGGATGTGATTTCTTCGTGAAACTTCATATGCGAGTATAACTATTGACTATGTATATTTAAAAAATAAATTCAGATTTTTTTGATTTTTTCTAGCATTTTTTTTGGATTCACTATTCATAAAGGGTTCGCGTGCACCCATGTTCACCAAATCCGCGTCCATGGAAGATTGACAAACAAAAACTAAAACAAACAACCCAACATTAACAAAATTTATTTGTTTTTTCTATTATTATTTTGTGATACCCTTAATATATGTAACAAGCATAAAAATATTTATTTTTATGAACCATGTTTATATATATACAATTTCGTTTAATTACACATCAAATCTTACAATTTTTTTTGTTTAATATCATTTTGTGAGGTATAAAATAATTACAAAAAAATCATCCCAGCATTAATAACAAGTATACCATGATGAAATATATATGATGAAATATAAATGATATTTCCTACTGCATCATATTATTTTATGTAATATAAAAAATGATTGTAACACAACTTATTTGTATGCAAAAAGAAAACCTATTTGATATTATTAGAAATATATGTTGTTTAAATAAATGTCATACCTCATGTTTCTATACAAATGTTCAGAATTTTCAAAAATGTTAATGATATTTGAAAAATCTTTTGCTTTTACATAAATGTTCTTGATTTCCATAATATGTTTTGATATTTCAAAATATGTTCTTCAAATTATACAAGTGTTATTGCTTTTTGAAGAAAACTGATATATATTTTCAAAAATGATAGGTATTTTCAAAATTTGTTCCCCAAATTCGAAACATGTTTTGCTTTTGATAATTTTTTATGGATTTACCAATAAATGTTCTGACTTTTCAAAATTGTACTGGATTTTCAAAAAAATATTGTTTATTGAAATTAGTTTTGAAGTTTAATACAATGTTCATATTTTAAAAATTGTTCACGTTTATGAAAATATTCTGGATTTTTTAAAAAGGTTATGATTTTCAAAGTTTGTTCTCAATATTCAAAAAATGATTGTGCTTGTAAAGAACTGTTCACGCTTCGATCATTATTCGGGTTTCTTTAAATGGTTCTCATTTTCGTTTTTTTAAGATTCAAAAACTGTTCGTGGTCCCAAACTTGTTCAAATTTGTCAAAATTATTATTTGTTTTAAGGTTTCTTCTCAAAATTCAAAAAATGATCGTGTTTGAAAAAATGATTGGCTTTTTCATATTTGCTCTCTATTTTAAAAAACATTAGTGTTTTCAAAAAGTAATATTGAAATTCAAAGTTTTTTCGGTTAGATTTTCAAAAGAGAAATAAAGGAATGAAGCAGAAAGGAAAGAAAAATAAATAAAAGAGAGAAAAAATTTGGGCCGGCCCAGTCGGGACGAACCCTTTGCGTGACCCAGCCCCCCGCCGCGCGATGGCCCACCTCTCCCACCGCGGTTGGCTTTCCACCTCCCCGCGTGACGGCCCACCTCCCCGCCTCTCCACCTACCCCGCCGCCTATCTTATCCAATCCGCCACTCCTCTCCCCTCCACTTGCTCCTCTCCCCTCCACTCACTCCCCCCTCGCCCCACTTTCCCCTCCGCCGTCGCGTCGCCGCGTGCGTGCACGAGCTGGAGGCCGCGCGGCTCCGCCCAGCGACCGCCGCATCAGGCCCTCTCCTCTCATCTCCACTCACATCTCCTCTCCACTCAGTCGCCACCTCTCGCCCTCTCACCTCCCCCCGCCGCATCACCGCGCACGTCGTCGAGACCACAACCACCAAGACTCCGCCCAGCGACAGCTCCGTCTCCGGCAAGCCGTGTGCGGCTGAGGGGACGCACACATCGAGCTTCATCGCGCATGCGTGGGTGCTGGATCCGGTCATGGTCCGTTCGGATCCGCGGTGTTGCTGGTCTCCGGCGATTTCAAGGTCGATTCGAAGTGGGGTGCCTCGATCTGCAACGCCAGAAGCTACAGTACGCTGGTACGAACCGTTTCCTCCTCTACTTCTTCCATTTGTGGATTCCCTGGCCCGATCTCCTCCTCGCCTTCTGTTTCGAGGCGGCTCCCTGACGGCCAAGACACGACCACGGTGGTGCAGCCTGTCGCCTTCATCACCGGCAAGAAGCACCACCACGAGGTGCAGTCACGGTGGTGCAGCGTGTGGTCTACATCGTCTACCACTATGCCGTCTTCCGCAACCCCCACCACTTCTGCGGCAAGGTGAGACAAACGGCCCCTCCCCCCTCCCCAGTCCCCGCTATTGGCCGGAGGTCCGCGGTTTGCTGTAATTTAGGGCTAGCTACGTGAGCGCGTACTGCTACTACGCTAGCTTTTAGGAGAAGAGAGAGGGATTTGAGACAACAGATCAATCGAGCAAAGTGTTTTCAGATTGCTTGCGCATGGTCAACTCTTCTGATGATTCCCCAACCAACTACAAATACGACCCTGGTAGATACAATATGGGTCATGCAGTGTACCTACGTAATACCTTCCATTTTCATAGAGAAGGAAAATATACGGAAGCTGCTTTCACCTACCTTGTGGTGATGCACATTACAATAAGAATCATCCTAGTTTTGATTCAGTCATTATGGGGAAGGAATCCCCACCTCTATCTGTATCTGTGTCTATTCATCTTCTTATTTAAGAAAGAGATAGATCTAGTTTATGTGTGGAACCAGACAGAAACATTGATGCAGTTTGTGTGAGAAATCAAATTGAAAACCTTAACAACCCAAGGGGCTACGGTCCATGGATTTTACCCCCAACTTGGGGTACTTTCATAGTGTAGACCTGTTGATGTTGAGTGCCCGTGCTACGTGGGCGTGTTCTGCTACTATTAGATTTAGGAGAAATGATATGCACATGGCAAACTTTGGACGAATCACACACGATGGTTAATATATGGCCGGACATACGTATAGGAGAACAAGGATTAGCAAGGTCTGTGTGATTTTCTTTGTCTGATATAAATTGCAAGCGGGCTGTTAAACTTTGGATGATCAAAGTCTTCCATCTATTACTTTCACAACTGTTTAGTTATGTGTTTTTATCAGGATGACATGTGTTGGTAATTCTAGGCTGCTGACTGATGCCTACTTGTCTTTGGACTGCTCCTAGAGTCAATATTATGCTCATTTTCTTTGTATATTCTTTATTTAATCACGATCCTGTGATTCTTAGTTCATAGGGTTTAGGATTTCTTTATTCCTTCTGGCATGGTAGTAGCTATCTCTGTTCATATTATTGATCTTGGTCTTGACTATGTTGGCTTGTACTGGAAAAAATGTTCCATGGCCATGTGTTTGTTAATCTCAATTGTTGTTATGCTATCACATACTCCCCCTGTCCTAACTTGGGTCGTTGTTGGCTGAGAGAACTTGATACGCTGAAGGGACACGTGGAGTCACTTGTCGAGCTGAAGGCGCTGCATCGAGACCAAGGTACACCATGTGATGTTTGGACTTGCATGACTGTCTTTGGGCTTGCATAATTTATATCTTCTTAGATGGAGACAAACAATTGCTCTTAGTTTTGGCACCACCATGGTTTATGTTGAGGTTTTGACTGTCCAGAGGACGATAATACACTTGGTTTTATCTCATGCTTCTAGAATCTAATGAAGAAGTGTTACTTGTTTGTTTCTAGTTGTTACTGTCTAGAGCAGACGATATTTGTTTTATAGTCCCTTTTTTACCTTGCCCTAATGTAGCTGTTGTGCAATGTGTTCCTTAGATGATCATGAATGTTCTCTTCCTAAACTTGTCATTTTGGGTTGTTGTTGAATGTGCAGTCGTTCTGGTGGTGTGAATCAATGCCGGCAAGTGTGTTATAGTCCCAATCTTCCCGTCCAGTAGATGAAATGGAGACTTTTATCAATACTAAAAAGGTATCATTTGGAACTTGTGTTTCTCTTGCTGTATGTAACAACTCTAGGAGGACTATACTTATACTTATAGGTGTATGATTAGCTAGCTTGCATTTCCTTGACATCCTATTTGGTGCTTCTCCTCATAATTCAGAGAAGACCAAGAATAATGACATGCCATACATGAAGGCTATCTACCATATTTATGGATATCGAGTATATGCTTATGATTTCAGTTTCTTGTTTTCAGAAACTTACAAACAGTGGCACACAAAATTTTCTCATAGAACAATACAAGCTCCTGCTTTCTAGAGAGCCAGATAAAGAGATCATGTGCAATGACAAGTGAGTTTTTTATTTTCTTTTCTATATCATTGATATAATTAAAATATGTTTGATTATTTTATACATGGATTTACATCTATGTGGTTTATATAAGGAGCAGTACGAATCTTAAAACATGTTTAAAATTCAAGCAAATCTTGGGGACATGTATTTTTTAACAAATCTTATGATTTTGTCATTTTTATTGACAATTTTTATAATTTATGATCCTACAGAGGCTAGAAATTTGCATATTATTTTATTATGTGTGGTCTTGGTCTATATTATGTTTGCTAGTACTGGAAAAAAGGTTCCATGGCCATGTGTTGATTAATCTCGATTGTTGTTATGCTATCACATACTGCCCCCGTCCTAAATTAAGCGTCTAAACTTTGTACCGACTTTAGTTCAGAACTGTACTAAGGTTAACTGTAAAAACGGTTCAATGGCCATGTGTTGATTAATCTCAATTGTTGTTATGCTATCACATACTGCCCCCGTCCTAAAATAAGCGTCTAAACTTTGTACTGACTTCAGTACAGAATTGTACTAAGGTTAATACACTGTTTTTGGGATGGAGGGAGTATCATTTTGTGGTCTGTTGATTCGAGAGAGGCCTGACATGGGTTGTTGTTGGCTGAGAGAACTTGATACGCTGAAGGGACACATGGAGTCACTTGTCGAGCTGAAGTCACTGCATCAAGACCAACAATTTCTCTTAGTTTTCGCACCACCATGGAGTCACTTGAGAGAACTTGATAAACCATGTGATGTTTGAACTTGCACGACTGTCTTTGGGCTTGCATGATTTATCTTCTTAGATGGAGACAAACAATTTCTCTTAGTTTTCGCACCACCATGGTTTATGTTGAGGTTTTGACTGTCTAGAGTATGATACTACACTTGGTTTTATCTCATGCTTCTAGAGTCCGATGAAGAAGTGTTACTTGTGTGTTTCTAGTTGTTACTGTCTAAAGCAGACGATATTTGTTTTTTAGTCCTTTTCTTACATTGCCCTAATGTAGGTGTTGTGCAATGTGTTACTTAGATGATCATGAATGTTCTCTTCCTAAACTTGTCATTTTGGGTTGCTGTTGAATGTGCATGCGTTCCGGTGGTGTGAATCAATGCGGTCAAGTGCGTTACAGTCCCAATCTTCCTGTCCAGTAGATGAAATGGAGGGTGTTATCAATACTAAGAAGGTATCATTTGGAACTTGTGTTTCTCTAGTTGTATATAACATCTCTAGGAGGACTATACTTATCTAGCTTGCATTTCATTGACATTCTATTTGGTGCTTCTCCTCATAATTCAGAGAAGCGAGACAATAATGACATGCCATACATGAAGGCTATCTCCCATATTTAGGGATATCGAGTATATACTTATGCAATTTCAGTTTATTGTTTTCAGAAACTTAAAAACAGTGGCACACAATATTGTCTCACGGAACAGTACAAGCTCCTGCTTTCTAGAGAGCCAGATATAGAGATCATGTGCAATGACAAGTGAGTATTTGATTTTCTTTCCTATATCGTTGATATAATTAAACTCTGTTCGATTATTTTATACATGGAATTACATCTATGTGGTTTATATAAGGAGCAGTACCAAACTTAAAAATGTTTAAAATTCAAGCAAATCTTGGGGACATGTATTTTTTAACAAATTTTAGGATTTTATCCTTTTTGTTGACAATTCTTATAATTTATGATCCTACAGAAGCGAACTGTCCCACTTTGCTAAGTATTTACGACAGTTTAGTTACTTGATCAAACTCTTTAGTATGCAGAATTTGGAAGTTTGCTTAGAAAAAGAGCACCCATCTTGAAATCAAAATAAGAGACACTTGCATTAAGTCTAACTGAACCTAGCAAGAGACCCTTGCATCTAATTATTGACTGTCATAAAAATAAGGTGGTTTACATGCACTTTTAATGAGCTATGTAGCAAATGCATCAGATTAGTGTGAAACATGCATGCGGTTAGCTGCAGTTTAAGGTTTGTACTTTAGTTATTTAGGTGCGGCTAGTTTTCTTGTCGGCTTCTTGCGTCTTATATGGTGAAGATACACAATGCTATACGGTCAACATACACAAGGTTATATGGTGCACACACAACAGCAAGGTGTGTGAATTAGTTATAGATATGGTTTCTTATCTTGATTATGGAATCTTGTCTTCTAACAAAAAATTAGAAGATCTATTTGTATACTATATTCTTTGCACTATCTATGCTTGGGCACTCCGTGTCGTCGATCAACACCTTTAATAATTCTCTATCTGTGACTTTAGATAATGCGACATATAGTTGCCCAATGCATAAGACTTAGGGAAAAAAGGAACACCTTTTTAGGGATTGACCGTAGCTTTTATTTATTGCCATTGCGACACTAACTGATGGAGGATATTGCCTTTTTTTCAGCACGAAGGGCAGTTTTTTGAGCATCACACTGTCTAAGCATGTTTTTATCTGCTGATGCTGGACATCTATGGGACACTTGAGGCCTACCAGTGATGCTCCCCAAATGCAAATACTCAGCAGCACCAGAAAGAAGATAAGTGTTTTTATTTGGTGTACATGATTGATATGCATTTAGTTCTTGGCTAAGCTGGTTAATATGCATTTATTTATTGATGTACATGATCAATATGATAATTTGCTGCCATATTTACAAGACACCTTTATTCCATTAGACATCCAGTGTTATCACAGTTTCTCACAGTTTTGTTTGGTCTAAAAAAATTAAGTCCACAAACTGAACAAATAAAAGACACTAATGATATTTACTGGTATCTAGGATGTGTTGTCTGATCACATAAGCGACATGGTCCACTTTGCTAAGTAATTAGGACAGTTTAGTTACTTGATCGGACTCTTTAGTATGCAGAATTTTGAAGTTTGGTAAGACAAATAGCACCAAGCTTGAAATCAAAATAAGAAACACTTGCATTGAATCTAACTGAACCTAGCAAGAGACCCTTCCATGTAATTATTGCTTGTCAGAAAAAAAAAGGTGGTTTACATGCACTTTGTAGCGACCCAACCCAAATGGATCGAAGTCTGTGTGCTTAAGTGTCATACCTGGATCGGTATGCTCACACACACAGTACTCGAGGAATTATAACAGAGTTCAATCACACACTTTATTACATCGAGATCCTCAAAAGAGTATTTATTACAATAATATGGCCAAAGGCCATCTAAAATAAAATAACTACAGAAGCATCAAAGGTAAATGAGTCCATCCAACTCCACAGCAAACTGAGTGCAGAACAACGACCTATCGCACCTTTAATCCTCGTCGGAAAAGTCTGCAACATGAGACGTTGCAGCCGTGTAGGTCAGCACATGGAATATGCTGGCAATTTCACACCATAGAATAATAATGAAAAAAAGACTATCTCTATATGCAAATTTAGCTGGTGGAGGCTCTATGTTTAATTTTTGCATAAAGCCAATTTTAACCTACAACAAAGGAATAAACTTTTTATTTACTACTAAATTAAAGTTCCATTATTGAGAAGGTTCCTCCATATCTCAATCCCAAAATTCCCAAGTTATTAGTATCCCAATAATTTCATTAAAAAGAGTGATGAGATCAACCAATAATTCACTTCTAGATACTCAAGTTGTCCATAACCGGGGACATGGCTAATCATGATTAGTTTGTACACTCTGCAGAGGTTTGCGCACTTTTCCCCACAAGACTCGACCACCTCCATGATCGGAAGATCGAGACATAGCCTTCGTAAGCGTTTGCCCTTAACCTGGGTAGACCGGTACACCTACTTTCCCTACATCAGCTAGTCTACCACGGAAAGAGGTCACACAACTTACTCAACTATGCCAGAGCCCATAATGGCTTGTGGCTGCACACGGAAGTTTCTAGGCATGAAATATCTTATGATCCCTTTAAGCCTGGGTGGCAGACCTAGGGTAATCACACGGGTACTCCAAGATTCCCCTTGGGCAAGCACTGGTTTCTCCAGGTGCCCCAAACAGTCCACCCAGATGTGTATTAAAGTTGCGACCTTAGGTTATCCCAAAATTATTAACTCTCGCAACTTGCATGGATCTCACATACCAATCCCCGTCTACGAGCATGGCTAAGCAATATATGATATAACGAATATTCCCGGGGTGATCAAAGGTCATAGGCTCCTACCACATGAACTACATAGCATAACCACATCTTCCCAATCCTACTCATGCAATCTTTGAGGGTGAAACTAATGCATAGTAAAACTGGGTATTGAAAATTATGATCAAAGTGTGAACTTGCCTTGCTGACGATCGTTGAACTCTAAAGATTTGTAGTAGCAAGCCTCGCACTCCGGATGATCTAACGAAGCATGTAATATCATACATAAGCATACAAGCAAAAATCCAAAAGAAAACAAATAAAAGACTTCGGAAAACCACAAAAACAACCAAATAAAGTTTATGTACTGAACATAATTTTTACAGAATCAAAAATAAAATGGTTTTTGTTTTAACAGATAGTACATGTCACAAGCTTCGATTTGCAAAAAGAATCACTCAAAACGGAGTTACGAAACTCGAGTTACGACCTAACGAAGTTTGAATTCAGATCTGTTTGAATTAAAATTTTAAAATTTTCAAAAATGTTTTTCGTTTGGTTCTCTGGATAGATGAGATTTCTACGAACTAGTAGGAAAAAGAATCAACTAAATCGGATCTATAGATTAAAATATATACTAGAAAAAAGAATTGATATAGATTCCGGGATTGGAAAAATACAGGAAAAAGAGAAAAAAATCGGCCAAGTGCCAAGTGGCGCCCTATGATTGGCTGGCTGGGTGCTCACCGTACTTGTCGCCGGAGATGAGGAAGATGTTGGATCCGGTGTGCTTCGGCGAAGGATGTGTGTGGGACGGTGTAGAGGACGATGAGGCGGATCCGAGCAGCAGTGCGACGGGATCGTTCTCGTCTACTAGCGCGGTGGAGAAGCCGCCGAAATACACGAACTCTGACGAGCAATTGGCGAGGTTAGGGAGGGGGAAAGCTCCAGAAGCAGAGGGCTTCGGACGAGGGTTGAGAGGGCTCCCAGGGGTGCTTTATATAGGGCTTGGGGAGGTCCAGAGTTGGGTGGGGCAAGATGTGTTAATGGCTGCAGTTTCAAGCGCTCATGATGGCCATTATGGGCGATTCCCAGGCGCACTAGGAAGGGGAAGGGGTAGAGGGAGGCGAGGGGGTTCCGTTCAGAGGCGTTTTGGAGCGGGGAAGAGGAAGGGAAGGGAAGGAAGAGGTGGAGGCTCCATGGATGGAAGGTCTGTCAGTGTTCACGTACAGAGAGGAGGAAGAAGGAGATAGCGCCTGGGCCTGGGCATGCTGGGCTGCGTTTTTTTAAACCTTTTTTTTACAGAAGCAATGAAACACCGAAAGTACAAATAAAACTTAGCCTATAAATCTCAGAAAATTTCACATAATTATATGGTCTTATATATGACCTTGTGAACATTTATCCGGCCTAAAATGCAAGTTTTTAAAAATAAACATTTTTGCTAAACTAATAAAATAAATTGCAAATAAAACCCAACAAATATATTTTGATTCCAAATTCAATTTCCAATATTTTTCTTGTATTTTTGAAGAAGTCATTTTATCTTCTCTCTTTATTTTATTTTTGATATACTAGAAATGAATTTTGGTAGAACCAAGTTTGATCCAATTTCCCAACTTTGAAAATTCTCAAAAATGGTTTTAGGGAAACTTCCAACTCTCTCTTTTGGTCCTTGAGTTGCTCAAAGTTCTTTGGATCAAAATTCAAATAAAACAAATGGGGAAAAAATGCATAAATCATGGATGCATATGAATGATCTATTTATAAACATCCAAATTGAAAATTGGGATGTTACAAACCTACCCCCCTTAAGATGAATCTCGCACTCGAGATTCGGGTTGGCTAGCAAAAAGGTGTGAGTGGTCCTATCGGAGATCATCTTCTCGTTCCCAAGTGGCTTCTTCTTCGGTATGATGTCTCCATCGAACCTTGCAGAACTTAATGACCTTGCTGCGGGTAACCCTGCTAGTAGTCTCGAGAATCTTGACGGGCTTCTCCTCATAGGTCAGATCACTATCCAACTGTATGGCCTCCAGTGACACTGTATCTCTTAGAGGAATATCGGCCATCTCTACATGGCACTTCTTCAACTGCGAAACGTGAAACACATCATGAACTCTGTAACATCCCAAATTTCCTATTTGGAATGTTTTACAATTATAGCTAAGCATCTATGCATTCTGTTTGAATTTGAGTGGCATTTGAAGTTTCGGAAGTTTTGGAGTTGTTGGAATTTGAATTCAAATTTTGGCAGTGGAAATCATTTCAAAAACTATGCCTGATAAATACTTGAGAAAAAGTATGAGAGGAGTAAACATGACACTCCAAAAATATCAGAGGAAAAACATTGCCAAAAAGTTTGAATTCAAATTTGAGTTTTATTTGGAATTTTAGAAAAAATGATTTTTTATAAAGTTTGGATTTTGCCCCTGGAAAAATGTTCAAATTATAGGGATCATTTTGATATATATATGTCCTATATAAAATATTTATATTTATTACATTTTTCCTCTCTCTAATTATTCAAAAAAAAATAGAAAAGGGAAAGCCCGGGCGCCAGCCAGCTAACTGCCCACCAGTGCCGAGGCCCACCATGAGCCAGCGGCCCAGCCAGCTAACGGCCGAGCTGCCCACGCCGAGCCGACCGAGCCCTCGCCCGAAAACCCTACGGACGGCCGACCGACCGACCCCTTCTCCCCCTCACTGACGGGTGGACCCCACCCTTCTTCCCCTTGCAAGCCACGCCGCGCGCGCTCACGGATCCTCGAGATCCGGATCCTCCCGATCCCTCGCCCGACCTGCCCTTCTCCAAGTCGAGGCCCGCCTATTTATACCCCTCCCCGCCTGCCCGTTTTCCCCTCGCCTCACCCGACGCTCTTCCTCGCCAGCAAAACCCGCGGAGCCCGAGAGCGCCGCCGCCGCCATTAGCTCCGTCCCGAGCACCTCACACCTCCCCGAGCTCGCCCGACCCCACCCCCGAACTTCCCTCGCCACGCCGCACCCGCCGGAGGTCCCCGCCGACGCCCCCGACCACCGGAGCCACCGGAACCATCGCCGCCCGAGCCGTCGTGGCCGTCGCCGCCTCGGTAAGTCGCCGGAGCCCTCTCCGCCGTCCGATCTATTTTCGACGCGTTAGATTAGAACCCCCGAAGGGGTATCGTTTTATTAGGTTTAGTTTTAGTGAACCGGTTTAGTTCCGGTTTAGATCGGTTAGTTAGGGTTTTTATTAAACCAGCCGACTCGGTTTAAAACCACGTGCGTAGTTTAGTTATTTAACGCCCAGGGCGCTAGATAGGCCCATTAGCCCGTTTTTCTTTATTTTTCGTTTTCTGTTTTAACAGAATAGTTTCAGATTTGAAAAATTCATATCTTTTAATCTACTTAATATTTTTAAGTGATTCTTTTTTTATTGGTTTGCAAATTTCTTATAGTGTCTGTAGAAAATATAATTAGCCATGTTAAGATTATTTAAAATTGCTTTATTTTAGATTTAGACAGAATAGTAATTCTGCTATAAAATGAGTTAGGAATATTATTTTAAATGATTCTTTTGTCACAACCTTGTTTTGACATTGCCTAACCGTAGGAATTTATTTGGGCATTTTAGGATTAATAAAAAATAGTTTTAACCAGAATCATGTTATTCTTAATTATTTAACTAGCTACTGTTTTCCTATTGTTTTAATTAGCAAATAAATTTATTTTTCCTATGTGATAAATTTTTCTAGGTTAGTTTCTGTAACTTTAGAGCATGAACTTTTATTTATAATAAATAAAACTTTTATTTTATTTTTCCTACTAGAATTTGCTTTAGGCCTAATAGGAGTTTTATAATAGATTTTAAGGTGATTCTTTTTGCTCCTAGTTGCTTGATGAATTCTTTTCTGTTAGGTAGCATAAACCCATGCTTAGGTTCCGTTAAGAAAATTTTGGTTATGTAAAACTATTTTTTAGTTGTTGCTTGAAGTAGGAAAACATTGAGTTGGATTTCTTCGAGTTTTCCTTTGGGTTTTGATTCGTTTGTTTTGGTGTGTTATGTTAGCATGCTATTATGTTAAGTGGTCATATGTTATATGCTTATTATGATTGTTGTTTGTCTCGGTAGAATTTCCGAGTCTAAGCTTGCTACCACGAGTCCCTAGCTTACGAAGATCGTCAGCAAGGCAAGTCATTGATCATGTTCTTTACAATACCTATGATTTTTATTGCATTAGAATTATACCTCCCCACCATGCATGCAGTAGGTGAAATTTTGAAGTTTTGTTCTTGAGTAGTATCATGAGGTAGGATGAACCAATTCCCCTTGTTACCATGACCGGGACGAAGTAGTTTATTTTTGTTATGCTCGTAGACAGGGTTGGTTGAGTGAATTCATAAGGGAGGTGTGAGAGTCAAAGATGATGACAACCCCATGAACTTCAAGCTCAAGATGGACTTCGGAATTCACTACTGGGTGGAGGACGGTTGACGGGCACCCTGGAGAACCCAGTGGTTGGCCGGGATGCATGGAGAAGTGCCATGACATCTTGCGGAAAGCTTCACCCAGCCACGAAGAGATGGATGTATACCCCATTGACCGGAAGCTTACCTGTGCAGCCGCAAGCCATTATGGGCTCTGGCTTGGTCAACCCTAGTTGTGACTCTGGCCGGACGGTGCTACGAGATGTAGAAGAACGGTAGGATTGGATGTGTACCGGCAGTGGCTAGAGGAACTCTTCGGAAGACCCTGTTTCGTTCGTCCCGTCTTCAAACACCATGAAGTGCGAAGACTTAAAAGGAGGGAACGATTCTTGCGGGTAAAGTGCGCAAACCTCTGCAGAGAAAAGATCTAATCGATTAGCCGTGTCCCCGGTTACGGACAAATTGAGCCTCTGGAACTTGGAAGTATTCGGAAATATCAACATTGAAATTAATAAATTAATTGAGGGGGTTATGACTTAATAATTTGGGAATGAGACATTGGTTGGCGGAACCATCTTAATAACTACCAACAATTTTGTAGTAATTGCAAACAAGCCCATTATTGTAGGGAAAAACTGGCTTTTCGCAAAATGATGAAACTTAGAGCCCCACAGCCAAATTGCATATAGTATTAGTAATATTTTATTGTTCTCTCTTCATGACTTGCAGGCATATTCAAAATGCTGACCTACACGGCCGCAACGTCTTATGTTGCAGAGGATTATTCCGATCAGGAGTGAGGCTACGCTCCGCGCTTGGCGATTGCCCTTTGGAGTCGGATGGACTCGCTATTCTTCTAGGCTTCCGCAGCTTTACTTAGTTTATTTCTCATGAGTTGGCCTTCAGCCGAATTTATTCTATTGTAATAAAGACTCGATATGAGAATCGTGTAATAAATTCAGGTGTGATTGAACTTTGATTATTTCATCAATGTACTGTGAGTGCCAGCATGATCTTGGGATGGTACAGACACAGAGACTTGACCGATTTTGGGTCGGGTCACTACAGAGATGGTATCAGAGCACACGCTGACCGTAGGACGTAACCCCTAGGATCGGAAAGCCATAGGAAGAGACTATTTATTTTATATCCTTATCATTCTGTAATTCTCCCCTGTTCATTTCTGACCTGTCTCCGATTTTCAACATTCTAGATGGCCGCCGAGTTCACCCCAGTTTTGCTACCGGAGTTTTGCCAGCCAGATGAGACGATGCCATTCGGCAAGAAGCTGGTCCAGATCGTGAAGAAACTGAAGATTGCTCTGCCCTCGATCACCGGGAAGCCTACCAATGCACTTCCAACGGATACCCGCTACCGGATCGAGGTGCACATTCCAGGGAGAACCTTCGGAGGACATACAGAGCCTATTGACTTTGAGTTTACCGACTTCAACTGGATCCTCGGAAGAGACATGGCGATATATCGTGCACTTGGACATCTCTCAGAAGAGTACAGGGCCGAGCTCGATCCATCAGACCACGCCATGGTTTCTTGCAGAGCAAGGAATGGAGATATCATCCGTACCGTAGAGGACGACTCCATTCTCTCGTATGTCCAAGACTTGGAGTGTCTCCTCAGGAAACGTGAGATCCAGACTCGCCGTAACTCGAAGGTACACAGGAGGTTGTTGTTCCGTGAACTGGAACTGGAGGAGAAGGCACACGCAGACTTCCTTGACCATGAGGAAGAAATCGCGGACTTCATGGAGAGAGTCGACAACCTGAAGATGAAGGTTGCCGCATTAGAGGAAAAGATGGACTTGGGAGAGGACCTTTTTCCGAGTGGAGATGACGGACCTCTCGTGAGCAATGATCAGGATTATGAAGGAGCTCCACCAAGAAAGCCGCAAGAGGCGCGCGATCGAGGACGCCAAACCGGAGGACACCGCACTGAGGACGCAAGGATAATTGATGAAGACATTTAGTCGACCACCATGTTATTTTATTTTCGTCGATCAGTTAGGCCGTTATTTTTGATTAGTCATGAGCATTTTGTAATCGAGTTTGAACCATGTTTGAGATGATTGAATAAATGATTGGTGTGATTATGATTGTGCATTCATATGGGTAGTGATGTTTTCCCATTAGACCATTGTTCTATTCTAATTTTCTCATCCACTCCAAAAACACCAGATGCCTCCGAGACGTGACCCCGGCCTCAACTTTCCGCCGGAACTCACCCAGCTGATCCAGCAGCAGAATGCCCTCATGCAGATGCTCATCCAGAACCAGAACAACAACAACAACAACAACAACAACAATCCACCGCCACCACCCCCTGTTGACAACTTGACTCAATTCCTAAGGCTGAATCCGCCAGTGTTCTCTAGCAGCACTGAGCCGATTGTGGCCGATGATTGGCTCCACAAGGTCGGAAGGGAGTTAGTCACTGTTGGATGCACAGATGCAGAGAAGGTGCGCTTTGCCGCACATCAACTTGATGGACCTGCAGATTCTTGGCGGGAGAACTACACCGCCACCTATCCCATCGGCACCATTACGTGGGATCAGTTCCAACAGGCTTTCCGCACCGCTCATGTTTCAGCTGGAGCCATGAGTCTGAAGAAGCGTGAGTTCCGCAACTTACGCCAGGGAACCGCATCTTGTGGGGCAAGATGCGTGGATGAGTTCAGCAAGTTAGCTCGCTATGCCCCGGATGATGTGGCCACAGATGCCGCAAAGCAGGAAAAGTTTCTCGAGGGACTCAATGACGAGCTGGGTATGCAGCTAATGGTGGCCACCTTCACCAACTACCAGGAGCTGGTAGACAAGGCTACCATACTTGAAGGCAAGCAGCAGCAGATCGATAGCCGCAAGCGGAAGTATGGCCAGGGGAAATACGACTCTGGAGCTCAGCAGAAGCCCCGATATGCCCCATACTCAGGAGGGCATACCCATCACAACCATGGAGGACATAACCATGGAGGAAATGGGAACAACCGCAACATGGACAACAAGTCGGGCAATGGAAATGGCAATGGAAACGGTAATGGGAACCAGCATCGTCCCGCCCCGGCTCCGAAGGATCTGAGTCACATCACCTGTTTCAAGTGCCATAAAACAGGGCACTATGCCACCGACTGCCCGGAGGCCAAGCAGAGGAATGGAAACGGCAATGGAAGCTCAGCAAAGAAGCCCAACCCTTTCCCTCGTGCTCAGGTGAACCACATTGACGTGGAGGACGTCTATGATCAGCCAGACACTGTGGTTGGTAAGTTTTTATTGAATTCACGTTCAGTATTGGTACTCTTTGATTCTGGTGCAACGCATTCATTCATATCAAGGGTAGTTGTGGAAAAGTACGGGTTGCCCACTAAAACCCTTAGAAGCCCCCTTCGCGTCAGTTCCGCGGGAGGAGAAATGATGGCAGGCTTAGGCTGTCATGCAACCCTCAACATCGGAAACCATAAATTTCCCGCAGACCTCATAGTATTGGAAACCCAGACCTTGGATGTAATCCTAGGCATGGATTGGTTGACGAAGTTTGAAGGAAACATAGATCTGTGCTCAGAAGTCGATTCTCGCTCACCACCCCGGAGAGAAGAGGATCAAGTATGTATCCGGACATAGCCGATGAAGAATCAGTGAATTCCCTCACGGGAGTTGTTCAGAGGAAGTGCCAGTGGTGCAAGATTTTCCGATGTGTTTCGGAGGAATTACCAGAATGCCACGGACAAAGACATTGAATTTCTGATTGAGTTATTGCCCGGCACAGCCCCAATATCCAAGAGACCCTATCGGATGCCTCCGAACGATTTGAAAGAGATCAAAATCAAATTAATGAGTTATTGGAGAAAGGATATATTCGGCCAAGCTCATCACCTTGGGGAGCCCCAGTTCTCTTGGTAGAGAAGAAGGATGGAACCCTGAGAATGGTTGTTGATTATCGTTCGTTGAACGACGTGACCATCAAGAACAAGTACCCTCTGCCAATGATTAATGACTTATTTGATCAGCTAGTTGGAGCCAAGGTATTCTCCAAGATCGATCTTCGATCAGGGTATCATCAGTTGAAGATCCGTGAAAAGGATATACCCAAAACAGCATTCACCACCAGGTATGGTTTATATGAGTATACCGTCATGTCATTTGGATTGACTAATGCCCCTGCATACTTCATGAATTTGATGAACAAGGTATTTATGGAATATCTGGACAAGTTTGTCGTGGTGTTCATCGATGATATACTGATATTCTCCAAGAGCGAGGAAGAGCATAAGGAACATTTGCGTCTAGTTCTGGAGAAACTTCGAGAACATCAGTTGTATGCCAAGTTCAGCAAATGTGAATTTTGGCTGAAGGAAGTCGGATTCCTCGGACATGTTATTTCAGGAGAAGGAATAGCATTGACCCGCCAAGGTTGAATCAGTCACCGATTGGCGTCGCCCACCTCGATCAAGGAGATCCGCAGTTTTCTCGGACTCGGAGGATATTATCGAGGTTTATTGAGAATTTCTCGAAGATTGCCAAGCCCATGACTGAGCTGTTGAAGAAGGATGCCAAGTACATTTGGACCGAGGATTTGAAGCCGTTTTCAGGAATTGAAGAAACGTTTGGTTACAGCCCGAGACTGATTTTGCGGACATACACAAGGATTACGGGTATATTGTGACGCTTCTCGTCAGGGACTCGGAGGAGTACTCATGCAGGAAGGAAAAGTTGTAGCTTATACCTCCAGACAGCTACGACCTCACGAGATGAATTATGCCACACATGATTTGGAGTTAGCAGCCGTAGTGCATGCACTCAAGACCTGGAGACATTTCCTCATCGGAAACCGTTGTGATGTTTACACAGATCACAAGAGCTTGAAGTATATTTTCACGCAGAAAGAGTTGAACCTCGGGCAGAGGAGATGGCTAGAGTTAATCAAGGACTATGACATGAGATTGCATTACCACCCAGGTAAGGCTAATGTTGTAGCAGATGCTTTGAGCCGTAAGAGTTATGTGAATACTCTTATAGCAGGAGGATTACCCAGGAGTTAGTCGATGACCTCGGAGATCTCCGATGGAGATAGTTCGAGAGGATATGTTGCAACTCTGGAAGTTCAGTCCACTTTGGCGAAAGAATTCGTGAAGCCCGTAAGTCGGACAAGGAAATTGATGAGATAAAGAAAAGATGAATGAAGGAAAAGCCAAAGGATTTCGTAAGGATGAATACGGAGCTATATGGTTCGAGGATCGATTTATGTACCCAATGATCCCGAACTCAGGAAGCTAATTCTTCAAGAGGCTCATGATTCACCGTACTCGATTCACCCGGTAACACCAAGATGTACCGGATTTGAAGGAAGTTTCGGTGGACAGGTATGAAGAAGGATATTGCCGAGTACGTAGCAGTATGCGATGTTTGCCAACGAGTAAAGGCAGAACATCAGAAGCCAGCAGGGTTAATTCAACCTTTGCCGATTCCCGATTGGAAATGGGAAAAACTTGGAATGGATTTTATCACAGGATTACCCAGGACCCGTTCAGGTTATGATTCCATCTGGGTAGTGGTTGATCGATTGACCAAGGTAGCTCATTTCATTCCCGTGAAGACTACCTGTACCAGTGCTAAGTTGGCCAAGATAAACATGACCAGGATCGTATGTCTGCATGGAGTTCCGAGGAGTATCGTGTCAGATAGAGGAACACAGTTTACCTCAAAGTTTTGGAATCAGTTGCATGAAACTTTGGGTACGAGGCTGGAGTTCAAGACAGCTTTTCATCCATGAGCAGATGGATAGACCGAGAGAGTCAACCAGATTCTGGAGGACATGTTGAGAGCTTGTGTTCTAGACTATGGATCTAGCTGGGATGATAATTTGCCATACGCAGATTTCTCATACAACAACAGTTATCAGACCAGTCTGAAGATGGCCCCTTTCGAAGATCTATACGGAAGGAGGTGCAGAACACCATTGCTGTGGGATGGTGTTGGAGATCGAACACTTTTCGGTTCCGATCTTATCAGAGATTCCGAAGAGAAAGTCAAACTGATTCGGGATAGACTCAAGATAGCACAGTTGAGACAGAAGAGTTATGCCGACAGTAAACGCAAGGAAGTAACTTACGAAGTGGGAGACCGAGCATATCTTCGTGTGTCTCCACTTCGTGGAATCAAGAGGTTTGGTGTCAAAGGAAAGTTAGCACCCCGGTTCATTGGCCCCTACAAAATCCTTGAACGTCGTGGAGAAGTTGCTTACAAGTTGGAATTGCCGGAAGGATTATCCGGAGTTCATGATGTCTTCCATGTTTCTCAGCTAAGAAGTGTCATGCCGACATGGCCAATATTCCGTTGAGAGACACAGTGCCCCTAGAGGCCATACAGCTCGACAGTGATCTGACTTATAAGGAGAAACCCGTCCGAATTCTCGAGACTGCGAACAGAGTCACCCGCAGCAAGGTCATCAAGTTTTGCAAGGTGCTGTGGAGTCATCACTCCGAGGAGGAAGCCACCTGGGAGCGAGAAGAAGACCTCCTTCGAGACCACCCGCACCTATTTGCTAGCCAACCCGAATCTCGAGGGCGAGATTCATCTTAAGGTGGGTAGGTTTGTAACATCCCAAATTTCCTATTTGGAATGTTTTACAATTATAGCTAAGCATCTATGCATTCTGTTTGAATTTGAGTGGCATTTGAAGTTTCAGAAGTTTTGGAGTTGTTGGAATTTGAATTCAAATTTTGGCAGTGGAAATCATTTCAAAAACTATGCCTGATAAATACTTGAGAAAAGTATGAGAGGAGTAAACATGACACTCCAAAAATATCAGAGGAAAAACATTGCCAAAAGTTTGAATTCAAATTTGAGTTTTATTTGGAATTTTAGGAAAAATGATTTTTATAAAGTTTGGATTTTGCCCTGGAAAATGTTCAAATTATAGGAATATTCCCTGATCATTTTGATATATATATATGTCCTATATAAAATATTTATATTTATTACATTTTCTCTCTCTAATTATTCCAAAAAAATAGAAAAGGCGAAAGCCGGGCGCCAGCCCGCTAAGCCCTTGCCCAGTAGCCGAGGCCCACCCTTGAGCCAGGCAGGCGTGACCGATAACGGCCGAGCCGGCCCACGCCGAGCCGACCGAGCGCCCTCGCCCGAAAACCCTCCGGGTCGGCCGACCGACCCGACCCCTTCTCCCCTCACTCGCTGACGGGTGGACCCCCACCCCTTCTTCCCCCTTGCGCAAGCCACGCCGCCGCGCCGCCGCTCGCCGGATCCCGCGAGATCCGGGATCCTCCTGATCCCCTCGCCCGACCTGCCCCTTCTCCAAGTCGAGGCCCCGCCTATTTATACCCCTCCCCCTCGCCCCGTTTTCCCCCTCGCCCCCTCACCCAACGCTCTTCCCTCGCCGCAAAACCCCGCCGGAGCCCGAGAGCGCCGCCGCCGCCATTAGCTCCATCCCGAGCACCTCACACCTCCCCGAGCTCGCCCGACCCCACCCCCGAACTCCTCGCCACGCCCGCACACCGGAGGTCCCCACGACGCCCCGACCACCGGAGCCACCGGAACCGTCGCCGCCCGAGCCGCCGTCGCCGTCGCCGCCTCGGTAAGTCGCCGGAGCCCTCTCCGCCGTCCGATCTATTTTCGACGCGTTAGATTAGAACCCCCGAAGGGGTATGGTTTTATTAGGTTTAGTTTTAGTGAACCGGTTTAGTTCCGGTTTAGATCAGTTAGTTAGGGTTTTTATTAAACCGGCCGACTCGGTTTAAAACCACGTGCGTAGTTTAGTTATTTAACACCCAGGGCGCTAGATAGGCCCATTAGCCCGTTTTTCTTTATTTTTCGTTTTCTGTTTTAACAGAATAGTTTCAGATTTGAAAAATTCATATCTTTTAATCTACTTAATATTTTTAAGTGATTCTTTTTTTGTTGGTTTGCAAATTTCTTATAGTGTCTGCAGAAAATATAATTAGCCATGTTAAAATTATTTAAAATTGCTTTATTTTAGATTTAGACAGAATAGTAATTCTGCTACAAAATGAGTTAGGAATATTATTTTAAATGATTCTTTTTGTCACAACCTTGTTTTGACATTGCCTAACCGTAGGAATTTATTTGGGCATTTTAGGATTAATAAAAAATAGTTTTAACCAGAATCATGTTATTCTTAATTATTTAACTAGCTACTGTTTTCCTATTGTTTTAATTAGCAAATAAATTTATTTTTCCTATGTGATAGATTTTTCTAGGTTAGTTTCTATAACTTTAGAGCATGAACTTTTATTTATAATAAATAAAACTTTTATTTTATTTTTCCTACTAGAATTTGCTTTAGGCCTAATAGGAGTTTTATAATAGATTTTAAGGTGATTCTTTTTGCTCCTAGTTGCTTGATGAATTCTTTTCTGTTAGGTAGCATAAACCCATGCTTAGGTTCTGTTAAGAAATTTTTGGGTATGTAAAACTATTTTTTAGTTGTTGCTTGAAGTAGGAAAACATTGAGTTGGATTTCTTCGAGTTTTCCTTTGGGTTTTGATTCGTTTGTTATGGTGTGTTATGTTAGCATGCTATTATGTTAAGTGGTCATATGTTATATGCTTATTATGATTGTTGTTTGTCTCGGTAGAATTTCCGGAGTGCGAAGCTTGCTACCACGAGTCCCTAGCTTACGAAGATCGTCAGCAAGGAAAGTCATTGATCATGTTCTTTACAATACCTATGATTTTTATTGCATTAGAATTATACCTCCCCACCATGCATGCAATAGGTGAAATTTTGAAGTTTTGTTCTTGAGTAGTATCATGAGGTAGGATGAACCAATTCCCCTTGTTACCATGACCCGGGACGAAGTAGTTTATTTTTGCTATGCTCGTAGACGGGGTTGGTTGAGTGAATTCATAAGGGAGGTGTGAGAGTCAAAGATGATGACAACCCCATGAACTTCAAGCTCAAGATGGACTTGAATTCACTCTTTGGGTGGAGGGCGGTTGTGGGCACCTGGAGAACCCAGTGGTTGGCCGGGATGCATGGAGAAGTGCCATGACATCTTGCGGAAAGCTTCACCCAGCCACGAAGAGACGGATGTATACCCCATTGACCGGAAGCTTAGCTGTGCAACCGCAAGCCATTATGGGCTCTGTCTTGGTCAACCCTAGTTGTGACTCTGGCCGGACGGTGCTACGAGATGTAGAAGAACGGTAGGATTGGATGGGTACCGGCAGTGGCCAGAGGAACTCTTGGAAGACCCTGTTTCGTTCGTCCGTCTTCAAACACCATGAAGTGCGAAGACTTAAAAGGAGGAGCGATTCTTGCGGGTAAAGTCATAAACCTCTGCAGAGAAAAGATCTAATCGATTAGCCGTGTCCCGATTCACGGACAAATTGAGCCTCTGGAACTTGGAAGTATTCGAAATCTCAACATTGAAATTAATAAATTAATTGAGGGGGTTATGACTTAATAATTTGGGAATGAGACATTGGTTGGCGGAACCATCTTAATAACTACCAACAATTTTGTAGTAATTGCAAACAAGCCCATTATTGTAGGGAAAAACTGGCTTTTTGCAAAATGATGAAACTTAGAGCCCCACAGCCAAATTGCATATAGTATTAGTAATATTTTATTGTTCTCTCTTCATGACTTGCCGGCATATTCAAAATGCTGACCTACACGGCTGCAACGTCTTATGTTGCAGAGGATTATTCCGATCAGGAGTGAGGCTATGCTCCGCGCTTGGCGATTGCCCTTTGGAGTCGGATGGACTCGCTATTCTTCTACGCTTCCGCATCTTTACTTAGTTTATTTCTCATGAGTTGGCCTTCGGCCGAATTTATTCTATTGTAATAAAGACTCGATATGAGAATCGTGTAATAAATTCAGGTGTGATTGAACTTTGATTATTTCATCAACGTACTGTGAGTGCCAGCATGATCTTGGGATGGTACAGACACAGAGACTTGACCGATTTTGGGTCGGGTCGCTACAAACTCCTGACAAGGCTTCGGGTAATTCCACCTTGTAGGCAACTTCACCCATGTGTTCTAAAACTCTGTATGGCCCCACAAACCGTGGTGCTAACTTCCCTTTGACTCCAAATCGTTTAACTCCTCGAAGTGGCGACACACGCAGATATGCTCTATCTCCGACTTCATAGGTTACCTCCTTGCATTTAGTATCGGCATAACTCTTCTGTCTGGATTGGGCTACCTTGAGTCTGTCATGGATCAGCTTGACTTTCTCCTCTGAATCTCTAATTAAATCTGGTCCAAATAATTTACGGTCTCCAACTTCATCCCACATCAATGGTGTCCTGCACCTCCTTCCGTACAAAGCTTCGAAAGGGGCCATTTTCAAACTAGCTTGATAGTTGTTGTTATATGAGAACTCTACGTAAGGCAAATTATCATCCCAACTAGATCCATAATCTAGCGCACAAGCTCTCAACATGTCCTCCAGAATCTGATTGACTCTCTCGGTCTTCCCATCTGTCTGCGGATGGAAAGTTGTACTGAACTCTAGCCTGGTACCCAAAGTTTTGTGTAATTGATGCCAAAACTTTGAGGTAAATTGTGTTCCTCTATCTGATACGATGGTCCTCGGAACTCCATGCAGACATATGATCCTGGTCATGTATATCTTGGCCAACTTAGCACTTGTATATGTGGTTTTCACGGGGATGAAGTGAGCTACCTTGGTCAAGCGATCAACCACCACCCAAATAGAAACATAGCCTGATCGGGTCCTGGGTAATCCTGTAATGAAGTCCTTGCCAAGCTTGGCCCGCTTCCAATCTGGTATCGGCAAAGGCTGAAGTAATCCTGCTGGATTCTGGTGCTCTGCCTTAACCCTCTGACATATGTCACATACTGCGACATACTCAGCAATATCCTTCTTCATACCTGTCCACCATAAATTTTCCTTCAAGTCCAAATACATCTTGGTGTTGCCCGAGTGTATTGAATAAGGCGAATCATGAGCCTCCTGAAGAATCAATTTCCTGATCCCTGGGTCATTGGGTACATAAATACGCTTCTCAAACCATAAGGTTCCATGTTCATCCTCACGAAATCATTCTGCCTTTCCTTGGTTCATCCTTCCCTTTATCTCCGCAATACCTTTGTCTAACTTCTGGGCTTCTCGGATCTTTCCCAACAAAGTGGATTGAATTTCCATTGCGGCAACAAAACCTCGTGGTACTATCTCCAATCGAAGATCTCTGAGATCATCAATTAACTCCTGAGGTAATCCTCCTACTGTGAGGGTATTGACATAGCTCTTGCGGCTCAATGCATCTGCCACACATTGGCCTTTCCTGGGTGATAGTGCCATTTCATATAATAATACTTATGAGCTCCAACCATCTTCTCTGCCTGAGGTTCAACTCCTTCCGTGTGAAGATGTATTTCAAACTCTTGTGATCCGTGTAAACATCACACCTATTTCCAATAAGAAAATGTCTCTAGGTCTTGAGTGCGTACACTACGGCTGCTAACTCCAAATCATGTGTGGCATAATTCCGCTCATGAGGTCGAAGCTGACGTGAGGCATATGAAACAACTCTTCCTTCTTGCATAAGAACACCTCCAAGTCCCTGACGAGAAGCGTCGCAATATACTTGGAAATCCTTGCGTATATTCGGAAGAATTAGCACTAGGGCTGTGACCAAACGTTTCTTTAGCTCCTGGAAACTGGCCTCACGTTCGTTGGTCCAAACAAACTTAGTGTATTTCTTCAATAACTCTGTCATGGGCTTCGCGATCTTGGAGAAATTCTCAATAAACCTCTGATAATATCCCACAAGTCCAAGAAAACTGCGAATCTCTCCGACTGAGGTGGGTGCCTTCCATTCGGTGACGGCTTCAACCTTGGAGGGGTCTACTGCTATTCCTTCTCCTGATATAACATGTCCAAGAAATCCGACTTCCTTCAACCAGAATTCTCACTTGCTGAACTTTGCGTATAATTGATGTTCCCTGAGCTTCTCTAGAACCAAGCGCAAATGTTCCTTGTGTGCTTCTTCATTCTTCGAGTAAATCAATATGTCATCAATTAATACCACAACAAACTTATCCAAGAACTCAATGAATACCTTATTCATCATACTCATAAAATAGGCAGGGGCGTTAGTCAAACCAAAAGATATGACCGTGTACTCATAAAGCCCATATCTCGTGGTAAAGGCTATCTTGGGTATATCCTGTTCTTGAATCTTCAGCTGGTGATATCCTGATCGAAGATCAATCTTGGAGAAAACTTTTGCTCCTTGTAGCTGGTCAAACAAATCATTGATCATCGGTAGAGGGTACTTATTCTTGATCATCACCTCGTTCAGCGCACGATAATCTACAACCATTCTCAAGGTTCCATCCTTCTTCTCAACTAGAAGCACTGGGGCAACCCAAGGTGATAAACTCGGTTGAATATAACCTTTCTCCAATAATTCCTCAATCTGCTTCTTAATTTCCTCCAGATCATTTGCGGGCATCCAGTACGATTTAGAGTGGATGAGAAATTAGAATAGAATAAGGGCCTAATGAGAGAAATCACTACCCATATGCTTATGATAGCAAGAAAACTTCAAATCAAGCAATTCACATAGATCACACCACACAAGCAAAACCTACAGGTAAGCTCATATCCACAAGAGATATGATCTCTTCATACTACCGCAATCATTCGTTGGACTCAACATGGTAGTGGTGGTCTGAACTAAATCTTCTCAAAGTCAACTCTAGCTTCTTCTTCTTCTTCGTCAATGATGTCTCCATAGGTCATGGTCTCATCGGGCTGAGCAACTTGGTGATGGGGTTCAACAACTATTTTATTGAAGTGGAGAAGAGATAGAAATGAATAGAGAAGAGTATAGACCAACGGATATTGAAGGAAGTCGTAAAATAGAGTTTTCTTCCTATGGCTTTCCATTTCCTAGTGGTCCCGTCCTACAGTCAATGTGTGCTCTGATACCATCTTGTAGCGACCCGACCCAAATGGATCGAAGTCTCTGTGCTTAAGTGTCATCCCTGGATCGGTATGCTGACACACACAGTACTCGAGGAATTATAACAGAGTTCAATCACACACTTTATTACATCGAGATCCGCAAAAGAGTATTTATTACAATAATATGGCCAAAGGCCATCTAAAATAAAATAACTACGGAAGCATCGAAGGTAAATGAGTCCATCCAACTCCACGGCAAACTGAGAGCAGAACAACGACCTATCGCACCTTTAATCCTCGTCGGAAAAGTCTGCGACATGAGAAGTTGCAGCCATGTAGGTCAGCCCATGGAATATGCTGGCAATTTCACACCATAGAATAATAATAAAAAAAGAGACTATCTCTATATGAAAATTTAGCTGGTGGAGGCTCTAAGTTTAATTTTTGCATAAAGCCAATTTTACCCTACAACAAAGGAATAAATTTTTTATTTACTACTAAATTAAAATGCCATTACTGAGAAGGTTCCTCCATCTCAATCCCAAAATTCCCAAGTTATTAGTATCCCAATAATTTCATTAAAAAGAGTGATGAGATCAACCAATAATTCACTTCTAGATACTCAAGTTGTCCATAACCGGGGGCACGGCTAATCATGATTAGTTTGTACACTCTGCAGAGATTTGCGCATTTTTTCCCACAAGACTCGACCACCTCCATGATCGAAAGATCGAGACATATCCTTTCAGAAATGTTTGCCCTTAACCCTGGGTCGACCGGTACACCTACTTTCCCCTACCTCAGCTAGTCTACCATGGAAAGTGGTCACACAACTTACTCAACTATGCCAGAGCCCATAATGGCTTCTGGCTGCACACGGAAGTTTCTAGGCATGAAATATCTTGTGATCCCTTTGAGCTTGGGTGGCGGACCTAGGGTAATCACACGGGTACTCCGGGATTCCCCTTGGGCAAGCACTGGTTTCTCCAGGTGCCCCAAACAATCCACCAGATGTGTATTAAATTTGCCACCTTAGGTTATCCCAAAATTATTAACTCTCACAACTTGCATGGATCTCACATACCAATCCCCATCTACGAGCATGGCTAAGCAATATATGATATAACGAATATTCCCGGGGTGATCAAAGGTCATAGGTTCCTACCACATGAACTACATAGCATAACCACATGTTCCCAATCCTACTCATCCAATCTTTGAGGGTGAAACTAATGCATAGTAAAACTGGGTATTGAAAATTATGATCAAAGTGTGAATGTGCCTTGCTGACGATCGTTGAACTCTAACGATTCATATTAGCAAGCCTCGCACTCCGGATGATCTTACGAGACATGTAATATCATACATAAGCATACAAGCAAAAATCCAAAAGAAAAAAAATAAAAGACTTCGGAAAACCACAAAAACAACCAAATAAAGTTTCTGTACAGAACATAATCTTTACATCATCAAAAATAAATGGTTTTTGTTTTAACAGATAGTACATGTCACAAGCTTCGATTTGCAGAAAGAATCACTCAAAACGGAGTTACGAAACTCGAGTTACGACCTAACGAAGTTGGAATTCAGATCTGTTTGAATTCAAATTTTAAAATTTTCAAAAATGTTTTTCGTTTGGTTCTCTGGATAGATGGGATTTCTATGAACTAGTAGGAAAAAGAATCAACTAAATCGGATCTATAGAATAAAAGATATACTAGAAAAAAGAATTGATATAGAATCTGAGATTGGAAAAATACGGGGAAAAGAGAAAAAAAATCGGCCAGATGCCAAGAGGCGCCCTATGATTGGCTGGCTGGGTGCTCACCGGACTTGTCGCCGAAGATGAGGAAGATGGTGGATCCGGTGTGCTTCGGCGAAGGATGTGTGTGGGACGGTGGAGAGGACGATGAGGCGGAACCGAGCAGCAGTGCGACGGGATCGTTCTCGTCTCCTGGCGCGGTGGAGAAGCCGCCGAAATACACGAACTCCGACGAGCAATTGGCGAGGTTAGGGAGGGGAAAATCTCCAGAAGGAGAGGGCTTCGGACGAGGGTTGAGAGGGCTCCCAGGTGTGCTTTATATAGGGCTTGGGGAGGTCCAGAGTTGAGTGGGGCGAGATGTGTTAATGGCTGCAGTTTCAAGCGCTCATGATGGCCATTATGGGTGACTCCCAGGCGCACTAGGAAGGGGAAGGGGTAGAGGGAGGCGTGGGAGTTCCGTTCAGAGTCGTTTTGGAGCGGGGAAGAGGAAGGGAAGGGAAGGAAGAGGTGGAGGCTCCATGGATGGAAGTTCTGTCAGTGTTCAGGTACAGAGAGGAGGAAGAAGGAGATAGCGCCTGGGTCTGGGCATGCTGGGCTGCGTTTTTTTTAAACCTTTTTTTACAAAAGCAATGAAACACCGAAAGTACAAATAAAACTTAGCCTATAAATCCAAGAAAATTTCACATAATTATATGGTCTTATATATGACCTTGTGAACATTTATCCGGCCTAACATGCAAGTTTTTAAAAATAAACATTTTTGCTAAACTAATAAAATAAATTGCAAATAAAACCCAACAAATATAGTTTGATTCCAAATTCAATTTCCAATATTTTCCTTGTGTTTTTGAAGAAGTCATTTTATCTTCTCTCTTTGTTTTATTTTTGATATACTGGAAATGAATTTTGGTGGAACCAAGTTTGATCCAATTTCCCAACGTTGAAAATTCTCAAAAATGGTTTTAGGGAAACTTCCAAGTCTCTCTTTTGGTCCTTGAGTTGCTCAAAGTTCCTTGGATCAAAATTTAAATAAAACAAATGGGGAAAAAATGCATAAATCATGGATGCATATGAATGATCTATTTATAAACATCCAAATTGAAAATTGGGATGTTACACACTTTTACTGAGCTATGTAGCAAAATCATCAGCTTAGTGTGAGACGTGCATGCGGTTAGCCGCAGTTTAAGTTTCATAGTTCGGTACTTTAGGTGCGGCTAGTTTCCTTGTCGGCCTCTTGCGTCTTATATGGATCACATACCCAATGCTATACGGTCAACATACACAATGTTATATGGTGCACACACAAATGCAAGGTCTGTGAATTAGTTACCGATATGGTTTCTTATCTTGCTTATGGAATCTTGTCGTCTAACTCAAAAAATTAGAAGATCTCTTTGTATACTAAATTCTTTGCACTATCTTCGCTTGGGCACTCCGTGTCGTCGATCAACACCTTTAATCCTTCTCTGTTCGTGACTCTTGCTAATGCCACATATAGTTGCCCACTGCAGAAGACTTGCTTAGAAAAATATAGGCCGGCCTTTTTAGGGATTGACCATAGCTTTTATTTATTGTCATTGCAAAACAAACTGATGGAGGATATTGCCTTCTTTTCAGCAGGAAGGGCCATTTTTTGAGTCGCTTGGTGACCATGAGATGCTGGCCTCCTAATTGTTCCCCATACGCTTTTACAGAAGATAAAGATCCAGAATTTTGATGGTGTGCTTTTTTTAAAGTACTATTAAGGACAAATTTAATGTATTAATTATATATAGTGGTAGAAGTTGGATGAGGGGCCCATTGTGAATAATTTCAAAAATGTTTGTTTATTTGTTTGTTATCTGCCATGTTCATAATTGCATGCATGCTTGTATTGCCATAAAGTGTGCTTCAGAAAATCATGTGTTCAGAATTGCATGCATAATGTTGTAGGTGAACATACAGATAATGTAAGATAAAACATACTTTCGATAGTATACCTCAACCAAACATGATCCTAATATAACAACTTTTACACTTTTAGATAAGCTAAAGATCCAGAATCGTTCGTACCTAGAGGAACTCGCCTCCTTGATGTTGCTTGCTTACAGAAGGTACTCCTTGTGAAATTTTCCTCCAGGTCTTGCTGTTGTGATGGCCGAAGGGAGAGCAAGGAGGGGGGAGGAGGGATGGCAGAGGAGGTTAACATATATGTTTAGGCCATGCGACGGATAACTGGGTAGCAGATCATGGCTTAATCTAGTTCTACCATATATACCTGTAAGGTGCAGATCTATTTCCTTTTTCCATCTAATGGTTACCTGTTAATAAATTAGAAAAGATGTAAAAAAATCAAAACTTACTAAAGAATTAAATTATTTTATTAATTAAATAAATAACTTTTAATTGCTTGCATGCCAAGTTTAGCTACCGCAAAAAGAAATTCACGGCATGCGCACTAATCTTTTTCCCGCTTAGCTATTTTTGTAATATTACTTAATTTCATATTTTGGTAGTAATGTACAGTCTCAATATACTTTGTGCAGTTGTAATATATGAGAGATCACACAAGTTTGATGAATGATCTCAATTCCAGATTTTCCATGATTTCCCAATGCCAGATGTAACCAATAATAATACTGGATGCATGAAAACAGCTTGCCATACAGGTTATTAGTGAACCAACACTAACACATATTTTTTTAGGAAGTAAACAACATATAACTGATGGTGGCAGTACAATACATATATACTGGATAAGTTCGGGCAATGTGTAAAACTGAGAAAGAACGAGAGCTCTAGGCATGCTGTTGTTATTGCTCATCACATTCCATATTGCTCATCAAATACAAATCTGCAATGTTCAGTATTCCTTTTTCACGAGCATGCATGCTTTTAAATGCTTCGTATGCCTTGCGCTTTAGTATAATATGTTTTTTGGCCTTCAGTATGTCTTGCGCTTTAGCTCTAAGAACATGTATGCTTCATAGTAGCAACACACGGACACAAGATATTTTACATAAATGTCTGTATAACTTAATGTTGACAATAAGAAAATGCTACAATGTCAAACTATAGTTCGTAGTAGCATATCTTCACTAATTTTTGATATTCTGTTTAGAGGAAGTTATATCTTCTAATAGTAGTAGAATATGTAGTGCAAATATTCTTCACACATAGAACACAAGATATTCTCAACTATCTAATATGCTAGGAAGACATATGTTCAGTTAGAGCTGATTATTAATAAAATTCTTCATAATTCAAATATTCTGTCTTTTATGTTGGTAATGCATTATGTTTTCCCCGTACGCTGGTTTTAGTTTTTTATTGTAGGTAGTGTTCAATATGAAAACCAATTTTGGACTCATTTTGGTTACTCTATTTAGGAACACATAAAAGATAATAAGTGTTTGTTGGCTAGCTGGAATTAAAGGCAATGGCGAGAGAGGAAGATCAAGGAAGACTTGAAAATTTTAAAATATGCAAGGTATGTCCCGTACAACAGTATGTAAACTCATTGTAGTAATCTATGATTTTAAATGGGTAAAGCGAAGCGAGGTGCTGGGGGGCGCCTCAATGCTTAAGCGGTAAAGCTTAAAGCGAGGCGACGCCTTAGATAGACTCTGAACGTGATGGGCAATAGAATAGAGTACCATGTAGTGAGACATATTTATATTATAATCCACCCACTAAGCAGTAAGCAACTGGCCAACTGCTATAATAGAGGCAATAGCAGCACTTAACAGCGGAGGAGTTGTGCATAGCATAACACATAGCAGAGCAGGAAATGCAAGACAAGCTGGTGCAGATCTGAGCATGGAAGGAAGAGCAGAGATAGGGGAATGGGGAGAAGAGAGGGTAGGAGCCATACATTGTGGTTTCTTAAGAGGAGGGGGAGCGGCTACAGCCGGAGAGAAGGAGAGGGACACTTTTTGGCAGGAGAGGAGGAAGCTTTTGAAGATCTGAGGAAGGTGCTCCCAGAGGAGAGAGGAGAGAGCTGAAAGCCTGGAGATTTGCACGCTCTGATTTCACATGCGACTATCCAAGCCCAGTTTTCCCGCCCTTCTGTTCCCGCGCAGACCTTTTTCCCAGGCAGAAATAACTGTTCCCTGCCTGGCAAGTCTAAAGCTTAAAGCCTAGAGGGCGCTCTGACGCTTAAGCATTGCTTAGGCCACGATTTACTAACTGAGGTAGAAATATAGTAGAGTGCTTTTATTTGCGAATACGCAGATAGATACTCATTCAAGAGCTGACTATGAGCCTGAAAATTAAAGAATAGATACAAGGCTGTAATCTAGTAGAAAATATTTCAAGAGTTCGTATTGCCAAAGTTCAATTAATAATCAAAAAATATGGTAGTATAACCGGTCTTCAATAAGACCAAAACACCGTAAATTTTGGATAGTTTGATAATACCAAAACATCAAAAAAAATAAACGTACGTGTATAGAAGACCACATAAAGTTACTATCTAACTACTCATATCAAAATTAATTACTTATCAAATCGGTCCCTAACAAAGCTGAAGTATAGGAATTTTTTTGGCATATCTTCATGCATCAGCCAATCTTCAGTTGCTTAAAACCCTCAAGGCCGCTCTAATGTCTGGCGGGATGTTTGCAGCAGCTTCATTGTCTTTGACCATTAGCATCTAGACCGTAACTTGGTGTCTGAGCTGTATTGGATCCTAGGAAAAGTGAAAAAAACAATCATTTAAAAAACTGGTTGGATAATAATTAGCACACATCAACTCAGCATATGTGTACTTATGCTAGTGTTCATCCAGCCCATGCTACGCAAATGACCAATCTGGTGGGCCATCTCCTGTAGGACAATGAAGCCAGAGTGTTTGCTGCGACAAAAAAAATTAAACATTATAACGCTCTGCATCTAATGTATGCGATCAATTCAGTAGATTGCCGACGAGCAGCACAGGACATGGTATCTTGTTCCCAATCCATGATTTGGGAATTCCAACCAGGGATCCTATTCTGCAACACATTGTTGAATTCTTCCTTCAGCAATGTGATTTCCTTCCTTGTCAATATGTTATGAGTGCTATCTTCATGATCAAACGTGTTGAAGGATGGATCCATCACGACAACCCTAGCCCTCAGCCGGTTGACTACAAGTAACCCGTACGATGAATCCGATAGTTTTGACGGTAATAGATACTGTGGCAGGTCGACCCATGTCAATTGCTACTATAATAAGTAAAACTAACTTTAAGAATGAGTGTCTCTTACAATTATAAAGTTTAACACATCATATTTAGAAAGAGGCTGGACCACAGCATAGTTAATCAGTGTCGTGATGCGCTCTCCTTGCGTCATCCAGGAGTACCTCAGGGCCTGTGACTGAGCATGAAACTGCAAGTCAAAATAATGCTTTATTCCAACCCAGTTGGTGCCTGCGGTCCTCTCTACTTCAGCGCTCGCAAGCTTACGAACAACAAGGTTGAAGCATTCGGGATGAAGTTTTTTATGAAAAAAAGGGTGTCCTGGATCATTCGGAGGCTGATTTCGATCTGGTACGGCCGGGAACTTCTTATCCATATTGAGATGCACAATAAAAATGCAAAACAACATTTAGCAAAAGACATCAATGATCCTCTTATAGACTGTCCTCACCTGCATGTATCTACATGTATCAAATATATAACCTGAATGCACGATGTCAGACTGTCCTCACCTACATGTATCTACACGTATCAAATCTAGAACCTGAATATATGTACCTATAAATGATTTAGGATTGCCCGTCTAGCTGTCTTTCCTTGCTGTGTACCAGAGTGTTCCAACATAATTTGTCTATAGACATCAATGGTCCTCTTCTAGACTGTCCTCACCTACATGTATCTACACGTATCAAATCTAGAACCTGAATGCACGATGTCAGACTATTCTCACCTACATGTATCTACACGTATCAAATCTAGAACGTGAATACACATACCTATAAATGTTTTAGGATTGCCAGTCTAGCTATATTTCCTTGATGTGTACCAGAGTGTTCCAACATTATTTGTCTATAGCAAAAGAATGTATAATAAGACAACTTACTTTAATGTATCTTGGTCTCGAATGCCCATGATAAAGTGAAATATGTAGTCGAGTGCATCTTCCACGGAATGCATTGTTGGGGGCAGAAGATCCATGGGCGCAGGCACATCCTCCTGGAGCCCGGGAACATCTTCCTGGGGCGCGGGCACACCCTCTTGGGGTGCGTGCGCAGCGTTCCCAATGATCGCCTCCATATCTCTTCTTGATCGGAAATTGCTGATGGGATTTCTGTGAACTACGGTGGGCGGTGAAATAGGACGCAGATAGAGTTTATCATTTTTTTACCGTGACATCAAATATATTGGAGAGTTGATATTGCCTTCCAAATCAAGAATGTCGTTTAATTAAAGCCTTAATTCATTTCCTTGTAGAAAATATTTTTAATTGTAGCAAATTTATGGCCACACTGGGAAACACATTGAACTTATGGTAGGCCACACCGGGAGATTGGATAATATAACGTTGTGGGAGGAAAGGCCTTTAAGGATATTTAGAGTTGTAAATGACATATCCTGAACGGGAGGAATCGTGGGCATGTACTTGGAAGGTGGCCCATATCCTTCCATAATTACAAGTTTCCATAACAAAATCTATAGGAAAACATGGAATAAAGTTGTTTTGGTTGCATGCTCCACCCGGCAAATGTATCAACATCGGATTATATATTTCCTAATCTGTGTATCCTTTACAAACTATGCCTCCAGATATATAGAAAGAAACACCACATTTATTTCCCTAATCCATGTCAAACACGGCCGTCCGGGATATAGAAATTCACACAACGTTTTTTTTTATTTTGTTTTTGTCCTCCTCACCACGATCAATAGGCCCGCGGCACTTGAACAACTATTGTTTCCGTGTGTAGAAAGAAACACAACGCACGGGCATATGACAGTTCTTGATTCCATGTACAAAATTAATTATATTTTATTTGGAATGTCACAACGCATGATAGCATGCGATGGCATCTGTCAAGGTAAACTTTTTTTCATTTTTGCGCTGCACTGTATATTAAATTTTTTTGAACGTACACTAAAAGAAATTCATACGTGAAGAGATAATGATAGAAGACACGTTACCATTTGAAGTCCTTTATTGACAGTTTGATCATCAAATATATGTTTGGAAAATATATAGTTCAGGACTCCACAGTATATGGCTCCGAAATATGACGACACTTTTAAATAGAATTTTTTATAGAATATCGCATATCATTAAACCTCCAAGACATAAGCAAACAGTCCGAAATGTCACAATTGGCAACAAAACATTGCATGCAAAGCGTTCATACATTTGTATATCTAAGACAAATTGTGCACATGTGTACACAGATACTTCTAGCATCCATTGTACCTAGCTTGAACAACACCATTGACGTACGCACGTGTTTCATCATGTGTCATGAGGCTGGCTTCATGGATGTCTACGATAAAGTGAGTGTTATATAGTAGTGACATAGTATTACAGAAAAAATACCATTGGGAACAAATTTAAAATAGAACGCAGCCCCTACCTTGTAGATAATGATGATCATCATTAATGTTAGGAGAGAAGAAGAATGTGCTCTCCCTCATAGTTTGCAAGCATCGATGCCTCCGATTTATCTGTATGTAAGTAACAACAAGCTTCTCGAACAGATTGTCAATGCATTGCAAATGCCAGAAGTGTCGCCCAACGTGCTCTTTACGTACACGCAAGAAAATTATCTGCCGTCTACAAACAAATACAAATGTGAGTATATCATTGCAACAATAAAATTACAAAAATATGCATATGAAAATCTCAAATTATAAATCGCGCTTACTGATAGTTCATGAGGCCAATCTCGAGAGAAGGGACGCGGCGTTTATATATTGAATCTCACTTATATTCTATCTGACCAACGTAGGCAAGGATAGCAACCACAACTGCAAATTTAAAACCACAATGAGTCTCTGAGTTGTACGGATTAATATGAAAGAACAAATATAAAGTTGATGCACCAGTGATGGTTTTGTCCCGTAGCTCAAATATTTCTCCAAACTGTGGGAAGCACGGTGGGCAAATTATCGACGTTATCTGCTCTGCCGGCGTCCTAACCTCAGTCGTAGCACTTAGTGTGGTTACAAAATCCATGGCTAGGTACCAGAAATGTCCATCTGGCATTTCTGTGGGGGTGAACCCGACGCTATTGAAATCATAGGTCGAACCGGTTTGTAAAATGGTGTTGAAACGGATTGCCTGGCTGTTGTACGCAATAGCTTCCATCTTTGTTCCCTATTATATTTTTATGAACCATAAAAACAATGAGCATAAAAAACTGTTTATGAATATTGTATTTTGAAAATGCGGGCTATAAAGTGGATGATTAGTGACATACATGCCGATCGAGTACTATGCACTGGAGGTACAATTTTCACATGCCATTCTCTTTAATGTGAGCCTTCCACATAACCCTGGCTTGAATAATCCAGCAGTTCTGATATATGTGCTTCATTTGGACGCGATGAAAATTTAACTTCCTGTGCATAGAATAAAACAAAAGGCCGAGGTAAAATTATTTTGCAACGGGAGCATAAAAGTAAACAGACACGGACCATAAGATTCTAGTGTCCCAACACTAATCATGTCAAATTTATATATATTATTCTAGTTTTTCTTAATTATTTTCTTCTTCTTTTTATCCTTCTTATCCTAGATCAATTTATCCTACGGGGTCTGATTATAGAAATATAAAATTTCGCAACGATGAAAAAAAACTAATATGTCACTGTCCATCTGGTCTTAACTAATATACAAGATGAACAAGCCGACATATGATGTTTTATTCGCCATGTGCTCCATATTTTAAGAAAAAGACCAAGTGACAAAATAATGGTGATTATTTCAAGAAAAAAAACGCTATCTAGTGATGGCAAATAAACGTACAAAAAGAATCTTATATCTTGCCCGTTCATTGGAGGGGTGATGGGTTGACTGATGACAGGAACTGGCAGCGATGCCATCACCCTCTTAGAGTTGATCGATCCGCATGAGATTACCATGGTCGTCGTGGAGGAGATGACTTTACTCTATAGAAAGATGGAGCCAAGTATGGTGTAGCTGGGTTTTATTATATAAGCATAGTGGGCGGCGGGAAAACAAACTATATTTGAAAATTTGTTTTTGGCAGGCTAGGTGCCCGTGGGTGACATATCTATATTCAGATCTTTAATATTCGGCAACATATTAAAAATTGCTTATTATTCAAGGAAACAGACATCTCAATATCGGCGCATGATCAACCGGATTGATTCACAACATATTTAATTAATGCAAATTTGCTCCATTATGATTACTTGCCTATGAAAACGTATCTGATTTATCACATGCATATGTAATCTCAATTTGTTGCCTATAAAAAAATGACTTTCTTCTTTACGCAATTTTCATAAGCTTGCTGGTTTTCCAAATAAAAAATAATTTTTTCACCTTTTATAATCTGTAATTTTCCAAAACATAGATGATATATATCATTTTGTTATAGGTAATTGCCCGTGCGTAAATCATGTCTTTAATTATGTTATCAACACGTGCAACGGGAAAATAGACAATTTTAGTATTTTCACGTCAATCATGTATAACAAATAATTTTATGATCCTCATGTATATCAAATAATATACATTGGACTACAAATCATTCAGTCCAACACAGATTTACAAAAGATAATATTGTTCATTACTTTTCATCACAAAAAACTGTACAACACACGTACGTACAAATGATGAAGGGGGTAATGATGCTTCGTTGTGCAAGAAATCTGTATAGTTTGTGCCATCATCAGAGGTGAATTTCTGAAAAAAGTTGTGAAAACATCATTACAAGAATCTGATTTAGGGACTAATGAATATTAGAACATTCAATATGTACTCAAATACAAATCATGTGCATTAAGATCAATGACTTGACGGTATGCTTCGCGCCTAGTGGTCGCTAAAAGAATATGTTGGTTTGTCTTAACAAATCTTTGTACGTCAACGTGATACTAAAGGTAATATTTTACCTGATGTAGATAGTGGTTTCACATTTTCATCTCCTTTTATTTGATCCTTTTTCCTCCGATAAGAAGCTCTCCTCAGTGCATTCCTATGATCTCTCTTGCACTCTTCATCGGTTATTTGATTTATTACTACAAGGACATTGATGCGACCTCCTGGTGTCATTCAGGGCATACCAATAATGGAGAGAGTAAAACATAATCTGACCTCAATTCGTGACATCTTACGCACAAGTTGATTACCTTGTTGATCATTGTCGTTAACCAGACCAGATGAGACCGTAGGTTTAGTAGTAAATGTTGAATCATTATGGGACAATGTTGTATAGTCGGAGCTAGTCAGGTTGTCTGGTTAAACATGGTTTATGAAACATACTCAACACTCAATGGTTAAGACATGAATTGAAGGTACTAAATATTATTGTTAGATGATTTAAATCTTACCAGATAAATTAAGGTCCCGGAGTTTAACTTCTTGGAGATCCCGATCTTCCTTTCGCTGATAAGAAGCTCTCCTCAGGGCATTTCTATGGTCTCTTTTGCGATCTTCTTCCGTTTTTAGCGGGTTCTCTTTGGTGTCATTCACCTCACCTGATTCAACTTGCGTGGTCAGTATTCTTACTTGATATACCAAGGGGACGCTGACCTTGTTCTTTGATATACCAAGAGTACTTGATGTACCTGGTATCGCATTAGCAGGTTGACGAACATTCGTGATATCACCTAGGGTACGACGTTGAACAATGTGCCTATCGTCTTGTTGTTTTTTCGAACCCTCTGACTTGCTAATGCGATAAGATGCCCGCCTCCACGCGTTGTTAAGTTCCCTATGATCTACAAGATGAATCAAACTTGTGAGAGTTAGTGAATAAAAAAAGCCATAGCATGTATTAAGGTTATATTTACAACTCACCTAGATCACATTCATACCACATATAAGAAACCAGCTTAAAAATTTATATGCCGCAAAGATTAGTCAGCTAACTGACGTTAAAAAAATTACCAGAATTTGTCAAGGAGGCTGATGAACCGTTTGCAACAACACATTATCCTGGTCCTTTTTCTTTTGATATGCAGCACGCCTTTGTGCATTGAACTGATCCTTTGTGTTGCCAGCGTAATCTATGCAAGTGATATCGTCTGCAACATGTCAAAAGTAATGACTACAAAGCCCATAAAGCAAAAGTCATAATTGATGGATGATGGATCCATTACCGAACACGTCAGTATGGACGTTCGAATTCCCTTTTAGCTTTGTCGCACCATCTATCTCATCGTTTGAAGGTTCACAGCCTACAGCTTTCCAGTAAAAAATAAAAGCGGTATGTTGTACATGAGGGTGAACACCCATAATTATAAGTTATGGCATATGATATTTGGATGAGTCGGTACCATATGTAATGCGGCCATCTCCAATAGAGTCAGAATCGAGAGTTAGATTACTCGAAGCCAACAATGTAGCATCACGATGATTTCCAACCCGTAGCGCTCTTGATCCTTCTATAGACATGTAACAAGTAGGAAAAGAAAACCAATGATATATATGATAAAATATATGCAGCTAACACTCTTGGCATATGAAATGCGGATGTGTGAGTACCATATTCATCTATGCAACATTCCACTGTTAGTGTAGTCAGAGCCGACAACGAAGCCTCATTGTGCTCTCCAACCAGACACGTCCCTTCTGTAGAGTTGTAACCAGGATGAATATAAGGCCAATGATATAGGTGACAATGTATGCGGCAACAAAATCACTCAACCATTATACCTGAAACTGTAGCATAAGTTTCATCATCATTTTGAGCTACGGGTATGATGCTTGCATTGTTATCTTCAACATTTCTCACGCTTGAAAGGCCTGCAAAACATTATGCATATAGCTTCTCAATATCATACATGCGTAGAAACGCTAAAGTAGCATATGCAGCTAACACTCTTGGCATATGAAATGCGGATGAGTGAGTACCATATTCATCCGTGCAACATTCCACTGTTAGTGTAGTCAGAGCCGACAACAAAGCCTCATTGTGCTCTCCAACTGGACACGTCCCTTCTGTATAGTTGTAACCAGGATGAATATAAGGCCAATGATACAGGTGACAATGTATGCGGCAACAAAATCACACAAGCATTATACCTGGAACCGTAGCATAATTTTCGTCATCATTTCGATCTACCGGTATGATGCTTGCATTGTTATCTTCAACATTTCTCACGCTTGAAAGGCCTGCAAAACATTATGCATATAGCTTCTCAATATCATACATGCGCAGAAACGCTAAAGTAGCACTTTATGATAGAAATGCATCATACCCGTAGTAACGTCCGCTTCTGGTTGCTGTTCAACTGCCTTGCTTTTTGAATTACCCATACGCACCTATGTAAGGGCAGTACACTTACATTAGATGACTACAAGAAATTTCAATTATGATCCAACTGTTTGCATGTAAACTGGGTGATATATGCCTGACTGGATCTATGAAATGGCACAAACTCTGCTATTTACTATTTTTGTCATACCAACTTTTTTTATTCAGTTTATTCAAATGATGGCCATCTTGAACTGTTTTAAAGATTGGGAACTTATACATATTGATAATGCACTCAGATTCTTATTACTTCATTGTGTTTCCTCAACAAATGTCCACTTGGTATATCAAGTAATTGTAAATGCAATCAATACTACATATGTTCACTATTGCATGGAAACCACATCATCTATTTTCCATAAGTGTCCTAACTTCCACTTGTTTTTGTCACTTATTGCTGGTGAATTTGATGTGAGCTGGAAACTCGGTAACCGTTGTCATTTGCTGCTTCTGATGACCCCGTCACCGAGGTAAATCACCACCTTGCAAACTCCTAAAGTAAGTGGCAGTTATGTGATGATACAAATACAAGCAATTTCAGTTATGATCCTGCTGTTTGCATGTAAACTGGGTGTCTATGACACAAACTCTGATAATATGGTTTCCCCTTGATATATGTCTGACTCGATCTATGAAGTGGCACAAACTCTGCTATTTTCTCTTCTAGATGGTAATCTGGAACAAGTTTTAAAGAGTAGCATCATATGTCAGTATGTCCAGCCTTATTACTTGATTCTTATTACTTGTTTGTTGACTATTGCATGACAATCACATCAGATATAATCCAGATGATGTCCATCTGGAACTGTTTCAACTGTATAATATGTTTGAAGCCTTATGCATATTGAAAGTGCACTAAGTTGCTTGGTATAGCAAGTACTTCAAAATGCACTCAATCATACGTATTTGTGTCCTAACTACCTTTTACTTGTGTCACTACTTGCTTGTGATGATCTTGAGAGTTGCAAATTCGGTTGCTACTTCTAATGACCCCGGCGCTTAACTGTATCACCACCTGCAAACTCGTAAAGTGAGTGTCACTTATGTGCTTCGTACCTCTTGTCAAACATGATTCTGCTGTTTGAAATTAAACTACGTGTCAGTTATGTGCAGATGGAGCTTGCAATACTGTCCTTCCTACCTCCAGTTTGTGTCACTTTTTGCTGGTGATGTTCTTGTGAGCTGCAAACTCGGATGACCCCGGCACCAAGGTGAACCACCACCTGCAAACTCGTTAAATGAGTGTCAGATTTGTGCATCTGCTGTTTTTATATAATTTGGTTGAATCACCACCTGCAAACTCGTAAAGTGAGTGTCACTTATGTGCTTCGTACCTATTGTCAAACAAGATTTTGCTGTTTGAATTTAAACTGCGTGTCAGTTATGTGCAGATGGAGCTTGCAATTATGTCCTTCCTACCTCTTGTTTCTGTCACTACTTTCTGGTGATGTTGTTGACTGCTGCTGTTTATGATGACCCCAGCACCAAGATGACTCAACACCTGCAAACTCCAAAGATGGGTGTTACTTATGTGCTGACACGAAAACCTGCAGATTCAGTTCCAGCTGTTTATATATGTCGGTTATGTGCAGATTTCGCTTGCAACGAGAGTCAAATAATTATGAAGATGCGTCAAAGAGATGTATTTACATGTCCCCAAATTTTAATATGTTAACACTCAGATTTGTAAGGGTTACTTGTAAGGGTTAAGCGCAATACCTAGATGGAAGTGATCGGCGGCGGCCGCTGTAACAAACGAACGCGGCCAACCTGAGAGGGTCAAGCCGATCCTGACGATCAGGGGCGGATCACACGGGATCGGTCGCAGATCCGTATGATCAGCGCCGGATCATACGGGTTCTGCCCGACCCAGATCAGGGCCCCTCGACGGGATCGTCCTGTCCTGTCTTTGAACTCGGCTTGCGGAGGCGAAGGGGTTGAGCGGCGTTGAACTCGGCTGGCGGCGGCGAAGGGGTTGAGACGATAGGGACGAATGACGGCGAGGGGCAAGTGCAACGAGGGGACGACGATTCGGGTGCGAGGGCTACTACTGGGATGATTTGGTTAATTTTCGTAGGTTAACCGTCGTAGATTTTTTTAGGACGGTTTTCTTAGAGTGTTTTCCGTACTGTTTCACAACGGGCCTCGTGGTAGCCTGCCGTTGTTTTTTGTCGGTCTCGAGGGAGGAAGCTGGGGAATCGGTGGGTAGCGAGAGGTGGGACGGAGGACGAAAATAAACCATAGCTGGTGGGACAAAAATTGACCGGCAGAGACTACCAACTGCTGCATTAGGAGTAGAGATAAATAGTGCCTTTTACAGTATATTCTCCTGGATAGTTATGTGCTATTTCTAACATTTGAATATGGTAGATTGACCTCTGAATCAAATTAAGGTTTCTAGACCCTTTTGCAGAGTTACGCCATCATCCATTTGTATGTTTTTATATATGTTGCCATGTTGCTACAAGTTAGTAATTTGACGAAATCACCCCACTGTTCCATTAGTTACTGCCTAAGAGATTGTTGCTTTCTACCATCTGAACCTGACTAGAAATAATTATTTTCGAAGTTGGCCCTTTGCTGGAGTTTGATAGCATATTACATTAATCATTAACAATTTATTTGACTCATGGAGAGAATATGATCCTGTTATTCACCTGGATATCATTTGTACCGGCTGATATTAGGATAATGTATTTTGATTTCCTTTCCCCTTAGCAATTGCTTAAACAGAACAATTGAACAAGACTGACTTTATTTGATGCATTATATACATATATACATACCTCTAAAACCAGGCATGTTGAGACTTTTTAAATATACACAAGAAAATGCATTGTGGGCATTGCGACGTCTAGCTCAGAAAGTTTCATGGCGGCAACTTTTGCCGAAGATAAACCAACAATTTAGTAGTCAAGGAACCATCCTTTTTCCTTATGCATGGAAGAAAAAGATCATCTTTAGCTGTACTACACTATTTGGGTGCACACTTAGTACAATATCTTTAGCTTCTTCAATATGTTCAGGATGGTACGTGCTTTCCTTTATATTTGTGTCATCATTTCTTACAATCTAATACCGAATAATACAATATTTCTTGTATGATTTGGACTGTAGAAGTTGGTGTGTAGAAGAAGAAAGGGCGAGGTGTTCTAAAAGGTTTTAAAGCATCTAACAAGTGTTTTGCCAATGGATCTGCAAAGCTAAATATTACATTCTCTGAAAAATTAGGTGGTATAGTAGGAATGAACTATCGTTCATTCAAGGATGACGTGGTAGTCATAATGAAAAGAAAGTTAGCACTCATTGGAGTGAGGACGTGGTCGGGCATTCACCCTACCATCCATCGATACATTGTTGCAGATATGATAGTGCGTACAACCTTTTCCATATGTGTTATCTTATTTTATCATCGATGATGCACTGCTTATGTGTATTCATTTGTTGTATGCTATACAGGACAGATGGGACTTGGAAGATGCACCAGAAACAGAAGAAAAAGTTCTCAAAATTGCAAAAGAGCGATATAGAGGCTGGTGATCAACTCTAAGCTCCTCTTACAAGGCATACAAAACAGATGCAACTAGATTGACTAATCTGCCGGAAGATTTACAACCAGAAGAGTGGGAATGGATGATTGAGTACTTTGGCACAGATACAAAATTTCAGGTTATCTCTAAGATCACGGTTTGTCTACTATTTGATAAAGATGAAATGGCTTGTCTGACTGGTTATATTTGGTTTCAATGAATTGATAGGAACGCAACCAAAAGAACATTGATAACCGTAAGAAACAGAAGACAAAACACACAATTGGATCAAAATCTTACTCGCAAGTAAGTTTTGAGAAGGTATGAGTCCAACTAAATATTGGAAGAGGAGCGAACATCAAGACTGGAATTTGAAAAGAACATGATGGCAAAGTTTGCAGAATGGAGCCAACAGATGGGAACCCAACAGGTGATTACAGTCATATTCTTGTGACCTTGTAAGATTTATGTTGCTTACTTGCATTTCTAAAAGTGCACTTCTATTTATAGGTGCCTACGAAGAGGGTTGACAACAAAGAAAATAGTAATCCAAACTTGCAAAATATTCTGTTACAGAGATCTAGTCCTAATAAGACTTCAGGTTCAAGGCCTACTGCTATTTCTGCAAATGCACTCATACAAGCTGCAGCAAGGAATTCCAAAATGTTTAAAGCAATGGTAAGTCACAACCTTGCTTTCTCTTCATGTTCACCTGCGTCTACGTCATTGGCCCTCATAATTAGCTAGCTGCTTGTTCTCTTTTACCATGTGTGGTTGCTGCATGGAGTCACAACTTAAACAAAAAACGACTATGTGCTAGCTAGGGACATGAACTTCACTGAAACTATACATCGAGTCACAACTTAAATCAATAGCAGAAGCTTTTATTAGATGTACGATCGAACAACGACACCATTTTGTATGCACGAGTAGGATGTCATGAGCATGGGCGTGATGCCTTCGCTGCTGACTCCATTGCAATGTCCCATGCAATATCTCTGCCGCTGATATGTGGGTCGTGAGGGTCATTTTTGAAACAGACTCGCAACTCCTGATGGAAGCACTGAATATCAATAAGGTGGACTCGTCGGCCTATGCTGCTGTTATTGATGATACCAAGTACCAGCTCAAATTATGGTTTTCTAATTATGAAATAAATGTATGTCATCGCTCAGCAAACTCTATTGCTCACGAGTATACCTAGCCATACCTCGGGCCGGGCCGGGCTTTGGGCCGGGCCTAGCCAAGCCCAACGAAAAAAACCCATGCCCTAGCCCGGCCCGGCCCGGCCATCGGGCCTGTCTTTTGGGCCCGAGCCTGGCCCGAACATGTAAAAGCCCGTCGGGCTTCAGGCCGGCCTGGCCCGACCTTCAGAGAAATGCAAAAACGACGGGCCCGGGCCCGGCCCGGCCTGGCCTTCGGGCTCAAATTCTAGGCCTGAGCCCGGGCCGAGGGCCGGGCCGGGCAAGGCTTCCCATGGCCAGGTCTACTCACGAGCTTGCTAGCCTTGGTAGGATGTACGAACCTAACCAATATGTGGAATGGGAGGCCGATGTACCAACCCTTATGGCTGCATGTGCTTTGGGTGATTCAGCCCATGTAGCGACCAGACCCAAATGGATCAAGTCTCTGTGCTCAGTGTCATCCCTGGATCAGTAATGCTGACACCACACAGTACTTCGAAGGATTTATAGCAGAGTAGCAATCACACACTTATTACATCGTTGTCCACAAGGGAACTGAATACAATAATATGGCTTAAGGCCATCTAATAATAACAGCGGAAGGCTTGGAAGATAAGCGAGTCCATCAACTCCAACGGCATCACTGAGTATAGAACCACGACCTAACACCTTACTCGTCGTCTGAAAAGTCTGCAACGTGAAAAGTTGCAGCCCGAAAACGGGTTAGCACATGGAATATGCTGGCAATGTAACACATAAGAGCAATGAATGAATAAGCCTATACTACATGCATATATGGCTGGTGGTAAGGCTCTACGGTTACATTTGCATAAAGCTGATTTTTCCCTACATCAAAGGAATAATTTTATTTAACTATCATGGTGGTTGTTAAACATTGAGAATGGTTGACAGCATCCTCAATCCCAATTAAAAGTACTCATCAAAACCCAATAACTTTATTTAGAAGTAACATGTTGAGATTCACATGATAATCAAGTACCGGATACTCAAATTGTCCATAACCGGGGACACGGCTAATCATGATTAGTTTATACACTCTGCAGAGGTTTGCGCACTTTTCCCCACAAGACTCGATCGCCTCCGCTTGGTTCTCGTGACTACATGGTGTTTGAGAAGCGGATGACCGAGACATAGTCTTTCAGAAGCGCTAGCACCTTACATGTGGGTAGACCGTACCAACCTACATCCCCTACATCAGCTAGCCTACCCGTAAGAGTTCGCACAACTTAGTCAACTACGCCAGAGCCCATAATTGGCTTGTGGCTGCACACGGAAGTTTCAGTTTGAATAATCTTATGATCCCTTAGAGCACTGGGTGGCGGTCCGAAGAAATACTGGCAAGTCTGATGGAAACCAGGTGCCTCAATCCACCCAGATGTGTGTTTAGTTGCCACCTTAGATAAACCATTAATTAACAATCTCACATCTGTCATGGATATTCACTCACCCAATCCACGTCTACTAGCATAGCATGGCATGAACAAGCAAACGTAGAAGTAACTCCCAAGGTTTCATAAGTAAAACAGGCAATAGGTACTACCTCAATCTACTTCCCAATACCCACAATTTAATTAGATCCTAATCATGCAAGTGTTTGAGGAATAGATCTAATGCATAAAAACTGGGTATGAGAAAGTATGATCAAAATGTTACTTGCCTTGCTGATGATCCGCGAGTCCTAGAGATTCGAAGTAACAAGCGGCGCACTCCGGGTGATCTAACGCAGACAAACAACAAGCATACAATAAGTAATCATCTAATGCACGGGGAAATCTCGAATAAAAGATCTAACCAGAGAGTTCAACTTAAGAACCCTGGTTGCAAAAGAATCGAATCAAAATAAACTCCGAAAGTCGAAACTCGAGAGAGAACGACTCGGTTTAGCGATCTGAAATTAGGTCAAAATTTCACAGTGGCAAAACTCTGTGAAAGTAGGGTAATCGGAACGACGGATTCGTTACGAAACTCCAGGCGCTTGAATCACCTGATTCCGATAAACGAGCGAGAAATAAAACAGTTTTGAAAATCGGATCTGAAATCAAATCAGAAAAATAACGGATTAAATCCGATTAAAAGGAAAGCGACGAACGGGTTAAATAGCGAGCGTTCGTTAACAGAACGAATCCAACGAACGCGTTCACTTGAAGCGAGCGGTTCGGTGAGCGTTCGTTAATTAAGAAAACCGAAAAAATAAAAAATAAAACCAATCTAGGTTTTTTAAAAAACCGAACATATTTTTTAAATAAACCGGATCGGTTCGAGGGGAAAACCGAATCGGCGCTGGCGGCGGTGGCTACCTCCGGTGATCGCGGAGGGCGCTCCGGCTCGGGAGAGGGCGGCGGGTTCGGCGTCGGCGGCGGGGTCGGCGGCGGCGGCAAGGCCATCGGCGGCGGCGGCGTCCTTCGGGCGGCGGCGTCCACGGGCGGCGGCGGCGGCGTCGGGCTCGGGTGGCGTCAGCTCATGGTGGGGGTTTGGGGTGAGAGAGGGGGTCCGGGGTTATAAAAGGGGGCGGCGGTGGCTTGGGAGGGGTCGAGGGCGCGGGTCCAGTGGGACTCGGGTGGGCGGCGATGGCGTCCGTGGCCGGGGACTTCAGGCGGCGGCGCGCGTGAGGAGGAGGCGGGTGGGCGGGCGCTGGCCTGGGCTGGCTGGCTTGGGCAGGCTGGGCCTCGGTCGGGGGGCTGTTTTTTTTAAATAAAATTAAACCAAAACGAATAAAAAATACCAAACGATCTCGGATTTAAATAAAACAAATTTTCCCGACTCCTAAAATGAGTCGAACAAAATGAACTTTAAAACAGCAAACATGCATAAAATTTTTAAATGCTCATTTTGCCTAAGCAAAATAAATCTTCCAAAACCAAATTTGGTTTATTTATAATATCTTCATTTTTCCTAATTGTTTGGGAAAGTCATATCATTCCCTCTCAAGATATTTTTATAGGAAAAACTTTATGAAGATAATTTAAATAATCCAATGATCCTATTTTCAAAATTTTGCAAAATCCCAAATATGAAAATAATGAAACTTCCAACTCTCTCCGAGGGTCCTTGAGTTGCGTGAAATTTCTAGGATCGGAAAAATGCGAGAAAATATGATATGCATGATGACCTAATGTATAACATTCCAAATTGAAAATTTGGGATGTTACAAACCTACCCCCTTAAGATGAATCTCGCCCTCGAGATTCGGGTTGGCTAGAAAATAGGTGAGGGTGGTCTTTAAGCAAAACTTCCTCTCTTTCCCAGGTGGCTTCATCCTCAGTGTGGTGGCTCCACTGAACTTTGCAAAATTTGATAACCTTGCTGCGGGTAACTCTGCTGGCATAATCAAGAATCTTAACTGGTTTTTCCTCATATGTCAAGTCATCCTTCAACTGAATTGCTTCCAGTGGCACTGTGTCTCTTAACGGTACCTCTGCTATCTCGGGTGACATTTCTTCAATCGAGAAATATGGAATACATCATGAACTCTGACAGTCCTTCCGCAATTCCAACTTATCATAACTTCTCCCATGCGTTGCAAAATCTTATCTGGTCCAACGAAACGGGTGCTAACTTTCCTTTAACTCCAAAACGCTTAACTCCTCAAGCGGGGATACTCGAGATATACTCTATCTCCAACTTCATACTCAATCGCTGCGCTTTGAATCGGCATAGCTCTTACATCGACTGGGCTACCTTGAGCCTGTCTCGAATCAACTTAACTTTCTGTTGAGACTCCTTAATCAAATCTGGTCCAAACAAGCGGCGATCTCCGGTTTAGTCCCATGACAATGGTGTCCTGCACCTTCTTCCATACAAAGCCTCGAAAGGTGCCATCTTTAAGCTGGTTTGGTAACTGTTTTTGTAGGAAAATTCTGCATACGGCAAATTATCGTCCCAACTAGATCCATAATCTAGTGCACAAGCTCTCAAACATGTCCTCCAAAATCTGATTGACTCTCTCACCTGTCCATCGGTCTACGTGGGTGGAAAGCTGTCTATGAATTCCAATCGGGTTCCCAATGTTTCGTGCAAGCTGGTTCCAAAATTTCAAGTAAACGGGTTCTCTCGTTCGATACAATGCTCCTCGAACTCCGTGCAAGCATACAATTCTGGTCATATATATCTTTGCCAACTTAGCACTGCTATAGGTAGTCTTGATTGGAATGAAATGAGCTACCTTGGTCAAACGGTCGACTATGACCCAAATCGAGTCATATCTGGCGGGTCTTTGGCAAACCTGTGATGAAATCCATGCCTAGTTTATCCCACTTCCATTCGGTATCGGCAATGGTTGTAACAATCCTGCTGGCTTCGATGTTCCGCCTTTACTTTCGACATACGCCGCAAACTGCTACATACTCCGCAATATCCTTCTTCATTCCGGTCCACCGAAAATATTCTTCAAATCCAAATACATCTTGGTATTTCTGGGTGAATCGAATAGGGTGAATCATGGGCTTCTTGCAAAATCAACTTCCCGATCTACGGGTCATTGGGCACATAAACACGGTCTTCAAACCATAGGGTATCGTGCTCATCCTCACGAAATCCTTTAGCCTTTCCTTTGCTCATTTTCTCCTTTATAGCGGCAACTTCCTTATCCGCCTTTTGGGCTTCTCGATTTTGTCCATCGATGTCGATCGAATCTCCAATGCTGCTACATAGCCTCTGGAACTATTTCCAAACATAGCTCTCGAAGGTCCTCGGCTAACTCATTGGGTATTTCTCCCATCATTAGGGTATCGACGTGGCTCTTACGGCTCAATGCGTCTGCTACGACATTAGCCTTTCCGGGGTGATAATGCAATCTCATATCATAATCCTTGATTAGTTCTAACCATCTCCTCTGCCTGAGATTCAATTCCTTCTGTGTGAAGATGTACTTCAAACTCTTGTGATCCGTATATACTTCACAATGATTTCCAATGAGAAAATGTCTCCACGTCTTCAAGGCATGCACAACTGCTAACTCCAAATCATGAGTGGCATAATTCAACTCATGGGGCTTAAGTTGTCGTGAAGCATACGAAACAACTCTTCCTTCTTGCATAAGCACTGCTCCAAGTCCTCGACGTGAAGCGTCGCAATATACCTCATAATCCTTAGTTTGATCTGGCAATATCAAAACTGGTGAGGTAACCAATCTTTTCTTCAACTCTGAAAACTTGCCTCACAGTCCTCAGTCCATATGAATTTGTTTTCCTTCTTCAACAATTCTGTCATAGGCTTTGCAATCCTTGAGAAATTCTCAATGAATCTTGGTAGTATCCTGCGAGTCCAAGGAAACTCGAATCTCTCCAACTGTCGTTGGTGCTTCCCACTTGGTTACGGTCTCAACTTTTGTGGGGTCAACTGCTATTCCTTCTCCGGATATAACATGTCCGAGAAATCCAACTTCCTTTAGCCAAAACTCACATTTGCTGAACTTGGCATACAACTGGTGTTCCTCGTTTCTCCAAAACCAATCGCAAATGTTCCTTGTGTTCCTCTTCATTCTTGAAAAAATCAAAATGTCATCAATGAACACCACGACGAACTTGTCCAAAAACTCCATAAACACTTTGTTCATCAGGTTCATAAAATAGGCTGGTGCGTTAGTCGGTCAAATGACATAACGGTATACTCATACAGTCCATATCTCGTGGTAAATGCTGTCTTGGGTATATCTTGCTCCCGAATCTTCAATCGATGGTACCACGATCGCAAGTCGATCTTAGAAAACACTTTGGCTCCTTGCAAGCGATCAAACAGATCATTTATCATAGGTAGTGGGTACTTGTTCTTGATTGTTACTTCATTCAATCCACGGTAATCAACAACCATTCTCAAAGATCCATCCTTCTTCTCCACTAACAAAACGGGTGATCCCCAAGGTGAAGAACTTGGGCGAATAAAACCTTTATCCAATAGTTCCTTAATCTGCTTCTTGATTTCCGCCAAATCCTTTGCGGGCATCTGTCAGACGGTCGCTTCGATATCGGGCCTGTTCTTGGCAACAGCTCGATCAAAAACTCGATGTCTCTATCCGGCGGCATTCCTGGCAACTCTTCAGGAAATACATCAGGATAATCCTTCACCACTGGTACTTCTTCTGTACCACCTCGATAAGCAATTAACTTGTGCTCTCCTCGGCTCGTGCCGTGATAATGCACTTAATCCTCCTTCCTTACGGTGTGGTGAGCAAAATTGACCTTGTGGTACAATCTATGTTTCCTCCATACTTTGATAACCAATCCATACCTAATATCACATCCAATCCTTGGGATTCCAGAACTATTAGGTCTGAGGGGAAAACATAGTGTCCAATCCGTAGTGGCAGTCGATCACACCATTTACTAGCCATGTACTCTGCTCCGGGTGAGGTTACTAGCATGGGTGACCTAAGGGCTTGGGTTGGTAACTTGTACTTATCCACAAATCCCCTTGATATGTATGAATGCGATGCACCAGTATCAAAAAGAACAACTGCAGTAAAAGACTTAACCAAAAACTTACCGATTACTGCATCGGGCTGATCTTCAACCTCCTCCACATCAATGTGGTTCACTTGTCCCCTGTTGAAAGGGTTGGGCTTCTTTCCAGAGCTTCCATTGCCATTTCCATTCTGGCCTTCTGGACAGTCATTTGCATAATGCCCAGTCTTGCGGCACTTAAAGCAAGTAATGTGACTCAGGTCTACCTTGGATGGTGTAGACGGGTTGGTGCGGTTATGTCCGTTGCTTCCTCCATTCCGCTCCCATTCTTGGTGCCATTATGGTTATGCTGAATTACCTCCTCCATGGGTATGCTGAAACTGAATTCCTGATTTAGGGTATAACGTAACCTGCTGGGATCCGAGTTATACTTCCCTTGTCCATACTTCCGCTATGCTCTCAATTTGCTGCTGCTTCCCTTCAATCATGAGAGCTCGGTCTACTAACTCCTGGTAGTTGTTGAAACTTGCTACCATCAACGGCATGCTGAACTCATCATTCAGTCCTTCTAGAAACTTCTCCTGTTTAGCTGCATCTGTAGCAACGTCATCTGGGGCATAACGTGCTAATTTGCTAAAGTCATCCACATCTCGCCAACAGTCCTTCCTCCTTGGCGTAAGTTGCGAAACTCACGCTTCTTCATGGCCATGGCTCCTGCTGAAACATGGGCTGTCTGAAAAGCTTGTCAAACTGGTCCCATGTGGCGGTGTCTCACGGATAAGTGGCTGTGAAATTCTCCCACCATGCTGCTGCGGGTCCTTCAAGCTGATGTGCTGCAAACTTCACTCTTTCTCCATCTGTGCATCCTGCAGTGGTCAGCTCCCTTCCTATCTTGCGGAGCCAGTCATCTGCTACAATTGGCTCGGTGCTCTTTGGAATACACCGCGGGTTCATCTAAGGAAACGAGTCGATGATCCGCAGTGGTGGTGGTGGCGGTGGGTTGTTGTTGTTGTTGTTGTTGTTCTGCACCAATGTTTGAATCAGGGTATTCTGCTGCTGGATCAATTGGGTGATCTCTGGCGGGAAAACGAATCCGGGGTCGCGTCTCGGAGGCATCTGAAGGGTTTAGAAGAGAAGAGAAATGTAGAATAGAATGAGGTATAAGGGGATCACTACCCAAATGCACATGAGCAAATGCACACAAAATCACTTCATTCAATCAAACAAGGGTTACAACGATCTAACTATCGCAAAAGTGCGTGTACTATAATGTTTACATGGAGGGAAATACTACTAATATGTGGGGGACTTCTACTAATTTGAACCGTGGAAGACTCCATGATGTCCGCTCCACTTCGTCTTCAAAATCGGGTTCACTTGGATCCGAATCTGTGTCGTCGATGTTGATGTAGTCGATTGGGTATTCGACATACTGGTCTTCATTCTGAGCGCCAACTTCTTCTTGAGTTCTTCGATCTCGTACTTAAGATCGTTATTGTGTCTTGCCGAGCTACGATCTCGCCCATGTAGTCCTTGCGTGTAGTCTTTAGTTCTTCTTCCAATTCGATGATCCTTCCTTTGTCTTCGCAACTCCAACATGTCATTGCACATTTGATTCTCTGGCGCCGAATGTGCTGGTTTAACTCTGGATGAAAGCTGCAATGGACCTATCCTTCTTGGTGTTGACGACGCCCCGCTTGTCATCTCGGCGTCCGCAAATCTGGTAGATGGTGTCCTTGAGGTCTTCTTGATAAACTTCTCCAATGCGTCCCATGGTGATGTGAGCTGCCATGCTCTTTCCTGCACTCCAAGTTGGTAATCGAAAACACTATCTATAGGCTTGGTGATTGGGGCGAATGTCCTTCCTGGAACGTGAGCATGAATCTTCCAGCGCTCCTCTTCAGGCAGAGTGGCGTTGAAAGTCCCGGTGAATCTTGGTAGTCCAATGTTCAGGTACTTAGTGACTTCCTTCAAGTGAAATCCAAAAGGTGTGCCTTCATCCGGTTGGGTGTACTTGATCTTCGCGTCCGTCATCCTAAAGAGAGTAGAAAAGATGAGGAGTTAGAAAATGGGAAGAGAGAGTGATCTATGGCTTTAACTTAGTGGTCGTGTCCTACAGTCAGCGTGTGCTCTGATACCATTCTCTCAGAGCGACCAGACCCAAATGGATCAAGTCTCCGTGCTCGGTGTCATCCTGGATCGAGAATGCCGACACCACACAATGCTTCAAGGATTTATAGCAGAGTAGCAATCACACACTTATTACATCGTTGTCCACAAGGGAACTGAATACAATAATATGACTTAAGGCCATCTAATAATAACAGCGGAAGGCTTGGAAGATAAGCGAGTCCATCAACTCCAACGGCATCACCGAGTATAGAACCACGACCTAACACCTTACTCGTAAATGCGAAAAGTCTGCAACGTGAAAAGTTGCAGCCAAAACGGGTCAAGACATGGAATATGCCGCAATGTAACACATAAGAGCAATGAATGAATAAGCCTATACTACATGCATATATGGCTGGTGGTAAGGCTCTACGGTTACATTTGCATAAAGCTGATTTTTTCCTACATCAAAGGAATAATTTTATTTAACTATCATGGTGGTTGTTAAACATTGAGAATGGTTGACAGCATCCTCAATCCCAATTAAAAGTACTCATCAAAACCCAATAACTTTATTTAGAAGTAACATGTTGAGATTCACATGATAATCAAGCACCGGATACTCAAATTGTCCATAACCGGGACACGGCTAATCATGATTAGTTTATACACTCTGCAGAGGTTTTGCACTTTTCCCCACAAGACTCGATCGCCTCCGCTTGGTTCTCGTGACTACATGGTGTTTGAGAAATGGATGACCGAGACATAGTCTTTCGAAGCGCTTAGCACCTTACATGTGGGTAGACCGTACCAACCTACATCCCCTACATCAGCTAGCCTACCCGTAAGAGTTCGCACAACTTAGTCAACTACGCCAGAGCCCATAATTGGCTTGTGGCTGCACACGGAAGTTTCAGTTTGAATAATCTTATGATCCCTTAGAGCCCTGGGTGGCGGTCCAAGAAATACAGCAAGTCTCGATGGAAACCAGTGCCTCAATCCACCCAGATGTGTGTTTAGTTGCCACCTTAGATAAACCATTAATTAACAATCTCACATCTGTCATGGATATTCACTCACCCAATCCACGCCTACTAGCATAGCATGGCATGAACAAGCAAACGAGAAGTAACTCCCAAGGTTTCATAAGTAAAACAGTAATAGGTACTACCTCAATCTACTTCCCAATACCCACAATTTAATTAGATCCTAATCATGCAAGTGTTTGAGGAGTAGATCTAATGCATAAAACTGGGTATGAGAAAGTATGATCAAATGTTACTTGCCTTGCGATGATCCATGAGTCCTAGAGATTCAAGTAACAAGCGGCGCACTCCGGTGATCTAACGCAGACAAACAACAAGCATACAATAAGTACTCATCTAATGCACGGGGAAATCTCGAATAAAAGATCTAACCAGAGAGTTCAACTTAAGAACCCTGGTTGCAAAAGAATCGAATCAAAATAAACTCCGAAAGTCGAAACTCGAGAGAGAACGACTCGGTTTAGCGATCTGAAAATAGGTCAAAATTTCACAGTGGCAAAACTCTGTGAAAGTAGGGTAATCGAACAGCGGTTTCGTTATTTAAACTCCAGCGCTTGAATCACTGATTCCGATAAACGAGCGAGAAATAAAACAGTTTTGAAAATCGGATCTGAAATCAAATCAGAAAAATAACGGATTAAATCCGATTAAAAGGAAAACGACGAACGGGTTAAATAGCGAACGTTCGTTAACAGAACGAATCCAACGAACGCGTTCACTGAAACGAACGGTTCGGTGAACGTTCGTTAATTAAGAAAACCGAAAAAAAATAAAAAAAATAAAACCAATCTAGGTTTTTTTAAAAAAAGCCGAACATATTTTTTTTAAATAAACCGGATCGGTTCGAGGGGGAAAAACCGAATCGGCGCGGGCGGCGGTGGCTACCTCCGGTGATCGCCGGAGGGCGCTCCGGGCTCGGGGAGAGGGCGGCGGGTTCAAGGTCGGGCGGCGGGGTCCGCTGGCGGCGGCGGCCCATCAGGGCGGGCAAGGCGGCCCACGGGCGGCGGGCGTCGCCGGGCTCGGGTGGCGTCGGGCTCCGGGTGGGGGGTTTGGGGTGAGAGAGAGGGGGGTCCGGGGTTATAAAGGCGAGGGGGGCGGTGGCTTGGGGAGGGGGTCAAGGGGGCGCCGGGTCCGGCTGGGACTCGGGGTGGCGGCGATGGCGTGCGGCGGCGGGACTCGGGCGGGCGGCAAGCGCGAGGAGGAGGCGGGGTGGGCCGGGGCGCTGGCCTGGGCCTGGCTGGCTTGGGCCGGCTGGGCCTCGGTCCAGGGGGGGCGCTGTTTTTTTTTAAATAAAAATTAAACCAAAACGAATAAAAAAAATACCAAACGATCTCGGATTTAAATAAAACAAATTTTCCCCGACTCCTAAAAATGAGTCGAACAAAATGAACTTTAAAAACAGCAAACATGCATAAAATTTTTAAAATGCTCATTTTTGCCTAAGCAAAATAAATCTTCCAAAACCAAATTTGGTTTATTTATAATATCTTCATTTTTCCTAATTGTTTGGGAAAGTCATATCATTCCCTCTCAAGATATTTTTATAGGAAAAACTTTATGAAGATAATTTAAATAATCCAATGATCCTATTTTCAAAATTTTGGAAAATCCCAAATATGAAAATAATGAAACTTCCAACTCTCTCCGAGGGTCCTTGAGTTGCGTGAAATTTCTAGGATCGGAAAAATGCGAGAAAATATGATATGCATGATGACCTAATGTATAACATTCCAAATTGAAAATTTGGGATGTTACAGCCCAGCATCGTTAAGTTATAAAGTAATGTTTCTTTGTCAAAATAGAAGCGTTTAGTAGATGTACTTGTGCTTATGCTTTACACATTTACACTTGTATAATTGTTCTGATTCCTCAGTTACATGCTTGCTGACATAGTATTAGTCCAGTTAGTTTGGCGATAGTTCTTTTTAACAATGGGGCTGGAATAATTGTATGGCATATGTTATGTTTGACTCATTAACTGGAACTTTTTTTATTTCTTGATTGCAGGATCCAAAGAACTAGCTGGACTGGACTCTAGATCACGGACATTCTAGTCTTCGCAGTTAATTAGGGTGGCGAAATTACATTTGAGTTTCATTTGATGGATATTTGCTATAAGAATTATGAATTTTATGAATTTACATATTATACGTATGGTTTTGAATATTGTAATTAAAAGCCTGTATTTTTTTATGGTTGCAATAGGCTATTACCACAACCCACTTTTGGTTGCCACATGCTAGCACCTCTGATATTGTTGCGTCATATCTCTGTTGCTACGCCTACCTGCTTTGTTGCACTAGGATGTTGCAATGGAGCACTTTATATTGTCATAATAGCTTGTCACCACAACTTTTTTCACGACGCGATAACTGTTTCGCCATCAAAGCAAGTTTTGTTGAAATAGAGTATCGCCACGGAAAGTTTAAATTGTCGCAATAATTTCTTGCTACAAATATTTTACTTGTTGTAATACCTATTTATCACCACCAAAACAAGTATGTTGCAATTTACTAATGTTTGTTGCAATAAGTTAATGCCACAAGTGCAGTGGGTCGTGGCAACATGTCTAATGCCAGGAAAAAAATGATTGTTGCCATAGTTCATTGCCACACGTGTGGTGGGTCGTGGCAACATGCCTAGTGCCATGAAAACAAGGATTGTGGCCATAGTCTATTGCCACAATTGACTATTTCCACGGAAGAGTATTGCGCCACGAGACGGCCGTCGTTGGCATAGATTGTTGCCACAAATGTCTATCGCTACGAGATATCAGTCGCCACAATTCGGTACGTGTTGCATTAAAGCTATCTCCACAAATAAAAATTGTGGCATCAGGTGAGTGTTGCCATGGGAAAACATGTGGCAATTTCCCGCCTAGATGTTGTGATAGCACGCTTTATTGCCACAATTGCTTTTTCGTGGTAATAAGTTGTTACCATGTGTCCAGTCGCAACGGCTGCCAACAAATGTCGTTTCGTGGCAATAGGTACTTATCACCACAAAACAACATGTATACAACAAACGGGTTTGTTGCAATAGACCCGGATCCTTGTAGTGCCCATCGCCCCTCTTTCTAAATTACTGAAATGAAAATGGTCAGGCCTGATGTGCCTCCTGTATCTATTGCTCGATTTGTTATGATTTGATTGACCAATAGTGATTCTTCTACTATCTTGTAGTAAGATTAAATGGAACACCGAGGGATGTTTTTAATTTGGTTATTGCTAGAATAATTCATCAACTTGAGATATGATGGGATGTTCTGCCTGTCCTTACTGAAGAAGATCAGAATGGAATTTAATTTGATGGTCCCTTTCATCATGCTTAATTAGCTGTAAATGTGCCCCCTTACTGAAGAAGATAAGAATCCATATGTGTTATGCAAAATTAACTTTGTCATCTTGTAAGTGCTCTAGGCAGTGTCTAGAGGGTGAAAATATGAGAACAAAAAAGAGTTACTTGATTAATTTACAACATCCATCCTTTACTTCGTCCTTGTCATTGTTGTTTACCCATGGGAGTATTTTTAACTTGAAAATCTCTGGTGAACTGCCATTTGCAGTACATTTGCTTTCCTTGTTATTTTTTTGGGTTACTCCATCTTGCTCTATTAAGTAAAATTTGATATGTGGAGTAGCAGCAGTAAGCTAGACCCTCCGTCAATAGACTGCACCACATAGGTCACCCTCTTATGGATAATGAATCATTATCCCGTTTCTTGTATACCCGAGATGTTCCTAACGAATAATTTACTGGACAAACAATCTTGTTTCCCGTAAGAATTCTAGCATGCCAAAATCTGCCGTCTATGTATGCTTCGGTTAATATGGACCTGAATGGCAAGGGCTAGCCAACCTACTTAGGTAGATTAACATAACAGGAACAGTATACAAACGGCCAGCTCGTGTTTGCATTGGCTGCCATATCGGCTAGCTAGATGCGACTGCTTAAGGGCTAGTCAACAAATTTTACAGCATTCTATGTTGTAGCCAAACACTTGCTCTGTATTTTAAATTAAAAACATGGTATTGTATACCTGCCAACTACGAGTAAATTACTGTAGTTTTTAATACTTTGGTTTTTTTTTATACTTTGCTGTTCGATTTACTTTTATTTTGTTTCTAAACATTTTGTTCTACAATGTGCAGATGCTGCCATTTCATTCAAGACAAAGAAGTTCGATGAAGCATAGTTTTACCTCATTGAGCTAGTTCTGGGAGTAACAAACTCCTTGTAGCAGAACTTGTATGTGTGCTAGTTCTGGGAGCTAATCCTATTTGTGTGTTATATGATGTAGCAGAACTTGTAGGGCTCCTGTGATAGACTTGGGCTGATACACTTGGGTTGTATATGTGTTATCTAATTGTAAACTTGATGTTGATCACATTTTTATGTATGTTATATGATTGCTTCCTGCTGTTATTTGAAATATTGTGTCTGTTTTCTGTATTTGCATATTGAAATATGAAAGAACATGACCTTGACAGGAGGGTCCCAGAAACTAGAACGTCACATTTGGGACCCACTTACCAGAATTTGACAATTGGCTTGCATTAAAAAAAGAGAAACATAGGCTATGGCCCAAAGATAAAAAGGCTATAATGTTGGGCTAGGCCCATGAAATCGACCAAAAATTGACACAAAAAAAATATATAGAAAGGCTGAACTAATGGGCTCGACCCATCTAAAGCACCAAAATGGACCGGGCTGAATCTAAGTAACGACCTTTTCAATTGGTCGTAATTTTGCCACATCAGATTGCCACGTCGGATCCGACGTGGCCTGGGCAGACAGCTAGTGACCAAAACAAAACAATAGGCATATTTTGGTCGTAAACATCTATGAGCTTCTCTGTAAGAAGGTCATTAATTTCAGTTTACGACTGCCAGCTTTTGACCATTTGTTTTTGTCACAAAAATGTCACAAATGAAAAATAATGACCATTCAGCGACCAATAGTCAAGGTCACAAGTTGACATATTTCTTGTAGTGAACTCAAGGAGTCGGGGCAAAGCCTATATACAGTGACATTCTCCAGCACTTGCCCCTGTAATTAGTGATCCTAATCATGGTTTATGTGTAGTACTTAGTGGAGAATGGCCAGAGCAGCCCGGGCAACTGCCCAGGGTCGCCGGGAGGTAGCTCCGCCACTGGATGGATCCCACTTTGGATCCATCCACTTGAAACTAATCCGCGGTTCTTTCACCCAATGACATAATAACTCATTATGATGTAATAACAATCTCTAAATTGCCACTGTATGAAAACTTGTATAATGGTGTAAGAATATGACATAAAATAAAAAAATTGAATACGTAATAATAGTAGTTGCGCGGGTAGAACAGCGCTGCTATTAACTACCAGTAGCACGTGCCTAAAAGAGCGTTACTGCTAAGTAGGGCTAGTAGTAGCACGGGTGAACCAATGCTACTGCTAGCCTTTAGCTGTCGTGCTGTAGCAGTAGTGCGGTCCCCTGCGCTACTGCTAGCCCAAAAACCAGCGTTACTGCTAACCTTTTCCCTAGTAGTGTTGGTTATACTCTAATAAACATCACACCATCTGGTGGGCCTAGCTCGTATACAAATCTCGGTTTGGTAGTTGGGGCTCAAAAAGGGACGTTATCGAACACTTCGAGTATGTAGTAGAGTTCTTCTATAATTTTTTGATATGTTGGTTTGATAGTTGACGTGCGTTCATTCATGACGTTCTCACCCTTTTCAGAAGCGTACATTCGTACCTTTTCAGCAAGCTACAGTCTACACATGTTCACATGTAGTGTTGTGAATATGAGTTTTATGTGATCCGAGTAGTTTTTCGTTTGTTGCAGTACAAAATGGATATTTGGATGAGAGATGGGTAGCACCCTCGCCAACACACTAGTTTAGATGGGCCAAGCTCGCATGTTGCTTCTTTTCACGGCTGGCTCTAAGTACTAGCACGGCATTATCAGCACGAAGCAGATCGACTGAAACGAATTTGGGATCAGTCGACTAACCTAAGTTTTGTTTTTGGTCAACTGTACTCTATCTGGTCTCGAAGTCATAACCATCAACACAGGTTCATAGTTTAATTGCACTTTTTTATGACAAAATTTTTTCAATCTATTCATCGTCTGTCATGGCAATACCAAAAACTTCACAAGTAAAAAATTATGTACTTTTTCCTATATTATTGAGCAGAAACTTTCTACACTTTTGCCTTTCTCTGAAAGAATATGGATGTGCAGATAACTCTAAACTTGTAGTACTCCCTCCGATCCAAATTAATTGGCGTAGCTTTAGTATAATTTTAATACAACTTTGTACTAAAGTTGCGTCAATTAATTTGGAATTGTAGGAGGTACTAGAATTACAATCACTATTTTTCTTCGGAAACACTAACGCCCACACGTGTGGGCGTTTGCATCTCGCCCACACGCGTGGATCCGCGTTCGTTTGTGGGTGCATAAATCTTGGCATGTTTGTGGTGCCACGTATGACTGGGTTGGTGTGTGGGCATTCACCCGATCGCCCACACATCTGTTTCACCACACAGAGGGGCTGGTGTGTGGGCGTTTAGCAGTTCGCCCACACGTCAGTTTTCACTCACGCACAAGGCTGGTGTGTGGGCATTTTCCATCTCGCCCACACGCCCGTCTCCTCTCCCACACCCAAGCTGCTAGTTGCCATGTGTTTTGCAGTGTACATGGCGACTGCCTTATTGTGCTTGTAAGCAGATGGCAACTCTTTTTTTTACCCGAACATGTTAGTTGCCATGTGTTTTGCAGGGTACACGACAACTGCCTAGTGTGCACGTAAACAGCTGGCAACTCTTTTTTATCCGAGTTGCCATGTGTTTTTGCATGGTACATGGCAACTGCCCTAGTGTGCACGTAAGCAGATGGCAACTCTTCCTTTTACATGGCAACTGCCCTAGCGTGCTTGTGAGCATATGGCAACTCTCTCAACTTCCTAGTGTTAGTAGGTGGCAACTCCTAAAGTTTTGAAATCATGGAAACTGAAGTAGACCAGAACATATATGGCAACTGCAGTTGAGCAACCATGGCAACTGTAGTTGTCTGACATGGCAACTGCAGTTCAGCGACATGACAACTGCAGTTAAATGAACATGGAAGAGGGTCCAGACCATGGCAATTGCGGAGACGTTGGTGACTGTCACGCGAGGCGTGCGGGGCCATAACACTAGTAGAAAAGGGGGGATTTGTCCCAGTTCGTAAGGGCCTTTAGTCCCGGTTCATGAACCGGGACTAATGGGACGTTACTAATACCTCCCCCCTTTAGTCTCGGTTCTAACACGAACCGGGACAGATGGGCCTCCACGTGGCCGGTGCGCCGAGCCCAGGCAGGGGGGCCTTTGGTCCCGGTTGGTGGCACCAACGGGACCAATAGGCATCCACGTCAAGATTCCAAATGGCTGGGGTTTTGCTTTTATTTTGAAAGGGGGAGGGTTTGGGGTTTTGGGGGTTAATTTAGGTGTTTCATATATTGTGTTAGCTAGCTAATTAATAGAGAGAAGTGTCCTCTCTTATGTCCGTGCTTGGTCGACGCTACGTACTATACATAGAGAGGCCCTCGACACGCTAGCTAGTAAGAAAATGAAGGGAACCATTAAGTACAGAAGTTCGTCATGCATACCGAGAGAAGTCATCGATCGACCTCTCCTTCTCCGAGAGATCTGTCGAACAACAAGTTTTCGTATTATCTATCCAACGCTACTGGCTAGATACATATACAATATGTAAGATCTCTTAATTACAATCCCCTAGCAATTGAAATCAACTTCCACATGATATTCTCCGGCTTTATTGATGATGTGGTCAAGAAAGAATCCCGCCAATTCCTCTTGAATTGCTTTCATGCCAACTTCCACATGATATTCTCCGACTTTATTTTTCAAAGTCGCGTTGTACATGAACTCGCACACGTAGTATCCACAGAAATCATTCCCTTGTTCCTGCCCATGGTTCATGTTCCTGCCACAAGCACTTTACAAGAAATAGAGGTCAATCAAACTGATAATGAAGCATTATAAATGGCATTTATGAAAGTATAGCTATAGAATCAATGGGAGATGCGCGCAACTAGCTAGCCAGTAGTACTTACTTTCGGGTATGTATATCGCAGCTCCTTCGGCAGTCCGGAGCTTTTGCGGTGAACTGTTTCCAAACCCTGCAAGACAAAAAATAATAATTATTACTTGAGATATCAGGAAATGAACAAAAAGTTGCCGATATGGTGCGATAATGATCGATTGAACTTACTTGTTGAGCAATTTAGTCATGTCCGCATAGGTTTCGGGATCTTTTCGTCTCGAGTCTAAGACGGTTACTAGTCCCCGCTCAAGCTTAATCTCCAGAAGAACATAGTGGAAGCTGCGCACGCATGCATAACTCATCAATTACATTACTATAACCTCCCTCAAGTAATAAGGGAAACCGAATATGCACACGACAGTAACACTCACTCGAAGTTGTAAGGAAAGAGTATGGTATCTTTGTTTTGATTTTTGATCAACGATTGTAGCAAGTTGGCCTCGGCCTCGTCGGCGTGCTGTTTAACCTGAATATCATCTATGATATTTGTGTTAATGAACCCAATATCATAAATTTCTTGTTTTCTGCACTCGACGATCTTCAATTTGCATAATATATTGAGGATAATTAATTATAAATACATGCAATGAAAAAGGCGAGCTATATATAGAGACTTAATGACAGAAATAGTACTTACAGGCAGTAGCAAAAGACCGTTAATTTATCGAGGGCCTTTTGATTGAAGAACGCAAAGAACTCCTCAAATGGAACACACAACAGATCAGTTCCAACGAGGTCGTGCTCCTCTTTAATGTTCAGATACAAACTATTCGTCCACCCAGACTCTCTGCAGGTTTTCATGTACCAATTATAGAATCTTCGCATCATCGTTGTTAGAGATTTTTCATCTTTGACGAGAGGCTTCCCGTATCAGATCAGTATTCGTCCACCTCCATGAAATCAGGAAGTTGATCGTCAGGCAGGTAATCTTGTAGATTGCCATAACCGGCCACCATCCCCGGAGCATTAGCAACGATGTTGCCGCTAGACACATTGAGCGGGGGGCACGATTGGTTTGCTTGTTCGCCGAGCTGGTCAATTTTTTTCGCAGCTGCTCGTTCTCTTGACCTTTGATGTCTGATAGTACTTCCCGACCGCTCCGCTTGGAGATATGTCTGTTCAGTAATGCGCTCATAGTTGGTTCTCGTCGGAGACTTTGCCGGTTTCCTCAGGGCATCGAGAGTGCGCTTTGCTTTCACCGGATCTACCTTCTCCTCCGGAGGTGGATGTCTCTTTGCTTTCAACCCTTCAAAGAAGTCGTCCACTTCGGCCTGCACGATCTTCACGTTTTCCTCCTTGGTCCTCTCGTACGGTAACTTCTCTAGAGGCTTAAGAGAAGGACCGTATATGTATTGCCTCCCGCCTCTACTGGCTGTACTGCTAGACGTCGGAGCATACGGAGCGGCTGCGGCGTCTGTCTTCTTTCATGCTTGCTTACGAGGCGGAGGAGAAGGACTACGACGCGCAGGAGCAGCCGGGGCGGCGGCTGGTCTCTTCCGCCCTTGCTGGCGAGGCGGAGAAGGAGGAGGCTGCTGGCTGCTCGGGCACGCCGGCGCAGGCGGAGAAGGAGGCGGAGTGCCGCCACGCGCCGGAGAAGGAGGCCCAGTGCCCTGATCGTCACTCGCCGCAGGAGGAGGCGGTGGAGGAGGCGGAGTGCCCTGACTCACCGGAGGAGGAGGAGGAGGCGGAGGCGTCCAGTTCGGAAGGTTGATGAGCTCCTTCCGCCATAGGCATGGAGTCTTCATAGCAGAACCCAGCCTAGTCTCCCCTTCACCGGTAGGGTGGTCAAGCAGGAGGTCCTCAAATCCCTCCGTTATTTCATCCACCATCACCCTAGCATATCCTTCTGGAATCGGCCGGCAGTGAAAAGTTGCGCTGGGTTCAGTAGGATAAACAGAGCCAACAGCCGCCTTGACCTTCAAATTCATCCATCGCGTCATAATGTGGCAATTTTGAGAATCCGTGATAGCATCCACGGGATAGCTGGCAGGAGCCATCAAGACATTCTCCGGCTGAAGCAGCTCGGTGGAAGCCACGCTGCTTCTCCGCTGAGATGGCGGGGTAGCTTCGGGGGAAGCTGCGGCAGGTCGTTTGCTGCGATCATCTACTTCTCGTTCCTCTAGCCCCATTACCCTTTCGTGCAGCGCCTGCAGTTGGCCCTGCTCCAGTTTCTTCCTCCTCTCGTGGGTTTTGTAACCCCCTGCGTCCGGAAAACCAACCTTCCACGGAATGGAGCTGGCGTGCCTCGTGTCCGTCCGTGGTGCTCGTGGATTCCCGAGGGCCATTGTGAGCTCGTCCTTCTCCTGTGCTCGAACGAACGTCCCTTTCTACGCTGCATCGATATATCGTCAAGCTTGGTGGACTGGTATTTTCAGTTGCTCGCCCGTCCAACGGCACTTCCACGATACAGAGGTCCAAGGTTCCGCCAGCCCTCAAGAACCAAGTCCGCAACGGTCGGCGATTCATTGTCTCTGGTTCGATCCCTTTATCAAGCAGATCATTCTTAGCCTTGGACCACTTAGGTCGGGCTTTGAGGTAGCCACCTGACCCCGTGCGATGGTGAAACTGCTTCTTCGCAGCAGTTTGCTTGTTTGTCGCCGACATCTTCTTACTCTTTCCCGATGTCTTGTGGGCCACAAATGCGGGCCAGTGATCTTTGATCTTCTCATATTTGCCGATGAATTCTGGTGTCTCTTCTTTGTCGACAAACTTTTTCAGCTCTTTCCTCCACCTCCTGAATAGGGTTGCCATATTCTTAAGAGCACAAGACTTGATTAATTGCTCTTTAACTGGCTTGTCCGGATCCTCCTCTGGCGGTAGGGTGAAATTTGCCTTCAGCTAAGTCCAAAGATCATTTTTCTGCATATCATTGACATAAGACACCTCAGGGTCTTCCTCCTTAGGCTTATACCATTGTTGGATGCTGATCGGGATCTTGTCCCTAACAAGAACCCCGCACTGAGCAGAAAATGCGTTCTTTGTCCGGATAGGTTCAATCGGTTCGCCGTCGGGCATGATTGTTGTGATCTCAAACTTTTCATCCGAGCTCAACTTTTTCTTCGGGCCTCGTCTCCTTACCGAAGTTGTGCTCGATCCGGAGGGCTAAAAAAGGAAGAAAGACGAGAGTTAATTAATATGTGTACATATACCAAAACAATGGATGCATCTATTAACTAGTTAGCATGGGCTTAACTAATATATATATATATACCTGGCCGGACTTGGTTCGGTCACTGGAGCAGTCAGCACGGTCTCCTTCTTGTACCTCCATTGTGTCACCGGAGCCATCATGAACATAGCCCTCTTCTTGTACCGGCATTAATGGGCCGGAGCCATCATGAACATAGCCCTCTTCTTCACCCAGTCCTTCCAGCTGACCATCGGTGTCGTTGAGAAATGACGCAACTTCATCACTTCCTTGTACGATTATGTCCCCCAAGATCGCTTATGTTGCTTCGTCTCGGGAGTGCTCCATAGTTTCTGCAAATATTTACAACATGTCAATTATTATTCAAACATGGTACAGATGGATATATATTAGTGGCTAACGTAGAACTAGCTAGCTAATCACAATAAGGAATCATGTTAGTGGCCTCGACGCTGCTTCTCTAGGGTTTGGGGTGGCCTCGACACAACGCTTCAAGGGTTTGGGGTGGCCTCGATGACAACGCTCTTTTAACTTGGTAAATTTGGGTGGCCTCGAGAGAGTTTGTCGGGTAGGGGCGCGGCGGGAGGGGGTAGGAGACCAACATCGTTTTTTCTCTAGGGTTTGGGTGTCCTCGAGAGTTTTGGTCGAGCGAGACGGCCGAGGGGGGTGCTGCCGTGGTATAAGTTATCACGGTCGAGAGGGGGTATATATATCGACCGCCCCTCATGTCGAAGTTATCCGGGAGGGGGTTATATCGACAACGACGCGACATACATATACATGGGAAAATAATATTATCGGGGAGGGGGTATATCGACCCCCCCCCCCCTCGTGTTGAAGTTATCGGGAGGGGTATATGGACGACGACAGACCCGATAAAACATAAGAAAACAAAGAAGAAATAAAAAGAGGAAAAGAAGAAAGGAATAGAGAAGATCGAAGAAAAAAAAAGAAGAAGAAAAAGAGGAGAAGGAGAAAGGAATAGAGGAGAAAGAAGAAAAATAGAAATTTTTCATTTTTCTTCTTCTCCTCTATTCCTTTCTTCTTCTCCTCTTCCTTTTCTTCTTTTTTCTTCTTCTTATTTATTTCTCCTCTTCTTCCTCTTCTTATTTCCTTTTCCTCTCATTCTTTTTCTTCTTCTTCCTTCTTAAAAACATAAAGTAGTATTGCTTGTTTTTTAAATAATGTTCAAATAGAAATTTTAGAAAAAAGTAAAGGTTTTGCCTAATTTATTGTTCATATGAATATTCAAACATTTGCATATTTACAATAATTAATATCACCAAAAATCTATGAACAGAAAAAAATACTATTTTTCTAAAATCTATCTTTGCATATATACATGAACATATATATACACAGAGAACATATATACATACTTATATACATTTTTATAAAATGCAAAAAAATCTAAAAAGGACATATAAACAGATATACACACATACATATACTCACACATATACATATAATCTGAAAAAAAACATATATACATATAATCTGAAAACAGAGGAGAGGACGGGGCGCGCACCGACAGGCGATGGCGGCTGGCTGGCGGCGCCTTGCGCCTTGTGCAGAGGCGGGGCGGCAGCGCTCTGCAGACAGGACAGGCGCGACGGCAGCCCAGCAGGAAGGAAGCGGCGGCGCGGCGGTCACAGAAGACAGGGGCGCAGGGCGCTGGACGGGAGGGCTGTGCTCACAGGGGCGGCGGCGACGGCGAGCAAGCAGCCGACGGCGTCGGTGGCGGCTGCGACGGCGAGGCGCGAGCAACGGACGGCGTCGATGGCGGCGGCAACGGCAAGGTGGAGCAGGGGCGTCGGGCGGCGACGGCAACGAGGAGGAGCAGGGGGCGTCGGGGAAGAAGTGGGTGATTTGGTCGAAAACTGCTAAGTGCTGTATATATAGCAAGAGCATTGGTCCCGGTTCGTGAAACCAACCGGGACTAATGCTTTTTAGTCCCGGTTGGTGCCACCAACCGACCAAACCTCTTTCACGGTGGCCTTTGGTCGGCAGGCACCAACCGGGACTAAAGGGTGGGCATTGGTCCCGGTTAGTCGCACCAACCGGTACCAATGCCCCACCTTTAGTCCCGGTTGGTGCCACCAACCGGGACCAAAGGCCCCTATGCTGCCCGTAGCGCGGCGAAAGTTTAGTCCCACCTCGCTAGTTGAGAGGGCTCGAGTGTGGTTTATAAGCGCTGTTGCGCCCACCATCTCGAGCTCCTCTCAACTGCAGGCTTTCGGGCCTAATCTGACACTATGTTGCGGTGGGCTATTGGGCCTTCTGCGGGCCTGAATCCTGGCCCAGGTTGGGTTTCTAGTCGTATTCAGACCGCAGTGGCCCAATAGGTGGCAGTTTTTTCTATTTTTTGCATTATTTATTTTCTTTTGTTTTTTGTTTTATTTTTTAGCTCTTTTTGCTTTTAGTTTTAGAAAAATTATAAACTTTCTATTAGTGCCATTAATTTTCAAATTTGAGAACACTTTTTTTGTTTTCTTTCTTGCTTTATTTATTTTATTTTGTTTCTAATTACAACAAAATACTTATTGTTGCAAAAAAAATTCCTGTTTTTTGTTTTGTTTTCTTCATTATTTATTTTCTTTTGTTTTTGCTCTATTTTTTAATTCTTTTTTGCTTTTAGTTTTAGAAAATTATAAACTTTCTGTTAGTGCCATTAGTTTTCAAATTTGAAAACACTTTTTTGTTTTCTTTCTTGCTTTATTTATTTTATTTTGTTTCTAATTACAACAAAATACTTATTTTTGCTATTTTTATTTTTTTCCCTGTTTTTTGTTTTGTTTTCTGCATTATTTATTTTCTTTTGTTTTTGCTCTATTTTAAATTCTTTTTTTCTTTTAGTTTTAGAAGAATTATAAACTTTCTGTTAGTGCCATTAGTTTTCAAATGAACTCTGAAAAAGTTGAAAGCTGGCATGGTATCATAAATTCACCCACATAGCATGTGCATGTACAAAACGGACAATGGTATTATACTAAATGCATTACAAAGTTGGCATGGTATCATCATAATAGTTATGGAGAAAGTCTTCACGTTTTCTTCGCTTGTGTCATTTGCTTATTGCGCCGTAACCATGGATAATCTTCATCGTTTATCAGGATCTTTGGGTCAGCCTTGACTTTGAAGGAGGAATTTCATGAAATTTTTCATAATCTTGAGACATGTCTGTCTTGCCCTCCACTCCCACGATGTCCCTTTTTCCTGAAAGAACTATGTGGCGCTTTGGCTCATCGTATGATGTATTCGCTTCCTTATCTTTTCTTTTTCTCGGGGTGGTAGACATGTCCTTCACATAGATAACCTGTGCCACATCATTGGCTAGGACAAACGGTTCGTCAGTGTACCCAAATTTTTTTAGATCCACTGTTGTGATATCATACTGTGGGTCTACCTGTACCCCGCCTCCTGACAGATTGACCCATTTGCACTTAAACAAAGGGACCTTAAAATCATGTCCGTAGTCAAGTTCCCATATGTCCACTATGTAACCATAGTATGTGTCCTTTCCCCTCTCGGTTGTTGCATCAAAGCGGACACCGCTGTTTTGGTTGGTGCTCTTTTGATCTTGGTCAATCGTGTAAAATGTATTCCCATTTATCTCAGATCCTTTCCAAATCGTAATAATCGAAGATGGTCCCTGGACAACAAGTACAGCTCATCACAAACAGTGTTGTCACCTCGAGACGTGTTTCCAACTAACTGCTGAAAGTCCCTGATGTGTTCACATGTAATCCAGTCGTCGCGCTGCTCCGGGTGTTTGGAGCGCAGACTGTTCTTGTGTTCATCGACATACGGGGTCACCAAGGTAGAGTTCTCTAGAACTATGTAGTGTGCTTGACACCAAGAATATCCGTCCCTGCATATTATTGAGTCCCTTCCAAGCGTGCCTTTTCCAGTCAGTCTCCCCTCATACCGCGATTTAGGGAGACCTGTCTTCTTAAGGCCAGAAATGAAGTCAACACAAAACCCAATGACATCCTCTGTTTGATGGCCCATGGAGATGCTTCCTTCTGGCCTAGCGTGGTTACGGACATATTTCTTTAGGACTCCCATGAACCTCTCAAAGGGGTACATATTGTGTAGAAATACGGGGCCCAGAATGACAATCTCGTCAACTAGATGAACTAGGACGTGCATCATGATATTGAAGAAGGATGGTGGGAACACCAGCTCGAAACTGACAAGACATTGCACCACATCACTCCTTAGCCTTGGTATGATTTCTGGATCGATCACCTTCTAAGAGATTGCATTGAGGAACGCACATAGCTTCACAATGGCTAATCGTACATTTTCCGGTAGAAGCCCCCTCAATGCAACCGGAAGCAGTTGCGTCATAATCACGTGGCAGTCATGAGACTTTAGGTTCTGAAACTTTTTCTCTGCCATATTTATTATTCCCTTTATATTCGACGAGAAGCCAGTCGGGACCTTCATACTAAGCAGGCATTCAAAGAAGATTTCCTTCTCTTCTTTGGTAAGAGCATAGCTGGCAGGACCTTCATACTGCTTTGGAGGCATGCCGTCTTTTTCGTGCAAACGTTGCAGGTCCTCCCGTGCCTCAGCTGTATCTTTTGTCTTCCCATACACGCCCAAGAAGCCTAGCAGGTTCACGCAAAGGTTCTTCGTCACGTGCATCACGTCGATCGAAGAGCGGACCTCTAGGTCTTTCCAGTAGGGTAGGTCCCAAAATATAGATTTCTTCTTCCACATGGGTGCCTGTCCCCCAGTGTCACTCGGAACAGCTAGTCCGCCGGGACCTTTTTCAAAGATTACGTGTAAATCATTGACCATAGCAAGTACGTGATCACCGGTACGCATGGCAGGCTTCTTCCGGTGATCTGCCTCGCCTTTGAAATGCTTGCCTTTCTTTCGACATTGATGGTTGGTCGGAAGAAATTGACGATGGCCAGTACACATTCTTCCTGCAGCTTCGGTATATACTATCGGTGTCAAGTAAACAGTGCATGCATGTGTGGTATCCCTTGTTTGTCTGTCCTGAAAGGTTACTGAGAGCGGGCCAATCGTTGACGGTCACGAACAGCAACGCCTTTAGGTCAAATTCCTCCTGTTTGTGCTCATCCCACGTACGTACACCGTTTCCATTCCACAGCTGTAAAAGTTCTTCAACTAATGGCCTTAGGTACACATCAATGTCGTTGCCGGGTTGCTTAGGGCCTTGGATGAGAATTGGCATCATAATGAACTTCCGCTTCATGCACATCCAAGGAGGAAGGTTATACATACATAGAGTCACGGGCCAGGTGTTGTGACTGCTGCTCTGCTCCCCGAAAGGATTAATGCCATCCGCGCTTAAAGCAAACCATACGTTCCTTGGGTCACTTTTGCAAACTCATCCCAGTACTTTCTCTCGATTTTTCTCCACTGTGACCCGTCAGCGGGTGCTCTCAACTTCCCGTCTTTCTTACGGTCCTCACTGTGCCATCGCATCAACTTGGCATGCTCTCTGTTTCTGAACAGATGTTTCAACCGTGGTATTATAAGGGCATACCACATCACCTTCGCAGGAACCCTCTTCCTGGGGGGCTCGCCGTCAACATCACCAGGGTCATCTCGTCTGATCTTATACCGTAATGCACCGCATACCGGGCATGCGTTCAGATCCTTGTATGCACCGCGGTAGAGGATGCAGTCATTAGGGCATGCATGTATCTTCTGCACCTCCAATCCTAGAGGGCATACGACCTTCTTTGCTGCGTATCTACTGTCGGGCAATTCGTTATCCTTTGGGAGCTTCTTCTTCAATATTTCCAGTAGCTTCTCAAATGCTTTGTCAGGCACAGCATTCTCTGCCTTCCACTGCAGCAATTCCAGTACGGTACCGAGCTTTGTGTTGCCATCTTCGTAATTGGGGTACAACCCTTTTTTGTGGTCCTCTAACATGCGATCGAACTTCAGCTTCTCCTTTTGACTTTCGCATTGCGTCCTTGCATCGACAATGACCCGGCGGAGATCATCATCATCGGGCACATCGTCTGGTTCCTCTTGATCTTCAGCAGCTTCGCCCGTTGCAGCATCATCGTGCACATCGTCTGGTTCCTCTTGATGTTCAGTAGCATCACCGTATTCAGGGGGCACATAGTTGTCATCGTACTCTTCTTCTTCGCCGTCTTCCATCATAACCCATATTTCTCCGTGCCTCGTCCAAACATTATAGTGTGGCATGAAACCCTTGTAAAGCAGGTGGGTGTGAAGGATTTTCCGGTCAGAGTAAGACTTCGTATTCCCACATATAGGCATGGACAACACATAAAACCATTCTGCTTGTTTGCCTCAGCCACTTTGAGAAAATCATGCACGCCCTTAATGTACTCGGAGGTGAGTCTTGAACCGTACATCCATTGCCGGTTCATCTGCGTGCATTATATATAATTAAGTGTGTCAAAAATCATTACAGAACATCATGAATAGATAATTAAGTGACCAAATTAATAGAAGTTCATCATCACATTAAAACCAAAGTACATACATAGTTCTCATCTAACAACATAAAGCTCTGCAGAGCATCTAAATTAATTAAACCATACATTGAAACTATGTAAAACATTTCAATGCGAAAACAAATGCGATCATAATCGCAACTAATGTAACAACTGATCCAACGGCATAATGATACCAAGCCTCGGTATGAATGGCATATTTTCTAAACTTTCTAATCTTCAAGCGCATTGCATCCATCTTGATCTTGTGATCATCGACCACATCCGCAACATGCAACTCCAATATCATCTTCTCCTCCTCAATTTTTCTTATTTTTTCCTTCAAGAAATTGTTTTCTTCTTCAACTAAATTTAACCTCTCGACAATAGGGTCGGTTGGAATTTTCGGTTCAACAACCTCCTAGATAAATAAAATCTATGTCACGTTGGTCGGCATAATTGTCATAAACAATAAATGAGCCAATAGTTATGAAAAGATAATATATACCACATCCGAATCATAGACAGGACGAGGGCCGACGGGGGCGGATACCAAAATCATCGCACTATATAAGATGCAATAATAAAAGTAAGAAAATTATACAAGTATCTATATAAACATACAAGTAAGATTTTTTTTCCTTTCAGAAAAAAGATAAGAACAAGAGGCTCACCACGGTGGTGCCGGCGACGAGATCGGCGCGGGCGATCGACGGCGGTGAAGACGGGGGCGGGACGTGACGGACCGCTAAACCTAGACAAATATTGAGGAAAATGGAGCTTGAAGGTCGAGCTTGGAGATGAGAAAGCTTAAGTAGTGTGGCTCGGGCATTCCATCGAACACCTCGTGTGCATAGGAGGTGAGCTAGAGCACCACAAAGCTCTCTCCTCGCCGGCCAGGAAAACCAGAGCAGTGGGAGTGCTCTGCTCGCGGGTGAGGGGTATATATAGGAAATTAATTGGTCCCGGTTCGTGGAACGAACCGGGACTAAGGGCGGCCTTTGGTCCTGGTTCAGGACACCAACCGGGACCAATGGTGGTGGGCCAGGAGCGAGGCACATTGGTCCCGGTTCGTCCCACCAATCGGGACCAAAAGATCCAGACGAACCGGGACCAATGGCCCACGTGGCCCGGCCGGCCCCCGGGGCTCACGAACCGGGTCCAATGCCCCCATGGGTCCCGGTTCTGGATTGAATCGGGACTAATGGGCTGACCTGGCCTGGACCATTGCCCCCTTTTCTACTAGTGTAAGGTAGGAGGCCTGGCGTACGGGCGTGTGGGCGTTATCTATTTTGCCCACACGCATAGGGCCGCCCTATGTTTCGAAGGGCCCTTGGGCGAACTCGACGACGTGGGCCCCTAATACTATATGTATATGTTTGTGTTTGCACACTATAAATATGTATATGTCTAACTTCATTGGCAAAATATTAATCGTAAATTTTCATCCATACATCCTCACTTTGAAATGTATAATAATAATTGTTACGAATGTCATATTACGATAGAAAAACTAAAAAAATAGGAAAATGAAATTGCCATGATTGCCTCAAATGAGAACCAAATTCTAGTGACTCCTGATCGGGATTAGTTTCTTGCCCCCTTCTTCATTGACATCAACATTTCTTGAAGATGAAAAACTTTTCTAATGAACCCTTTTGCCTTTCAATTAAGAGATTGTTCCTTTCTTTTTCTCCTTTTTGCAGCACCCGACAAATGCTCCAGAGGCAACATTCTAAGACTAATGACCTAAAATTATGAGGAAAAAAAATAGTAAATAGAAAGGAAATAGTAAATAGAACCCTATACTAAAATTGAGTATTGGATGAATCATGTACGTACTTTTGTAAGACTGGGAGAACGATGACAAATGAACTCACGCCGTAGCACCATCGCAGCCTCGCAGACGCCCGGGCAGCAAGAGCAAGGGGGGCCAACGGCGGCACGACGCAAGACGGCGAGAGCAGCAACGGCCTGCTGCACCAGCGGCAACCTGCAGGTCCTTGAGCGGCGGCAAGAATAGGGAGCGGCGGTTGAGAGACAAAGAAGAGATCGTGATGGATTTTAAATCGATCTCCGTGGAACGATGAGTGCGAAATGCGGCCGTCGTAAGAGAGCAAAGCTTATTCTTAACGCTACCAATCAATTGGGCCAGCCCATCACATTGTTCGTTCCTTCTTCTTTTTTTCTCTATTTTACTGGGCTATGCACATATAGATACCAGATCATGGGCCCCCTGCAGAGCTGGGCCCTAGGCCGCCGCCCCCTTGGCCATACCCCAGGGCCGGCCCTACATACGCAGGCATGTGAGAGGGACCACAAGGAAAAAAAGACGTGTCGGCATTACTTGTTTTGCCCACATGTAGGCGTGTGGGCTGATCCTTTTAAACACCACATAAACTGTATGGGCAGACCCCTTAACGCCAACACGTGTGGGCGTTATCGGCGTCCTTTTTATTACCTGTTTACCACTACCTTTTACTTATGTTCGCACAAATTACAAACCAAAGAAAATAATCCTGCAGGTCTTTGAAATATGGATGCAAGAATTTAAAGATTATCTGTCACATATTGTATGAGGAGCTTTCGCACTGATACTCTGTACAGTTATTAAGAAGCAAGAAGGCAATGTTTTGACACTATACTAGTATCACTGGAATTTGTATTGCAGTTGCAAACATACCAAGCAAGCATCCATCAACGGAACTCCTTGCTAGCTGTCTCATTGATCACCCAGCCTTCAATCTCACGCATCAATTGCATCTGAATCCACTCCGGCCCCTCCGCAAATCCACAATAGAGCATCTTGAGCGCAGGAGCGTTGCCGAGCAAGAACTTGGCCAGCGTCCTCTGCGCTTTGCCGCCTTGGTAATGCACCAACTCAATCTTGCTCACTCGGTTCACGAGGCAGGGCGGGACCGGCGTGTTAACCATCAGCGCATAGTCAATGGTGTCGTACTTGTCGTAGTGGAGAAGGTGCGTGTCGACGAGCTCCCCCTCGATGCGGCCACGGTAGGGGCCGTTGGGCTGCTGCGACTCTTGATCTTGAGGCGCAGCTGCTTGGAATACCAGGGTCAGTAGCTCCAGGTTAGGGGCCTGATTGAGGATCGTGCTCGTCACGGCAATGGCAAAGGCGGGATCGTCGCCTTGCAGTACGCGTCCATTTAGCTCGAGGTGGCTGAGGCTCGGGAACTCGGGGAGGTTCACGAAACAGGAGCCCATCCGTGTGGAGCACAAGTGGAGATGTTTTGTGGCGACGAACAACTGCAGGAACGAAGTGATCTTGACGAGGTCCTCCGCCTCCTCAGGACAGGCAGCGTAGGTGTCGATCTTGCACGACGTGATGGCTGGAAAGGCGACGCCACTGCCTACGGCGAGGAACGAGTTATCAGGGATGGCGCCGAGATACTCGAAGCATAGGAGCTGTGATGCGTCCATGTCTACAGTGGCCAGGTTGTCGCACAATCGGATGGCGAGCCTGCGGAGATGCGTGTTGTCGACAAGGCGGAGCGCGGTCACCGTGCCGCAGGCCTCGACCATCAGGTCCGCGAGCAGCGGGCAGGCGGAGATGAGCCTCTGCACGTGCTCCTCCTCCTCGCGCACGTTGGTAAGGCGGAGCACCTCCAGCGACGGAAGGCTCACGGCCTCCGGCGTGGAGAGGCAGCAGGACCCGAGGCGGAGCGTTCGCAGCGCCGCGCAGGAGAATAGCGGCCTCGGGAGTTCCCGGATGTACAGCCGATTAGCAAATCCAGAAGGCATCTCGTCATCGCTAGAGGCGGCATCGTCGTCCTCGTTGGCATCCGCGGGGAGGGAAGGATCGACGGGGTCAAAGTTATATTTCTGATGTGGGTAAACGGCAGGTCGGGAGCGGTGGACGGGTTTGTGGTCGATGCCCCAGCAGACGGGGTCGCGGCCGAGGCGGAGGTCGAGCTCGAGGCCGGGGGCGGCATGCCTCAGCGCGCATGAGACCCACAAACCCACCGTGGAGTAGTCTACGCTGCCTTCCATACAGACGCGGAGCGCGCGCAGGGGCACCGCCGCCGCGGCGGGGGCCGCGCGGCGGTCGCGGGCGAAGAGGGCTGCGGTGACGCCGGCGACGAAGGGCCGCAAAATTGTGAGGATGTACGTGAGATCGGTGAGGTCGTCGTGGAGTGGCCGTTCCGGCAGCTCCAGGGAGACGGTGTGGACGCTGGCGTAGACGTCGCGCCACCGCGACGAGAGCGCCGCGGCGCGCGCGGCCTCCTTGGCGTCGAGGAAGGAGAGGATGTGGCCGATCACGTCGTCGCTGAGGTCGCTCAGGCGGTCGCGTCCGGCGCCGGCGGCGATCGGCGAGTGACCCATCGCGCGGCGGCGATCCCCGCGTTATGTGCAGGGAATATAATAACCGACGTTATCTTTCCAAACACGCAGTACTAATAATCAGTTCTTTTTTGCTTTCAAAACAAGAATTCTTTTTCAAGTCAATCTCTGATTTTATTATGTTCAATCTACATCTACACTACTATTAAACAATCAAACAAGAAGTTTTCCACGTGCACCCCGCAGTTAGTCCCACAACCCCGCACAAACTAATCAGCACCATCCACCCACCGGCAGAGAAATACCAATCCCGCGTCCGTCCCCTATAATCACGCGATTCTCATCGAAAAGTAAGGAAACTAAACGGAATCTGCTCCCACCGCCCTTAACTTCCACGCGGCCCACCACCACCCTATCCTGCCTACACGCCGACCTCGCGGCATAGCACCGTAATGTCGCAGCATCGCCATCGCCATCGCTGATTGTTGCCGTGAGCAGCATGGAGTCCGTCCGCGAGTAGCGTCGCATCCGTACACGAGGCCGCCGGAGCAAGGAGGCCAGGCGACGAAACGCCCAGGACCCTGCCCTCGCAGCGTGGCATCCTTGCGCGAGATCCCCACTGCCAGGAGCCTGCCCTACACGTCCCTTGAACAACCCGGGTACACCTTGAGCCAGCCGGATAGCAGTTGTAATTCTTCCATGTACTTCTTTAGGTTCAACTTCTTCCTTTGACCTGTTGCATCATTTCTCGGAATTAGAATTTTCAGAATAGGGTTCTAAACTATAAACAGTTGCACATCAGAATGCTACAAGCCCTTTGTTTTACATCTGTAGTTAATAGTTAGTGTTTTGGCTACTGCAACTTTCAAACTAACTGAATCATGCTCCCTATCTCCTAGGCCTGGTGTCAACAAAAAGGGCGTTCAGAATTAAGATAAAATCTAAAGATACGTGAGGATAAACAATATAAGTTCATTGCCCCAGGCAGATACATAAAATATAAAGATACGTGAGGATAAAGAAGAGAAGTTGATTGCCCAAACAGAATTAGATATTAACCATGTCTAAAAAATGCCATGTGACCACTAAATCACAATATACTCTTGAAAAATTAAACCTCTACCTGTCAAAGCAGCTATCTATGTTTGCGGCTAAACAACAGGGCCGATATCATCATCTGCATCACCGTGGACGTCAAGGGCAGGGCCAGCAACCGAATGTGGTCCACAAAGGGGATCTGTAATTCCAAAATCCTATTGATGTCAATAAAGCTCTACTGAAACACAATATCAAGTTAGGATATAATCTGCTGGTGGTCGTGCTGGTCTATGTTTGCGGCTCAACAGTAGGGCCAATACAAGTAACAACTAATTATTGCGTAACTATCATTAACCTTCTCCTATATTCTGATATTGTTTTTGATGTTGCTTATATCCTAACTTGCAGTATGTACTTATGCAGAGAATTGATCAAGCAGAGGAACAGAGAATATTAAACAATCCCGCAATTTCCATGCTTCTCGATAATGCGGGGGCACGCACCCCATTTCAGGATATAAGTAACTACTGATTATTGGGTAACTATCATCAACCTTTTCCTAAATTCTAATATTGTTTTTGCTGTTGCATATATCCTAACTTGCAGTATGTACTTACATAGACCCTAAAGAATTGATGAGGCAGAGGAACAGAGAGTATTATGCACGCAATAAAGATGATATTCTTAAAATACGCCATGAGAAGAAACATGCTTCAACAACACTGCTTAATGACGAGAAAAATGTACCACATACACCCCTGTCCATGTCCCGAGGTAAAAATACCCTTATACTGCATGCTTGTGTATTGTTCAGGTAACTGATGAGATGCCATGCACCAAACTAAGAACAATGTGTCATAAATGTGGACCCTAATGAAATGCAGAGGCAAATGGTTGGGGAATCCAATTGGTTGCACAGGAATGATGCGTATCGGAGGCAACTAATAGCAGGAAGCTCAAAAAGAGCTATTGTTGTGCCTCTTGGACAGATAATGCAACCAATTGGGAGCATCATCAGAGATAGTGCACAAGGTATATTTAATTGGTGCTATACTGTTCATGAGATTATGACTGTAATCATCTTTCGGATGAAAATTAATTGTGCATGCAGGGTCTCTCACTCAAATTTCATGGGTTGAGGTACCCCAACTAAGCATAATACGTGACCCAAACTGCACAATTGAAGATGCGGGTTAGTTCGTTGATATAATTATGTTGCAGGTGTGCCTACAGTGTTTATTTGATCATAAATCTGGGTTATCTTTTATTTTTTTTCAGGTATACATTATATAACCTTTTAACTGATCCAATCAATCTGAAAATACGTCGGCTAATGATGCGATAGGACCTGCGCAACCGGCTCCGCGTGGTACTCAAAACACTAATAATCTGATATGGGGTTTTGACTATCCAGCATTCTTATGCTCTACTGATCTTATGATTTTTCATAGTGGGCAACGACCAGAAAGATGACCCATATGGAATTTTTTAGCCCGTTATTGGATACTACTGTCATGTTGTTTGATAAGACGATTTCTGCTATTTTCGCTTGTGTGATGCTAATACTTTGTCATTTATTCATGCTACAAGGACCGGAAAATGTATTCAAATTTGCATCGCTTCACATGGAACGCGATTGTGATAACTGAAAGGACCTACAAATCACAACATGGCCAAGGGGAGAGTGTGTTAAGAGCAGACTGCAGACCGATGGGTATGCCTCCTAACTCAGCGCAATCAAGTTCCATGTTTTTTTCTATGTCCCCATTAATCGCATTACAAAGGAAAAATAAAGTATGCATATGCACATACCAAAAGTGCAAGATCATGGGATCCAAGCAGTCAATCTTTTAAGACTTTGACAATTAGTATATGTGAAAGTATACATACTGACTATATGAGGATAATAAAACTTGAGTTGTGTTGCAAAATCCCTCAACCTTTTTTTCAAATGCACGGCAGAACCATTGCCCATTCTTTTAGGAGAAGCAAAAGGCAATAACAAGGCTATGCATAATTGACAGGAAAGTGACTTTACTATATCAAGTTCCATCAGCATGACCACCAACACAATCGTTCTACAAAGTGCTATAGCATCTAACCAGCTCCAGGATTTTAGAATGAACTGTATAAATCTGTATAAGCCCACTTTTTGCACACATGATGATTGAGAATGTGTCTAATTACTTAAAACTGAAAACAAAACATGTAACCTAATCCATCCTAAACACTAAACAAGTTGCACTTCTGGCTTCCAGAGTGTAAAATGGTGCATTTGAATGTCTGCTTGTTGGAACTACACAGTTATGTCATATCCTTCTTTCATAAAGTAATCCTAATAGGTGACAGCTTTGTTGATCTATCACGAAGTGGTTTAGAATATATGTTTTTGAGGTATAATGCTTGTGGTAAGACATCTAAGGAATATTTAGAATTGCCGATGAAGGTAATCTGGAACATTGATTTAGTAAACAAATATGCCCTGCCATCTCATCAAGGAAAGGTTCCATAGACAACTCCAAGGATTGCCCTAATTATAAAAATATTGTGCAATACAACCTAGAATCAAAACATACCCTTTGATTCAGACTTGTTGCTCCCATCCCCTTCCGGGACCTCCTTCTTCTCCTTCAGGAAATCTGAAACACTAAGGGGTAAGGGCCACATATCAACACAGCCACCAACTAAAGCGGATCAAAGGAAACCCAAAACCAGGAAGCAAGCTTACTCTTTTTTGACTGGTAGGAGAACAGCCGTCGGGACTGCGAGTTTTTCTTTTAGAAAAGGAGGATGAACCCCGGCCTCTGCATCTGGGCGATGCATACGGTTACTTTATTAAGTATTCTCACAAGACCTTACAAAACTATACAACAGTAAGACTAAAGCCACCGTCTAAGCAACAACTGTCGCTACACCTATCCAATTGATGAAGGGGCGCAGATAGTCTGGGCCTAATACCAAACAGACATCGCAGCCAAACCTAAACATCTAAGACCTGAGGTCCCAACCAGGACGCCTGCCGGGTATGGGCACCTACCAGTCCGGCGCACTCCTCAACCAGGACGCCTGCCGGGTATGAGGCCGCCGCAGCCACGTGCCACCAATCCATCTTTAGAGCTGTACTGTTGCATGTACCGTGTCAGGTCTCTCTGCCATCAACGCCACCAGGACGCCCGACAGCGTCGTCCTCCTGCGCGAGTCCATCCTCCCACAGCAAACTCCGAATCTGCACTGCGCCACGCTGTCAAGATCCGTCGCCATCAGTGTGTAGGATGAAGCACCGCTCCACCAAAGAATCCGTCATCTGGTCCCTCGATCACGTGTGTACCTCCAAGAATGACGCCCTCAAGGAAGGAACGACACCAGAGTGCCGCCGTCATCCGATCATCCGATCTAGGGTTTCCCCAGAGGTAGCAGAGAGTGGCCTTGAACTTCTCCACGGTGATGCCTTCAAGAAGGCAAGTTTTCATCCAGATCAGTTCGAAGGGATCCAACTCTCGTGCACGGGCCGCCATCACCACCAGCACCACCAGGCAGAACCCTGGAGCACCGGCAGATCAGCGAGCCGCCGGCACCATCGCATCCAGATCGCCGGCCACGCCGGGCCGCCGCCATCCCTCGCACCGTCCAGGTCAGAGGCGGAGCCGCCGACTACGCACAGGGACCACCGCCGCCTGCACATGTCGGAGCGCCGCCGAGAGCCAAGCGCCCGCCTCCGCTTGCCGAGGGCCGCCGCCGCGCGCCCTGAGCGGACTCCCACGCACACCAGGGGAAACTGTCGTCGCCCCCAAGCCCGCGCCGGCGCGCCCCGCCTCCAGCGCGCCGCCAACCACCGCCGCGATCCGCCCGCGCCAGATCCAGCGAGCCGTGGGAGAAGAGATCCCGCCGCCGCCGACGCCGACCGGGCTTTGCCTGGCGGCGCGCCCCGGCGACGGCGAGGAGGAGAGGTCGGGGGAGGGACGAGGAAGCAGCGGCGCTAGGGTTCCCCCGGTCGCCGCGCAGGGGCAACACGGGAGGAGTCGGGAGGGGTCGGGCACAGGGAGTCGGGAGGAGCGAAGGAGCGAAGGGCGTGGGCTGGTTAAGGAGATCGATCGGCAAGATGCAGCGATCTGTGATGGGGTCTGTTTGGTATTAGGACCGAATGGACCGGCCAGGCCACCAGCGTCGATGTGTGCGGTTGCTGCGGCGAGGTGGCGTACGTGCGCTACTGCTGCGATGAAGTGGACGACGTGCGCGAGCGCTGACCTGCGCGAGAATTGACTGACAACTGAAAGTTTGACGAAACTGACGAAATGGATTTTCTGAATCTGATGAAACTGAATCTGACTGTTTGAATATCCCTACAAGACCGGCTGCACCAACGTGAGATTGTCTCACATAGCTCTCTCTCTCTCTCTCTCTCTCCGTAACAACTAGTCTTGGTCTCTAGTGCATGAACTGCATGAGCTCATGAGCTTATCTAGATGAGTTTGTTACGGAGGTTGTGTTGGCGTAGTGGCCGCACCTGCGTGCTCCTCTTCCCTGTATATCTGTAACACTCGACAGATGAATGAACATACAAGCTGTTTCTCTCCTGTTATTCCTTATTTCACTGACGAAACTGACAAAACTGACATGCGCGAGAAATCCCGACGAGCATGAGGGACTCCTCGAACAGCAGCGGCGGCATCACCTTCAGAGCGTTCGGATGGTGCCCAGTTATTCCTGGTGGTGCCGGTGAGTCGTTCGCCTACCTGGGGCAGCTAGTGGCCGGTGTACGTGATGTCTCCATGGTAGGAATTGCTGCCAGTTTGGGGTCGACTCCATGGTCGAGAACTTCAGATCGGCGGCGGTGCCAAGAGGCGATGGCGCACGTGGAGGTGAGGAAGGGATGAGAGGGGAAGCGCGAGGACATGATGGTTCACACGGGGGCTGCCGGCGGCGACAGTGACTACGTTTTCTCAGTCCGACCAAGCGGCTCGGTTAAAGACCGGACCAGACCGACATTTTCTCGGGCCGGAAATTCCAGCCCGGACCGACCACTTTTCCCACCGGTCCTGAACCGTACGGTCTGGTCCTAATCAGGCCACGAGCGGGCCGAAAAGCTTGCTCGTGCCGTCCACCCTGACTGGGAAGTGACCAGATAAAATGTGTGGGGGCGGTGGGGAGGATGACTGTAACGTTCTCTTATATATATATATATATATATATATATATATAGGAAAATAGGTTGATACACCTGAGAGTACGTACTCCTAGCTCCACAAACTCCAACCCGCGGAGCACCATAACGGATCAACGCTTGCATGCCGATTTATAGATATTAACTACCATTAAATAATTATTAGAAGTACTGACTTGATCCCTGCATGGATCCATTAATTTGAAAATCGGTTCCGTGTCATCCGGATTTGTCATGCGCGTTAATCACCCATCTATTAAACCAGGTCAGGCGGCGACTCGATCGTTCGGTGGTGCTACCAACACAATCTCCGGTGTCCAGAGGCGGCAGCGTGCATCTCATCCGGAAAATGTCAAATGATGCAGTTTGGAGACGTAAGAAATTTTGAGGTATTCTTCGTTAATCCCATGCATCCATCGATCTACTGATGGTCTCCCGCTCCTTACATGGTCATCAGAGAATCCAGCAGCCGGGCAGATCGATAACGAATACGGGGTACGGCCGGCGGCTGCTCGACGTCGAAGACGGAATCCCGCCGCCACTGGTGCCTGCTTGACGCAGACGATGCTGCCCGACGACGTTCATCCGGCGGCGGCTCGACGACGGACCGTGATGAGGTCACACCTGACCGACGACCATGAATGCGCTCTCATATACCAGTTTATTAGTGTGGCAGACACGCCCAGCGCGGCGGCCATGGTTGAATGAATCCATGCATGCATGGCAAGCGACTCCTAGAGGTTCATGCATCGAGCTGCCATGTCTTGCTTGCTCCGCTCTACCTCTGTACTAACCTGGCTGGTCTTAAACATGTTGCCAGAATCAAGAACACAAAAAACAATGTACAGATTGCCGTCCGATATGTATATATACTACTTTATGGAGACCATATAATTCCTCTTTTATGCCACATATACTTCTTTAGATCTGTATGGTATATACTTCATCTAAAACTAAAATATATACTGCTTAAAAATTTGAGTATATACTATACAACATTTGGTTTTTCTTCCGGGGTCATACAACATTTGTTTCACTGCTGAAAAAAGACTTAAACAATAATAGACGGTTATACAAATATGCTTCGGCCACACATTAGCATTCTCCGATTTTGCCAACATTAATTTTATACTACGAGATTGTGTTGCAAAGGAGTATATAGTATATACTGCCTTGGCAGTCACCTAGCTAAGAAGTATTACAACAAGGTTTCAAGTAGTATATATACCCGAGCTAGAAAGTTGTAGTATATACCCTTTAGTTATTCTTTAAAAAAATGGTATATCATAAAAATTTAGTATATGCCATCCTAGAAAATTTTGTACGTGCAGCATCAAAAATTAATTTATTAGACCACTTCAAAATACAAAATTTCACGACAATATTTACTAAATGTAGGAACACACATTTTTTTTCTTCAGGAAGTCATGTAGGCATACAACATTTAGGTAGTATATACTTGAACATATACTCATTAGTATATACTTCTTCGAAAGATGGGCAGTATATAATCCCATAAACAGGTAGATACTGTAAAAAGTGCAGCATACTCATTAGAAAAATGCAGCATATACTCCTTCAAAACATGGGCAGTATATCATCCAAAAAGGAAACACTATACACTTGTGTGAGAGATGCATGGGCAGTACATTCATATTCGAGTAAAAGTACGTATGTTCTTAAAAAGGATGGACTAGTATATATACTCCAAACCAGCTTCTAATGAGTATACCGCATCAGCCACGTAGTATATGGTCAACCAGAAAAAGTGACCGCTCGCCATCCTTTTAGCTCTCCCGTTAGTTATGCATGCATCCGGTGGATAAAGATAAATTCTACTCCCTCCGTTCCTAAATAATTGTCTTTCTAGAGATTTCAACAAGTGACTACATACGAAACAAAATGAATGAATCTATACTCTAAAACATGTCTACATACATCCGTATGTTGTAGTTCATTTGAGATGGCTAGAAAGACAAATATTTAGGAACGGAGGGAGTATTTTATTTGCTAAACAAATTAGATGCCTTATCCAGTAGAGAATGGGAGTACATACTCCTGGGAGTATAAACACACGTATTAGACAGATGAGTGCAGAGTCATTCATCATTCAGATAAAAAAAATCAAAAAAAGTTCATTCTTTTCTACGGCGTCCGATTCAGCAATGTGAGTGTGATCTTTTTTATTGTCCGGACTCGTTACCATAATATCATTTGATGATTCTGAAATTTCTATATAACTATATACAAAAATTGATATTTTTTAGTTTGATTCAAATTAATTAACGCTCATTTAGTACAATTTAGCGCCAATTAAGTTGGATCAGAGGGAGTATTTAAATTATGTAATCATGCAGGTCATTGCATGTGGATGTTAAATTTTATAGAGTACTTCACAGGAGATATTTTGTCTGACACTTCTACATAGGTATTTTTCGCTGTGCAATTATACTTACTTTATGTTATATCACTATTTTAAAACTAACTCTGGTCAATTTAGAATAAAACTAGATGTCAAATTAGTAGACTCGGAATTGAATGTTGATAATATAAGAAGTCAAGACTTGAAAGATGATGAAAACAACGCAAATCCCGCAGATTGTATGATTCTAGATAGACCCCAAAAACCTCAAAATATATATCTTTATTATAAATTATGATACGTGCGTTGCACGTGCACGCTTACTAGTGCCATGAAGAAGTCAAACTCCACTATTGTCTGACTGGATTTTTTTCCTGATTTAGTAGTATGATCTTGCGATGTTAATTACAGTCCCGTATAGCTAGCTTCTCCTGTTTATAGACAAGATAAAAGAGGTTGTGATAATCCATCCTCAAACCTCCGGCGAAAAGATTTCGCTAATGCAAAATCCGACGTCAGATTTGTAGCCATGGCAAATCGAATGAATTTTATGGCAAATTTAGTTGGCGTTAGGATGACAAATTTTTTACGAGCACGTCATTTTTCTAGCAAAAGAAATGAACTGAGCTGAATTTGCCATGCTTGCCAACACAAATTGTCATAAAAAACATTCAATTTGCCATGGTAAAAAATCCAACGTTAAAATTTTAGTCGAGTCCAAAGATTTTGTAAGGGAAACTGTAATTTCTTGCAAATATTTTGAAGAACAATTTAGTCAATATGCTATCATTTTCAGGCGACAAATCTAATTATACTTATCTATATTGGTGGTCAAAGTTCTAAAAAAGGTTGATTGCATGCATAAAGGATGGAATCCAGTTGCGAACATAAGAGTACAGCACAATGTTTTGCACACAAAAATCCATGAATGTTCGTTTGCAATGTGAGTGGATTTGAAACTTACACATACTTCCTGCCCTGTAGTAGGTGTTACTAGTAGAGTTTTGAGTGCAGGCATCTAGCAATGGGTTACCCATTTGTGCTTCAAACTCGGCTTTTTTCTCCCTTCTATTGTTTGATCCGTAAGAACTCCCTTTTTCCCGATGAATAGGGGTCACACCCTCGCCTCCATTCCCATTGAAAATGAAAGCAAGCCGGCAGCAAACACAAGTTAGGTTTGTAGCACGCGCACTTCAATGCCTCAACCATTTAGGCTATGCCACAAAACAAAAACAACTCAATATTTTGGTAGTGAAGTGCAAAAGATGAACTTGACGAGATCCAGGGATCCCTCATGGCCATGACTTCATGCCCATCACAGCAAAAAGGAACGGCCAATTCAATCCGGTAGCTGACTTTCTTGACGATCATGGTGCTCGGAATATACAGATGCTGGAGGAGCACTTTTGGCCTGTGGATATCCATGAGATAGTAAAAATCCAAACGTCTACTAGGAACCACCAGGACTTTGTTGTCTGGTTCCCGAGAATAGCGGCATGTTTAGAGTCAGGAGCACATACTGTCTCGCGACCACAACTCATGATGAAGCACACGCTAGTGGTGCGTCCATCGACCACCTGAATGAGGAGCGATCCTTGTGGAGCTGTATATGGTGACATGATGTCCCATTGAATATGATAGTGATGGTGCGGAAAGCAGCGTCTCGGGCCCTAGCAACGAATCAAAGCAAAGTTTATTGTCACTTGTCCAAACGAGCTATGTGACCGATCTAAGAGTCGAGGAGGAGAGAAGTTTCCATGAGTTGATCACATGCAATCATGTTACTATCTCACAGGACCATATGAGAAAGATTTAGCTTCTTGCTGGCAAGGAGAAACTCGTTGATATTAGAAGGGAATGGTCGTTATATGTGTTAGCGGGGTGTACGGAGGTTGTCCAAGGAATGGTAATCATGCTCATATGGCGCATCTGTCCATTGCGTGATGATTTGCCTCATGACAAGCAAGTAGGCCCCATTGGAACTTCGGTCGAATTCTTGGACAGCTAAAGGAAATCCCCTTTGCAATCTAGGAGATACTCCACCGAGGAGATTATTAAAGGGAATGCGATGATGGAGGAGAATCATGTCAACTTGAAGGTGAATCCCATTCTTGTACCCGCGTCCTGGCCTGCTCCACCAGTGAGTCCGGTTTCTCCGTCGGTTGATGGGTCGTTCTCACCTTATGATGGTTATGTAGGCGCAAGTATGATCTTGGGAAGTGTTGATCAAACAATGGTGTTTTTAGCCCATCGAGTACTTTTCGACTGCAACAACGTCCTGGAAGTAGAGATTTCACGCACTGATGCAGGGCGTGGATTTAGCTGTCCAGCACATGGATTTGTTGGGCATCGTCCAATCGGATTCCTCTTAGGCACTGTCTGGCAACCACTCAAGGTCTTCCTATGGTCATTTGGCAGCGGAGATCAAGGCTCTTTTGGAAGAGAGGAGTTTATTCAAAAAAACATGGACGAAATAAAATAAGGTGGCACATCGCTTCGCTTTGTACAATCGTACTAAATCTTGTACTGCTATTTGGCTCCTTAGAGGTCCGATGTGTATCGCCCGCAAAATAAAAAAAAAAATGCAAAAGCTGAATTCAAAAACAAAAATCGGGTGCACTTCAAAAAACTAGCGATGAATTGGGGTTTTGTGCAAAGGAAAATAAATGTTGCTGGTGGTGTTTTGTGCAAATTTCTCATCGCATCCAATTCGAAGTGCCGAGTCCGACGCGGTACTCAAAATTTTCCCATTCCCCGTCCGCCGCCGACGTGCCCCACACCAAAACCCTAACCTTTCTCGCCGTCGGCCAGTGAGCGGCCAAGATGGCGTGAGGCAGCCCGAGGCGCGCCGCTGTCCTTGCAGAAGCCAGCGAGGGACCATGGCTGGAACTGCACAGGCGCGGAGCCGCCGCGTCCCCGTCTTGCCAAAGGAGGTCGTCGTGTGGGAGATCCTCGTGCGCCTGCCGGCCAAGGAGCTCCTCTGCTGCCGCAGAGTCCGCCCCTCCTGGCGCCGCCTCACCTCCATCGCAGATTTCCTCCTCGTCCACCACCGGCGTCAGTAGTCGCTCCCCCTCATCCGCTTCGACAGCAAGGACACCAAGAAGGGTAGCGAAAATGTTGCACGGAACCATGGTTTAGCCGAACCTACGCTCGACACCATTGATTTCTAGACACTGTTCATGAGGATTCATGCATGGTTGATTAAAAAATGCAGTTGGCATACATGTCACAGATCCACATGTAATAGGATGTTAAATCGTATGGCAGATCGTGAATCACGTCTCTCCAAGGGTGGCTTCTTCAGCAGCGTCGTTGACGCCTTCGACCTCCGGCAAGCCCCGGGCCAGCGCGGCCGGCCTCTGCTAGGAGTCCGCAACCACCGCAGTGGTCACCGCGTGGTGCTCCACGCCTCCTGCGACGGCCTTCTCCTACTCCAAGTGCGTGATCGCTTCCACATCTATAACCCAGCCACGCGTCAGTGGGTTTCACTGCCGGCACTCAAGGACGCCCGCATTGCAGGGTTGTACCCGCATGAATCATCCGGCGAGTACCGTGTCCTGTACTGGAAGCAGAGATTCGTGGGCGAAAAAGTTGTCTTCTACATCCTCACAGTGGGCTCCCAGCAGCCGAGATGCATCATTCAGCCGATGCCAGAAGGGATGGATTTTGCCCGTTCAGATTCACGCATCCCCGTTCTGCTGCACCAGCACCATTGCCTTCACTGGATCTATGACCACAACAGGCTAGTTGTTTTTGACACAGTGGTTGAATCATTCAGGTGGATGCGCTCTCCGATTGGTGTCCATTGCTGTCGCACTTCTCATTTGCATGAGATGCAAGGTACGCTTGCCATCACCGGCAATACTGAAACTGGAGCAAGGGAATTGCTGAAAACCTGGGCGCTGACAGACTATGGGAGAGAGGTTTGGTCATTCATGCGTCAGATTTTTCTCCCAAAGATAGGATGGAGGATTTCAAGCTATACGGTTGTGTCTGGGAAGGCAAACACAAAATTGTTATGTTCCAACTATGAGCGCATGCTTCACTACTCTAACAACAAGGGGAAGTGGTTGGAGGAATTACAGCAGGAACCCTGTCGTTCATGGATTTTTAGTACTCCTTCTGTTCTAAAATAGATGACCTAACTTTGTACTGATTTTAGTATAAAGTTGGGTCATCTATTTTGGAACGGAGGGAGTAATAATTTGTTCAAAGAAAGTCTCATCAGCCATTCGTGTTTTCCAATGCAAAGCCTTGGGGGAAAACCATATTTTCTGCGAGGACTAGGTACACTTCTGATGCTGGATGATCTAGTTTCCCGTTCTGTCTATTTTGTACCCTGTGTACAGTACATACGTAGAAAATTGAACAAACTGCATGTTCATAGGAAAGTTTTCCCTGTTCCTTTAGAAAAGATTTTTGCACCTGTTCTTCATAATGTATGCCTCTTTAGTCTCTAAATATCCTCATTTTCTTTTTGTCTTTGGCCAATCTGAAACATTTTTTTATCTATAGTTGCCTAATTAATTTGATGTGTCTGTCTAATTGGGCAAAATCTTTTCTTCATAGGTGGTGTTATAAGTAGCTTTGACATCGCAACTGATCAAAGCAATTGGCGCAGTGGTTGAATATAGCTTCTTTTGTACTTGAAGAAAGTAAATGGTTGATTAGTGCTTATATTGTTTAGCTACTAAGATGTCGACTGTCTGGTTGCATTGAGAATTTGAGATACCTGCAAATTAACGCCCTCACAATTGATCCCTTTTTAATGGTTTTCGCCATATGAAGTAGTCACGTTACCTGAAATCTGATCCATCTATGTCACATCCAATAGATAACATCATGTTCTTTTGTGCATTCACTTCAGACAGCATTATATAACTTCTGTCCATTGAGAATTTCGGGTCTGTTAGTTGATTTATCTATGTGCTTTGTGTTATGTGAAGATAATTTCAGACAGTATTACCGTAACTTTTGTCCACTTATAATTTTGGATCTGCTAGTTAACTTGTATATGTGCATCGTGTTCTGTGAAGATAACGTTAGGTTGTTAGCTATGTTGAATAACAGATGGAATAAGCCATCACTTAACTATTATCAATAATCCTTTTTGGCCTTATTTGATCATTTGTAAATAACCATGGCACGGTCACTGGATGCACATGTATGATTTTTGTCTCATATATGGCTAATTTTTTTTAAATAATACATTTTTTATTAATTTACAAAAATATTACGCTGATATAATATTTTTCGAAAATATTATCCAATCGGCCAGCAGCTGGCCGACTGAGCCTAGTCAGCCAGCTGCAGGCCGACAGGGCCTTCTCGGCCAACTGCAGGCCGACAGGTGGGCAATCGGCCACGCGTGGGCCGACTATTGGCCGGGCCACGTCGCCCCGGGAGCTGTCAGCGCGGGCTGGGTCACGGGCGCCCCAGTCGGCCAGCTGCCGACCGATCGGCCAGCTGCTGGCCGATAGGGAGCGGGCCCCCAGCACTGCCTCTTTTCTCCTTCCTCCTTCCCGTTTCCTTTCCCCACCACCATGCGCATCTCTCTGTTCTTCGTTCCTCCTCTCTCTTACACGAAATAGCTCCAATTAATACACCAAAATCACCCGGTTTTTTGCGGATTTGGCACCGTGAATGGGTTCTACATAGTTAGGGGAGCTAAAAGAGACCTCGATCTACTGATGGGGTAGCTTGTGGTGGTAATGGTGAGGATTTTGTTGGAGAATTTTTCAGCTTATTGGTGGAGGTACTGGCGGTGGAGGTGGAGGTGGTGGTGGAGAAGCTGGGGCAGTGTGGTGGAGGTGAAGCTCCGGTAGTTCGGTGGATTTTTCGGCCCGGTTCGGTTATTGAAGGCCATTGTTAATTGTTCATACAGACGCTTCAAGGGTATATTTCAACAAACATTTTATTTTTTGAAGTTGCATGCAATTATTGTTATTTGGTCCAGTAGTAAACGTAAATATTTAGGTGGTCGTGGTGAGCATTTTATTTTCCCGTTCCGGTTCCGGTGAGCATTTTATTTAGATGTCAACTAATTAGTTGTGTAAAAATGTGTAGTTGCTCCGGAAATATTCCGGACTATATATGGATGTGTACTATTTAGGAATGTCAATATTTGTAGTTGCTCCTGTTAAATCCGTAATATAGGCAGTCAGTCAAATATTAAAATCTTTCGTGGTGAGCATTTTATTTCCCCCTTCCGGTTCCGGTGAGCATTTTATTTAGATGTCAACTAATTAGTTGTGTAAAAATGTGTAGTTGCCCCGGTAATATTCCGGACTATATGTGGATGTGTAGTATTTAGGAGTGTCAATATTTGTAGTTGCTCCGGTAATATGTGGATGTGTAGTGCCTAATATTTGTTAGTGTGGGTATTTTAAGTTGTTGCTTAATAATTGTATTTCGTTGTGAAAAAAAATAGGTGAGCCGAGATGTCTGATGTAGTGAACATCAGATTTTACTACGGTCCTGGTACTGTCCAAACAACTAAGATGGGAGCTGATCTGAGTGAATTTACTCACATAGAGGTGCCAATGAGCGCACCTCAAACATGGTCTGTCAGTCAGTTGAAAGAATGGATTGCGGCAAGTTTAGGTCTTGATACTGAAACACACACCGTCGGTGTTCATGCATTGTGGACACGGTAAAGTACAATAATTTACTTTTATTTGAGGCCAATAGAGCGAGACTCCGATTGGGTGCGGTGGTTACAAGGTTGTGAACGAAGGGGATGCAATCCTATTGCTTTAGTGCTTCCCGTCGTGAAGGAGGTCACTGCACATGAAGGCCAAGGTGGCAACGATCCTGGGCAGAGCAGTGTAGGTAGGCGGCTATCTATGCCAAATGCTGGAGATGATGGTTACGAACAAGGACAGAGCAGTCAGGTAGAAGGAGGAAATGCTTATGGTTATGAACCAGGGCAGAATAGTCAGGTAGAAGGGGGAAATGCCGATGGTGAATACAATGGCGACGTGGACGCTGACGAGGTAGATGGGCACATGCAGGACCAGATGGAAGAAGAAGACACTGATGTTGAAAGGGGTTATGCCGATGATTCTGACGAGTCAGATGAAGAAGAAAATGCAGAGGAGGTCCCGAATCCTGCATGGTGGAATCATGACTTCTCATCTGCAATGACCGTGAATGATGGACATGATTCAGCCTGGCAATATCATCAGAACAATATTGCAACGGGTGCTATGTATCCGAACAAGCAAGCCTTGAAGGATGCAATAATTAATTGGGCAATGTCCACGCAAAGGGTTTTTCACAGCTCAGGTGTCCAGTCAGAAATTCCTGACAATGGTATGCAAGAACGCAGATTGTCCTGCTAGGGCGCACGGCTTTCTCCCTAAGTATGGCACAAGTTGGGTGATAAGTGACTTAGTTAATCACACTTGTATTATTCCCTGCATCCCTCAAGATCATGCCAACCTTTCATCCACGCTTATTGCTCGGTTGTTTTACGATGAGATAGTGCAGGGCAAAGCTATAGGTCAATACGGCCAAAATCAAGTCGTTCCACTCGCATTTGCTTTTGTGGAGAGTGAGAACATTGAAAGTTGGACATGGTTCTTCAGGCAGTTGAAAATATCAGTTGTGAAGGAGAAGCCCAATGTGTGCATCCTTCATGACAGGCATGCAGGTATACTCAGTGCGATAAGGACACTGACAAACCCAGGCCCTGAGGAACAAGTTCCATGGCAGGACTTGCAGAGCCGTTGGTGCATGCGCCATCTGGGGGCTAATTTCTTCTCGCAGTTCAGAAATAAGAACCTGATGAATCTGTTCAAAAAACCCTGCAAGCAGAACCAGTTATGGAAGTACAATTTGATACGCGACAGACTTAATGTGTGCACGCAGAGACACGTGAGGGACAGGAAAGCTGCAAGAGATGCAGCGGTGAGGGCACATGTTGAAGCAGTAGCTGCACAGTTGGCAACAGGAACAGCGGCCGTGGAGGAGGAGCCTGTTGGGCTATGTGACTTGCCAGGCTTTGACCCACCTGGTACTAGGAGAAGGCTTGGGAGGTCGATTAAAACCTTCGAGCAGTGGATAGAGCATGAGCCTCTGGAGAGGTGGTCTTTGCTACATGACACACATGGAGCAAGGTACGGTGTCATGACAACGAACCTCGCGGAAACATACAATTTTGTCCTCAGAGGAAACCGAGCATTGCCACTTACAGCCATCGTTGAGGGTATTTTCTATGGCACCGTCAAGTATTTCAGAGATAGACGTCAAAAAGCAGAGCAGCATATCTTGAACAACCCGAATACACGGTATTGTGAAAGAGTCACAAAGTACATGGACAACAAGATGCAAAAAGCTAGGTCACACAGTGTAGTCGCCATCGGTAATCAAGAAAGAAGGTTTGAGGTCCGCTTAGCCAATAACAAATTTGGATGTGCAAATGAGTTGAGGACGCATGAGGTGAAAATTGGTAATGAAGCCTGGCCAACGTGTGAGTGCACATGCAACAAACCGAAATTGCTTCACCTACCTTGCTCACATGTACTTGCTGCTTGCGGGCAGCTTGGAATGGACGCAATATCGTTTGTGTCTCCATTTTTTCTGAAAGAGTCTGTCCTCAATACCTGGACCGGTGAGCTAATGGGTTTTCGATCAATGGGTAATTTCAACACCGTCAACCCCGCTGAAAGGCGTTACATTCCAAACCCAGAGCATATGCGTACAAGTAGAGGCAGACGGCAGTGTCGGCAAGATCCGAATGATATGGATGAATCAAGCGGGAGGTTCGACTAGGCAATGCATTCTATGCAATGAATTTGGCCATAGGGACACTAATTGTCCCACTTTCGTCACTGGGCGTGGACGAGGCAACCGGGGACGAAGAGGAGGTAGAGGAAACAGAGGAGTAAGAGGGAGAGGAAGAACCTAAGCTAGCAGTATTATGTTCTGAATTTGTATTAAGTGTGGCACTATGTTCTTGTATTAAGTGTGGCACTATGTTCTGAATTTGTATTAAGTGTGGCACTATGTTCTGAATTAGTATTAAGTGTGGCACTATGTTATGAATTTGTATTAAGTGTGGCACTATGTTCTGAATTTGTATTAAGTGTGGCACTATGTTTTGAATTTGTATTAAGTGTAACACTATGTTCTGAATTTTTTATGTGCAGGAATGTCGGGACTGTGGTTGCTGGATGGGGACATTGATATGGTTCATCGTGGTGCGATATGGTATGAGCACAAGCTTGAGCCTCTGGTCACTCGCCCTCCTAAGGAAAACTGGAGGATACTGTTGGGGAACGTAGGAATTTCAAAAAATTTCCTACGCACACGCAAGATCATGGTGATGGCATAGCAACGAGAGGGGAGAGTATTGTCCACGTACCCTCGTAGACCGTAAGCGGAAGCGTTAGCACAACGCGGTTGATGTAGTCGTACGTCTTCACGATTCGACCGATCCAAGCACCGAATGTAAGGCACCTCCGAGTTCAGCACACGTTCAGCTCGATGACGATCCCCGGACTCCGATCCAGCAAAGTGTCGGGGATGAGTTCCGTCAGCACGACGGCGTGGTGACGATCTTGATGTTCTACCGTCGCAGGGCTTCGCCTAAGCACCGCTACAATATTATCGAGGTGGACTATGATGGAGGGGGGCACCGCACACGGCTAAGGAACGATCTTGAAGATCAACTTGTGTGTCCTGGGGTGCTCCCCTGCCCCCGTATATAAAGGAGGGAGGGTGAGGTGCGGCCGGCCCCCAAGGGGTGCGCCTGGAGGAGTCCTACTCCTACCGGGAGTAGGACTCCCCCCCTCTTGCCTTGTTGGAGAAGGAAAGGGGAGGGAAAGAGGAGGGGCCGCCCCCTCTCCTTGTCCTATTCGGACTAAGGGGGGGGAGGGGCGCGCGGCCTGCCCTGGCTGCCCTCCTCTTCTCCCTCATGGCCCACTAAGGCCCATTATCCACCGGGAGGGTTCCGGTAACCCCCCGGTGTTCCGGTAAAATCCTGATTTCACCCGGAACCATTCCGATATCCAAATATAGGCTTCCAATATATCAATCTTTATGTCTCGACCATTTCGAGACTCCTCGTCATGTCCGTGATCACATCCGGGACTCAACAAACTTCGTACATCAAAACTTGTAAACTCATAATAAAACTGTCATCGTAACGTTAAGCGTGCGGACCCTACGGGTTCGAGAACTATGTAGACATGACCTAGAACTATTCTCGGTCAATAACCAATAGCGGAACCTGGATGCCCATATTGGTTCCTACATATTCTATGAAGATCTTTATCGGTCAAACCGCATAACGACATACGTTGTTCCCTTTGTCATCGGTATGTTACTTGCCCGAGATTCGATCGTCGGTATCCAATACCTAGTTCAATCTCGTTACCGGCAAGTCTCTTTACTCGTTCCGTAATACATCATATCGCAACTAACTTATTAGTTGCAATGCTTGAAAGGCTTATGTGATGTGTATTACCGAGAAGGCCCAGAGATACCTCTCCGACAATCGGAGTGACAAAACCTAATCTCGAAATACGCCAACCCAACATGTACCTTTGGAGACACCTGTAGTACTCCTTTATAATCACCCAGTTACGTTGTGACGTTTGGTAGCACCCAAAGTGTTCCTCCGGTAAACGGGAGTTGCATAATCTCATAGTTACCGGAACATGTATAAGTCATGAAGAAAGCAATAACAATATACTAAACGATCAAGTGCTAGGCTAACGGAATGGGTCATGTCAATCACATCATTCTCCTAATGATGTGATCCAATTAATCAAATAACAACACATGTCTATGGTTAGGAAACATAACCATCTTTGATTAATGAGCTAGTCAAGTAGAGGCATACTAGTGACTATATGTTTGTCTATGTATTCACACATGTATCATGTTTCCGGTTAATACAATTCTAGCGTGAATAATAAACATTTATCATGATATGAGGAAATAAATAATAACTTTATTATTGCCTCTTGGGCATATTTCCTTCAGATACAGCCAGGATGGCTTCAGCGGTACGTGCTTTATTAATTTGCACACTGACATGCATATTAATGGGAGACACTAACTGAAATGTTCTCTGATGAAGGTTGAAATGGGCCGGTCTTTTACCTTTCGCCCGTCTGGTTGAGTCTATCCCGGGTGAGAAACGCCTCGCCATCGACGGGTCCTTGCTGAGCTGCTTAGTGGACCGTTGGAGGCTAGAGACCCACACGTTTCACTTCCGATGGGGAGAGATGGCTCCTACTCTTGAGGATGTGTCACTTTTGCTCGGACTACCGTTGGCAGGTCATGCCATAGGACCGTTGGACGCACCGGCTGGTTGGGAGCAAGCTCTTACACAACGCTTTCATGGTGTTTTTCCGGTGCTCCGGATCCGTATGGGAGCATCACGGACCTAAGTATGAGTGGTTGCTCAATTTCCGGGTAAATTAATAAACCTCTTATCTTCAAGTTATCGTGCATACGGCTTTACAAAAAATAAATGCGGCTTACTAAAACTTTCTCTTTGCTTAATGCAGATCCAGAAGTTCCAGGCGCCGTTGACTGCGGAACAGATCACTCGGAGCCTGGAGGCCTACTTAATGTGGCTTTTCGGGAAGGTGATGTTCACAGAGAACCATGTCACCACTATTAGCGCGCTCTACATCCCTATGGCACTCGATATAGCGAGCACTTAGACGGCGAACAGATCAGACAGAGGAGTTGGGGTTCGGCGGTCTTGGCTGCTACATACCGAGGTATGTGCAACGCTTGCCAGCTTACATCGAAAAAGCCAGCCCTTCTTGGATGCCCTCTATTCCTACAGCTGTGGTCCTGGGAGAGGTTCTCTATAGGGCGACCAGATGTACGTGTTCATGAGCCTATAGACACCATGTTTGATGTTGACGGCATCGACATGCCGTCTTTCGGTCTGTGTTGGACACGTCGCAAGGTATGCACCGTGTTGTAGTTTAATGCAACTTTTTTCTGCACAAGAGATAGTTCGATGCTAGCGGATACTAACTTTTGTTTTCTGCAGAGACGCTTTGCTAGTGATCAGACCAGGAAAGCATACACAACATTGAACGAGCAGTTCGATGCGTACACCGGGGTCATCTGGCAGCCCTATACGGAAGCAGCCATACAAGCGAGATACCCTGGTGGTATGTCTGTGCTATGCACAAGGGACCGAGATTACTGGATGACAAAATCAAAGATCATCTTTGATGTCTTCGTTGAGGAGATGGCACAACAGAGGGTTATGAGGCAATTTGGTCTTCTGCAGTTGGAGCTGCCTCCCCCTATAGAGAACCCGTGCCAGACACATCCATGTGTATTAACCAGTTTTTCAATGTTGCATTATCTTTCATAGTACTCCATTCGAAGCTTTAGGTAATTGTTGAACACACACCACAATTTTAGGACGACAAGGAAGGGCATGACTAGGACAACTGCTAAGTGGCTAGTAAGACTAGAGCCGTATGTTATAGAATGGGAGACAACAAACACAAATCTATGGCACGAGAATCACAATTTTGAACTCAATGAATTCAATCTCTATTTGCGGCGCTACATGAGCGGAACACGGTTACGCATCGTTGAACACTCTCACCCATAGGAGATACCTGATCCTACTCCTTCGGATACGTACCCGAGCTATGATACTTCGGGCTCTAGGCAGTATGCGGTAAGATATATTTTCTTTAAGTAATGTTGTCACATACATTGGCGTGCATACTTAATAATCATCCTGAAAATTTGCAGGCTACCTTGACAAACGAACTCTACAACGACGTGACCACCTTTGGACGCTCACTGTCGTCAGGACCTCTTCTTCATCACCGTCCTGTCATACAACCCTTCTTGGAACGGATGCAGAACAAAATACGGGCTGTCTACGAGGCTATCACGTGCACCCGTAGAAGCGACGTTGTTCAGCACCAACCACAGCAGCCGCGTCCCTCCATGCACCGACATCAACCACGTCCACGTCTAGCACAGCCGATGACCAGGCCACCCCCTCCTGAACAACCTGGCCGTTCATCGTGGCAGCACCCACAGCACTATGGTCCCACGTCGAGCTTCGTGTTTTCTCCACAGCCACAGCACCACGGTCCCTCGTCGAGCTTTGTGTTTGAGCCAGAGCAGCCGTCACAGCCAGCAGGTGTGTGTCTTCATATTTATTGTTTTCAATATTAGTTCAAAGCGCATCGACTTCATGACTTAAAGTTTCGTCGTGCAGGAGCATATGGATATCATGCGTCTATGTCGGCATCACATGATACGTGGGGGAGTGATCATCATCCCGAGGATCACATACAGGCTCCGATGTCGCAGCACACCCACTGGATGAACATGTTTTCGACTCCTCCACCAGGGCCCACACAGGATACACAGCATGACCAGGAAGAGTCTGAGATTGCTCCGCGTCCCATTAGGGCACCTGATAGATGGGAATGGACGCCGATTCCAGATCCGCCTCCCCGCCAGGCCAGACATCGTCACTGATGCTTCTATCTATCAGTACAGACATTACCATCTATTTATGTGTGAGACTTATGTCTATTCTATGTATGAGATAAATGACTATGTACTTATGTATGAGACATATGCCTACTCTATTTTAGTACTATGTTATCCGAACTACAACATCATATTTAGATAGAACAGAATGCTCGTACAACAAGACCGTACAAACAACTACATAGAACTATATCTAAATTAAACGGTACGTACGAGTGAACTTACAACATACAACATAAAACTACATGAAGTCATCATCGTCATCCTCCATCGATGCAGAACTCTTGCCCTTCGACGATGAAGAACTCTTGCCCTTCAACGATGAAGAAACCTTGCCCTTCGACGATGAAGAAACCTTGCCCTTCGATGATGCAGAAACCTTGCCCTTCGATGATGAAGAACTCTTGCCCTTCGAGTATGCAGAACCCGGAAGCGGCGGCATGAAGATATCATCTTCGTCCTCGCTCTCCTCAGTCCATAAACATGGATTATTTGCTGCAATCCTTCTGAATTTTTCACTCTTCGGCACTACTACCTTCTCCCACCTTTCATGCAACCTAAGAAGTTCTTTACGTACCTCCTCATAGGTCCTTTCAGGCCATCCAGACCTACGTAATTGGTGAGCCAACTCATTCATTATGGTGTCACTACCGGTGAGTTCGTCCCATGGAACTATCCTATTGTCCATCCTGAAATCGGTAGCTAGGCTCAGAAGAGTCCTGCTCATCCCAGGGTGAAAACTACGATCGAAAGGATAATGGGACATCTCAACTACACTACACTCGAACGCTTATCCAACTCCGTCTGAAGGGGGTTTTATAGGTGGCGGGAAAGAGTTGGCGGGAACAAATGGCGGGAAACGGGTGGCGGGACAAAGTTGGCGGGAACAAATGGCGGGAAACGGGTGGCGGGACAAAGTTGGCGGGAACATATGGCGGGAAACGCGTGGCGGAAACATATGGCGGGAAAAAGTTGGCGGAACATATGGCAGGAAACGGGTGGCGGAAACATATGGCGGGAAACCATTGGCGGGCAAACATATGGCGGGGAAAAAGGGTTGCGCGAAAAAACATCATTGTTATGAAAAACAAATCTGTAATATTGTACGGGGCAAAAAAAACATAATGTGCATGCACCAGTCGGCCCACAGTAGACCAATTAGTTCCAGTCGGCCCACAACAGGCTGACTGGACCCTGTCGGCCAACAGTTGGCCGACTGGACTTGAGCTGGCGGCCGACAGGCCACTCGGCCAGCAGCAGGCTGATAGGAAGCCAGTCGGCCTGCTGTGGGCCGACTAGATCCAGTCGGCCTACTGTGGGCCGACGGTGTATTATTTTTGAAAATAATTTTTTGGGCATAATATTTTTGTAAATTAATAAAAAAATGTATTATTTAAAAAAAATTAGCTCATATATGTGGAAAGAGGCCCCCCTCTCTTTTTGTATAGGTGATGGGGACAATACTTTTTTCATGTGGAGTCCAATTAGATAACAGTTCAGTGTATATCCTGTGTATGTGACGCGTAGAGGGCAATTAGGTAACAGTTCAGTGGAGATATTATGAAAGTTCAGGGTTAGTTTGATGGATTATTTCGAATGGTTACTCTCATATACAGTGGCTGCTGTGTACTTGATGCGTCATGTGTTTCAATTATTTATTTATTTATTTATGAAAGGAAAGAACATAATTATTTCGATTGGAACTGGTTCCCTTGGTGTGTATGCATTGCTTTAAGCTCACTCTCCCACAAATCCTGAACTTACATGCTTTTTTTTTCTAATTTATAAATTTATTTATTTGCCAGCTTACTGAAACATGTTATCTCTAATGCTTTCAGGCCCAAGGCACTTATTATTACCTATGTGGAAGGAGTAGCCTTGCGTTCCTCGCCAGCAACTGGGTCATTCCTAAGTTTGGTTGCTATATGACATAGATTGTGGTGCTCCGAATTTGTCGTGTGCCACTAGTACAACATCCATCTAGGATTTATGATTGATTACTCTTAGCTCTTAGAGTACCATGAGTTATGCCCCATGTCATCTATGTGCTTTGTGTTATGTGGAAACAAAAGTCGAGTTGTTAGCTACGTTAAGCAGCAGATGGAAGCCATCATTGAAGACTAAGAGGGTGTTTGTTTCCAGGAACTTATGGGTTTAGGGACTTAAAAAAGTCCCTATAAGTCCCACCTAATCCAAACACAAGGGACTTATTGGGACTTATTGTGGTGATTAGGGACTTATCAAATAAGACTCTCAGGGAGGAGCTTATTGGGACTTATCGATCTGGGCCCGCACCGCTCGATCCCCTCCTCGCCTCGCGTACCGCATCGCCCCGCACGCCACTCGTTCCCCTCCTCGCCTCGCGTACCGCATCGTCCCCTCGTTCCCCTCGTCGCCTCGCTCTTTCCTGCGTCGCGCCAATCGCCGCCGCCGCCGGCAGCTTCAACAGCCGCCGCCATGGCCGACGAGGAAGATGAGATCCCCTTCTTCTCTCAATTCCCCTCGTCTCAGGAGGCACCCGAAGGCTCATCCGCCGGTGGAAATCTCGGGAGGGGAATGGGTTTCTTGGATCTCAACAACAACACCGACGTCTTCCCGGAGTTGGGCTCGTACCAGCAACTTCTCTTTGACCAGTCGGCCGGTCATGGCCTTCCTCCGGTTGGACGTGGTCGTGGGAGGCCCGTGCCCCAGGGCGGAGGAGGCCGCAGCCGGTCTCTGAACATCGGAGGCCGAGGCGGCTCTAACCTGCGTCCGTTCGTCGCCCCAGCCGCAGCTGCCGTTCAGGGAGGCGTCATAGGGCGTGTGTAACATCCCAAATTTCCTATTTGGAATGTTCTACAATATTAGCTAAGCATCTATGCATATTGTTTGAATTTGAGTGGCATTTGGAATTTCAGAAGATTTTGAGTTGTTGGAATTTGAATTTGAATTTGGCAGTTGAAATTTATTTCAAACAATGCCTGACAAATACTTGAGAAAAAGTATGAGAGGAGTAAACATGACACTCCAAATATGTCAGAAGAAACTTGCCAAAAAAAAATTTTGAATTCAAATCTGAATTTTATTTGGACTTTTAGAAAAAATGATTTTTTACAAAGTTTGAGTTTTGCCCCTGGAAAAATCTTCAAATTATAGGGAATATTCCCCTGATCATTTTGATATATATATATATGTCCTATATAAAATATTTATATTTAATATATTTTTCTCTCTCTCACTAATTCAAAAAAAAATAGAAAAAAAAAGGACCCAGCGCCAGCCAGCTAACCCTGCCCAGCCAGCCGAGGCCCACCACAAGGGCAAGCAGCCCAATACCGAGCCAGCCCGAGCCAGCCAGCCAGCCCGCCCTCGCCGACTCTCTTCCGAATCGGCCAACCGACCGATCGCCCTCTCCCCTCTCTCACCGACGCCTGGACCCCACCCCCTCTTCTTCCCCTCGCCCACGCAAACCCCCGCCGCCGCTCGCCGGAATCCCGCAGGATCCGGGATCCTCCCCGATCCCCTCGCCCGACCTACCCCCTCCTCCAAGCCGTTCCCCCCTATAAATACCTCCCTCGCCCCTGCCCCGCCTCGCCCGACCCGCCCTCTCGCCACAATCGTCATTGAGCACCCGAGCCGCCCGCCATTTTCCTGCTCCGCCATCCCGACCCTCTTGAGCTCGCCCGAGTCCACCTCCGGAACCCCCTTGCTCCGCTGCACCCGCCGGAGGCCTCCGCCGTCGTCCCCGACCACCGGAGCCACCGGATCCGTCGTCGCCCGAGCGGCCGTCGCCGTCGACCCCGCGGTAAGTCGCCGGAGACCCCGCCACCGTTGGATCTAAATCTAGGGTGTAGATTAGATAGCGAAGGGGTACGGTTATTTTTAATAAAAACCCGGTTTTAGTTCCGGTTTACCCCAGTTTATTTAGGTTAGTTTAGACCGGCCGACTCGGTTTAGTCCCTAGGGCACGATTTAGTTATATTACGCCCGAGCGCTAGATAGGCCCATTAGCGCCCGATTTTTCTTTTATTTTCATTTTTCGTTTCTGTTTTTAACAGAATAGTTTCAGTTTTGTAAAATCCATATCTTTTAATCTACTTAATATTTTTAAGTGATTCTTTTTTTTTGGTTTGCAAATTTATTGTAGTTTCTGTAGAAAATATGTTTGGCCATGTTTAAATTATTTAAAATTGCTTTATTTTAGTTTTAGACAGATTAGTAATTCTGCTATAAAATGAGTTAGAATTATTTTATTTTAGTGATTCTTTTTGTCACTATTTTATTTTGACCTTGCCAAACCGTAGGGAATTTATTTAGGTATTTTAGAATTAATAAAAAATGTTTTAATCAGAATCATGTTATTCCTATTTATTTAACTAGCTACTGTTTTCCTATTGTTTCATATAGCAAATAATTTTATTTTTCTTATGTGATAGTTTATTCTAGATCAGTTTCTGTAACTTTAGATCAGGAACTTTTATTTACAATAAATAAAATTTTTATTTTAGTTTTTCTTACTAGAATGGTTTTAGGCATAATAGGAGTTTTATAATAGCTTTTAATGTGGTTCCTTTTGCTCCTAGTTGCATAATGTTTTCTTTTCTGTTAGATAGCAAAAACCCATGCTTAGGTTCTGTTAAGAAAAATTTTGTAATGCAAAACTATTTCTTTGGTTGTGTTTGATGTGGTGAAAGCATTGAATTGGATTTCTTCGAGTTTCTTTGGGTTTTGGTTCAATTGCTTTGTGTGTTATGTTAGCATGCTATTATGTTAAGTGATCATATGTTGTATGCTTATTATGATTGTTGTTTGCCTCGGTAGAATTTCCGGAGTGCGAAGCTTGCTACCACGAGTCCCTAGCTTTCGAAGATCGTCAGCAAGGCAAGTCATTGATCATATTTCTTTTACTATACCTATGAATTTATTGCATTAGAATTATACCTCCCCACCATGCATGCAGTAGGAGAAATTTGAAGTATGTTCTTGAGTAGTATCATGAGGTAGGATGAACCCAATTCCCCTTGTTACCATTGCCCGGGACGAAGTACTTTATTTTGCTATGCTCGTAGACGGGGTTGGTTGAGTGATACATAAGGGAGATGTGAGAGTCAAGATGATGACAACCCCACGACTTCAAGCTCAAGATGGACTTCAAAATTCACTCACTGGGTGGAGGACGGTTGACGGGCACCCGAGAAAACCAGTGGTTGGCGGGATGCATGGAGAAGCGCCATGACATCTTGCGGAAAGCTTCACCCAGCCACGAAGAGACGGATGTATACCCCATTGACCGGAAGCTTACGTGCAGCCGCAAGCCATTATGGGCTCGCTTGGTCAACCCTAGTTGTGACTCTGGCGGACGGTGCTACGAGATGTAGAAGAACGGTAGGATTGGATGGGTACCGGCAGTGGCCAGAGGAACTCTTCGGAAGACCCTGTTTTGTTCATCCCGTCTTCAAACACCATGAAGTGCGAAGACTTAAAAGGAGGGAACGATTCTTGCGGGTAAAGTGCACAAACCTCTGCAGAGTGAAGATCTAATCGGTTAGCCGTGTCCCCGGTTACGGACAATTTGAGCCTCTGGAACTTGGAAGTATTTCGGAAATCTCAACACTGAAATTAATAAATTAATTGAGGGGTTTATTTAGTAATTGGGAATGAGACATTGGTTGGCGGAACCATCTCAATAATTACCAACATTTTGTAGTAATTGCAAACAAGTCCACTGTTGTAGGGAAAAACTGGCTTTTCGCAAAAACAATGAAACTTAGAGCCCCACAGCCAAATTGCATATAGTGTTAGTAATTTTTATTGTTATTCTCTCTTCATGACTTGCCGGCATATTCAAAATGCTGACCTACACGGCTGCAACGTCTTATGTTGCAGAGGATTATTCCGATCAGGAGTGAGGCTACGATCCGCGCTTGGCGATTGCCCTTTGGAGTCGGATGGACTCGCTATTCTTCTACGCTTCCGCAGCTTATTTAGTTTATTTCTCATGAGTTGGCCTTCGGCCGAATTTATTCTATTGTAATAAAGACTCGATATGAGAATCGTGTAATAAATTCAGGTGTGATTGAACTTTGATTATTTCATCAATGTTGTGTGTGCCAAAGATGATCTTGGGATGGTACAGCTACACGAGACTTGACCGATTTTGGGTCGGGTCGCTCACAGAGATGGTATCGAGCACACGCTGACCGTGAGGACGAACCCCTAGGATCGGAAAGCCATAGGAAGAGACTATTTATTTTATGTCCTTATCATTCCGTAATTCTCCCCTGCTCATTTCTGACTTCTCTCCGATTTTCAACATTCTTGATGGCCACCGAGTTCACCCCAGTTCTGCTACCGGAGTTTTGCCAGCCAGATGAGACGATGCCTTTCGGCAAGAAGCTGGTCCAGATCGTGAAGAAGCTGAAGATTGCTCTGCCCTCGATCACCGGGAAGCCTACCAATGCACTTCCGACGGATACCCGCTACAGGATTGAGGTGCACATTCCAGGGAGGACCTTCGGAGGACATTCAGAGCCTATTGACTTTGAGTTTACCGATTTCAATTGGATCCTCGGAAGAGACATGGCGATTTATCGTGCACTTGGACATCTCCGAGAAGAGTACAGGCCGAGCTCGACCCATCGACCTCGCCATGATTTCTCGCAGAGCTAGGAATGGAGATATCATCCAGATCAGAGGACGACTCCATTCTCTCGTATGTCCAAGACTTGGAGTGTCTCCTCAGAAACGGAAGATCCGACTTCGCCGCCAGAACTCAAGGTACACAGGAGGCTGTTGTTCCGTGAACTGAACCGGAGGAGAAAGCACACGCAGACTTCCTTGATCATGAAGAAGAAATCAAGGATTTCATGGAGAGAGTCGACAAGCTGAAGATGGATGTTGCCGCATTAGAAGAGAAGATGGACTTGGGAGAGGACCTTTTTCCGAGTGGAGATGACGGACCTCTCGTGAGCAATGACCAGGATTATGAAGGGAGCTCCACTGAAGAAAGCCGCAAGAGGAGGCGCCGCATCAGAGGACGCCACACCGGAGGACGCCGCACCAGAGGACGCAAGGATTATTGATGAAGACATTTAGTCGACCGCCATGTTATTTTATTTTTCCGTCGATCAGTTAGGCCGTTATTTTCGATTAGTCGTGAAATTGTAATCGAGATTGAACCATGTTTGAGATGATTGAATAAATGATTGGTGTGTTTATGATTGTGCATTCATTTGGGTAGTGATATTTTCTCATTAGACCCTTGTTCTATTCTAATTTTCTCATCCACTCCAAAACACCAGATGCCTCCGAGACGTGACCCGGTCTCAACTTTCCGCGGAGCTCACCCAGCTGATCCAGCAGCAGAATGCCCTCATGCGATGCTCATCCGTAACCGAACAACAACAGCAACAACAATCCACCGCCACCACCCCTGCTGACAATTTGACCCGCTTCCTAAGGCTGAATCCGCCGGTGTTCTCTAGCAAGACCGAGCTGATTGTGGCCGATGATTGGCTCCGCAAGGTCGGAAGGAGTTAGCCACCGCTGGATGCACAGATGCAGAGAAGGTGCGCTTTGCCGCACATCAACTTGATGGACCTGCAGCCTCTTGGTGGGAGAACTACACCGCCACTTATCCCTCGCCACCATCGTGGGATCAGTTCCAGCAGGCTTTCCGCACCGCCATGTTTCAGCTGGAGCCATGAGTGCAAGAAGCGTGAGTTCCGCAACTTACGCCAGGGAACCGTCTTGTGGGGCAAGACGTGGATGAGTTCAGCAAGTTAGCTCGCTATGCCCCGGATGATGTGGCCACAGATGCATAAAGCAGGAAAAGTTTCTCGAGGGACTCAATGACGAGCTGGGTATGCAGCTTATGGTGGCTACCTTCACCAACTACCAGGAGCTGGTAAACAAGGCCACCATACTTGAAGGCAAGCAGCAGCAGATTGATAGCCGCAAGCGGAAGTATGGCCAGGCGAAGTACAACCCTGGAGCTCAGCAGAAGCCCCGTTATACCCCATACTCGGGAGGGCATGCCCATCATAATCATGGAGGACATAACCATGGAGGAAATGGGAACAACCACAACCAGGACAACAAGTCAGGCTATGGAAATGGCAATGGAAACGGCAATAGCAACCAGCATCGTCCTGCCCGGCTCGTAAAGATCTGAGTCACATCACTGCTTCAAGTGCCGTAAAACAGGGCACTATGCCACCGACGCCCGGAGGCCAAGCAGAGGAATGGAAACGGCAATGGAAGCTCAGCAAAGAAGCCCAACCCTTTTCCTCATGCTCGGGTGAACCACATTGACGGAGGACGCCTATGATCAGCCGCATAATCGTGGTTGGTAAGTTTTATTAAATTCACATCCAAGATTGGTACTCTTTGATTCGGTGCAACGATTCATTCATATCAAGGGTAGTTGTGGAAAAGTACGGGTTGCCCACTAGAACCCTTAGAACCCCTCTTCACGCCGGGCCCGCAGAGGAGAAATGATGGCAGGCTTAGGCTGTCATGCAACCCTCAACATCGGAAACCATAAATTTCCCGCAGACCTCATAGTATTGGAAACCCAGACCTTGGATGTAATCCTAGGCATGGATTGGTTGACAAAGTTTGAAGGAAACATAGACTGTGCCCGCAAGTCGATTCTGCTCACCACTCCGGAGCAGAAGAGGATCAAGTATGTATCCGCACGTAGCGGATGAAGAATCAGTGAATTCCCTCACGGAGTTGTTCAGGAGGAAGTGCCAGTAGTGCAGGATTTTCCCGATGTGTTTCCGGAGGAATTACCAGGAATGCCACCGGACAGAGACATTGAATTTCTGATTGAGTTATTGCCCGGCACAGCCCCAATATCCAAGAGACCCTATCGGATGCCCCCGAACGATTTGAAAGAGATCAAAATCAAATTAATGAGCTATTGGAGAAAGGATATATTCGCCAAGCTCATCACCTTGGGGAGCCCCAGTTCTTTTGGTAGAGAAGATGGATGGAACCCCGAGAATGGTTGTGGATTATCGTTCGCTGAACGATGTGACCATCAAGAACAAGTACCTCCGCCGATGATTAATGACTTATTTGATCAGCTAGTTGGAGCCAAGGTATTCTCCAAGATCGATCTTCGATCGTGGTATCATCGATTGAAGATCCGTGAAAAGGATATACCCAAAACAGCATTCACCACGTGTATGGTTTATATGAGTATACCATCATGTCATTCGGATTGACTAATGCCCTGCTGATACTTCATGAATTTGATGAACAAGCTATTTATGGAATATCTGGACAAGTTTGTCGTGGTGTTCATCGATGATATACTGATTTTCTCCAAGAGCGAGGAAGAGCATAAGGAACATTTGCGTCTAGTTCTGGAGAAACTCCGAGAACATCAGTTGTATGCCAAGTTCAGTAAATGTGAATTTTGGCTGAAGGAAGTCGGATTCCTCGGACATGTTATTTCAGGAGAAGGAATAGCAGTTGACCCCGCCAAGGTTGAATCAGTCACCGATTGGCAGTCACCCACCTCAGTCAAGGAGATCCGCAGTTTTCTCGGACTCGCAGGATATTATCGGAGGTTTATTGAGAATTTCTCGAAGATTGCCAAGCCCATGACTGAGCTGTTGAAGAAGGACGCCAAGTACATTTGGACCGAGGATTGTGAAGCCGTTCCGTGAATTGAAGAAACGTTTGGTTACAGCCCCAAAGATTGATTTTGCGGACATACACAAGGATTACTGGTATATTAGACGCTTCTCGTCGTGGACTCGGAGGAGTACTTATGCAGGAAGGAAAAGTTGTAGCTTATACCTCCGCATAGCTACGACCACACGAGATGAATTATGCCACACATGATTTGGAGTTAGCAATGAGTGCACTCAAGACTGGAGACATTTCCTTATCGGAAACCGCTGTGATGTTTACACAGATCATAAGAGCTTGAAGTATATTTTCACGCAGAAAGAGTTGAACCTCAGGCAGAGGAGATGGCTAGAGTTAATCAAGGACTATGACATGAGATTGCATTACCACCCAGGAAAGGCTAATGTTGTAGCAGATGCTTGAGCCGTAAGAGTTATGTGAATACTCTTATAGCGGAGGATTACCCCAGAGTTAGTCGATGACCTCGAGATCTCCGATCGGAGATAGTTCCGAGAGGATATGTTGCAACTCGAAGTTCAGTCCACTTTGGCCGAAAGAATTCGTGAAGCCCAGAAGTCGGACAAGGAAATTGATGAGATAAAGAAAAGGATGAACGAAGGAAAAGCTAAAGGGTTTCGTAAGGATGAATACAGACCTATATGGTTCGAGGATCGATTATGTACCCAATGATCCCGAACTCGTGAAGCTAATTCTTCAGGAGGCTCATGATTCACCGTACTCGATTCACCCCGGTAACACCAAGATGTATCTGGATTTGAAGGAAAGTTTCGAGTGGACAGGTATGAAGAAGGATATTGCCGAGTACGTAGCAGTATGCGATGTTTGCCAACGAGTAAAGGCGGAACATCAGAAGCCAGCAGGGTTACTTCAACCTTTGCCGATTCCCGAGTGGAAATGGGAAAAACATGGAATGGATTTTATCACAGGATTACCCAGACCCGCTCAGTTATGATTCCATCCGGTAGTGGTTGATCGATTGACTAAGGTAGCTCATTTCATTCTGTGAAGACTACCTATACCAGTGCTAAGTTAGCCAAGATATACATGACCAGGATCGTATGTCTGCATGGAGTTCCGAGGAGTATCGTGTCAGATAGAGGAACACAATTTACCTCAAAGTTTTGGAATCAGTTGCATGAAACTTTGGGTACGAGACTGGAGTTCAGTACAGCTTTTCATCCGCAAACAGATGGACAGACCGAGAGAGTCAACCAGATCCTGGAGGACATGTTGAGAGCTTGTGCGCTAGACTATGGGTCTAGCTGGGATGATAATTTGCCCACGCAGAGTTCTCGTACAATAACAGTTATCGACCAGATCAAGATGGCCCCTTCAAGCTCTATACGGAAGGAGGTGCGAACACCATTGTTGTGGGATGGTGTTGAGATCGAAAACTTTTCGGTCCCGATCTTATCGAGATTCAAGAGAAAGTCAAACCGATTCGAGATAGACTCAAGGTAGCTCATCGAGATGTAAGAGTTATGCCGACAGTAAACGCAAGGAAGTAACTTACGAAGCGGGAGACCGTGCATATCTTCGTGTGTCCCCACTTCATGGAATCAAGAGGTTCGGTGTTAAAGGAAAGTTAGCACTCCGGTTCATTGGCCCCTATAAAATCCTCGAACGTCGTGGAGAAGTTGCTTACAAGTTGGAATTGCCGGAAGGATTGTCCGGAGTTCATGATGTCTTCCATGTTTCTCAGCTGAAGAAATGCCATGCCGGCATGGCCGATATTCCGTTGAGAGACACAAGGCCCCTAGAGGCCATACAGCTCGGCAAAGGATCTGACTTATGAGGAGAAACCCGTCCGAATTCTCGAGATCATGAACAGAGTCACCCGCAGCAAGATCATCAAGTTTTGCAAGGTGTCTTTGTGGAGTCATCACTCCGAGGAGGAAGCCACCGGGAGCGAGAAGAAGACCTCCGCCGAGACCACCCGCACCTATTTGCTAGCCAACCCGAATCTCGAGGGCGAGATTCATCTTAAGCTGGGTAGGTTTGTAACATCCCAAATTTCCTATTTGGAATGTTCTACAATATTAGCTAAGCATCTATGCATATTGTTAGAATTTGAGTGGCATTTGGAATTTCAGAAGATTTTGAGTTGTTGGAATTTGAATTTGAATTTGGCAGTTGAAATTTATTTCAAACAATGCCTGACAAATACTTGAGAAAAAGTATGAGAGGAGGAAACATGACACTCCAAATATGTCAGAAGAAAACTTGCCAAAAAAATTGGAATTCAAATCTGAATTTTATTTGGACTTTTAGAAAAAATGATTTTTTACAAAGTTTGAGTTTTGCCCCTGGAAAAATGTTCAAATTATAGGGAATATTCCCCTGGTCATTTTGATATATATATATATATATATATATATATATATATATATATATATATATATGTCCTATATAAAATATTTATATTTAATATATTTTTCTCTCTCACTAATTCAAAAAAATAGAAAAAGGACCCAGCGCCACCAGCTAACCTGCCCAGCCAGCCGAGGCCCACCATGGGCCAAGCAGCCCATACCGAGCCAAGCCCAGCCAGCCCGAGCCAGCCCACGCCCAGCGCCCCTCGCCGACTCTCTTCCGAATCGGCCAACCGACCGATCGCCCTCTTCCCTCTCTCACCGACGCCTGGACCCCACCCCCTCTTCTTCCCCTCGCCCACGCAAACCCCCGCCGCCGCTCGCCGGAATCCCGCAGGATCCGGGATCCTCCCCGATCCCCTCGCCCGACCTACCCCCTCCTCCAAGCCGTTCCCCCCCTATAAATACCCTCCCCTCGCCCCGTTTCCCCCCTCGCCCCCTCGCCCGACCCCGCCCTCTCGCCACAATCGCTCGCAGGAGCACCCGAGCCGCCGCCGCGCCATTTTCCCCGTTCCGGCCATCCCCGACCCTCTTGAGCTCGCCCGAGTCCACCTCCGGAACCCCCTTGCTCCACCAAGACTCACGGAGGCCTCCGCCGTCGTCCCCGACCACCGGAGCCACCGGATCCGTCGTCGCCCGAGCCGCCGTCGCCGTCGACCCCGCGGTAAGTCGCCGGAGACCCCGCCACCGTTGGATCTAAATCTAGGGTGTAGATTAGATAGCGAAGGGGTACGGTTATTTTTAATAAAAACCCAGTTTTAGTTCCAGTTTACCCCGGTTTATTTAGGTTAGTTTAGACCGGCCGACTCGGTTTAGTCCCTAGGGCACGATTTAGTTATATTACGCCCGAGCGCTAGATAGGCCCATTAGCGCCCGATTTTTCTTTTAATTTCATTTTTCGTTTCTGTTTTTAACAGAATAGTTTCAGTTTTGTAAAATCCATATCTTTTGATCTACTTAATATTTTTAAGTGATTCTTTTTTTTTGGTTTGCAAATTTATTGTAGTTTCTGTAGAAAATATGTTTGGCCATGTTTAAATTATTTAAAATTGCTTTATTTTAGTTTTAGACAGATTAGTAATTCTGCTATAAAATGAGTTAGAATTACTTTATTTTAGTGATTCTTTTGTCACTATTTTATTTCGACCTTGCCAAACCGTAGGGAATTTATTTAGGTATTTTAGAATTAATAAAAAATGTTTTAATCAGAATCATGTTATTCCTATTTATTTAACTAGCTACTGTTTTCCTATTGTTTCATATAGCAAATAATTTTATTTTTCTTATGTGATAGTTTATTCTAGATTAGTTTCTGTAACTTTAGATCAGGAACTTTTATTTACAATAAATAAAATTTTTATTTTAGTTTTTCTTACTATAATGGTTTTAGGCATAATAGGAGTTTTATAATAGCTTTTAATGTGCTTCCTTTTGCTCCTAGTTGCATAATGTTTTCTTTTCTGTTAGATAGCAAAAACCCATGCTTAGGTTCTGTTAAGAAAAATTTTGTAATGCAAAACTATTTCTTTGGTTGTGTTTGATGTGGTGAAAGCATTGAATTGGATTTCTTCGAGTTTCTTTGGGTTTTGGTTCAATTGCTTTGTGTGTTATGTTAGCATGATATTATGTTAAGTGATCATATGTTGTATGCTTATTATGATTGTTGTTTGCCTCGGTAGAATTTCCGGAGTGCGAAGCTTGCTACCACGAGTCCCTAGCTTTCGAAGATCGTCAGCAAGGCAAGTCATTGATCATATTTCTTTTACTATACCTATGAATTTATTGCATTAGAATTATACCTCCCCACCATGCATGTAGTAGGAGAAATTTGAAGTATGTTCTTGAGTAGTATCATGAGGTAGGATGAACCCAATTCCCCTTGTTACCATTGCCCGGGACGAAGTAGTTTATTTTGCTCTGCTCGTAGACGGGGTTGGTTGAGTGATTCATAAGGGAGATGTGAGAGTCAAGATGATGACAACCCCATGACTTCAAGCTCAAGATGGACTTCAAAATTCACTACTGGGTGGAGGACGGTTGACGGGCACCCTGGAGAAAACCAGTGGTTGGCCGGGATGCATGGAGAAGCGCCATGACATCTTGCGGAAAGCTTCACCCAGCCACGAAGAGACGGATGTATACCCCATTGACCGGAAGCTTACCTGTGCAGCCGCAAGCCATTATGGGCTCTGGCTTGGTCAACCCTAGTTGTGACTCTGGCCGGACGGTGCTACGAGATGTAGAAGAACGGTAGGATTGGATGGGTACCGCGGTGGATGAGGAACTCTTCGGAAGACCCTGTTTCGTTCATCCCGTCTTCAAACACCATGAAGTGCGAAGACTTAAAAGGAGGGAACGATTCTTGCGGGTAAAGTGCACAAACCTCTGCAGAGTGAAGATCTAATCGGTTAGCCGTGTCCCCGGTTACGGACAATTTGAGCCTCTGGAACTTGGAAGTATTTCGGAAATCTCAACACTGAAATTAATAAATTAATTGAGGGGTTTATTTAGTAATTGGGAATGAGACATTGGTTGGCGGAACCATCTCAATAATTACCAACATTTTGTAGTAATTGCAAACAAGTCCTTGTTGTAGGGAAAACGGCTTTTCATAAAAACAATGAAACTTAGAGCCCCACAGCCAAATTGCATATAGTGTTAGTAATTTTTATTGTTATTCTCTCTTCATGACTTGCCGGCATATTCAAAATGCTGACCTGCACGGCTGCAACGTCTTATGGTGCAGAGGATTATTCCGATCAGGAGTGAGGCTACGATCCGCGCTTGGCGATTGCCCTTTGGAGTCGGATGGACTCGCTATTCTTCTACGCTTCCGCAGCTTATTTAGTTTATTTCTCATGAGTTGGCCTTCGGCCGAATTTATTCTATTGTAATAAAGACTCAATATGAGAATCGTAATAAATTCAGGTGTGATTGAACTTTGATTATTTCATCAATGTCTTGTGTGCAAAGATGATCTTGGGATGGTACAGCTACACGAGACTTGACCGTTTTGGGTCGGGTCGCTACAGCGTGGGAGGACCTCGTCCCAGGTCACCGGACGGCGCGAGGTCGAGGCAATGGGTCCTCAGTGCGGCAGTAGAGAGGAAAACTGCTGCTGGAAGCAACGTGTGTCGTCAACTGCTGCGTCTTCGTAAGATGTCGATTTAGAATGAAGGCTTTGAAGATGATGATGACAACAATGCTTTTGGAGTGGTATATTTTTGCTTGGTATATTGCACTGTACAATGGTATACAATGCTGCTGTTGCTATACTTTTGATTGCACTACTATATTTTTGATTGCTATATTGCGCTGCACAATGGTATATTGCACTAGTACATAGTTCTTTTTTTTGTCTCAGGGTGCAAGTTCATCTTCTTTTTGTGCTAGCTACTTGTGTGTATAATGGTATACATTGGTGTAGAATTAGAAACAGCTTGATTCTACTTTTGTTTGAATTGTGTGCTCGTTATTTTTTTGTTTAGAAAAACATTGCCAAGGCTGATTGGACAGACGCGCATATTACTGTATTTTGTAACATCACCTGTGAGGAAGCTAGGGATGGGCACTGTGTGAATGGTGTTTGGACAAGTAGTGCGTACAATAACATGAAGAAGAAGTTTTATCAGCGTGCTGGCCTCCTGCATAGTACCAAGCAATTCAAAAATTGCATAACTAGACTCAAGAGCTACTACACTGCTTGGTTGTGGTTGGGGCAGCAAACTGGTTGTGGCCAAACTGGAGATGGAGCTATAACCGCATCACTGCGTGGTGGAAAAAGTAATTAAGGTACATACATTATTCTGCAAATTACATCTGAATTGCTCACACTTGATTACATTATTTAGCCTTTTCCTAATTACCTAACTAATGTTGCAGGAGAGACCAGATGTCAGAAAATTCAAGGGTGGCAATCCTGAGTATTTGGATATGCTAACTAGACTCAAGGACTTGCAGAGTCGTTGGTGCATGCGCCATCTGGGGGCTAATTTCTTCTCGCAGTTCAGAAATAAGAACCTGATGAATCTGTTCAAAAAACTCTGCAAGCAGAACCAGTTATGGAAGTACAATTTGATACGCGACAGACTTAATGTGTGCACGCAGAGACACGTGAGGGACAGGAAAGCTGCAAGAGATGCAGCGGTGAGGGCACATGTTGAAGCAGTAGCTGCACAGTTGGCAACAGAACAGCGGCCGTGGAGGAGGAGCCTGTTGGGCTATGTGACTTGCGGGCTTTGACCCACCGGTACTAGGAGAAGGCTTGGGAGGTCGATTAAAACCTTCGAGCAAATGGATAGAGCATGCGCCTCTGGAGAGGTGGTCTTTGCTACATGACACACATGGAGCAAGGTACGTGTCATGACAACGAACCTCATGAAACATACAATTTTGTCCTCAGAGGAAACCGAGCATTGCCACTTACAGCCATCGTTGAGGGTATTTTCTATGGCACCGTCAAGTATTTCAGAGATAGACGTCAAAAAGCAGAGCAGCATATCTTGAACAACCCGAATACACGGTATTGTGAAAGAGTCACAAAGTACATGGACAACAAGATGCAAAAAGCTAGGTCACACAGTGTAGTCGCCATCGGTAATCAAGAAAGAAGGTTTGAGGTCCGCTTAGCCAATAACAAATTTGGATGTGCAAATGAGTTGAGGACGCATGAGGTGAAAATTGGTAATGAAGCCTGGCCAACGTGTGAGTGCACATGCAACAAACCGAAATTGCTTCACCTACCTTGCTCACATGTACTTGCTGCTTGCGGGCAGCTTGGAATGGACGCAATATCGTTTGTGTCTCCATTTTTTCTGAAAGAGTCTGTCCTCAATACCTGGACCGGTGAGCTGATGGGTCTTCGATCAATGGGTAATTTCAACACCGTCAACCCCGCTGAAAGGCGTTACATTCCAAACCCGGAGCATATGCGTACAAGTAGAGGCAGACGGCGGTGTCGCCAAGATCCGAATGATATGGATGAATCAAGCAGGAGGTCCGACTAGGCAATGCATTCTATGCAATGAATTTGGCCATAGGGACACTAATTGTCCCACTTTCGTCACTGGGCGTGGACGAGGCAACCGGGGACGAAGAGGAGGTAGAGGAAACAGAGGAGTAAGAGGGAGAGGAAGAACCTAAGCTAGCAGTATTATGTTCTGAATTTTTATTAAGTGTGGCTCTATGTTCTTGTATTAAGTGTGGCACTATGTTCTGAATTTGTATTAAGTGTGGCACAATGTTCTGATTTAGTATTAAGTGTGGCACTATGTTATGAATTTGTATTAAGTGTGGCACTATGTTCTGAATTTGTATTAAGTGTGGCACTATGTTCTGAATTTGTATTAAGTGTGACACTATGTTCTGAATTTTTTATGTGCAGGACTGTCGGGACTGTGGTTGCTGGATGGGGACATTGATATGGTTCATCGTGGTGCGATATGGTATGAGCGCAAGCTTGAGCCTCTGGTCACTCGCCCTCCTAAGGAAAACTGGAGGATACTGTTGGGGAACGTAGGAATTTCAAAAAATTTCCTACGCACACGCAAGATCATGGTGATGGCATAGCAACGAGAGGGGAGAGTATTGTCCATGTACCCTTGTAGACCGTAAGCGGAAGCGTTAGCACAACGCGGTTGATGTAGTCGTACGTCTTCACGATTCGACCGATCCAAGCACCGAACGTAAGGCACCTCCGAGTTCAGCACACGTTCTGCTCGATGACGATCCCCGGACTCCGATCCAGCAAAGTGTCGGGGATGAGTTCCGTCAGCACGACGGCGTGGTGACGATCTTGATGTTCTACCGTCGCAGGGCTTCGCCTAAGCACCGCTACAATAATATCGAGGTGGACTATGATGGAGGGGGGCACCGCACACGGCTAAGGAACGATCTTGAAGATCAACTTGTGTGTCCTGGGGTGCTCCCCTGCCCCCGAATATAAAGGAGGGAGGGGGAGGTGCGGCCTGCCCCCAAGGGGTGCGCCTGGAGGAGTCCTACTCCTACCGGGAGTAGGACTCCCCCCCTCTTGCCTTGTTGGAGAAGGAAAGGGGGGAGGGGAAAGAGGAAGGGGGGCGCCGCCCCCCTCTCCTTGTCCTATTCGGACTAAGGGGGGGAGGGGCGCGCGGCCTGCCCTGGCTGCCCTCCTCTTCTCCCTCATGGCCCACTAAGGCCCATTATCCCCCGGGAGGGTTCCGGTAACCCCCCGGTGTTCCGGTAAAATCCTGATTTCACCCGGAACCATTCCGATATCCAAATATAAGCTTACAATATATCAATCTTTATGTCTCGACCATTTCGAGACTCCTCGTCATGTCCGTGATCACATCCGGGACTCCGAACAAACTTCGGTACATCAAAACTTGTAAACTCATAATAAAACTGTCATCGTAACGTTAAGCGTGCGGACCCTACGGGTTCGAGAACTATGTAGACATGACCTAGAACTATTCTCGGTCAATAACCAATAGCGGAACCTGGATGCCCATATTGGTTCCTACATATTCTACGAAGATCTTTATCGGTCAAACCGCATAACGACATACGTTGTTCCCTTTGTCATCGGTATGTTACTTGCCCGAGATTCGATCGAGGTATCCAATACCTAGTTCAATCTCGCTATCGCAAGTCTCTTTACTCGTTCCGTAATACATCATATCGCAACTAACTTATTAGTTGCAATGCTTGCAAGGCTTATGTGATGTGTATTACCGAGAAGGCCCAGAGATACCTCTCCGACAATCGGAGTGACAAAACCTAATCTCGAAATACGCCAACCCAACATGTACCTTTGGAGACACCTGTAGTACTCCTTTATAATCACCCAGATTACGTTGTGACGCTTGGTAGCACCAAAGTGTTCCTCCGTAAACGGAGTTGCATAATCTCATAGTTACCGGAACATGTATAAGTCATGAAGAAAGCAATAGCAATATACTAAACGATCAAGTGCTAGGCTAACGGAATGGGTCATGTCAATCACATCATTCTCCTAATGATGTGATCCCATTAATCAAATAACAACACATGTCTATGGTTAGGAAACATAACCATCTTTGATTAATGAGCTAGTCAAGTAGAGGCATACTAGTGACTATATGTTTGTCTATGTATTCACACATGTATCATGTTTCCGGTTAATACAATTCTAGCATGAATAATAAACATTTATCATGATATGAGGAAATAAATAATAACTTTATTATTGCCTCTAGGGCATATTTCCTTCAGTCTGCCACTTGCACTAGAGTCAATAATCTAGTTCACATCATCATGTGATTAAACACTAATATTCACATCTGTATGTGATTAACACCCATAGTTCACATCGTCATGTGACCAACACCCAAAGGGTTTACTAGAGTCAATAATCTAGTTCACATCGCTATGTGATTAACACCCAAAGAGTACTAAGGTATGATCATGTTTTGCTCGTGAGAGAAGCTTAGTCAACGGGTCTGTTACATTCAGAGCCGTATGTATTTTGCAAATATTCTATGTCTACAACGCTCTGCATGGAGCTACTCTAGCTAATTTCTCCCACTTTCAATATGTATCCAGATTGAGACTTATAGTCATCTGGATCGGTGTAAAAGCTTGCACTATTGTAACTCTTTACGACGGGCTCTTTTATCACCTCCATAATTGAGAAATATTTCCTTGGTCCTCACTAAGGATGTTCTTGACCAATGTCCAGTGATCTACTCCTAGATCACTATTGTACTCCCTTGCCAAATTCAGAGCAAGGTATACAATAGGTCGGTACATAGCATAGCATACTTTATAGAACCTATGATCGAGGCATAGGGAATGACTTTCATTCTCTTTTCTATTTTCTGCCGTGGTCGGGATTTGAGTCTTACTCAATTTCACACCTTTGCAACACAGGCAAGAACTTTTCTTTGACTGTTCCATTTTGAACTACTTCAAAATCTTGACAAGGTATGTACTTATTGAAAAAACTTATCAAGCGTCTTGATCTATCTCAATAGATCTTGATGCTCAATATATTAGTAGCTTTAATGAGGTCTTTCTTTTTAAAGAACTCCTTTCAATTACTCCTTTATGCTTTCCAGAAAAATTCTACATCATTTCTGATCAACAATATGTCACTCACATATATTTATCAGAAAGGCGGTAGTGCTCCCACTCACTTTATTGTAAATACAGGCTTCACCGTAAGTCTGTATAAAACTATATGCTTTGATCAACTTATCAAAGTGTATATTCCAACTCTGAGATGCTTGCACCAGTCCATAGATGGATCGCTGGAGCTTGCACATTTTGTTAGCATCTTTAGGATTGACAAAACCTTCTGGTTGCATCACATACAACTCTTTCTTTAATAAATCCATTAAGGAATGCAGTTTTGTTTATCCATTTGCCAGATTTCATAAAATGCGGCAATTACTAACATGATTCGGACAGACTTAAGCATAGATACGAGTGAGAAACTCTCATCGTAGTCAACACCTTGAACTTGTCGAAAACCTTTTGCGACAATTCTAGCTTTGTAGATAGTAACACTACTATCAGCGTATGTATTCCTCTTAAAGATCCATTTAATCTCAATGGCTCGCCGATCATTTGAGCAAGTCAATCAAAGTCCATACTTTGTTCTCATACATGGATCACATCTCAGATTTCATGTCCTCAAACCATTTCATGAATCTGGGCTCATCATCGCTTCCTCATAGTTCGAGGTTCATCATGGTCTAGTAACATGACTTCCGAACATGATTACCGTACCACTCAAGTGCGGATCTTACTCGAAGATCTACGAGGTTTGGTAGCAACTTGATCTGAAGTTTCATGATCATCATCATTAACTTCCTCACTAATTGGTGTAGGAATCACTAGAACTGATTTCTTTGATGAACTACTTTCCAATAAGGGAGAAGGTACAATTACCTCATCAAGTTCTACTTTCCTCCCACTCACTTCTTTCGAGAGAAACTTCTTCTCTAGAAAGGATCCATCTTAGCAACGAATGTTTTGCCTTTAGATCTGTGATAGAAGGTGTACCCAACAGTTTCCTTTGGGTATTCTATGAAGACGCACTTCTCTGATTTGGGTTCGAGCTTATCAGGTTGAAACCCTTTTTCATATAAGCATCGCAACTCCAAACTTTAAGAAACGACAGCTTAGGTTTACTGCTAAACCATAGTTCATACGGTGTCGTCTCAACGTATTCAGATGGTGCCCTATTTAAACGTGAATGCAGCTGTCTCTAATGCATAACCCCAAAACGATAGTGGTAAACCGATAAGAGACATCATAGATCGCACCATATCTAGTAAAGTACGATTACGATGTTCAGACACACCATTACATTGTGGTGTTCCATGTGGCGTGAGCTGTGAAACTATTCCACTTTGTTTTAATTGAAGACCAAACTCGTAACTCAAATATTCATTTCCACGATCAAATCGCAGAAACTTTATTTTCTTGTTACGATGATTTTCCACTTCACTCTGAAATTCTTTGAACTTTTCAACTATTTCAGACTTATGTTTCATCAAGAAGATATACGCATATCTGCTCAAATCATCTGTGAAGGTCAGAAAATAATGATACTTGCCACGGGCATCAACACTCATTGGATCGCATACATCAGTATGTATTATTTCAAACGAATCAGTTGTTCGCTCCATAGTTCCGGAGAACGGCGTTTTAGTCATCTTGCCCATGAGGCACGGTTCGCAAGTACCAAGTGATTCATAATCAAGTGATTCCAAAAGTCCATCAGTATGGAGTTTCTTCATGCGCTTTATACCAATATGACCTAAATGGCAGTGCCATAAATAAGTTACACTATCATTATTAACTTTACATCTTTTGGTTTCAATATTATGAATATGTGTATCACACGATCGAGATCCAACAAACCATTTTGATTGGGTGTATGACCATATAAGGTTTTATTCATGTAAACAGAACAATAATTATTCTCTAACTTACATGAATAACCGTATTGCAATAAACATGATCAAATCATATTCATGCTCAACGCCAACGCCAAATAACATTTATTTAGGTTCAACACTAATCCCGAGAGTATAGGGAGTGTGCGATGATGATCATATCAATCTTGGAACTACTTCCAACACTCATCGTCACTTCCCTTCAACTAGTCTCTGCTTATTCTCAGAACTCCTGTTTCGAGTTACTAATCTTAGCAACCTAACAAGTATCAAATACTCAGGGGCTACTATAAACACTAGTAAGGCACACATCAATAACCTGTATATCAAATATACTCTTGTTCACTTTGCCACCCTTCTTATCTACCAAATATTCAGGTCATTTCTGCTCCCAGTGATCATTTCCTTTGCAGTAGAAGCACTCAGTTTCAGGCTTTGGTCCAGCTTTGGGCTTCTTCGCGGGAGCGACAACTTGCTTGTCATTCTACTTGAAGTTCCCTTTCTTTCCCTTTGCCCTTTTCTTGAAACTAGTGGTCTTGTCAATCATCAACACTTGATGCTCTTTTCTTGATTTCTACCTTCGTCGATTTCAGCATCACGAAGAGCTTGGGAGTTACTTTTGTCATCTCTTGAATATTATAGTTCATCACGAAGTTCTACTAACTTGGTGATGGTGACTAGAGAATTCTGTCAATCACTATCTTATCTGGAAGATTAACTCCCACTTGATTCAAGCGATTGAAGTACCTGCATAATCTGAGCACATGCTCACTAGTTGAGCGATTCTCCTCCATCTTTTAGCTATAGAACTTGTTGGAGACTTCATATCTCTCAACTCGGTATTTGCTTGAAATATTAACTTCAATTCCTGGAACATCTCATATGGTCCATGACGCTCAAAACGCCTTTGAAGTCCCGATTCTAAGCCGCTTAAGCATGGTGCACTAAACTATCAAGTAGTCATCATATTGAGCTAGCCAAACGCTCATAATGTCTGCATCTGCTCCTGCAATAGGTTTGTCACCTAGCGGTGCATCAAGGACATAATTCTTCTGTGCAGCAATGAGGATAAACCTCAGATCACGAATCCAATCCGCATCATTGCTACTAACATCTTTCAACACAGTTTTCTCTAGGAACATATTAAAATAAACATATGAAAGCAACAAACATAGGTAAGCAACAACGCGAGCTATTGATCTACAACATAATTTGCAAAATACTATCAGGTACTAAGTTCATGATAAATTTAAGTTCAATTAATCATATTACTTAATAACTCCCACTTAGACAGACATCTCTCTAGTCATCTAAGTGATCACGTGATCCAAATCAACTAAACCATAACTGATCATCACGTGAGATGGAGTAGTTTTCAATGGTGAACATCACTATGTTGATCATATCTACTATATGATTCACGCTTGACCTTTCGGTCTCCGTGTTCCGAGGCCATATCTGCATATGCTAGGCTCGTCAAGTTTAACCTGAGTATTCTGCGTGTGCAAAACTGGCTTGCACCCGTTGTAGATGGACGTAGAGCTTATCACACCCGATCATCACGTGGTGTCTGGGCACGACGAACTTTGGTAATGGTGCATACTCAGGGGGAACACTTCTTGATAATTTTTAGTGAGAGATCATCTTAAAATGCTGCCATCAAACAAAGCAAGATAAGATGCATAAAGGATAAACATCACACTAAAACTTTCTCTTTGCTTAATGCAGATCCAGAACTTCCAGGCGCCGTTGACTGCGGAACAGATCACTCGGAGCCTGGAGGCCTACTTAATGTGGCTTTTCGGGAAGGTGATGTTCACAGAGAACCATGTCACCACTATTAGCGCGCTCTACATCCCTATGGCACTCGATATAGCGAGCGCTCAGACGGCGAACAGATCAGACAGAGGAGTTGGGGTTCGGCGGTCTTGGCGGCTACATACCGAGGTATGTGCAACGCTTGCCAGCTTACATCGAAAAAGCCAGCCCTTCTTGGATGCCCTCTATTCCTACAGCTGTGGTCCTGGGAGAGGTTCTCTATAGGGCGACCAGATGTACGTGTTCATGAGCCTATAGACACCATGTTTGATGTTGACAGCATCGACATGCCGTCTTTCGGTCTGTGTTGGACACGTCGCAAGGTATGCACCGTGTTGTAGTTTAATGCAACTTTTTTCTGCACAAGAGATAGTTCGATGCTAGCGGATACTAACTTTTGTTTTCTGCAGAGACGCTTTGCTAGTGATTAGACCAGGAAAGCATACACAGCATTGAACGAGCAGTTCGATGCGTCCACCGGGGTCATCTGGCAGCCCTATACGGAAGCAGCCATACAAGCGAGATACCCTGGTGGTATGTCCGTGCTATGCACAAGGGACCGAGATTACTGGATGACAAAATCAAAGATCATCTTTGATGTCTTCGTTGAGGAGATGGCACAACAGAGGGTTATGAGGCAATTTGGTCTTCGCAGTTGGAGCTGCCTCCCCTATAGAGAACCCGTGCCAAAGACACATCCACAGTATTAACCAGTTTTTCAATGTTGCATTATCTTTCATAGTACTCCATTCGAAGCTTTAGGTAATTGTTGAACACACACCACAATTTTAGGACGACAAGGAAGGGCATGACTAGGACAACTGCTAAGTGGCTAGTAAGACTAGAGCCGTATGTTATAGAATGGGAGACAGCAAACACAAATCTATGGCACGAGAATCACAATTTTGAACTCAATGAATTCAATCTCTATTTGCGGCGCTACATGAGCGGAACACGGTTACGCATCGTTGAGCACTCTCACCCAGAGGAGATACCTGATCCTACTCCTTCGGATACGTACCCGAGCTATGATACTTCGGGCTCTAGGCAGTACGCGGTAAGATATATTTTCTTCAAGTAATGTTGTCACATACATTGGCGTGCATACTTAATAATCATCCTGAAAATTTGCAGGCTACCTTGACAAACGAACTCTACAACGACGTGACCACCTTTGGACGATCACTGTCGTCAGGACCTCTTCTTCATCACCGTCCTGTCATACAACCCTTCTTGGAACGGATGCAGAACAAAATACGGGCTGTCTACGAGGCTATCACGTGCACCCGGAGAAGCGACGTTGTTCAGCACCAACCACAGCAGCCGCGTCCCTCCATGCACCGACATCAACCACGTCCACGTCTAGCACATCCGATGACCAGGCCACCCCCTCCTGAACAACCTGGCCGTTCATCGTGGCAGCACCCACAGCACTATGGTCCCACGTCGAGCTTCGTGTTTTCTCCACAGCCACAGCACCACGGTCCCTCGTCGAGATTTGTGTTTGAGCCAGAGCAGCCGTCACAGCCAGCAGGTGTGTGTCTTCATATTTATTGTTTTCAATATTAGTTCAAAGGCATCGACTTCATGACTTAAAGTTTCGCGTGCAGAGCATATGGATATCATGCGCCTATGTCGGCATCACATGATACGTGGGGGAGTGATCATCATCCCGAGGATCACATACAGGCTCCGATGTCGCAGCACACCCACTGGATGAACATGTTTTCGACTCCTCCACCAGGGCCCACACAGGATACACAGCATGACCAGGAAGAGTCCGAGATTGCTCCGCGTCCCATTAGGGCACCTGACAGATGGGAATGGACGCCGATTCCAGATCCGCCTCCCCGCCAGGCCAGATGTCGTCACTGACGCTTCTATCTATCAGTACAGACATTACCATCTATTTATGTGTGAGACTTATGTCTTTCTATGTATGAGATAAATGACTATGTACTTATGTATGAGACATATGCCTACTCTATTTTAGTACTATGTTATCCGAACTACAACATCATATTTAGATAGAACAGAATGCTCGTACAACAAGACCGTACAAACAACTACATAGAACTACATCTAAACTAAACGGTACGTACGAGTGAACTTACAACATACAACATAAAATTACATGAAGTCATCATCGTCATCCTCCATCGATGCAGAACTCTTGCCCTTCGACGATGAAGAACTCTTGCCCTTCAACGATGAAGAAATCTTGCCCTTCGACGATGAAGAAACCTTGCCCTTCGACGATGCAGAAACCTTGCCCTTCGATGATGAAGAACTCTTGCCCTTCGAGTATGCAGAACCCGGAAGCGGCGGCATGAAGATATCATCTTCGTCCTCGCTCTCCTCAGTCCATAAACATGGATTATTTGGTGCAATCCTTCTGAAAGTTTCACTCTTCGGCACTACTACCTTCTCCCACCTTTCATGCAACCTAAGAAGTTCTTTACGTACCTCCTCATAGGTCCTTTCAGGCCATCCAGACCTACGTAATTGGTGAGCCAACTCATTCATTATGGTGTCACTACCGGTGAGTTCGTCCCATGGAACTATCCTATTGTCCATCCTGAAATCGGTAGCTAGGCTCAGAAGAGTCCTGCTCATCCCAGGGTGAAAACTACGATCGAAAGGATAATGGGACATCTCAACTACACTACACTGGAATGCTTATCCAACTCCGTCTGAAGGGGGTTTTATAGGTGGCGGGAAAGAGTTGGCGGGAACAAATGGCGGGAAACGGGTGGCGGGACAAAGTTGGCGGGAACAAATGGCGGGAAACGGGTGGCGGGACAAAGTTGGCGGGAACATATGGCGGGAAACGGGTGGCGGAAACATATGGCGGGAAAAAGTTGGCGGAACATATGGCAGGAAACGGGTGGCGGAAACATATGGCGGGAAACCATTGGCGGGCAAACATATGGCGGGGAAAAAGGGTTATGCGAAAAAACATCATTGTTATGAAAACAAATCTGTAATATTGTACGGGCAAAAAACATAATGTGCATGCACCACCGCCCAAAGTAGACCAATTAGTTCGATGCCCACAAGAGGCTGATCGACCTGTCGCCAACAGGTTGGCCGATCGACTTGAGTTGGCGGCCGACAGCCACTCGCCAGCAAGCAGGCTGATAGGAAGCCGTCGGCCCTTGTGGGCCGATTAGATCCGATCGGCCCACTGTGGGCCGACGGTGTATTATTTTTGAAAATAATTTTTTGGGCATAATATTTTTGTAAATTAATTAAAAAAATGTATTATTTTAAAAAAATTAGCTCATATATGTGGAAAGAGGCCCCCCTCTCTTTTTGTATAGGTGATGGGGACAATACTTTTTTCATGTGGAGTCCAATTAGATAACAGTTCAGTGTATAGCTTGTGTATGTGACGCGTAGAGGGCAATTAGGTAACAGTTCAGTGGAGATATTATGAAAGTTCAGGGTTAGTTTGATGGATTATTTCCATTGGTTACTCTCATATACAGTGGCTGCTGTGTACTTGATGCGTCATGTGTTTCAATTATTTATTTATTTATTTATGAAAGGAAAGAACATAATTATTTCGATTGGAATTGGTTCCCTTGGTGTGTATGCATTGCTTTAAGCTTACTCTCCCACAAATCCTGAACTTACATGCAGTTTTTTTTTCTAATTTGTAAATTTATTTATTTGCCAACTTACTGAAACATGTTATCTCTAATGCTTTCAGGCCCAAGGCACTTATTATTACCTATGTGGAAGGAGTAGCCTTATTCCTCGCCAAAGAATCGGGTCATTCCTAAGTTTGGTTGCTATATGACATAGATTGTGGTGCTCCGAATTTGTCGTGTGCCACTAGTACAACATCCATCTAGGATTTACGATTGATTACTCTTAGCTCTTAGAGTACCATGAGTTATGCCCCATGTCATCTATGTGCTTTGTGTTATGTGGAAACAAACGTTGAGTTGTTAGCTACGTTAAGCAGCAGATGGAAGCCATCATTGAAGACTAAGAGGGTGTTTGTTTCCAGGAACTTATGGGTTTAGGGACTTAAAAAAGTCCCTATAAGTCCCACCTAAACCAAACACAAGGGACTTATTGGGACTTATTGTGGTGATTAGGGACTTATCAAATAAGACTCTCAGGGAGGAGCTTATTGGGACTTATCGATCTGGACCCGCACCGCCGATCCCTCCTCGCCTCACAGACCAGATCGCCCAAGACGCCACTCGTTCCCTCCTCGCCTCGCGTACCGATCGTCCCCTCGTTCCCTCCTCGCCTCGCTCTTTCCTCGTCGCGCCAATCGCCCGCCGCCCCGGAAGCTTCAACAGCGCGCCGCCATGGCCGACGAGGAAGATGAGATCCCCTTCTTCTCTCAATTCCCCTCGTCTCAGGAGGCACCCGAATGCTCATCCGCCGGTGGAAATCTCGGGAGGGGAATGGGTTTCTTGGATCTCAACAACAACACCGACGTCTTCCCGGAGTTGGGCTCGTACCAGCAACTTCTCTTTGACCAGTCGGCCAGTCATGGCCTTCCTCCAGTTGGACGTGGTCGTGGGAGGCCCGTGCCCCAGGGCGGAGGAGGCCGCAGCCGGTCTCTGAACATCGGAGGCCGAGGCGGCTCTAACCTGCGTCCGTTCGTCGCCCCGGCCGCAGCTGCCGTTGAGGGAGGCGTCATAGGGCGTGTGTAACATCCCAAATTTCCTATTTGGAATGTTCTACAATATTAGCTAAGCATCTATGCATATTGTTTGAATTTGAGTGGCATTTGGAATTTCAGAAGATTTTGAGTTGTTGGAATTTGAATTTGAATTTGAATTTGGCAGTTGAAATTTATTTCAAACAATGCCTGACAAATACTTGAGAAAAAGTATGAGAGGAGTAAACATGACACTCCAAATATGTCAGAAGAAAACTTGCCAAAAAAAATTTTGAATTCAAATCTGAATTTTATTTGGACTTTTAGAAAAAAATGATTTTTTACAAAGTTTGAGTTTTGCCCCTGGAAAAATGTTCAAATTATAGGGAATATTCCCCTGATCATTTTGATATATATATGTCCTATATAAAATATTGATATTTAATATATTTTTCTCACTCTCACTAATTCAAAAAAAAATAGAAAAAAAGGACCCAGGCGCCACCAGCTAACTGCCCAACCCAGCCTTGAGGCCCACCCATGGGCCAGGCGAGGCCAGCCCGAGCCAGCCACGCCCACGCCCTCGCCGATTCTCTCCGAATCGGCCAACCGACCGATCGCCCTCTCCTCTCTCACCGATGCTGGACCCCACCCCTCTTCTTCCCTCGCCCACGCAAACCCCGCCGCCGCTCTCCGAATCCAGAGATCCGGATCCTCCCGATCCCCGCCCGACCTACCCCTCCTCCAAGCCGTTCCCCCCTATAAATACCTCCCCGCCCCGTTTCCCCCTCGCCCCTCGCCCGACCCTCCCTCTCGCCACAATCGCTCATGGAGCACCCGAGCCGCCATCATTTTCCTGCTCCGCCATCCCGACCCTCTCGAGCTCACCCGAGTCCACCTCCGAACCCCTTGCTCACAAGACCACGGAGGCCTCCGCCGTCGTCCCCGACCACCGGAGCCACCGGAGCCGTCGTCGCCCGAGCCGCCGTCGCCGTCGACCCCGCGTTAAGTCGCCGGAGACCCCGCCACCGTTGGATCTAAATCTAGGGTGTAGATTAGATAGCGACGGGGTATGGTTATTTTTAATAAAAACCCGGTTTTAGTTCCGGTTTACCCCGGTTTATTCCGGTTAGTTTAGACCGGCCGACTCGGTTTAGTCCCTAGGGCACGATTTAGTTATATTACGCCCGAGCGCTAGATAGGCCCATTAGCGCCTGATTTTTCTTTTAATTTCATTTTTCGTTTCTGTTTTTAACAGAATAGTTTCAGTTTTGAAAAATCCATATCTTTTAATCTACTTAAAATTTTTAAGTGATTCTTTTTTTGTTGGTTTGCAAATTTATTGTAGTTTCTGTAGAAAATATGTTTGGCCATGTTTAAATTATTTAAAATTGCTTTATTTTAGTTTTAGACAGATTAGTAATTCTGCTATAAAATGAGTTAGAATTATTTTATTTTAGTGATTCTTTTTGTCACTATTTTATTTTGACCTTGCCAAACCGTAGGGAATTTATTTAGGTATTTTAGAATTAATAAAAAATGTTTTAATCAGAATCATGTTATTCCTATTTATTTAACTAGCTACTGTTTTCCTATTGTTTCATATAGCAAATAATTTTATTTTTCTTATGTGATAGTTTATTCTAGATTAATTTCTGTAACTTGAGATCAGGAACTTTTATTTACAATAAATAAAATTTTTATTTTAGTTTTTCTTACTAGAATGGTTTTAGGCATAATAGGATTTTTATAATAGCTTTTAATGTGGTTCCTTTTGCTCCTAGTTGCATAATGTTTTCTTTTCTGTTAGATAGCAAAAACCCATGCTTAGGTTCTGTTAAGAAAATTTTTGTTATGCAAAACTATTTCTTTGGTTGTGTTTGATGTGGTGAAAGCATTGAATTGGATTTCTTCGAGTTTCTTTGGGTTTTGGTTCAATTGCTTTGTGTGTTATGTTAGCATGCAATTATGTTAAGTGATCATATGTTGTATGCTTATTATGATTGTTGTTTGCCTCGATAGAATTTCCGGAGTGCGAAGCTTGCTACCACGAGTCCCTAGCTTTCGAAGATCGTCAGCAAGGCAAGTCATTGATCATATTTCTTTTACTATACCTATGAATTTATTGCATTAGAATTATACCTCCCCACCATGCATGCAGTAGGAGAAATTTGAAGTATGTTCTTGAGTAGTATCATGAGGTAGGATGAACCCAATTCCCCTTGTTACCATTGCCCGGGACGAAGTACTTTATTTTGCTATGCTCGTAGACGGGGTTGGTTGAGTGATACATAAGGGAGATGTGAGAGTCAAGATGATTACAATCCCATGACTTCAAGCTCAAGATGGACTTCAAAAATTCACTATTGGGTGGAGGCAGTTGACGGGCACCGGAGAAAACCGGTGGTTGGCGGGATGCATGGAGAAGCGCCATGACATCTTGCGGAAAGCTTCACCCAGCCACGAAGAGACGGATGTATACCCCATTGACCGGAAGCTTACATGCAGCCGCAAGCCATTATGGGCTCGCTTGGTCAACCCTAGTTGTGACTCGGCGGACGATGCTACGAGATGTAGAAGAACGGTAGGATTGGATGGGTACCGGCGGTGGCGGAGGAACTCTTCTGAAGACCCTGTTTCGCTCATCCTGTCTTCAAACACCATGAAGTGCGAAGACTTAAAAGGAGGAACGATTCTTGCGGGTAAAGTGCACAAACCTCTGCAGAGTGAAGATCTAATCGGTTAGCCGTGTCCCCGGTTACGGAAAATTTGAGCCTCGAACTTGGAAGTATTTCGAAATCTCAACACTGAAATTAATAAATTAATTGAGGGTTTATTTAGTAATTGGGAATGAGACATTGGTTGGCGGAACCATCTCAATAATTACCAACATTTTGTAGTAATTGCAAACAAGTCCCTTGTTGTAGGAAAAACGGCTTTTCGCAAAAACAATGAAACTTAGAGCCCCACAGCCAAATTGCATATAGTGTTAGTAATTTTATTGTTATTCTCTCTTCATGACTTGCGGCATATTCAAAATGCTGACCTACACGGCTGCAACGCCTTATGTTGCAGAGGATTATTCCGATCAGAGTGAGGCTACGATCCGCGCTTGGCGATTGCCCTTTGGAGTCGGATGGACTCGCTATTCTTCTACGCTTCCGCAGCTTATTTAATTTATTTCTCATGAGTTGGCCTTCGGCCGAATTTATTCTATTGTAATAAAGACTCGATATGAGAATCGTGTAATAAATTCAGGTGTGATTGAACTTTGATTATTTCATCAATGTACTGTGTGTGCCAGCATGATCTTGGGATGGTACAGCTACACAGAGACTTGACCGATTTTGGGTCGGGTCGCTCTAGAGATGGTATCGAGCACACTCGATCGTGGGACGAACCCCTAGGATCGGAAAGCCATAGGAAGAGACTATTTATTTTATGTCCTTATCATTCCGTAATTCTCCCCTGCTCATTTCTGACTTCTCTCCGATTTTCAACATTCTAGATGGCCGCCGAGTTCACCCCAGTTCTGCTACCGGAGTTTTCCCAGCCAGATGAGACGATGCCTTTCGGCAAGAAGCTGGTCCAGATCGTGAAGAAGCTGAAGATTGCTCTGCCCTCGATCACCGGGAAGCCTACCAATGCACTTCCGACGGATACCCTCTACAGGATTGAGGTGCACATTCCAGGAGGACCTTCGGAGGACATTTGAGCCTATTGACTTTGAGTTTACCGATTTCAATTGGATCCTCGGAAGAGACATGGCGATTTATCGTGCACTTGGACATCTCCGAGAAGAGTACAGGGCCGAGCTCGACCCATCAGACCTCGCCATGATTTCTCGCAGAGCTAGGAATGGAGATATCATCCGTACCGTAGAGGACGACTTCATTCTCTCGTATGTCCAAGACTTGGAGTGTCTCCTCAGGAAACGGGAGATCCAGACTTGCCGTAACTCGAAGGTACACAGGAAGCTGTTGTTCCGTGAACTGGAACTGGAGGAGAAAGCACACGCAGACTTCCTTGATCATGAAGAAGAAATCAAGGATTTCATGGAGAGAGTCGACAAGCTGAAGATGGATGTTGCCGCATTAGAAGAGAAGATGGACTTGGGAGAGGACCTTTTTCCGAGTGGAGATGACGGACCTCTCGTGAGCAATGACCAGGATTATGAAGGGAGCTCCACTGAGGAAAGCCGCAAGAGGAGGCGCCGCATCAGAGGACGCCACACCGGAGGATGCCCTACCAGAGGACGCAAGGATTATTGATGAAGACATTTAGTCGACCGCCATGTTATTTTATTTTTCCGTCGATCAGTTAGGCCGTTATTTTCGATTAGTCGTGAAATTGTAATCGAGATTGAACCATGTTTGAGATGATTGAATAAATGATTGGTGTGTTTATGATTGTGCATTCATTTGGGTAGTGATATTTTCTCATTAGACCCTTGTTCTATTCTAATTTTCTCATCCACTCCAAAACACCAGATGCCTCCGAGACGTGACCCCGGTCTCAACTTTCCGCCGGAGCTCACCCAGCTGATCCAGCAGCAGAATGCCCTCATGCAGATGCTCATCCAGAACCAGAACAACAACAACAACAACAATCCACCGCCACCACCCCCTGTTGACAATTTGACCCGCTTCCTAAGGCTGAATCTGCCAGTGTTCTCTAGCAGCACTGAGCCGATTGTGGCCGATGATTGGCTCCGCAAGGTCGGAAGGGAGTTAGCCACTGCTGGATGCACAGATGCAGAGAAGGTGCGCTTTGTCGCACATCAACTTGATGGACCTGCAGCCTCTTGGTGGGAGAACTACACCGCCACTTATCCCCTCGCCACCATCACGTGGGATCAGTTCCAAGAGCTTTCCGCACCGCCATGTTTCAGCTGGAGCCATGAGTGCGAAGAAGCGTGAGTTCCGCAACTTACGCCAGGGAACCGTCTTGTCAGGCGAAGCGTGGATGAGTTCAACAAGTTAGCTCGCTATGCCCCGGATGATGTGGCCACAGATGCATAAAGCAGGAAAAGGTTCTCGAGGGACTCAATGACGAGCTGGGTATGCAGCTTATGGTGGCTACCTTCACCAACTACCAGGAGCTGGTAGACAAGGCCACCATACTTGAAGGCAAGCAGCAGCAGATTGATAGCCGCAAGCAGAACTATGGCCAGGGGAAGTACAACCCTGGAGCTCAGCAGAAGCCCCGTTATGCCCCATACTCGGGAGGGCATACCCATCATAATCATGGAGGACATAACCATGGAGGAAATGGGAACAACCGCAACCAGGACAACAAGTCAGGCTATGGAAATGGCAATGGAAACGGCAATAGCAACCAGCATCGTCCTGCCCCGGCTCAGAAAGATCTGAGTCACATCACCTGTTTCAAGTGCCAGAAAACAGGGCACTATGCCACCGACTGCCCGGAGGCCAAGCAGAGGAATGGAAACTGCAATGGAAGCTCAGCAAAGAAGCCCAACCCTTTTCCTCGTGCTCAGGTGAACCACATTGACGTGGAGGACGTCTATGATCAGCCAGACACTGTGGTTGGTATGTTTTTATTAAATTCACATCCAGATTGGTACTCTTTGATTCGGTGCAACGATTCATTCATATCAAGGGTAGTTGTGAAAAGTACGGGTTGCCCACTAGAACCCTTAGAACCCCTCTTCACGTCAGTTCCGCAGGAGGAGAAATGATGGCAAGCTTAGGCTGTCATGCAACCCTCAACATCGGAAACCATAAATTTCCCGCAGACCTCATAGTATTGGAAACCCAGACCTTGGATGTAATCCTAGGCATGGATTGGTTGACAAAGTCTGAAGGAAACATAGACTGTGCCCGCAAGTCGATTCTGCTCACCACTCCGGAGCAAAAGAGGATCAAGTATGTATCCAGACGTAGCCAGATGAAGAATCAGGTGAATTCCCTCATGGGAGTTGTTCAGGAGGAAGTGCCAGTAGTGCAGGATTTTCCCGATGTGTTTCCGGAGGAATTACCAGAATGCCACGGACGTAGACATTGAATTTCTGATTGAGTTATTGCCCGGCACAGCCCCAATATCCAAGAGACCCTATCGGATGCCCCCGAATGATTTGAAAGAGATCAAAAATCAAATTAATGAGCTATTGGAGAAAGGATATATTCGGCCAAGCTCATCACCTTGGGGAGCCCCAGTTCTTTTGGTAGAGAAGATGGATGGAACCCTGAGAATGGTTGTGGATTATCGTTCGTTGAACGATGTGACCATCAAGAACAAGTACCCTCTGCCGATGATTAATGACTTATTTGATCAGCTAGTTGGAGCCAAGGTATTCTCCAAGATCGATCTTGATCGGTATCATCGATTGAAGATCCGTGAAAAGGATATACCCAAAACAGCATTCACCACCAGGTATGGTTTATATGAGTATACCGTCATGTCATTCGGATTGACTAATGCCCCTGCATACTTCATGAATTTGATGAACAAGGTATTTATGGAATATCTGGACAAGTTTGTCGTGGTGTTCATCGATGATATACTGATTTTCCAAGAGCGAGGAAGAGCATAAGGAACATTTGCGTCTAGTTCTGGAGAAACTCCGAGAACATCAATTGTATGCCAAGTTCAGTAAATGTGAATTTTGGCTGAAGGAAGTCGGATTCCTCGGACATGTTATTTCAGGAGAAGGAATAGCAGTTGACCCCGCCAAGGTTGAATCAGTCACCGATTGGCAGTCACCCACCTCAGTCAAGGAGATCCGCAGTTTTCTCGGACTCGCAGGATATTATCGGAGGTTTATTGAGAATTTCTCGAAGATTGCCAAGCCCATGACTGAGCTGTTGAAGAAGGACGCCAAGTACATTTGGACCGAGGATTGTGAAGCCAGTTTCCAGGAATTGAAGAAACGTTTGGTTACAGCCCCAGTATTGATTTTGCCGGACATACACAAGGATTACCAGGTATATTGTGACGCTTCTCGTCAGGGACTCGGAGGAGTACTTATGCAGGAAGGAAAAGTTGTAGCTTATACCTCCAGAAAGCTACGACCACACGAGATGAATTATGCCACACATGATTTGGAGTTAGCAGCAGTAGTGCATGCACTCAAGACACAGAGACATTTCATTATCGGAAACCGTTGTGATGTTTACACAGATCATAAGAGCTTGAAGTATATTTTCACGCAGAAGAGTTGAACCTCGAGCAGAGGAGATGGCTAGAGTTAATCAAGGACTATGACATGAGATTGCATTACCACCCGGAAAGGCTAATGTTGTAGCAGATGCTTTGAGCCGTAAGAGTTATGTGAATACTCTTATAGCGGAGGATTACCCAGGAGTTAGTCGATGACCTCGAGATCTCCGATGGAGATAGTTCCGAGAGGATATGTTGCAACTCTGGAAGTTTAGTCCACTTTGGCGAAAGAATTCGTGAAGCCCGAAGTCGGACAAGGAAATTGATGAGATAAAGAAAAGGATGAGCGAAGGAAAAGCTAAAGGGTTTCGTAAGGATGAATACGGAGCTATATGGTTCGAGGATCGATTTATGTACCCAATGATCCCGAACTCAGGAAGCTAATTCTTCAGAGGCTCATGATTCACCGTACTCGATTCACCCGGTAACACCAAGATGTATCTGGATTTGAAGGAAAGTTTCGGTGGACAGGTATGAAGAAGGATATTGCCGAGCACGTAGCAGATGCGATGTTTGCCAGCGAGTAAAGCGGAACATCAGAAGCCAGCAGGGTTACTTCAACCTTTGCCGATTCCCGAGTGGAAATGGGAAAAACTTGGAATGGATTTTATCACAGGATTACCCAGGACCCGTTCAGGTTATGATTCCATCTGGGTAGTGGTTGATCGATTGACCAAGGTAGCTCATTTCATTCCCGTGAAGACTACCTATACCAGTACTAAGTTAGCCAAGATATACATGACCAGGATCGTATGTCTGCATGGAGTTCCGAGGAGTATCGTGTCAGATAGAGGAACACAATTTACCTCAAAGTTTTGGAATCAGTTGCATGAAACTTTGGGTACGAGGCTGGAGTTCAGTACAGCTTTTCATCCATGAGATGATGGACAGACCGAGAGAGTCAACCAGATCCTGGAGGACATGTTGAGAGCTTGTGCGCTAGACTATGGGTCTAGCTGGGATGATAATTTGCCCTACGCAGAGTTCTCGTACAATAACAGTTATCAGACCAGTCTGAAGATGGCCCCTTTTGAAGCTCTATACGGAAGGAGGTGCAGAACACCATTGTTGTGGGATGGTGTTGGAGATCGAAAACTTTTCGTTCCCGATCTTATCAGAGATTCCGAAGAGAAAGTCAAACTGATTCGAGATAGACTCAAGGTAGCTCAGTCGAGACAGAAGAGTTATGCCGACAGTAAACGCAAGGAAGTAACTTACGAAGCGGGAGACCGTGCATATCTTCGTGTGTCCCCACTTCGTGGAATCAAGAGGTTCGGTGTTAAAGGAAAGTTAGCACTCCGGTTCATTGGCCCCTATAAAATCCTCGAACGTCGTGGAGAAGTTGCTTACAAGTTGGAATTGCCGGAAGGATTGTCCGGAGTTCATGATGTCTTCCATGTTTCTCGGCTGAAGAAATGCCATGCCGACATGGCCGATATTCCGTTGAGAGACACGGTGCCCCTAGAGGCCATACAGCTCGACAGTGATCTGACTTATGAGGAGAAACCCGTCCGAATTCTCGAGACTCTGAACAGAGTCACCCGCAGCAAGATCATCAAGTTTTGCAAGGTCTTTGTGGAGTCATCACTCCGAGGAGGAAGCCACCGGGAGCGAGAAGAAGACCTCCGCCGAGACCACCCGCACCTATTTGCTAGCCAACCCGAATCTCGAGCGAGAGATTCATCTTAAGGTGGGTAGGTTTGTAACATCCCAAATTTCCTATTTGGAATGTTCTACAATATTAGCTAACCATCTATGCATATTGTTTGAATTTGAGTGGCATTTGGAATTTCAGAAGATTTTGAGTTGTTGGAATTTGAATTTGAATTTGGCAGTTGAAATTTATTTCAAACAATGCCTGACAAATACTTGAGAAAAAGTATGAGAGGAGTAAACATGACACTCCAAATATGTCAGAAGAAAACTTGCCAAAAAAAATTTGAATTCAAATCTGAATTTTATTTGGACTTTTAGAAAAAATGATTTTTTACAAAGTTTGAGTTTTGCCCCTGGAAAAATGTTCAAATTATAGGGAATATTCCCCTGATCATTTTGATATATATATGTCCTATATAAAATATTTATATTTAATATATTTTTCTCTCTCTCACTAATTCAAAAAAAAATAGAAAAAAAGGACCCGGGCCACCAGCTAACTGCCCAGCCCAGCCGAGGCCCACCCATGGGCCAAAGCAGCCCAAGACCCGAGCCAGCCCAGCGCCCGAGCCAGCCCACGCCCAGCGCCCCTCGCCGATTCTCTTCCGAATCGGCCAACCGACCGATCGCCCTCTCCCCTCTCTCACCGATGCCTGGACCCCACCCCCTCTTCTTCCCCTCGCCCACGCAAACCCCCGCCGCCGCATTGAATCCATGAGATCCGGGATCCTCCCGATCCTCGCCCGACCTACCCTCCTCCAAGCCGTCCGCCCCCTATAAATACCCTCCCTCGCCCTGCCCCTCACCCCTCGCCTGACCCGCCCTCTCGCCACGATCGCTCGAGAGCACCCGAGCCGCCCACCATTTTCCCGTTTGGCCATCCCGACCCTCTCGAGCTCGCCCGAGTCCACCTCGGAACCCCTTGCTCCGCAAGACCACGGAGGCCTCCGCCGTCGTCCCCGACCACCGGAGCTACCGGAGCCGTCGTCGCCCGAGCCGCCGTCACCGTCGACCCCGCGGTAAGTCGCCGGAGACCCCGCCACCGTTGGATCTAAATCTAGGGTGTAGATTAGGTAGCGAAGGGGTACGGTTATTTTTAATAAAAACCCAGTTTTAGTTCCAGTTTACCCCGGTTTATTTAGGTTAGTTTAGACCGGCCGACTCGGTTTAGTCCCTAGGGCACGATTTAGTTATATTACGCCTGAAGCTAGATAGGCCCATTAGCCCGATTTTTCTTTTAATTTCATTTTTCGTTTCTGTTTTTAACAGAATAGTTTCAGTTTTGTAAAATCCATATCTTTTAATCTACTTAATATTTTTAAGTGATTCTTTTTTTTGGTTTGCAAATTTATTGTAGTTTCTGTAGAAAATATGTTTGGCCATGTTTAAATTATTTAAAATTGCTTTATTTTAGTTTTAGACAGATTAGTAATTCTGCTATAAAATGAGTTAGAATTATTTTATTTTAGTGATTCTTTTGTCACTATTTTATTTTGACCTTGCCAAACCGTAGGGAATTTATTTAGGTATTTTAGAATTAATAAAAAATGTTTTAATCAGAATCATGTTATTCCTATTTATTTAACTAGCTACTGTTTTCCTATTGGTTCATATAGCAAATAATTTTATTTTTCTTATGTGATAGTTTATTCTAGATTAGTTTCTGTAACTTTAGATCAGGAACTTTTATTTACAATAAATAAAATTTTTATTTTAGTTTTTCTTACTAGAATGGTTTTAGGCATAATAGGAGTTTTATAATAGCTTTTAATGTGGTTCCTTTTGCTCCTAGTTGCATAATGTTTTCTTTTCTGTTAGATAGCAAAAACCCATGCTTAGGTTCTGTTAAGAAAATTTTTTTATGCAAAACTATTTCTTTGGTTGGGTTTGATTTGGTGAAAGCATTGAATTGGATTTCTTCGATTTTCTTTGGGTTTTGGTTCAATTGCTTTGTGTGTTATGTTAGCATGCTATTATGTTAAGTGATCATATGTTGTATGCTAATTATGATTGTTGTTTGCCTCGGTAGAATTTCCGGAGTGCGAAGCTTGCTACCACGAGTCCCTAGCTTTCGAAGATCGTCAGCAAGGCAAGTCATTGATCATATTTATTTTACTATACCTATGAATTTATTGCATTAGAATTATACCTCCCCACCATGCATGAAGTAGGAGAAATTTGAAGTATGTTCTTGAGTAGTATCATGAGGTAGGATGAACCCAATTCCCCTTGTTACCATTGCCCGGGACGAAGTACTTTATTTTGCTATGCTCGTAGACGGGGTTGGTTGAGTGATACATAAGGGAGATGTGAGAGTCAAGATGATGACAACCCCATGACTTCAAGCTCAAGATGGACTTCAAAAATTCACTACTGGGTGGAGGACGGTTGACGGGCACCCTGGAGAAAACCAGTGGTTGGTCGGGATGCATGGAGAAGCGCCATGACATCTTGCGGAAAGCTTCACCCAGCCACGAAGAGACGGATGTATACCCCATTGACCGGAAGCTTACCTGTGCAGCCGCAAGCCATTATGGGCTCGCTTGGTCAACCCTAGTTGTGACTCGGCCGGACGGTGCTACGAGATGTAGAAGAACGGTAGGATTGGATGGATACCGCAGTGGACAGAGGAACTCTTCGAAGACCCTGTTTGTTCATCCGTCTTCAAACACCATGAAGTGCGAAGACTTAAAAGGAGGAACGATTCTTATGGTAAAGTGCACAAACCTCTGAGAGTGAAGATCTAATCGGTTAGCCGTGTCCCGATTCTGGACAATTTGAGCCTCTGGAACTTGGAAGTATTTCGGAAATCTCAACACTGAAATTAATAAATTAATTGAGGGGTTTATTTAGTAATTGGGAATGAGACATTGGTTGGCGGAACCATCTCAATAATTACCAACATTTTGTAGTAATTGCAAACAAGTCCACTGTTCTAGGGAAAAACTGGCTTTTCGCAAAAACAATGAAACTTAGAGCCCCACAGCCAAATTGCATATAGTGTTAGTAATTTTTTATTGTTATTCTCTCTTCATGACTTGCCGGCATATTCAAAATGCTGACCTGCACGGCTGCAACGTCTTATGTTGCAGAGGATTATTCCGATCAGGAGTGAGGCTACGATCCGCGCTTGGCGATTGCCCTTTGGAGTCGGATGGACTCGCTATTCTTCTACGCTTCCGCAACTTATTTAGTTTATTTCTCATGAGTTGGCCTTCGGCCGAATTTATTCTATTGTAATAAAGACTCGATATGAGAATCGTGTAATAAATTCAGGTGTGATTGAACTTTGATTATTTCATCAATGTACTGTGTGTGCCAGCATGATCTTGGGATGGTACAGCTACACAGAGACTTGACCGATTTTGGGTCGGGTCGCTACAGCGTGGGAGGACCTCGTCCCAGGTCACCGGACGCGGCGTAGGTCGAGGCAATGGGTCCTCAGTGGCCGGCAGTAGAGGAAAAACTGCGCGGGAAGCAACGTGTGTCGTCAACTGCTGCGTCTTCAGAAGATGTCGACGAGAATGAAGGCTTTGAAGATGATGATGACAACAATGCTTTTGGAGTGGTATATTTTTGCTTGGTATATTGCACTGTACAATGGTATACAATGCTGTTGTTGCTATACTTTTGATTGCACTAGTATATTTTTGATTGCTATATTGCGCTGCACAATGGTATATTGCACTAGTACATAGTTATTTTTTTTGTCTCAGGGTGCAAGTTCATCTTCTTTTTGTGCTAGCTACTTGTGTGTATAATGGTATACATTGGTGTAGAATTAGAAACAGCTTGATTCTACTTTTGTTTGAATTGTGTGCTCGTTATTTTTTGTTTAGAAAAACATTGCCAAGGCTGATTGGACAGACGCGCATATTACTGTATTTTGTAACGTCGCCTGTGAGGAAGCTCGGGATGGGCACTGTGTGAATGGTGTTTGGACAAGTAGTGCGTACAATAACATGAAGAAGAAGTTTTATCAGCGTGCTGTCCTCCTGCATAGTACCAAGCAATTCAAAAATTGCATAACTAGACTCAAGAGCTACTACACTGCTTGGTTGTGGTTGGGGCAGCAAACTGGTTGTGGCCAAACTGGAGATGGAGCTATAACCGCATCACCTGCGTGGTGGAAAAAAGTAATTAAGGTACATACATTATTCTGCAAATTACATCTGAATTGCTCACACTTGGTTACATTATTTAGCCTTGTCCTAATTACCTAACTAATGTTGCAGGAGAGACCAGATGTCAGAAAATTCAAGGGTGGCAATCCTGAGTATTTGGATATGCTAATAGAGTTATTTCAAGGTGTGGCATTTGATGGATCATCAGCTTATGTGCCCTTATATGAAGATGAAGAAGAAGAATATGATGTTGCCGATGATGGAAATGAGCAGAGTCCAATGAGCACCACCAGCAGATGCAGCGGCGGTGAACAGACAACTACAAGCCCAGGAAAGAAACACAAGAGCCCAATGGTGAAACTAATGACATGGCTCATCAATACTATGAATAGTGAGAACACTTCTGACATGATCACTGAATATGCAAACAAAAGGCAGGAAGCAAAGGACAAGGCAAAGGAGAAGAAATCAAACAGCACTAAGGAATCCATTACTCATTGTCAAATGTTGGCAGTTAAATGTGGTGCAGAAGAAACAAGTGTTGAGTACTTCATGGCAACTCAACTGTTTGCAGATGAGGCAAACAGAGTCATATTTGAGAACATTTCAAGTGATGACGCTAGATTGACTTGGTTGAAGAGGTGGTGCCAGATGAAGAAGTTGTACTAATGTAGTAGTTATCTTGATTGTCCTTTTAATAATATACCTATGTAATGGACCTGTGTTGTGTGACCTTGTTAAATGATGAATGCGTGTTAGTGTGTTTCATTTGCATGCTAATGTTTTCAAGTTGACGAGGTGGTGCATAATGAAGAAGTTGTACTAATGTTTGCATGTTTCAGGATGATGACAACAGTGTTGATGGAATCAGCAGTGATGATGAAGCACTGATGTTGTTCATGCACCAAAAAAGGAAGAGAAGAATGATGCAGATGGCCAGCATGATTGGTATGTACTACTTGGACTCTTACAGTAACAAAGGACCTAGAAGAGTACCAATATAGTCTGGGCAGGATTGGGTTATGACAACACTAGGCAACGAAACTGCTTGTTACAACATGTTTAGAATGCACAGACCAGTGTTTGAAAAATTGCATAGTGTGCTAGTTGATTCCTATGGTTTGAAGTCCACTAAAAGAATGTCATCAGTTGAGTCTCTAGGCCTGTTTCTTTGGATAGTAGGTTCCCCAAAATCTGTAAGACAAGCAGAAAACAGATTTGTTAGGTCATTGGAGATAATTGTAAGGAAGTTTGATAAGGTTTTGGAATGTCTGATCAAGCTTTCAAAAGACATCATTAGGCCAGTAGATCGTCAATTCAGAACTGCGCATTCCAAATTAAAATCTAGAAAGTGTGCACCATTTATGGATAATTGCATTGGTGCAATAGATGGGACACACATACAAGTTGTGGTACCAGTTGCCACTGCTACCCAGCATAAGAATAGACATAAGGAGAAGAGTCAGAATGTGATGTGTGTGTGTGACTTTGATATGAGATTCACATTTGTCCTAGCTGGTTGGCCAGGATCAATGCATGACATGAGGGTCTTCAATGATGCACGATCCAGATTTGGTGACAAGTTTCCAAAACCTCCACCTAATAAGTTTTATCTTGTGGACTCAGGGTACCCAAATAGACCGGGTTATCTTGCACCATACAAGGGTTTAACCTATCATTTCCAGGAGTACCCTGATGGCACAATGCCTAGAGGAAAAAAGGAACACTACAATTTCACCCATTCTTCACTTAGAAATGTCATCAAGAGGTGTTTTGGAGTCTTGAAGAACAAGGGGAGGATTTTTTTTTCACTTGCCTAGTTATCCACAGCCGAAACAAAGCAAAATCATTGTGGCTTGCATTGCACTGCACAATTTTATTAGACAAAGTCAACTGCCCGATATAGAATTCGACAAGTGTGATGAAGATGAAAATTATGTACCATTGTCTATGCCAACGACCACAACAAATGATTCAACAAATGAGACAGACAGTGCTGCTATGAACCAATTCAGAGTTTGGGTCGCTGATGGGTTGTGGTCCTTGAAACAACAATGATATGAACAAGTGTTGTTCGCTTATGTAATTTCTTTTATCTCGGCTGTTATGTACTCTCTCTTATTTTGGTTCTTATCAACAAGTGTTAATCGTTTGTATGAACAAGTGTTATTTCGGTTGTCACTATTCTGTAATTCGTTTGTATGAAAAATGGTTATCAACTTATAAGTCCCTGTAAACAAACAGGCAGAGACTCGGGACTTATAAGTCGATGTAAACAAACAGGCAGGAACTTATGACTTATAAGTTGGGACTTAAAAAAGTCCTGGGACTTATGAAACAAACAAGGCCTAAACGTAGAGTATTGCCTTTTCATCTCATTTAATCATCTATAAGTAACTGTGTCACCTAGATCACTGGATGAACATTTATGACTTTCATCTTGTATACCCCCTTGTCCCAAAATATAAGTATTTTTAGCGTTGCTGCCCCACGTCAAACCTCTCAAGTTTGACCGAACTTACAGAAAAAATAACAATGTTTGTGATACTAAACTAGCATCACTAGATTCCATTATAAAGCATATTACACTTCTTTGTTGTGATATATGTTGATAATACTCTTCTCTACGAAACACGTTCAACCTCAAGATAGTTTTACTTATGGAAAGACTAGAGGTGCTTAAATTTCGGGATGGAGGGAGTATATAGAAAGGGTGGGTAAGACTTGTTTCCACATGTGCAGCATGAATTATGCCCATGCTCAGTACGACTCATAATTGTGCTGAAGACAAGTGTAGGCACAAGTGTTCATGTTCCTACTGATGTAGGAGTGCAAGTATCAGTGGAACACCTTGCTGGCACTCTCGTTCACCACCCAGCCTTCCATCTCCCGCACCAATTCCTCCTGGATCCACAGTGGCCCCTCCTCCAACTCGCAGTAGAGCTTGTCGAGCACCAGAGCGTTGCGGGGCAAGTACCTGGCGAGCGCCCTCTGCGCTCTGCCGCCTTGGTAATGCAGAAGGTTGATCCTTCTTACGCTGCTCCCTAGGCACCACGGGATCGGCACGCCCGCCAAGTCGAAGGTGTCGTACTTGCTGTAGTGGAGGTGGTGCGCGTCCAGGAGCTCACCTTTTCTGCGGTTGCTACAGTAGCGCAGGCCGCTGACGCGAGTCTCGAGTTCATGAGGCCCGCTGGAGGATTGTACTTGTCGCAGCGGCGGCGGCTACATCGCTGTTTGTCACACGCCCGTTTAGCTGGAGGTGCCGGAGGGCCGGGAATGAGTCGAGCGCCACGAAGCAGGAGCCCATGCGGGCGGCGCACAGGTGCAGGTGTTTCGTGGACGTGAACGGCTGTAGGAACGACCCGAGAGTGGTGAGCTGCTCCTCCGACGTGGCCTCCTCGAGGAGGCAGACTGTGCAGACGGCGACCTTGCACGACGTGATGGATGGGAAGCCGCCGCCTGGCATGGTGAGGAACGAGTTGTCGGGAACTGCACCGCGGTACTCAAACGTGTGGAGCTCCATAGCGTTGATGGTGACATTGGCAAGCTTGTGGCAGCATCGGAGGACGAACCTATGGAGACGTGTGTTGTCGAGGAGGGAGAGCGTGGTGACGGTGCCGCATGCCTCGAGAGTCAGGTCCTTGAGGCTTGTGCAGGCGGAGATGAGCCTCTGCACGTGCTCCTCTGCGTTAGCTAGGGACGTGAGTGAGGCTGAGCGCTTCGAGAGCCGGCACGCTGATGGCCACTGGCGGGCAGAGCCTGCAGTTACCACTTACCAAGACGGAGTGACCGCAATTCGGCGAAGGAGAAGAGCTGCCTCACGACGGTGTACTGCGAGTCGTGTGGGGACGGCGAGTTCGGCGATCTAGAATCCTTCTCGTCATCGCTGGAGCCTGGAGGCCACATCTTCGTCAACGCTGGAGGCGACATCTTCTTCGTCATCGGTGTCGACGCCCTTGGGCACAGGAGGCTGCTCCCCTGCAGGATCCCTCTCATCATCGCAGGAGGCGACATCTTTGTCATCGATGTCGACGTCCTTGGGCACGGGAGACTGCTTCCCGGCAGAGTGATCATCACATTCGCTATTGGCGGTGGCGGCGGCGGCACGGAAGGGGTCGGGTCGCTTGCAGACGGGGACTTGGCCTAGGTCAAGCTGGATCTCGAGCTCGGGGGCGGCTAAACTGAAGGCGCAAGCGACCCACTCGTTCACCGTGGAGGCGTCCCCGCGGCCGTAATCATCCATGGTGACGCGGAGCGCCCGCAGGGGCACTGATGGGGCGGCAAGGGCCGGCCGACGGAAGCGGGCGAATACTGCCTTGTTGACGACGACGGTGAAGGGCGTCGGCTGGTTCGGATCGTAGCGACGGAGCCGGTATCCGCTGTCGTAGTCGTAATCGGGTACGGGCTCTTCCGGCTGCTCCAGCGAGACGGTGTGGACGCTGGCGAAGACGTGGCGCCACCGCGACGAGAGCGCAGCGGCGCGCCCGGCCTCCTTGGCGTCGAGGAAGGAGAGGATGTGGCCGAGCACGCCGTCGCGGAGCTTGCTTAAGCGGTCGTCACTTCCGCCAGCGAGCGCGGTCGCCCCTCCCTGCGACAAAGCGGGCGTCGTTTCTGGTTGTCTCTCTCGCATTGACTGCCTGGAGGCTGACCATCCCGCGACGCTGGCCCCCCCTGCGTTTACTCCCCCTTCTGCTGCGGACGGGAGCCCCTACAGAACTGCCCTTCTTTCTCCCGCCCCTGCGCCGTGTGGCTCGCCTCCTCCCCGCCGTATCCCTCTGCTCTCCCCCTTTGGGTGCTTCCGCTGTCTCTCCCTCCGCCACTTCGTTCGCGACTGCCGCGACCCCGTTCGTTGTCGTCGGTGCCGGGTCTCTGGCCACCGCGCCGGTTCGCCCCGTTGCGCCATGTCGTCCCGTCGTGCTCGTCCCTCTTCCCCCGCCGCGGCCGTCTCCCCCGTTCATCCCACGCCTCCACCCCCACCGCCTCCACACCACCCCCCCCCCCCCCCCTTCGCCCGTAGGCCATCCACCCCATACCCATCCATCCGTGCCCGCGCCTCTGCCCATCTTACCAGCCTTTCGGAGGACTCGGGCTGCTTTGCTCTGGGCGAGCCCAGCTCTCCTGCGTCCGCCGGGATGCCGGTCCTAGGGGAGCCGCGTTTCCGCGACATCTCGGTGTCGGCGGTCGTCTCCTCTCCCCCGCCCTCCCCGGTGCCGTCGTCGCCGAACGATAGCCATCCGGAGCCGGTCCTACCCCCCGCTGCAAACCCCGTGCTTCCCGCACCTGCGCCTGCCATCGGCGGCGAGGTGGGGGTGGGGGGCTCGCCGGGCGGTAGCTCCCTGACGATCCCGTCGGGCTCCTCCGTCTCGTCCCGCTCGTCCGGCCGCTCGGTCGTCGCCGAGTCCCAGCGTCCCGACTCCATTGAGGTTTTCATGCCGGAGGGAGACTATGCAGCGGCGCTACGGCTGGCGGTGGTGACCATTGTGCCGCCAAATGCCTTCCACAACGACACCGTTGCGGTCCAGGCCGCGCTCCTTCGCTCCGTCGGCCACCTCCTCCCTGAGACTATCCCCTCCTCTGTCGGTGCCATGTACCTGCGGTTCGCCTCTGCTGCGGACCGGGAGGAGGCGATACGTCACGAACCCCTCATGCATGAGGGCGCGCGCATCAACCTCTACAGGGAGGAGGAGTATGGGCGGGTGGACATGCGGGTAGACACCTGCGCCCTCCTGGCGGCCACGGGGTTCCCTGCTGAATTTCTCAACCCTGTCGGCCTGCCCGCCGCGTTTGCCCCCTTCGGCAAGGTCCTCGAGATTGACCCCCTTGTGCTCGCTGGGAGGGAGCTGGCCACGGTCAGGGTGGTTGTTCGCCTTCGGAGCCCGCGCGACGTCCCCTGCGACATCTGGCCTCTCGGCGGTCGTTGGGACCCGAGAGCCGTCTCCGTCTGGCCTGTTAGGGCTTGGGCCGCCGCTGACTCCTACACGCGTGACGGCGTGTACATCTCCTTCTTCAATGCTCCTCCGCCGCCTTTTGCGCACAACCGTCCCGCTCTCCAGGGTCTGCCGCTGGGGCGTGGGCGCGGCGCCGGTGGAGGCGCAGCTGGCGGCCGTGGGCGTGGACGTGGGGGTGCCCGGCAACTTGCCTCGGTGCTGCGCGTACTCGGCGCGCCGCCACTCCCTCTCCTCCCGGCCGTTGTTTCGCCTCCGGTGGTGCCAACTCTCTCGCCGTTCACAGGGTCCCCGCTCTTCTCCGACGAGGGGAGCTCCCGCTCCGGGGTTTCCATCACGGAATGGGTCGAGGAGGTGCCTCCTCCTGTTGTGACCACCGTGGAGGAGTCGGTGCGCGCCATGGACGACCAGAGGCGCAGCGCTCGCCTCGCCAAGAAAGAGGCGGCCACCTGGATCAGCATGGAAGCTAAAGCCGTCAAGCTGCGGGCTCTGAAGGATGCCCTGTCTGGGTGTTCCCCGCGGCTCAAGTCTCGGGTCCAGAAAGACAGGCTCCTGGATGCTGTGGTTGCGCGCATGGGGGCGAAGGGCGTGTCTGAGCTTCGGGCTGCTGCCTCAGTCCCCCTTGATGCGGTGCCGTCCGGGGGTGATGTTTAGGGACCCCCTTCCTGCTTGCTGGCCTCTGGCCGTGTATCTCTCCCTGTGTCCTATGTCTGTCTCGGTCTGTCCTTGTGTATGGTTTCCCGTTAGGGTGTGTCTGCTATTCTCTCGTGTCTCTCTCGGTGTCATCCGTTGTAATGGGTAGCGCTGCAATTAGGCTCCTCAAGACCTTGTCCTGGAACGTCCAGGGCTTGGGTGACAAGGATAAATGTAGCGTTGTCAAAAATGTTGTTTGTTCCTCTGAGCCATGTCTCGTCTGTCTTCAGGAAACCAAACTTGCGAATGTTGCTCCCAGTAAGCTGATCTCCTTCCTCCCCTCCAGGCTCTCCGCCTTTGTTGACAAGGGCGCGGACGGGTCGCGCGGTGGGATTTTAACTGCTTGGGACCCCTCTTCCTTCTCCCTTGTCTCGTCGTTCGTCTCCCGCTTCTCTCTCACGACCATTCTGCGTTGCGCGTCGTCTGTGGTCCGTCTGTCCGTCATTTAACGCGAGCGATATGCCGCCGTCGATCACTTCGCTCACCGATGAGTTCGTCGAGGATATGCTCGGCGTTCCTCATGCCACGGCCGGCGCTTGGCTGGTCGTGGGCGATTTTAACCTAATTCGGTCTCCCTGTGAGAAGAGTGGTGGGAACTGTGACGCTAGCCGCGCCGCTCGCTTCAACGCTCTCATCAATGCTATTGCTCTTCATGAGCTGCATCTCTCCGATCGCGCGTTCACCTGGACGAATCGCCAGACCCCCGATTCTCGCTCGGCTCGATCGAGCATTCTTTGATAATGCTTGGAATTCGGAATTCCCGGACACGTCTCTTACCTCTCTCCCCCGGGTCACGTCCGATCATGTGCCTCTCCTCGTCTCGGCGTCTACAAAAATTCCGATCCCCTCCGTTTTTCTTTGAAAACTTTGGCTCCTTGACCTGCTTTCCTCCCACAACCCTCCCTTCCTGGTGCAGTGCGGTCCGTGGCACGGTGTGGCTGGGGTCCTTGCCGCTCGAAAAGAAGGCTTTCAGGTTTGCCTCAAGGTTTGGAAAAAGCAGCACGGTTCATTCCTCGCTTTGATAATGATCGTAGGTTCTTGGTGGACCTATTTGATTTCTGGGAAGAATCCGTGCTTTGTCCACAGATGAAGCGGCTCTTCGTCGGGACGCGCGTCTCGGCTCGCGGCCTCCATCTGAGGCAGTGTGAGCATTGGAGCAGCAGCGGGAAGCGGCGGGCGGTGTGTGAGGTGATGACAACACTCATTTTTCCATGCCTCCGCCTCGCACCGTCGCCGTGGCAACACCATTGCCTCGTTGGAAGTCGAAGGGTGCATGTAGTGGACCATGCAGGGGAAGGCCGCCGCCTTGCTGGCCTACTACGCCCGCGTTGTTGGGCCGCTCTCGTCAGCCCGTCGGGGTTTTGACCTGGCGGCCCTCTATGCCGACTCGCCTTGCTGATCGATGGGCGCCGCTGGTGGCTCGTTTCGACCGGGCCGAGATCAAAGGTGCGGTGGACGCTCTGGACCGCACCGGCGCCCCCGGTCCCGATGGACTGGGCCTTGCCTTCTACCAGGCCGCGTGGGGGACGGTGGGCGACGATCTCCAACACCTCTTCGACGACCTCCACGACGGGGTGGCGCGGCTCGACGGGATCAACCGGGCTTACGTCGCCTTGCTTCCCAAGGGAGTGAGTGTGCCATCCCCGGGCTCGTTCCGCCCCGTCTCCCTCCAAAACTACGACGTCAAGATCCTGTGCAGAGGGCTCACCTCTCGGTTGCAACGCCAGATCCCTCTCTTGATCGATGAAGACCAGTCCGGGTTTGTGCGGGGAAGGAGCATTGCGGAGAACTTTATCTACGCCACGGAGCTGGTTCAGTGCTGCCATAAAAGGGGGGCCCCTGCTGTGGTGCTCAAGCTAGACTTCGCCAAGGCCTTCGACTCGATCAACTGGTCGAGCTTGAGGGCCATCATGGAGGTGCGTGGGTTCCCGGCTCTCTGGTGTGACTGGATGGATCTCCTGTTCAAATCTTCGCGGTCAGCTATCCTCCTCAACGGCGTGCCGGGCAAGTAGTTCCCCATCCGGTGCGGGCTGCGGCAGGGGGATCCGGTCTCCCCCTACCTGTTCCTACTCGTCGCCGACGTGCTCCAGCGCCTCATTCGTCAAGATGGCGTCCTGCGTCATCCTCTCCTCCCCGGGGCTCCTGCTGTGGTGCTCCAGTACGCGGACGACACGCTAATCGTCATGCGTGCGTGCGCGGCCGGGGCTGCTCGTCTGCGCCTTCTCCTGGATCAATTCGCAGAGGCCGCGGGATTGGTGATCAACTTCACCAAAAGCACCCGCGTGCCCGTGCACGTCGACGCTGATGTCGAAAGGGACGTCGTGGCTGCGCTTGGCTGCTCCTCTGGTGTGTTCCCGCAGACCTACCTGGGTCTCCCTCTGTCGTGGGAGAAGCTGCGCTTCGCGGATTTTCTGCCCATGATCGCGAAGGTGGACAAGTACCTCGCGGGGTGGGCGGCGTGCCTGCTCTCGGCTGCTGGTCGGCTCGTCCTCATCAACGCCGTCCTGGACACCCTCCCCGTCTACACCATGGGCGCGCTGATCCTGCCGCCTAAGGTGGTCCAGGCCCTCGACGGGCTGCGGCGCTCTTTTCTCTGGTGCGTGGCGGAGCGTGCTTCGGGCGCGCAATGCTTGGTCGCCTGGGAGGCGGGTGTGCGGGCCAAGTCGAAGGTGGGCTGGGGTTCGTGACCTTGCTTCTCGAACGCCCGGTCTGCTGCTGAAGATGCTCCACCGCCTGCATGCCTCCCCGGCGTCGCGCTGGGCCTCTTGGGTTTGGGGTGGTGCGGACGGGCTATCGCTCTTGGCTCGTCGCGAGCTGATGCTGGGTGAGCATCGGTGCTCTCTGGCTAAGCTTCTTCCTCTCTACCGTCAGCTCACCACGGTGGAGGTGGGGGATGGGCGGACCTGCTCATTCTGCTGGGATCGTTGGCTCCCCTGCGGGGCGCTCGCGGTGACGTTCCCCGCCCTCTTCTCTCACGCTACCACGCCGGAGGTCACGGTTCTCCGGGTGCGCGCACGAGGCATCGCGGCCTTCCTGGTCCCCCGGCTCACCGGGGAGGGCGCGCGCGAGCTCGCGGCCGTTTCGGCCCCTGGTCGCATCCCCCGTTAGGGGCGGCCCTGACCACCGGGTGCTGGCTCGCCTCGTCGTGGGCCCCCGGGGCGCGATGTCGTCGAGCTCCTCGTACAAGCTCCTCCGCTTCGGTGGCGTGGAGGCTCGCTTTGCTTCCGTGGCGTGGGGGTCGCGTGCCCCACAGCAGCGTCTTGGTTCTTCTGTTGGCTCTTGGTTCAGCGCCGTATCCATACACGGGATGTTCTGCTGCGCAAAGGCATCGTCGTTGCGGAGGATGCCGGCTGCCCCGTCTGCTCCGCTCAGCTTGAAACCGCTGACCATTTGCTCTTCTCCTGCCCCTTCGCCCTTGAATTTTGGAGGACGGTGGGGATCTCTGTCGAAAGCGTATCCGTGAACAACCTTGCTGTGTTGGCCGCTGCTGCTGCCGTCGTGGTCGAGTCGGAGGGGGAGTTCTCCCTCTGTCTTTGTTGGCAGCTCACGAAGCGCAGGAACTCTGTGGTGTTTCAACAGCGGCATGCGTCCGTGGCGCGTGTTCTCGCTTCTGTCGAGAAGACGCGCGCTGTGGCGAGGGCGACTCAAAGAAATCTGTCGGCCGCATGTGGCCTCGTGGCTCCGATCACTCTATCCTACGTAGTTTGGGGTGTGTTGATGTTGGTTGTTCCCCCTCCCCCTCCCCCCTCGATGTAAATCCTCTGTAACAAACAACCGGGGTCCGGTGACCCTGTTTAGGTTCAATATATTCAGGTGGGGAAGCTCTCCCGCCCCGGTGAAAATTCAAAAAAAACTTCCCGTCCGGCGATCTGCGGAGGATCCATCGTGCTCGTGCGGCGTCGGCGTTTGATTTGCGGAGGATCCATGCGATTTGCGGATCTGCCAAGGTTTATAACCGACTTTGCCTTTCCATATATACGATTTTTTAAATTTAGGGGTAAATTCGATATATACGTATACGTATACGAGTTCTTTTTACCTAGTTCTACGTGGGCTGGGCTTCCGACCAAATTTGTTTCGCATCTCTCTGAAAAATTCAGTGGCAAATTTGTGATGTTTCCCATCGCCGGCCCAGCCCGGGGACCTTGCTCGCAAAGGCTGGTAAGAGCATCTCCAACAGTCATGCTATATTGTCTCAAAAAAAACAGTCATGCTATATAAGCACCGTGCTGGATATTTTTCCTTTTTAGCGCGCGCGCAACCGCTCCGGGAGCTCCAGCGAAGGCGCAATAACCACGTGCGCGGTATAAAGAGTTCAGCGCGCGGTCCGAAACGTCATCGCGCGTTGTTTATTTGTTGTGCCCGCTTCTGCACGTCGAACACTCGAGCGCTCGCGTCGCACCCTCTCCGCCCCGCCGCTTTCGCCCTGCCCGCGCCGCCGCCGGCGAATTGGCCCGATGGGCGGACGTGTCGGCACCTCCCCTCACCCCTTCCTACAGCCGCGACCCCTCCGCCGCCGCCGCCGCCGCAAACCCTAGCACGGGGAGCTTTGGCTTTGCCACCGTCTGTGCTCCTCCAAGCACCGGCATCGCGCGCTGCCTTTTCATGCCGCCATGGACGACCTCGGCGGCGGGTGGTGTCGCGCCGGTGCCGGCACCCGTCGTGATGCCACGTGCCCCCCTCTCGAAACTCCCAAATGCGGCATGGGTGAAGAAGGGCAAGGTGTCCATGAAGAAGAACAAGGCGGCGGACGGCTCCTCTAGGCCGTCGAGGAAGAAGCTTGTTGGGCGTGCGACAGACGCGGTGGCGACCGAAGCGACGGTGAGCTCACTTGTTGAGTCGGCGGCCGACGCGCACAAGGTGTAGCCCACAAGGTAAAATTTCACCAACTTTTTTTTGTTTCTGTTTTTTAAATGCATACATATGGATAGCTTATTTGCTTCGTTGTATGTACTTTGTGGTTTCAATGATGAGGTATATATGTCAACTATGGGTTTTGGCTCCAACAATTCTTATTGGTCTCAAACCAATGAGATGCATTTCGATGATCATGTGTTTAAGGTGGACGAGGATGGTGAGGGCATCGTCGATGCACCGAAAAGAAGAGGGGGAAACTACACCATTTGTAACACCCGGATAATTAAGCTACAGTAATCCCTGCTAATGATGCCACGTCACCTCGGTTACTGTGATTAAACTCACGTTGATCGAACCCGGTTCAAATTCAAATTGAAAACATAGGCAAACAATAAAAGTTTTCAAAAATTAAAACTAAAATGTTCGGGGGTTGTCAAATATTACAAAGTTAATTATGGTGGGGTGCACACATTTTTGTAAAGTGTCTGGACATTTTAAATAAATTAAAAACAGAAAAGGAAAAATAAGAAAAACAAAATAAAACAAAAAAAAGGGAGAGGGGGAGAAACCCCCATCGGCCCAACTGGGCCAAGCCCACTGCCCAGCAGGCCAGCCTCAGCCCGCCCACCCTCACTCCCATATCCCCCTCCCGGTCGGCAAACCCTAGCCGACACCCTCATTCCCCGATCCCTTCTTCTCCTCAGCGCCGATCCGGATCGGGAACCGCCCGATCCTGCCCCCCCTGACGGCGACCGCCCGACCCACCTCCTCCTCTCCTCCTCGACCCGGCCACAAGCAGGCGCAAGGCCCCTCATCGCCTCGGGGCCGTCCCGACCCCATCCCACCTCGCGGATCCTCACGCCGCCCGTCGCCGCCGAGCTCCTCCCCGCCCTCCTCCTCGCCGGTCGCCCCGACCGCTTCGAAGCTTCGTTCCGAGACCCCACGTTCCCCGTGAGCTCTCCCCGATCCCTCTCTCCTCGTCCCCCTCCCGAGTGCCACCACCGCGCCCGTCGCCGCTCCGCCCGCCGCGCACCTCCCTCCTCGCGGACCCTTCCCCGCCACCGAGCACGGAACGTGCTCCCGGCCTCTCTCTCTTCTCTCGCCCGAGCCGCGGCCCCGGCGAGCACGCCACACCCGAACGCCCCCCGTCGTGGATCTCGTCGCTGGCGCCCTCCCGGTGACCAAATGGTCACGGGGCCGAGCCCGTGGTGCTCAGCGCGTCGCGCAAGCCCCCCCCTTGATCACCAGATATCGCCTACTCTTCTCTATCTGCTTGCATTAGAGTAGTGTAGCATGTTCTTGCTTTCAGATACTCCTATCTTGCTGCATAGCCTGTCCTTGTTACTACTGTTGTTACTTTTACCGCAATCCTATATGCTTAGTATAGGATGCTAGTACTTTCATCTGTGGCCCTACATTCTTGTCCGTCTGCCGTGCTATACTATCGGGCCGTGATCACTCGGGAGGTGATCACGGGTATATACTATATACTTTATACATGATACATGTGGAGACTAAAGTCGGGTTAATTTGGTGGAGCACCATGAGTGGATCTTTGTGGCGGAGCGGCAGGGCAGGTTGAGACCGCCTAGGAGAGAGGTGGGCCTGGCCCTGTTCGGCGTTCGCGGATACTTAACACGCTTAACGAGGTCTTGGTATTTGATCTGAGTTGGCTACGAGCTTATACGCACTAACCATCTACGCGGGAGTAGTTATGGGTATCCCGGCGTCGTGGTATCAGCCGAAGCACTTCAGACGTCAGCGACGGAGCGGCGCGCGCCGGATTGGACTGGAACGCCTGCTAGGCTAGGTCTGCTTCCGGCCGCGTACGCAACGTGCAGGTGTGCTCAGGGCGATGGGCCCTGACCCTCGCGCGCGTAGAGGTTTAGACCGCGTCTTGGCCTCTCTGTTGTGCCTAGGTGGGGCTGTGACGTGTTGATCTTCCGCGGCCGGGCATGACCCAGGAAAGTGTGTCCGGCCAAATGGGATCAAGCGTGCTAGGTAAGATGGTGCACCCCTGCAGGGAAGTTAATCTATTCGAATAGCCGTGATCTTCGGTAACAGGACGACTTGGAGTTGTACCTTGAGCTTATGACAACTAGAACCGGATACTTGATAAAACACACCCTTTCAAGTGCCAGATACAACCGGTGGTCGCTCTCTCTCAGGGATATGAGGAGGGGATCGCCTGGTAGGATTATTGCTATGTGATGTTACTTGGAGGACTTCAGATCGTCCTCTTCTACCTGTTGCAAGACAGGTGACCAGAAGCGTAGTCTTTGTTAAGACTAGCTATCCCCCTCTTATTCTGGCATTCTGCAGTTCAGTCCACTGATATGGCCCTTTACACATATATCCATGCATATGTAGTGTAGCTCCTTGCTTGCAGTACTTTGGATGAGTACTCACGGTTGCCTTGTTCCCCTTTTCCCCTACCTCTACTCGATTGCTGCAACAGACTATGGAGCCCAGGAGCGACGCCACCGCCGATGACGACTACTACTCGGAGGTGCCTACTACTACGTGCAGCCCGGCGACGGCGACCGGGAGTAGCTAGGAGGATCCCTGCAGGAGGCCTGCTCCTCTTCGATCTCAGATCCCGGTTTGTGCTAGCCATCTTATGGCAACTTGTTTAACTTATGTCCGTACTCAGATATTGTTGCTTCCGCTGACTCCTCTATGATCGAGCACTTGTATTCGAGCCCTCGAGGCCCCCGGCTTGTATTATGATGCTTGTATGACTTATTTTATTTGTAGAGTTGTGTTGTGATATTTTCCGTGAGTCCTCGATCCGGATCGTATACATTTGCGTGCATGATTAGTGTACGATTAAATCGAGGCGTCACAAGTTGGTATCGAGCCATCGTGCTGTAGGAATCCCCCTTCCACACTCCTTGGCCGAAGTTGAGTCTAGACATTGCAAAAACTTTTACTAACTTGGCTGTGTGCCTTACGGGCCCACGTCGCCATCGGGTGGTACTAGGATCTTTTACTCCTCGACCTTTACTCTGGGACTCTGAACTCTCTTCTACTCGGGTTAAACGATTTTACTAACTATCACTAGGATCCCGTGACCACATTCACCCCAAAGTTGGATAAAGCCATAGTTGTTTCTTGGAATTGTATTTTGATCAATTTCCACACTGTCATTTGACTCCTTTGAAACGTCTTTGTTTTCAGATGGAACCCACGAGGCAGGTCGTGCGCCACACGACGGCCATTGGTGCCTCGGGATCACCTGCGGTGCTAGCCGAGATGATGACCTATCTGGGTTATCGCTGGCACCCTGAGTACACCGTATTTGAGGAGTACCAGGACTATAACCAGGAGCAGTACCGCGCCATCGTCCACCTCTACTCTCGGGAGTATGACTCCACTACTGTGCTGCACACCGCACATGGTGTTGGGGTGACTATCGATATGGCAGTCCACGATGCTGCTTATGCTGCTCTGACACGTCTTCGTGCAGAGTATCGAGAGTTGGACACCTCCCCCTTCAGGCACATTGCTATCGCGTCTGATGTTGGTGAGGAGGGTTACTACACTGCTGCCTACTCCACTGTCACCATAGAGCCCTTCTACCATCAGAACTTTGTTCTGCATGCTTATGGGCTGGATCGAGCTAACCGAGCTCTTCGCCACGAGTTGTACATCACCCGTCAGCACCTTTACCGTGCTCGACGCTGATGCACCCTTTGTCGATCCGAGCTGCCGATTCTCGTGATCTACCCAGCCAGACCGTGATGCCCCAGGGTGTCGGTTGGCCAGACGTGGGAGGCTACTCTCCCGCACTTGGCCCTCTTCTGCCACTTGGACGTCGGATTCAGCACCAGAGTATCCGCGGCCCCCAGGTCACTGACGTGGAGGACTATCCGCTGCCACACTACCAGCTTTCAGGCTACAGCTACCTCCGCAGTACCGCGTGGGACTGATGTAGACTTGCTTGTTAGTGTTAGATGCATTCGCCGCGAGCCTGCGTGCCGCCTATGATGTCTTAGTCTATGTACTGAACTCTATGTATCGAACTCTATGCATGATCCCTTTTGTAAGATATGCCGACTACTATGTAGTTCCTATCGTGCTACTTTCATTATGCATGTTTCATCATGAATGATTCCTGTCCTTTGCTTAATTTCTCAAATGCTGAACTACCCTTGTTATATAATAGCAGGATGGTTAGGCCAGCAGGTCGTGGTCGTGGTGGCAACTTCCCACCACCGCCTGAGTACATGGCTGGTATGATCCAACAGCTTGAGATGAATCGCCAGTTCATGGAAAACATGATGGCTCAGTTTCCTCGCCCCAATATGAACCAGCACCCAAACGCAACAACTCTGCAGGATTTCATACGCCTGAACCCCAGCGTGTACCGCAGCTCAACCCAGCCGCTGGATGCTGATGACTGGCTCCGTGACATCACCTATGAGATGGAGTCTGCTGATGTAGCCCCTGCCAGCTATGTCACTTTTGCTTCCTTCTTCCTGAAGGGACCCGCAGCTCAATGGTGGGACAGCCACAGCGTACTCGCCGCTTGGAACACTCATCACCTGGCCAGACTTCCAAGCTACCATCCGTGCCCGCTTCATCCCTCAAGGGGTCATGGACCGGAAGAAGCGTGAGTTCCGCAACCTCACCCAAGGCAACAAGACTGTTGAAGCTTATCAGCGAGAGTTCCTGGACTTGTCTCGCTATGCTGAAGAGGATATTGCAACTGATGCACGCAGACAGGAGAAGTTCCGTGACGGCCTTCAAGTCGACATCAAGCTTGCACTTCTGGTGCACGACTTTGCTGATTTCGCCACCTTGGTGAACAAAGCTATCAATGTCGAAACTGGTCTGCAGGAATACCAGAGCTCTAACAGGCGCAACCGTGACACGGGCTCATCTTCGGGCCCGTCCTCGCAGAAGCGCAAGATATGGATTCCCAACAGTATGTACCAGCCGAATGCACCTGCTCCAAGGCAGAACTATGCTGCACCTCGTCTGCCTGCTTCAACTAAGCAGCCAAAGCTTCCAGCTCCACCACCCCAAGCTCCTGTTCCCACCCCCAATAATGGCTTGTGCTTCAGGTGCGGACAACCAGGGCACCGTGCTAGAGAATGCAACCAGAACCAGAATCAGCTGGCCCTTCCAAAGAGCTGGCCGTGGAAACACCCAGCCCGCAACAACACCGCCAAGCCTTATGGTCGAGCTCAGGCCAACCACGTTGATCTGAACGAAGCTCAAGACCAGCCTCTCATCGTGATGGGTACACTCTCGTAAATTCAGATCAGATCTGTTTTATTCGATTCAGAGCATCGCATTCATTCATGTCAAGACTTTGCATACAAGCACGACGTTAAGTGTGAGGAGATGAACTCTTCGGTAGTGGTAAAACTCCCTTGGGACAATGTCAAACCTCCATGGTTGGCGCCGACGCCCCGTGGAAATCGAAGGGCTGGAATTCTATGCCTCCCCATTATCCTCAAGACGCCTAACATCGACCTCATTTTGGGGATGGATTGGTTGAAAGCGCATATGGCGCCAATCATTTGCGCCACTAAGACCGCCCATCTGCTACACCCTTCGATGAAATAATAAGCTACAATGCTAAATGCGGTTCAGATGCCGAGGCAAGGCTCTATGCATTGAATGCATTGAACGCCGCACCCTCGAGGGCATTGAAAACATTCCTGCTGCTCGCAATTTCCAAGACGTCTTTCTGAAGAACTTCCAGGATTCCCCGCTAGAGCTGTCGAATTCGTCATCGACTTGAAACCAGGCACCACTCCTATAGCCAGCGACCCTACAAGATGCCGCCGCATGAACTCCTTGAGCTAAAGGAGGAAATCGACAAATCTCTTCAAAGTGGTTTCATTCGCCCAAGTTGCTCTCCTTGGCGAGCACCTTCTCTTTGTCAAGAAGAAGGATGGGACAAACCGATTGGTCCAAGACTACCGTCCCATAAATCAAGCTACCATTCGAATAAGTATCCTCTTCCTCGGATCAATGATCTTTATGATCAACTGGCTGGTTCGTCAGTGTTCTCGAAACTCGACTTGAGGTTGGGTTACCACCAGATCCGTGTTCGTGAGGAGGATATCCCCAAGACCGCATTCGTGACTCGTTATGGTTCATACGAGTACACCGTCATGTCTTCGGCTTAACCAATGCTCCAGCCTACCTTCTCTCGCTCGATGAACTATATATTCATGGATTACCTCGACAAGTTCGTTGTGGTTTATCTGGATGATATCCTGATCTTTTCCAAGAATGAAGAAGAACATGCTGAACATCTTCGCCTTGTGCCGAAAAGCTACGAGCATCAACTCTATGCCAAGTTCTCCAAATGTGAATTCTGGCTTCCCAAGTAACCTATCTTGGGCATGTCATCTCTAAGGATGGTATTGCCGCCAACCCCGAACGAGTTCAGGCTATTCTCGATTGACTCCTCCAAGAATGTTAAGCAATTCAGAAGTTTTCTCGGTCTCGCCAGCTATTGTCGTCGATTCGTCGAGAACTTCTCCAAGATTGCCAGGCCTCTGACTAACCTGTTGCATAAAGGCGTCAAATTCCAATGGACAGATAAGTGTCAGGAAAGTTTCCAGGCACTCAAAGACAAGCTGACAACTGCCCCAGTGCTAGCTCCTCCTGATACTAAGAAGGACTTCGTCATTTACTGCGACGCTTCCCGTCAAGGATTAGGCGGTGTCCTAATGCAAGAGCGCAAAGTGGTTGCTTATGCCTCTCGACAATTGCGCCCTCACGAAGAGAACTACCCAGTTCACGACCTCGAGCTTGCTGCTGTCATTCATGCACTGAAGCAGTGGCGACATTACCTTCTCGGTAATCGTTGCGAGATCTTCACTGACCACCAAAGTCTGAAGTATCTGTTTACTCAGCCAGACCTGAACCTCCGTCAGCAGAGATGGATGGAGACTGTGGCAGACTTTGATTTGGGTATTTCCTATACGCCAGGCAAGGCTAATGTAATGGCTGATGCCTTGAGCCGCAAGTCTTACTACAACCACCTTCAGGTTCACAAAGTTCAGCCCCCACTTGTTGAAGAATTTAGAAAGCTGAACCTCCATATTGTTCCTCCGGGTGCACTCGCTCCCCCTCCTCCGGAGTTCCGCAAGATGAATCTCCGTGTTGTTTCCCAGGGTTCCCTCTATACCCTGGCTGTTGAGCCCGATCTCGTGGGCACCATAAAGACAATGCAGGGATTTGACTGTGAAGTCTACAAGATTAAGCATGACCTCAAAGAAGGAAATCCCTCATTCTTCACTATTGCTGATGATGGCGCCTTGTACTTCAATGGCCGCCTAGTGGTGCCGTGTAAGAAGGAAAACCTGAATATGACTCAGAAGGTTATGAAAGAAGCTCATGATAGGCCTCTATGTATCCATCCTGGTAGTACAAAGATGTATCAAGACATTCATCAGAGATTCTGGTGGTCTAATATGAAGCAAGACATTGCTCGCTATGTTGCTGAGTGTGACGTTTGCCGTCGTATCAAAGCAGAACATCAAAGGCCTGCTGGAACTCTGCAACCTATCTCTATTCCCGAATGGAAATGGGACCATGTTGAAATGGACTTCGTCATTAGATTTCCCAAATCGCAGAAAGGTAATGATGCAATTCTTGTCGTCATTGACCGGCTTTCTAAAGTTGCACATTTTCTGGCGGTCAAAGAAACGATCACTGCTAGTCAGCTTGCAACGCTCTATATGTCCAGAATTGTTTCACTTCACGGTATCCCACTGGTTATCAGTTCGGACCGTGGCAGCTTATTCACTTCAAGATTCTGGGAAAGTTTTCAAGAAGCTATGGGGACTCATTTATCTTTCAGTACTGCGTTTCATCCGCAGTCTCAAGGGCAAGTTGAACATGTCAACCAAGTTCTCGAAGACATGCTTCGAGCTTGTGTCGTTTCCTTCGGCAAGAAATGGGAGGAATCTCTCCCGTATGCTGAGTTCTCTTATAATAATAGCTATCAAGCTAGTCTGAAGATGGCCCCTTCAAGTGTTATATGGACGAAAGTGCCGAACCCTCCGAACTGGTCGAAATCGGGAACGCCCACTCTTCGTCCGGATATTATCCAACATGCCAAGAACAAGTCCACATTATTCGCGAGAATCTCAAGACTGCTCACCACGCTAAAAGAGTAATTATGACCGTCATCACAAAGACATGGTCTATCAGCCGGCGAAAAGGCCTATCTTCGCTACACCAATGAAGGGTGCTCACCGCTTCGGGATCAAGGGCAAGCTAGCTCCTCGCTATATTGGCCCATTCACTATTCTGGAGAGGCGTGGAAAAGTGGCATATCAACTGGAGCTTCCGTCGAACCTTTCTCAGGTTCACGATGTGTTCCACGTGTCACAACTCCGACGCTGCTTCAAGGACCCAATCCGAGCAGTGGACCATGAAGTGCTGGAATTACAACAGGACCTCTCCTGTAAAGAGCATCCGGTCCGCATTATCGACCAAGCTGAACGCCGCACACGTCAGAAGGCGATCAAGTTCCTCAAAGTCCAGTGGTCAAATCACTCTGAAGACGAAGCCACCTGGGAACGCGAGGATCGTCTTCGAGATGAATACACCGCACTCTTTCCTTCTACCTCCTAAATCTCGGGATGAGATTTCTTGTAGTGGAGGAGATTTGTAACACCCGGATAATTAAGCTACAGTAATCCCTGCTAATGATGCCACGTCACCTCGGTTACTGTGATTAAACTCACGTTGATTCGAACCCGGTTCAAATTCAAATTGAAAACATAGGCAAACAATAAAAGTTTTCAAAAATTAAAACTAAAATGTTCGGGGGTTGTCAAATATTACAAAGTTAATTATGGTGGGGTGCACACATTTTTGTAAAGTGTCTGGATATTTTAAATAAATTAAAAACAGAAAAGGAAAAATAAGAAAAAACAAAATAAAACAAAAAAAGAGAGAGGGGGAGAAAACCCCCCCACTGGCCCAACTGGGCCAAGCCCACCTGGCCCAGCCGGCCAGCCCCTGGCCCGGCCCACCCCTCACTCCCATACCCCCCTCCCCGGTCGGCAAACCCTAGCCGACACCCTCATTCCCCGATCCCTTCTCCTCCTCCCGCCGATCCGGATCGGAACCGCCCGATCCTGCCGCCCCGACGCCGGGCGACCGCCGCCCGACCTCACCTCCTCCTCTCCTCCCGGCCCGGCAAGCAGGCGCAAGGCCCTCGTCGCCTCGGGCCCCCCCGACCCCATCCCACCTCGCCGGATCCTCACGCCACCGCCCGTCGCCGCCGAGCTCCTCCCGCCTCCTCCCGCCGGTCGCCCCGACCGCCTCGAAGCTGCTTCCGAGACCCCACGTTCCCCGTGAGCTCTCCCCGATCCCTCTCTCCTCGTCCCCTCCCGAAGCGCCACCATCAAGGCCCGTCGCCGCTCCGCCGCCAAGCACCTCCTCCTCGCCGGACCTTTCCCCACCACCGAGCACGGAACGTGCTTCCGGCCTCCTCTCTCTTCTCTCGCCGAGCAGGCCCCGGCGAGCACGCCGACCTAACGCCCCGTCAGGATCTCGTCGCTGGCGCCTCCCGTGACTAAATGGTCACGGGCCGAGCCCGTGGTGCTCAGCGCGTCGCGCAAGCCCCCCCTTGATCACCAGATATCGCCTACTCTTCTCTATACTGCTTGCATTAGAGTAGTGTAGCATGTTACTGCTTTCAGATACTCCTATACTGCTGCATAGCCTGTCCTTGTTACTACTATTGTTACCTTACCTGCAATCCTATATGCTTAGTATAGGATGCTAGTACTTTCATCGTGGCCCTACATTCTTGTCCGTCTGCCGTGCTATATTATCGGGCCGTGATCACTCGGGAGGTGATCACGGTATATACTATATACTTTATACATGATACATGTGGAGACTAAAGTCGGTCGGCTGGTGGAGCACCCATGAGTGGATCTTTGTGGCGGAGCGGCAGGCAGGTTGAGACCGCCTAGGAGAGAGGTGGGCCTGGCCTGTTCGGGCGCTCAGCGGATACTTAACACGCTTAACGAGGTCTTGGTATTTGATCTGAGTTGGCTACGAGCTTATACGCACTAACCATCTACGCAGGAGTAGTTATGGGTATCCCGCGCCGTGGTATCACCGAAGCACTTCAGACGTCACGACGACGGCGCGCGTAGCGCCGAATTGACTGGAACGCCTGCTAGGCTAGGTCTGCTTCGTCACAGACATAACGTGCAGGTGTGCTTTCAGGCGATGGCCCCTGACCCCTGCTGCGAGGTTTAGACCGACGTGCTGGCCTCTCACAGCCTAGGTGGGGCTGTGACGTGTTGATCTTCCGCGGCCGGGCATGACCCAGGAAAGTGTGTCCGGCCAAATGGGATCAAGCATGCTAGGTAAGATGGTGCACCCCTGCAGGGAAGTTAATCTATTCGAATAGCCGTGATCTTCGGTAACAAGACGACTTGGAGTTGTACCTTGAGCTTATGACAACTAGAACCGGATACTTGATAAAACACACCCTTTCAAGTGCCAGATACAACCGGTGGTCGCTCTCTCTCAGGGATATGAGGAGGGGATCGTCGGGTAGGATTATTGCTATGTGATGTTACTTGGAGGACTTCAGATCATCCTCTTCTACCTGTTGCAAGACAGGTGACCAGATGTGTAGTCTTCGTTAAGACTAGCTATCCCCCTCTTATTCTGGCATTCTGCAGTTCAGTCCACTGATATGGCCCTTTACACATATATCCATGCATATGTAGTGTAGCTCCTTGCTTGTAGTACTTTGATGAGTACTCACGGTTGCCTTGTTCCCCTTTTCCCCTACCTCTACTCGATTGCTGCAACAGACTATGGAGCCCAGAGCCGACGCCACCGCCGATGACGACTACTACTCTGGAGGTGCCTACTACTATGTGCAGCCCACGACGACTTCACCAGAGTAGCTAGGAGGATCCCTGCAGGAGGCCTGCTCCTCTTCGATCTCAGATCCCAGTTTGTGCTAGCCATCTTATGGAAACTTGTTTAACTTATGTACGTATTTTAGATATTGTTGCTTCCGCTGACTCGCCTATGATCGAGCACTTGTATTCGAGCCCTCGAGGCCCCTGGCTTGTATTATGATGCTTGTATGACTTATTTTATTTGTAGAGTTGTGTTGTGATATCTTCCCGTGAGTCCCTGATCTGGATCATACACATTTGCGTGCATGATTAGTGTACGGTTAAATCGGGGGCGTCACAATGGATGAAGACATCTTGCTATGCAATACTTGGTGCAAGTGGCGAGGGATCCCTCCGTTGGAGGGGATCAATGTAGAGATGCATATTGGCTCCGGATCAAGGAACACTTTGATGTACACAACAAAAGTGGAATCGACCACTCCGGAAGATCTCTTCACTCTCGGTGGTCGACAATCAACCGAGATTGTCAAAGGTGGGCGGCCGCACTTAAGGCGGTTGACAAGTTGAGCCAAGTGGCGCTAATGATAGAGATAGGGTAAGTGCCATTTCTTTCATGATTCTTCCATGTTCATCATGCTTCTTCTTGTTGTTCCTAGTGCTAACTTGGTTTTTTTTGTTTGTGGCTCACTATTGCATAAAACTTGTTCCAAGGAGAGGAGAAGAAGACCAAGAAAGGGAAGATCAAGACAGGGAGACCATTTACCTTGCCTCATTGCTATGAAGAATTGAAGGATGATGAGAAATGGAAGCCCCGCGATGCTATCGATGATGATGGGGAGAGCAACAAACGGAAGCGAACTATTGAGTTGGATGATGAGGAGGAGGAGGCATCAAGTGATGACGGCAAGAGAAGCCCTACAGCAAACTCGGTTTCATACTCCAAGCCAAAAAGACTGGATGGATGCAAGAAAGATGGAAAAGAAAAGAAGAAGAGGAAAGGAGATGACGAGCTAAAAAATGCTATGGAAGCTATTGTGAAGGCAAGAAAGGAACGAGGTGAGAAAGATGGCAAGGAACCAAGATGCCACGGCCAAGGAGAGGAGGTTGGCCGCCGAGGAGAGGAAGGTGGCATTGGAGGAGAAGAAATTGGCCATGGAGGAGCGAACTAGGTTGTTGGAATGGGAGAAGTACTTGTTTCCTCATGGACACATTTACCCTCGATGAGAAGCAAAAGAAGTACATCAATCTTGCCTGTGAAGAAGTTTTCGTCCAAAAAAGAGGAGAAAATTACATCTACAGTAACTGAACTTGTCTCTAGGGTTCAGTTTGGTCACTGTATTCACGAAACATGATGTTACGGTCACTGGACTCGCTGAACCGGGTCAGCGTACGGTAACTCGTACCGTTTCGGCTCGTATTTTACACACGTGGACGTATTTGACCCAAAAACGGTTTTGACTCGCCACCTGTACAGGACTTGTCGTCCATTTCATAAAGAAGCGAGCGACCGCATCGCAGTTTTTGTGATGAGAGGAAATCTTTGAGAAGCGCAGTTTTTGCGAGCGACCATAGCACCGTGTGCACGACATAATTCACATCATTTACAGTCTAGATTTGACAGTTCATCACTGACAAAAACTGAACTTAACAGCAGCATTCACACATTTCCAGTACAGAAATGAACAATGAGCACCATTTATTCAGTTGAACTGTGAATTAAATAAGAAAGTTCAGAACTTCCTAACAATCAGAAAATTCAGAGCTTCCTATAAGATTTGAACACTGACCAAAACTGAACATGAAAATGAACAGAGCTTCATAACACACAAATGAACAGAGTTGAGAAAAACTGAACATGAACAGAGCTTCATAACACACAAATGGTTCAAAAGAGTACTGAACTGAAAGTTGAAAGTAAGGTTCACAGTTTAACATCCATAAACAAGTTCCTAAGTGAACAAATTGCAAAATACTTAATCCATTACATGAAATGGTCATTCACGACCTGAATTCATCAAACATGTTAACTTTCCTGGGCTTGTTTGCTGCAGCTGCTGCTTTCTTCTCTTCTAAAGCCCTCTTGTTTGCTTCAGCTGTTGGTTTCTTCTCTTCTAAAGCCCTCTTCTTTGCTTCAGCTGCTACTTTCTTCTCTTCCAAAGCCCTCTTCTTCGCTTCCTGTAGTGCCTCTTTCTTAGCTGCAGCTGCAACCTTCTTTGCTTCAGCTTCTGCCTCTCTCTTTTTCCTTGCCTCTGCCTTGAGTGCTTCTTTTTCAAGTGCTTTTTTAGCCTTTTGCTCTTCTTTCTTGGCAAGGGCTTCGCCTGCTTTTTGCAAAGCAGCAGCTTCTCTTTGTTCCAGGATTTTAGCACACCTCTATTCATGCAAAATTTCATTGGCATGCTGCTTGGCCTCCCTCATCACTTCAACTCTAGTTGTAAGACTACCTAGTCTTGTTGCAGTGCTGGTTCCTGCAGATGGCATTGCTGCTCTAGCCTCTTTGAGGAAAGAACTTTCAGGCAATGGTCCTGGCATCTTCCTTTTATTTTGTTTAGGAGCCTGTTGTAATTTTCTTACAAGTTAGGTAAGACCAACTGGTTATAACCTGCACATAAATATGTAAATTCATTGAACATACCTCATTTCTCATGATTTCCATCATTGAATGTGGATGAAGAACTCCAATAAGAGGCATGTCATGTTCCTGTGTGACAACAGGCTCCTCACTTACCTGGGTCATTAATGGTCCAGGGGCTTGTTGATCTGTTGTGGCCTCATTTTGCTGTTCAAAAATAATAAAAGTCCAAAATATTTGTCACTCAAATGGATGTATCAAGCACTGAAAAATAGTAGTCACTATAATGGATATATCGAGCATTGAAATATTTATCACTCAAACGGATGTATCGAGCACTGAAAAATAGTAGTCACTATAATGGATGTAGCGAGCATTGAAATACTTGTCGCTCAAACGAATGTATCGAGGTTACCTGTGACATTGTAGGTTGAGGGTCTTCTTCTTCAAATGTTGTTCTTGACCTCTTCCTCATTTGCTTTTGCATAGGTTTTGCTGCAGGTAGGCCTTGCTTGAAAGCAGAGCAGCCTTTTTTGTTATGTCCAGGATTGTTACAATGGGTACAATGAATAATGGTACCATGTCTTGTGATCTTCTTCCCTCCTTGCCTTGCAATCACCTCTTCTGGCTGCATTCTCCTGTTCTTGGCTTTCCTCCCACGTTTCTTCTCATATAAAGGGGGCTTAATTAGACAACCACCCATTTTCTGCCACTCTCTCTTGTCTTTGCAAGGCATGATAATACGAGCATATGCCTTGGAGAAATTGCAAAGAGCATAGCACTTGTGCACCATTTCCTCTGGATCAATTAGTTCATCTCTGTAGCAGGATATTGAATGGGGACAGGGAATACCAGTCAATTGCCATCTTCTGCAGGTGCATGCCTTCATTTGCAACTCCACAATGTAGTCTCTCCCATGTGAAGTAACTAGGAAAATTCCTTCACCAGCATTAGTAGGGTAACAATTGCTAGACCATTCTATGTGCTTCAGAAGCCTTTTCATGATCTTTGGACAGATTGGTCCATCCCACTTCTTAACCTCTTGTTGTTTGCTGTAATGCCTACTTGATAGTTGTGACTTGATTTTGTCAATCATGCTAATAATTGGCAAGTCCCTAGCCTCTAAGATATATCTGCAAGTATATCACAACAACAAACATGTTCCTCAATTGCATGTATTACACAAACACAAGTTTATGAATATACCACATATAACAGACATGTTACTGAATTATATGTACAAGAGGTAGTACTAGCACTTACTTATTGAAAACCTCACAGTTGTTGTTTAACAAAATGTCACATTTGGGCAAATCAGTTTGGAAAGCTCTAACCCAAGTGTTAGGTCTTTTCTCTGCCGGCCAAGCATGAGCAGCACTATCAAGTAGCCTCATTTCTTCCATGTATTGTTCATATTGATCAGTTGTGGTGCTCCTAGCTATCTTCCATAACTGATTTTTCAGAACATCTCCTCTGAATTGTTCTCTGAAATTCTGCCAAAGGTGCCTAACACAGAATCTGTGTTCTAAGTCATGGAAATGCTCTTCCATAGCATTTATTAGGCCCTACAAGTTAACCAAGTAAGAAACCAAGTTAGTGTGCAAGTTAAGTAAGTAAGCAAGCAAGTAAGCAAGTTAAAAAAACAAGTAAGCTAGTTATTAGGCCCTGCCTTTTGTTTATCTGACATGACAGTCCATGGTGCAGTGTTCTGAATTCCAAGATCTTGCTTCAATGTTCTCAGGAACCAGCTCCAGGTGTTAGTGTCTTCAACACCTACAATGCTAAATGCCACAGGATAAATACAATCATTAGGGTCCATGCCCACTGCGGACAGAAGCACACCTCCATATTTAGTTTTCAAATGGCATCCATCAAGACAAATAATGGGCCTACACCCTGCAAGGAATCCTCTTTTGCAAGCATCAAAAGTGAAGTAGCATCTACTAAACCTAGAATCACTGTCCAACTGAATAAAAAATGTGCTGCCTGGATTCGATCTTCTAACTTCATTTGCATAATCCCAGAGCATGTTGTACTGTGCCTCCTCATCTCCATGGATAATTTTCATTGCTATTCTCCTAGCCCTGCTTAGTTTACTACAAGCTGCCATGTTCCAATCCTTTTGAACTAACCTGTCAAAATTTCTCAAATTCATGCCTTGATCTGCCCTGAAGTACTCCAAATAGTCATGTGCAAGAAATCTGGAGGTAAATGCTTTAACCTTCCATTTCTTGGAACATTTGTGCTCACTGTTATACCTCTTGATGACCATACAATTAGTTCTGCTATCGTAGCTACACCAGATGTTCCATGGGCAGTGAGCTTGACACTTGGCAGAAATTCTTTTCCTGTCATTGACTGGCATTTTAATGTCAAATCTGTTTTTGCAACTGTAAGCTCTTACTGCTTCCCTAAACAACTCAGGAGACTGGAAGACTTGCCCAATCTTAAACTCTGGATCATGCAAATCTTCTTTTCTAAATCCTTTGAATTTATATTTTGCACCTGCTTCATCATAAGAATCTGGTAGCTGCAGTTCCTCTTCATCTGAATCTTGTATAGGATCAGATTTTGCTCTAATGTTTACATCTACAGGCTCTTCAACTGTGTCCTCTTTGAGATCATCATCTAAATCACTCACATCATAGTCACTATCTGCAATATCATCAGCAAACTCAGACCCCTCTTCACTGCCATTACCTTCAACATCAGAAAGTTCTCCATCATTTTCCTCTTCAAACTCATGTGCAAAATCAGAGACCTCCTCAGGAACATCCTCTTCAGCTTGCTCCTCCTCTGCAAATTCCTCTTCTTGTACTACTGGTTCTTGCTCCTCCTTTGCAAAATCCTCTGCAGCTTGCTCTGCATCATGTCCAAAGCTGTCATGAGTTACAAACTTACATTCCCTTTTTTCAAATGCTTCCTCCTTAATCTTCTTCTCCAATGCCTCCTTCTTCATCTGTTGTTTGTGCTTGTCCAGTGCTTCCTCCTTGATGGTCTGAATTGGTTTCATAGGACTAACAACAGTGGGCAGATCTGTTACAGGAAACTGGACAATATCATCCCTGTCAAATTGCCTGAAACTCTCATCATGATCAAGATACATCTGCAGGTACTTGTGTCCAAATGTCACATGTGCCCTCATGTTCAAACAATTGTCATTGCAAGTTATCTTCACAAGGCCTCCTTCGTTCATTGGTTTCCCAGGCATACAGTAATACATGTGTAGTCTTCCCTGAACTTCATATCCCAGTTGTTCTACTAAATCTTCCAACTTATCCACAGTCAGTGCATCCCCCTCAACATAATCATACCATATGCTTTTTCCGTTCACATATGCACGATTTTTACCAACTCCAAGGAAATAACCATCGAAATTGATGCAAAGACTGAAATTTGATGCATAGTCGATTGTTTCTGCACATGAACAGAACGATATTAATGACTAGGTTAACAAGAAAAAATCGCTAGCAGAAGAAAAGCCCTAGAACAAACACTAGCAGTAATATCAACTATCTAAAAGGAAATACAAGTGTGCACCATCTAAATCGTGAGATTAATGACTTTCAGAGAAGGGTGAGGGGGTTTACAGAGGGTTTCAGAGTTTCAGAGATGCTCACCGTATACAGGGGGTGGGTCTCCCTTCGCGCGACGACGAGGCACCATGGTTCAGCTCGCTTCGTCGGCGAACCCGCGGGCTGCCGTCGCTCCGTCGGCGGTGACGAAACCCTAGCCGATCACCTCCCACGATCGCCTCCCCTTTCTTTCCTTGGCCCTTGAGACGGCGATATGAATTCTGGGGAGAAGCCGAGCCGTCTCAAATACGCGATATGCAAAACTGCGCGATGGTCAAACCGTTTTTGGGTCAAATACGTCCACGTGTGCAAAATACGAGCCGAAACAGTACGAGTTACCGTACGCTGACCCGGTTCAGCGAGTCCAGTGACCGTAGCATCATGTTTCGTGAATACAGTGACTAAACTGAACCCTAGAGACAAGTTCAGTTACTATAGATGTAATTTTCTCAAAAAAGAGCCATGGTTGCCATGGGCAGCATGGGTGGCGGTGGCATTGGTGGCATGGGTGGCGGTGGCATGGGCGGCATGGGTAGCGGTGGCATTGGCGGCATGGGAGCCATCAGTGGCTTTGGAGCTACCGTGGGTGGCATGGGTGGCTTCGGAGCTACCATGGGGGCCATGGGAGGCATGGGTGGCTTCAGACCTACCATGGGAGGCATGAGTTTTGTGTCTCTCATGTGAGGCATGGGAGCACCTCCGGGCGGCATGAGTGGAACGTCTTCTGGTGTGCCTCATCACACACCTTCGCATGATACCGTTGGAGATCTTGCCAACACTTTCCGAGCTCCACATGATGATGCGGCGCGTGACAATGAAGAGGAGGAAGAATCGTCTTTGGATGATGAATCGGAGGAAGAGGAGGATGAAGACGAGGACGAGGCATGATTGCTGATGTGCCATTCGTTTGTGTGAACTTTTGTCATGAACTTGGTTCGCATTTTGAACTTGGTTGGATGATGTCGTGGGCATGAATTTGAACTTTTATGTCATGAATTTGTTTGGGTGATTTTAAACTATGTCGTGTCTTGTTTTGATGTTTGAACATATTGTCTCTAAAATGTAACATATGGCAAGCGCCGGCTGCTCGCGCGCGCTGCAGTTTAGCGCGTCTGTTGGAGCGGCTCGGGCGTGCTATATTTTACAGCGGCCGTTGGAGCCAGCGCACCGCGGCGTGCAAAAGCTGGCGATTCTGGCGCCGTGTACTGTTTTTTAGCGCGACGCGCGTTGCGCATCTGTTGGAGATGCTCTAAAGAGGCCGTGTGAGGCACTTTTCCTAGCATCGCCACGTGTCACGCCATGGCGCTTGGGACGTTTTTTTTTGTTTCTTGTTTTATTTTTCTTCTTTTATCCTTTTTCTGTTTCCGTGTTATTTTTGTTAATATCTTGCAGGGCGTGTGCTTCCACATGAAATATAGTTGTGCTTCCGTGTGAAACACACATGTGCTTCGGCGCGTCAAGTAGCACACTGGTGCTTCACCACGAGCACATCCGTGTTTCACCCTGCTGGGAGCACAGTTGTGCTTCGTCGGGAAGCACATTTTATTTTGCATTGGGATCACAGTTTAGTTCACACACAAAAACAAACAAGTTACAACTAGTTGGGAGCATAGATTTTTCCATAAAAAAGTTATCACAACCTATCAACATGAAAATTATTTTCAAAGATCTCAACGCAAGAAACAAATGCATGGTTCAAGAAATGAATTTATGAAAAAAGCACAAACAACCAACATTTCATCCTTGCGTAGGGAATGAAAAAAACCATCAGAACTAAGCGGGCATATAAAAACCCTGATTGAATGGTGAAAATGGTGCAGACGTATAGTGAAGGTCTAAGGATCTGCTTTGAGATGCCCTAAGCATCTTTATTGTATGGCCTCATAACGAAGGACAAATTTAGGCCCAATTGAGATGCAGCTCAGCCCGTTGATTTTTTTTTTTTTTTGCAAGGAAACCTGAGAGCTTTATTCAAACAAAGGAGCTCCTACGATCATCCGTCAACAGGCTCGTGACCAGGAACGAAGGTTCTGAGTCCAGCCAACTCTCAGTCACCATAAGCTAGCAGGCAGCTCAGCCCGTTGATTGCTGACTCTTATAATCGACACATGTAGTATTACTGTATATTTGTCTAAAAAAACCGTACGTACTGTATATATCGATCATCACCCGAAGACCAGATCCCATCGCGATCGCATCGCTGTTCGCGCCGCCGACGTAGACGATGGCCGGCGAGGACCGCCTGTCCGGACTCCACGACGATCTCCTCCGGCGCGTCCTCCAGTTCGCCCCAGCCAAGGAGGCCGCGTCCACGACAGCGCTCTCGCGGCGTTGGCGCACGGCGCTCTGGCGCTCCTCGGGCGCCGTGAACCTCGAGACGTGCGTCCAGAACTACAGGCACGGACTCTACAGTAGTACGCGCGATGAAGCCTTCTACTCCGGCCGTGATGCCTTCGTATCCGCGGCCTTGGCGGCACTCGACGCCGCCGACGGCGGCCACGTCAAGAGGCTCACCTTACGCCTGTCTGACCGCGACGACACAGCGCTCGACGATTTCCTGAACCGCAGCCGCCACAGCTGCTACGAGGATTCCGAACACAAGGTGGTCGTCGTCCTGCTCTCCCACCCCACCGTGCGCCGGGCGGAGGAGTTGAGGCTGGTCGCCGAAGGACATAGCAGCGAAGCTTACGAGGACAGGGAGATCTGCTGGAGTCGGGTAGGTGTCTATAGGCTCACGCTCGACTTCCTGCCGCTGGAGACTCTCCGTGTGCTGGAAATCACCAACTGCAAGGGCCTCGGCGTGCCCAAGGCCGCCGCCGCGGTCGCGCTCCCGCGGCTCTCGTCGCTGCGGCTGCGGCATTGTGTTCAGAGCCTTGGCTCCCTACAGTGCATCATCGACGCCGCGCCGGTGCTCTCTGCCGTCTGCCTCGAGTCTGTACAGATAGACGACCACACCACGACATCAAAGACTACTACTACATCGATGACAACGGGGAGGAGGTCGATCCCCCGCTGCCCAAAGAAGATGGACTCCTCGGCCTCAGTTGCCCAGCCGCCACCCTGCTCGTTCTGGAGAGGTGCATGTGGAAGAAAAAAGACTACATGCCTCACCGCAACCGCTCCGACAATGAGAAACCCGTCGCCCTCGTGGCCGCGGAGATCCACGCGCCGAGGCTGCGTAGATTCAGGTACAAGGGGCTTCTCCGGCCGTTCTCATTCAGCCCACAGCCGCCGGAGATGGAACAAGTGGACCTCGATTTTTTCCCGGACACCGACTACAGGAACAATGATCCAGACCGTGATCTAGCGACCTTCTGGCGACTCGTCCGGAGCTTCACCAGCGCCAAAGACATGAAGCTAAGCATAAAGCTCGAGAGACTATAGCCGTGGTCAGCAAGGCGAGGCAGGCCGAGCTCCTGCCCGTCTTCTCCAGCCTCAAGCGTCTCGAGTTGCATGGAGTGCACGGGGAGAATGTCAAGAAGGCGGCCCTGGGGATCGCGAATCTGCTCCGTTGCTGCTCCGTGCTGCGTGACCTCCAGATCAACCTCACCACAGAGGACCACCACACCTCCAAAAACCATGAGCACACTCGTGAATTCCTGAAAAGGAAATTCCGATCTAGCCGCGACAACCCCGTTGATCGTTTTGATTGCGGCTGCGGTTCCGAGGAAGGACATGATGAGGCCATCAGTAGTGTTGCATATGATGAAGTTTCTGAAATTCCGGCCTTGAGTCGACGCTTGTTCGAGTGCTTGCAGAGCTCACTGAGCAGAGTGGGTTTGCAATTCCGGTTTGAGAAGTTGAACTGCCTTGGTGTCAAGCTCATCAAAATTTTCGCTGAGAATGCCATGGTTTTGGAAGAAATTCACATCGATAGTGGAAATGGAAGGTTTTGCCGGGACGTGCGTCGCAAGATTGAAACATGTATAACGCATTCATCCAAAAGGAGAAATCAAGAAGTACCAAGCTTTGCGGTGCTAACTCTTACGAGATGACCCTGCAGATGTATATGCTCGTTACTCCCTCAGTTCTGGTTTATTGGGTCTATCTCATTTTTTCAGTTTATTTTCCGCTTTGTTAGTCCTGTTTTCATTCCTCTTCATCACCATTTTAAATTGGTGAGTTAAAATAAAATTGACTAACATTTCATTATCATTTAGAGCAAATACAATAAGGTGATGTAAGCAAGCCATATGAATTTAAATATTATATTTACTAGTTGGATGCGCGTGAGCTGCCACGGATCAACAAAAACACATAATGATCAAACAGTTGTTCTAGTTAAAAAAATCGTCGAATATGACTACACGTGGTGATTAATTTACATCTGTGCACATTAATATAGTCTCCCACTTCTTTCTTCCTAGCAATCGTCGTATCTCTTTAAACACTCCCCCTTGCATCATTTCTTTTCTTCACCCTTCCTTTCCCTTCACCTTTTTTCACGCTGCCGTGGGCAAGCCCTCTTCAAAATCTTTTATTTTTATTTACAATGTTATCGATTCAAAATATTATTTTGATCTACTTTTTGGTGGTCAATAGTTGAATGGAAACTTAAGAAGTACCTCACAACTAACTGCATGAACTCTGATGAGTATTGAAACAAAAGACCAAAATCTTAATATGTGAAAAAAAGACCTTCTCAAACAGTATACTTCCAAACCCAGAGGAAAAATAATACAAAAGAGGTATATTTAATACAAAACATCTGACGTTTAGGTCACTCTGATAAAAATTTACTTCCGTATCCATCAAATGACTGGGAGGAGCATCTTGCGAGTTCAAGCACTTCTCTATGAAGGGGGGCTTGAATTCAACATTGTCCTCTTCCTTCTCAAGAGGAACTCCTGACCTCCTTGAGAATAGAAAGAAGCTTAACAAACCAAGCTCTATGCGCCCTTTGTCTTCATCACGGACAAAGACAAACTGAAAATTTAGAGCCAGGATGTCTGCAATAGTTAGTTTAAGCTCTTACAGCCCAAAAATCATATGATGCGATCGTCTCCAAAGTTTCAACATTGTCTTGAGCCTTAGACATGCTGTCTGATTTTGTAGAGCGCAAATCCAAGCTCCAAGCATGACTGAAAATTGAGACCGATGTGATGAGTTAGGGCTGGCAGCAACATTCAGTAAGACAACCAACATGAAAACTACGACGACATACTACCATCACACGAAATATGTAAATGTGTGTGCATTATTTAGGTTTTCAACATGTATCTCTCATGTTCATCCGGTTTCTTTTCTCCTATCCAAGCATCTCATTGCCAATCTATCAGAAAATAGCAGATTTCCACGTAGATGGGGCCTCAGTCAGCAACGCGGCGGGAGTGGACGTCGGCCTTTAGGAAGTACCCGTCAAGCCTGATATCAACCGATGGCCACCTTGATTGATGGCAGTAGGACGTGAGAAGACGTCATACACTCTGGCTCCCCAGACGGCAGCTCGCCACAGAAGTAATTCTGCACACATGTAAACTTAAAAAATAAGACTCAATATCTTCAAAAATTAAAAGAAGCTACACATATAAAAGTGCAAAAAGTAATAAGTTTGGACAAAATTGTGGAATATCTCTGATGAATGCACATAAGACAGTACACACCAGAATAAAGTAGTCTATGTGGCACTTTGATTATCAGAGAACATTACATGCTCGTTTATCACCATAAGCAACATACAAAATGTCTAGAAGGGAAACAGCAATGGTCATTTTGACAGGAATCAAAATATGACACATTATCCAAAAAAATAACTATAAGTTCAATGTGCAGGCAACATCATACTAATTTATACACACGCACTTGTCATGCGCACAACAGACGCCATTTGCAAATAGAGTAATCATTATTGGTATACATCACTTCTCTTGGACAAACCTAAACCTACCTGCAGCTGCAGTCATGCATCAAACATGTACGTACAAAATACATCTTTTGCAGGTCGAAAATTTTATAGTTTGGTAGCCATCTGCAATCATGCATCAGTTCTCATGATCATATCACGACCGAAATTTTTCCAATTTGGTAGTCTGCGGATCAATATAACAAGCAAAAATTTGAGGGTTGGGATACATTACTAATATGATTAACTTTTTACAATGTAGTTTTCAGCATTATCGAAATTTCCCAATTAGGTAGTCTGCACATCAACATAACAAGCAACAATTTTCCATTTTTCACAATCCAGTTCATCTAGAAGATGGCAGAGGAGTGGCAACTTTAGTATAAAGAATATGGCAAATGTTTTTCTACGTTTAAAGTAAATTCTTGACATGTTATAAAAAATAAATTAAGAAACTAAACTTGTCATGGTGAACTACTAAAATTTGCCATGATCCATAAAATAATTTTGACATGGTTCATAATTAAAAAGAAATATGTCGTCAATTACTTTTAAAATGCATGGTCACTGACTCAAATTTGCCATGAACCAGAAACTAAAATTGCTATGGTGAATTACTTAAGTTTGCCATGATATATTCACTAAATATTTGCCATGGTTCATACAAAAAATAATTTCTATGGTCAAAATACTAGAATTGGCATGGTCAAAATACTAAAATTACCGTGATCTATAAACTAAAAATTGTCATAATGAATTACTAAAATTGGCATGATCAATGAATTAAATTTGCCATTGTTAATTACTAAAAATTTCAATGGTCAATTAATAAAATTTGCTGTGAAAAGTAGTTGAAATACGATGGTAGATTTAAATCTAGAAGAAAAAAAATAGATGAAACATATCATAGCAACTTCAGTGTAAACACTATGTCAACTTCAGTGTAACATCATGGCAACTTTGACCCAAAAAAGTCAGTCGAAATATATCAATATAGGATTTAATTTTGAAGATCTTGTCGTGACGGATTTAATGATGAAAATAAATTTTTATCAGAATTTTTATTTAAGCGATAAACCATATTTAAGTCCGAAAAACTAAAAGGATTCAAGTGATGTCGTCTATTTGATGTGGCAAAATTGATGATAACTAGGAGGGTGAACCGCACATTTGCACGGCTAGATTTTGGATGTATATTTACACTATTTTTGATTTTGACTGGTTGTCCATATAAAATGTTTGATCATATTTTTCATACGAATATGCTAATGGAACGTCAGTATTGAAAGCATATTACTGGTAAATATATACTATTTTCTGTGGACAATCTAAATATTATTAATATATAAGGTGCTAATTTTGTAAAATTTAACAACACACATTCTTCTGGGTCTATTTTTATTGTATATTATAGGAAAATTTTACAGGCTTAATATTATCTTTTTGAAAATTGAGAATAGTGGGACAGGCTCCCACTGATTTTGATTTAGATTTTCTCCAGTCTATTATTAATATTTTTCTTAGGTTTTTTAACATAGTACAGACGCAAGCGCTCATACATATGCATACACTCACCCAGATAAACGCAAACACGCACATCCTACCCTTAGGCCAACTCCACCGCACGACCCCATCCTGTCCGCCCCCGTCCGTTTGGGGTAAAAGGGACAAATCAGACAGCCCAGCGTGCGACGGCCCGGACCCATCTTGTCTGTTTTGTATCCGGGCCGATCCATTTCGAGCGCAAACTTGTGCCAGGTTTGGGTCGCCACGGACGCGCCGCTCGTCCGCGTTTGGCCGTGTGGCGGGGCGGCCACCTACCTCCCACCCGCCAACATCAATGCGCACGGGCGGCCGGCCCCACCTGTCATCGGCCCAGTGGAAGGTCGATGTCCTTCTTAAATGTGGAACCCGTGGACCGGTCGTCGTCCCCACTGCCCCACTCCATCCCGTGGCCTCCTCGAAACCCGACAGCGCGAAACCCTAGCCCTCCCCCGTCCTCGAGCTCGCCGGCTGGTCACCTCGAAGCCATGGGCTTCTGGAACCACAAGGGAAAGCACGACCGTGAGGCCGGCTCCTCGTCGGGGCGCCGCGTCGGCTCCGTGAAGGAGGAGCCCGCATCACCACCACGCCGGACCCCCACGCCGCCCGCGTTCTCCATCGCCCCCACGTCCGCCGGCGAGCGCGACCGGCACTACATCCGCGCGTCGGTGTGCCGCCGTTATTGGGAGATGAGGACGCCGCTCCCCTGGAGCGACGTCCACCTCCCCAACAACTGGCACTTGTACGCCGACCGTGTGCCGATCCCGCCGGTCCCGGCGAGCGGCCGTGCGTGCCGTGGAGAGATCGAGCGCCGCCGCCTCCTCCTCCCCGATGACCTGTACTACGACGACAGGTACGCCCCGGACTCCTCCCTCTGGGATACCTGGTTCAGGGACGAGCACGATGTGCGGCGTGCCTCCTTCTTCGCCGGCACACGTCTGGGCCGCGGCGGCCACGTCGGGAGCGCGCAGCGCCTGCTCCCCAGGAGCGCGGGCGTAGGCGGGTGCGCGGCCTCACGCCCACGTCATCGCCGTCGCCGTCGCCATCTCCACCACCACCTCCTCGCATGACAGAGGAGGAGGAGGCCCGTCTCATGGCGCGTGTCATGGAGGACTCCATGCACTATAAAAAAATACACTTCCGTGATGATACGTGTTTGTCACAGTAGGTCACGTTTTTTGTCATGCATGTACATCCATGACAAATTTATGACAAAATCGAGATAGTCATACCTGTGCTGTCGTAGAAGTGTTCGATGACATTACCAAAATTATCATCACGGAAGTGTCCACTTCCATGACGATAAATCGCGCGTCACAGAAGTGCTTTCGTCAAGGGTGACTGACACGTGGCATCCATCGTAACGGAACGCCGTTAAGCTATCGGGTCGGGTTTTGGATCCGATAACCCGTTAACGGCCTCGACCAATGGGGATTTTCCACGTGTAAAATCATCATTGGCTGGAGGAAACACGTGTCAGCTCATTGTTGGGACAGATGTCATCCACTCATTGGACAGAAGGAGCCTATGATACGTCGACACGTGGCACGGCCCAACGGAGGCCCATTCCTGTGAAAAGGCCGGCCCGTTTGACTTGGTCAAAAGGTGACGGGTCGGCCCATGGAAAGCCTGTTAACGGCATGTTCGCATATAGCCCATTTACAGCCCGCTAACCCAAGGCTCGTTACGCCCTATCCGAATTAGGCCCAGTAGCGTCATCTGGGCCATCAAATATGATTCCAGCCCGTTTTCTCTTTCTGGCCCATGTATGGCCCATGACGTCTTTCGGCCCATATGAGGCCCTATTTAACTCTTGGCCTATTAACGGCCCGTGGTGAAACTGGCCCGCGATGAACAATGTATTACTTTAGACTCATTAACGGCCCGTGGTGAAACTGGCCCGTAATGAATAGTGTATCGCTTTATACCCATTAAGGGCCCATTATTCAGTTGGGCCGTTTACAGCCCATGTTATCTTTCGGCCTTCTCAGAGCCCATTTATTCTTGGGCTTATTTGCAGCATTCGATTACTTACGGCCCGTTACTGTCATTTTCTGCTTGTGGGCCAAATTCAGCCCGTCGTTACAGTCGGCCCGTTTGTGGTCCATTAGTCTGTTGGGCCATTTTCATAGCATCACCAAATACGGCCTATTAACGGCCTGTTATGGTTAGCCAATAAAACGTATGATTTCCATTATAGGCCCATCTACGGCCCATTAAAAGCATGTACAAGACCCATAAATGAGTCGGCGGCCCATGGATCCTACGTGACGTAGAAGGCCCATGGATCCTGCAAGACGTAGAAGGCCCATGGACACTGCGAGACGTAGAAGGCCCATGGATCCTGCGAGACGTAGAAGGCCCATGGATCCTACGAGACGTAGAAGGCCCATGGATCCTACGAGACGTAGAAGGCCCATGGTTGGGCGAGTTGGCCCCCGTTTGAACGATATAGCATATTTAAAGAATTATCCTACTCAATACTATCACCTCTAAAAAGCATACACTATACAACAAAGAGATCAAGGCATAGAAAGGTAGAATAATCCTACACAATACAATAAACAAATTACAGCCGATTATACCCACTGGGCATTATGGTACGGCACGGGTGATAATAAAGCATACACAAACATCAAATTACATACACTGGGCAAATACGGCTCATACATCATGGACGCGCATCAACTTTACTCCATTTGAACTATAATCTCTTCAGAAAATAGGATTGGCTGGATTCAGATAGCACAAATTTCAGTCTGCAAAATCTCCAATTCCTTCATGGTTACCTCGGTGTCTTGTTTTATTTTTTTTGACTCCTGCATCTAATACCTGCATGTCCAGTCTCAACTTGTTGATTATACGTTGACAATCATGTACACGTTGTCTTGCCACCTCTAGTTGATGCTCGAGAACATCAGCACATTCCAATTCCAATCCATAATCATTCGGTAACGGCCATGCCGCACTACTCGCAGATTTTTGTGTTGATGTCACTTCATCCTGAAATGTTTCTGTAAGTACACATGACTAGGGCAAAAATATAGTTACAACAGTGAAGCGAACAAGACATTATTTTGTACTACATGGCAAAACAGGACTAACAATAATGTTACACGTCACTTTCACAAAAAAAATGTTACACATCATGAAGCATCAGCAGGTGATATTTTAAAAATTATAAAAAAGATAGTCTGTGCAGCCTGCATACAGAAATCCCTCTTAGCTCACCAGAGGAGCATGATGTTGGGGCCCAATCGGAAACACAGACAAGTTACAAATTTAAACAGCATGTTGCGTATAAGTAAGCAAGCAGTTGGCCATTCTGTACCTCAATTAAAGTCTTAGGGAGCGTAATGAACAGCAGAGGGTTTCATACAAACATACTACAGCAGGCAAAACTATGCAATCATTAGCATAGTATAAACTAGATTGTGAGCCTCATCCAATAATAGTTGGTTAATGGACTTCAAAGCTTCAGGCACACTTCGGTAGAGTAATTAAATGGTGAGGCCTTTAATTATGTCAATTAATAGTGATACAAGTACCGAACATCAGGCATAATTATTTGGGCATCTCATTAAGTGAGGACTGCTACGTCTTGAGCTTGCGTTGGCTTTCCACGAAGAGGAGAGGATGATGCAGCACAGTAGCGTAAGTATTTCCCTTAGTTTTTGAGAACCAAGGTATCAATCCAGTAGGAGGCCACGCGCAAGTCCCTCGTACCTGCACAAAACGATAGCTACTCGCAACCAACACGATTAGGGGTTGTCAATCCCTTCATGGTCACTTACGAGAGTGAGATCTGATAGAGATAATATTTTTGGTATTTTTGATATAAAGATGCAAAGTAAAAAGTAAAAGCAAAGCAAGTAAATAAAGTGATGGAGATTGATATGATGAGAATAGACCCGGGGCCATAGGTTTCACTAGTGGCTTCTCTCAAGAGCATAAATATTCTACGGTGGGTGAACAAATTACTGTTGAGCAATTGACAGAATTGAGCATAGTTATGAGGTTATCTAGGCAATGATCATGTATATAGGCATCACGTCCAAAACAAGTAAATCGAAATGATTCTGCATCTACTACTATTACTCCACTCATCGACTGCTATCTAGCATGCATCTAGAGTATTAAGTTAAAAACAGAGTAACGCCTTAAGCAAGATGACATGATGTAGAGGAATAAATTCATGCAATATGATAAATACCCCATCTTGTTATCCTCGATGGCAACAATACAATACGTGCCTTCCAACCCTTTCTGTCACTGGGTAAGGACACCGCAAGATTGAACCCAAAGCCAAGCACTTCTCCCATTGCAAGAACTACCAATCTAGTTGGCCAAACCAAATGGATAATTCGAAGAGACTTGCAAGGATAACTCAATCATATATAAAAGAATTCAGAGAAGAATCAAATATTTTCCATAGATAAGCTGTATCATAAACCCACAATTCATCGGTCTCAACAAACACACCGCAAAAAGAAGATTACATCGAATAGATCTCCACAAGAGAGGGGGAAACCCAAAAAGAGAGAAGAAACCATCTAGCTACTAGCTATGGACCCGAAGGTCTGAAGTAAACTACTCACACTTCATCGGAGGGGCTATGGTGTTGATGTAGAAGCCCTCCGTGGTGGATGCCCCCACCGGCGGAGCTCCGGAACAGGCCCCAAGATGGGATCTCGTGGATACAGGAAGGTACGGCGATGGATTTAGATTTTTGGCTCCTCCTCTGATCGTTTGGGGGTACTTAGGTATATATAGGAGAAAGGAGTACGTCAGTGGAGCGTCAGGGGGCCCACGAGGCAGGCGCGCCAGGGGCGCCTCCACCTCGTGACCGCCTGCACTTCTTGGAGTAGGGTCCAAGTCTCCGGATCACGCTCGTGAGAAGATCACGTTTCAAGGTTTTATTCCGTTTGGACTCCGTTTGATATTCCGTTTCTTCAAACACTGAAATAGGCAAAAACAGCAATTCTGGGTTGGGCCTCCGGTTAATAGGTTAGTCCCAAAAGTAATATAAAAATGTAAAATAAAGCCCATTATAGTCCCAAACAATAGATAAAGTAGCATGGAGCAATCAAAATTATAGATACGTTGGAGACGATCGCATTCCCAAGCTTAATTCCTGCTCGTCCTCGAGTAGGTAAATGATAAAAGAGAATTTTGATGCGGAGGATACTTTGGCATAATTTCAATGTAAATCTTCTTAATCATGGTATGAATATTCAGATCCGAAGATTCAAGACAAAAGTTCATATTGACATAAAAATAATAATACTTCAAGCATACTAATCAAAATAATCATGTCTTCTCAAAATAGCATGGCAAAAGAAAGTTCATCCCTACAAAATCATATAGTTAGGCTATGCTTCATTTTCGTCACACAAAGATGTTCCCAACTTCTATACCCCCGATGACAAGCCAAGAAATTGTTTCATACTTAAATAATCTCGAACTTTTTCAACCTTCACGCAATACATGAGCGTGATCCATGGATATAGCACTACGGGTGGATAGAATATGATGATGGGGATTGTGTGGAGAAGACAAAAAAGGAGAAAGTCTCACATTGACGAGGATAATCAACGGGCTATGGAGATGCCCATCAATTGATGTCAACATGAGGAGTAGGGATTGCCATGCAACGGATGCACTAGAGCTATGAATGTTCAACAAAAGAAAACTAGTAGGTGTGCATCCAACTTGCTTGCTCACGAAGACCTAGGGCATTTGAGGAAGCCCATCGTAGGAATATACAAGCCAAGTTCTATAATGAAAAATTCCCACTAGTATGAACAAGACAACTTATGAGACTCACTATATGAAAAACATGGTGCTACTTTGAAGCACAATATATGAGACTCACTACATGAAGAACATGGTGCTACTTTGAAGCACAAGTGTGGAAAAAGAATAGTAGCATTGCCCTTTTTATTTTCTTTTTTGTGGGCCTTTCTTCTTTTTTTGGCCTTTCTCTTTTTTTTTATTTTTCTTGGGCAATGCTCTAATAATGATGATCATCACACTTCTATTTCTATTACAACTCAACAATTACAACTCGAAAGTTAGAACAAAATATGACTCTATATGAATGCCTCCGGCGGTGTACCGGGATGGTGCAATGAATCAAGAGTGACATGTATGAAAAATAATGCATGGCGGCTTTGCCACAAATACGATGTCAACTACATGATCATGCAATGGCAATATGACAAAAGTAATGTATGTCATAATAATGATGATGGAAGTTGCATGGCAATATATCTCGGAATGGCTATGGAAATGCCATGATAGATAGGTATGGTGGCTGTTTTGAGAAAGATATAAGGAGGTTTATGTGTGATAGAGCGTATCGTATCACGGGTTTGATGCACCGTGAAGTTTGCACCAACTCTCAAGGTGAGAAAGGGCAATGCACGGCACCGAAGAGGCTAGCAAAGGCGGAAAGGTGAGAGTGCGAATAATCCATGGACTCAACATTAGTCAAAAGAACTCATATACTTATTGCAAAAATTTAGAAGTCATCAAAAATCAAGTACTACGCGCATGCTCCTAGGGGGGTAGATTGGTAGGAAAAGACCATCGCTCGTCCCCGACCGCCACTCATAAGGATGCACAAGCCAGGTACACTTCATGCTTCAAATTTGTTACACAACTTTAACCATACGTGCATGCTACGGGATTTGCTAACTTCAACACAAGTATTTCTCAAATTCATAATCACCCAACTAGCACGACTTTGATATTATCACCTCCATATCTCAAACAATTATCAAGCATCAAACTTATCTTAGTATTCAACGCACTCAAAAGAAAGTTTCACATATCTTGAATACCAAGTATATTAACATTAAGCAAATTACCATGCTATTAACGACTCTCAAAATAATCTAAGTGAAGCATGAGAGATCAATTTTCTTTAAAAAAAATCCACCACCGTGCTCTAAAAGATCTAAGTGAAGCACTAGAGCAAAAATTATCACGCTCAAAAAGATATAAGTGAAGCACTATGAGGAAAACTATCAAGCTCAAAAGATGTAAGTGAAGCACATAGAGTATTCTAACAAATTTCAATTCATGTATGGCTCTCTCAAAAGGTGTGTACAGTAAGGATGATTGTGGTAAACTAACAAGCAAATACGCAAATAATACAAGACGCTCCAAGCAAAACACTTATCATGTGGTGAATAAAAATATAGCTCCAAGTAAATTACCAATGGAAGTGGACGAAAGAGGGGATGCCTTCCGAGGCATCCCCAAGCTTTGTCTTTTTGGTGTCCTTGGATTATCTTGGGGGTGCCATGGGCATCCCCAATCTTAGTCTCTTGCCACTCCTTGTTCCATAATCCATCAAAAGAATTCACCCAAAACTTGAAAACTTCACAACACAAAACTCAATAGAAATCTCGTGAGCTCCGTTAGAGAAAGAAAACAAAAGACTACTTTAAGGTACTATAATGAACGCATTCTTTATTTATATTGGTGTTAAACCTTTCCAAATTCTCTATGGATTATAAATTATTTTACTAACCATAGATTCATCAAAATAAGCAAACAACACACGCAAAATAGAATCTATCAAAAACAGAATAGTCTGTAGTAATCTGTAACTAACGCAAACTTCTGGAACATAAAAAGTTCTACCAAAATTAGACGACCTGGAAAATTTGTTTATTGATCAGCAGCAATTGGAATCACTATTTTATCACGTTCTGGTGATTTTTAACAATTCGGGTACTGAGCGCAAAGATTCTGGAAATTACAGCAAGATCAAATAACTATCATCCAAGAAGATCCAATAGGTTCAACTTGGCACAAACACTAACTAAAAGATAAAACCACATATAAACAGAGGCTAGATGGATTATTTATTACTAAGCAGAAAGAAAAAATATTGGGTTGTCTCCCAACAAGCGCTTTTCTTTAAAGCCTTTTTAGCTAGGCATTGAGATTCAATGATGCTCGCAAGAAAGACAAGAATTGAGGCACAAAGAGAGCATCATAAAACATGTGAAAAACACACTTAAGTCTAACATACTTCCTATGCATAGGCATATTACAGTCAAACAAATTATCGTAGCAAGCAAAAACTAGCATATGCAAGGAAGCGGAAAGGAACAATAGCAATCTCGACATAACGAGAGGTAATTTAGTAACATGAAAATTTCTATAACCATATTTTCCTCTCTCATAATAATTACATGTAGGATCATAAGAAAATTCAACAATATAGCTATCACATAACATATTCTCAACGCAATTCACATGCATGCGAAGTTGACACTCTTCCAAAATAGTGGGATTATCATTAACTAAAGTCAAGATTTCTCCAAGCCCACTTTTATCAAAAACTTCATAAGATTGAACGTTCTCAAAATATGTGGGATCTAAAGTTGACACTCTTCCGAAACCACTTTCAATAATATTGCAAACAATATTATCAATCTCATATTCATCATGGGGCTTAAATAATTTTTCAAGATCATAAGAAGAATCACCCCAATCATGATCATTGCAACAAGTAGTAGACATAGCAAAACTAGCATCCCCAAGCTTAGGGTTTTGCATCTTATTAGCACAATTGACATCAAAAGAATTTATAATAAAATCATTGCAATCATGCTTTTTATTCAAAGATCTATCGTGAGTGACTTCACAGATTTTAGGCAAAACGTTATAAAGATAATCTAGTGCATCCAAATCACTAGGAATTGGTTCATCATAATTGGATCTCTTAAAAAGATTGGCAAGCGGATGAGCATCCATAGATAATGGCTTCTTTGTTTAGGAATAAATACTCAACTATTTCAACCAAACGAGCAAACGAGCCAAGTAAGACATCAAGGCAAACAAAAAGAGAGGGCGAATAAAACGGCAAGGGTGAAGTGGGGGAGAAGAAAACGAGAGGCAAATGGCAAATAATGTAATGCGAGAGATAGGGATTGGATGGGTACTTGGTATGTTGACTTTTATGAGACTCCCAACAACGGCGCCGAAATCCTTCTTGCTACGCCTTGAGCTTGCGTTGGTTTTCCCGAGGAGGAGAGGATGATGCAGCACAATAGCGTAAGTATTTCCCTCAGTTTTTGAGAACCAAGGTATCAATCCAGTAGGAGGCCACGCGCAAGTCCCTCGTACCTGCACAAAACCATAGCTACTCGCAACCAACGCGATTTGGGGTTGTCAATCCCTTCATGGTCACTTACGAGAGTGAGATCTGATAGAGATAATATTTTTGGTATTTTTGATATAAAGATGCAAAGTAAAAAGTAAAAGCAAAGCAAGTAAATAAAGTGATGGAGATTGATATGATGAGAATAGACCCGGGGCCATAGGTTTCACTAGTGGCTTCTCTCAAGAGCTTAAATATTCTACTGTGGGTGAACAAATTACTGTTGAGCAATTGACAGAATTGAGCATAGTTATGAGATTATCTAGGCAATGATCATGTATATAAGCATCACGTCCAAAACAAGTAGATCGAAACGATTCTGCATCTACTACTATTACTCCACTAATCGACCACTATCCAGCATGCATCTAGAGTATTAAGTTAAAAACAGAGTAACGCCTTGAGCAAGATGACATGATGTAGAGGAATAAATTCATGCAATATGATAAATACCCCATCTTGTTATCCTCGATGGCAACAATACAATACGTGCCTTGCAACCCTTTTTGTCACTGGGTAAGGACACCGCAAGATTGAACCCAAAGCTAAGCACTTCTCCCATTGCAAGAACTACCAATCTAGTTGGCCAAACCAAACGGATAATTCGAAGAGACTTGCAAAGATAACTCAATCATACATAAAAGAATTCAGAGAAGAATCAAATATTTTCCATAGATAAGCTGGATGATAAACCCACAATTCATCGGTCTCAACAAACACACGGCAAAAAGAAGATTACATCGAATAGATCTCCACAAGAGAGGGGGAGAACATTGTATTGAGATCCAAAAAGAGAGAAGAAGCCATCTAGCTACTAGCTATGGACCCGAAGGTCTGAACTAAACTACTCACACTTCATCGGAGGGGCTATGGTGTTGATGTAGAAGCCCTCCGTGGTGGATGCCCCCTCCGGCGGAGCTCCGGAACAGGCCCCAAGATGGGTTCTCATGGATACAGGAAGGTACGGCGGTGGAATTAGGTTTTTGGCTCCTCCTCTGATCGTTTGGGGGTACGTAGGTATATATAGGAGAAAGGAGTACGTCGGTGGAGCGTCAGCGGGCCCACGAGGTAGGGGGGCGCGCCCTCCACCCTCGTGACCGCCTCTGGCACTTCTTGGAGTAGGGTCCAAGTCTCCTGGATCACGTTCGGTGAGAAGATCACGTTCCCGAAGGTTTTATTCCGTTTGGACTCCATTTGATATTTCGTTTCTTCGAAACACTGAAATAGGCAAAAAATAGCAATTCTGGGCTGGGCCTCCGGTTAATAGGTTAGTCCCAAAAGTAATATAAAAGTGGAAAATAAAGCCCATTATAGTCCAAAACAATAGATAAAGTAGCATGGAGCAATCAAAAATTATAGATACGTTGGAGACGTATCAAGGACAAATAAAGCAATCGAAAAGAGAAAATTAACTATGCCTGAAACAAACAAGGAATTGAACTGTTGAGTTGTATACAGTGACTTACCTTAGCAGGTTGAAGAGGTTCAGCGCAGCTCCTACTTCTCTTGCAAGGCTCCTTCCTAACATCTTGTACTTGGAAATCCTCAATCTTATCTTCATTGCACCCTCTCTGCAAGGTGACACAAACTAGTTACTCGTCTCCTTGGAAGATAAATATGCATACTTTCCAGTCTGTGAACACAAAAGGATGAGATTATAACAAAACAATACCACATAATGAAACATGCCGCATCTCTTGCACTTGCACACAATGAAATGAGCATTTACCATGTCTGCACTATGTAAATACTAGGCATACCTTCGAACTGGATCTCCAGGTACTCTTGGAGAGCCTACTGCAGTGTACAGCCAAACCTTTATTCACCTATGAGTTAGACAAGGCCCCACTACAGCAGCCCTTAGTGTTTAAATCGTTGACAAGCTCTGTTAGAGTGTTAGGTCAAGAACAGCAAGTAATCAAAGCAAACAGTCCTAGTATGGCTGGCGGATGCAAACAAGCAATTGAACAGATGTGTGACAAATCTTACATATCAAGAAAAGAAGCAAAGAAGGAGGCTTAAAGACCATCACTTGACTGACCAGATTTAAGGGGCATTTAAACATCATGTGCAACGTATGAACTAACATAAACATTGCATATTCCAGATTCTACAATGGAATGCACATGTATTAGGTTATGCCATGTATGATGATGCCTAAATGTACAGAGATAGCGTGCAAGAGTGATTCATCATTGCACGCACAATTGAATTGCAGGTTAAGGGCCGATTCGATTCTGCCTTTTCAGGGTATATTGTCAAAATAAGCCATAAAAGATGTAAAGAAGTCATTTTTGAGTTCGGGCTTGGGCTTAACTAATTTCGCTTTGGAGGGGGTGTTTGGGTAGAACCTCACTAAAAATTGAAGGAAGGGAATAGTGAAATGACTCTGTTGTCCGCCTATATTACACACAAAATGCAACTCACGACTTTGTGTCACACCCGACCCTCAAGTAAAAACAAACACGCAAGCATTCATTGCCCTGCCCGCTTGCATCTCCTCTCCCCTTTCCTCTACCTCGATCCCCGCTGCAGCACTAGGGTTCCTCCAGTGAGCCGCCGCCATCTGGTCCCATCTGGCCTGGTCCTCGACGATGCTATGTCCAGCTAGGCTACATGGCCGGCGGGTAGGGGCAAATCTCCCTGGCTTCTCCTCCCTCTGGTGCCGCCCCTCATTCTCATGGTCTCCAGCAGCTGCTCCACTGTGGTTCATCCAACGCACTACTCCAGCGGGCGCTGCACAACTACGGATGATGCCACACTGCGGAAGAAGGCACCTTGTTCCCCCTCCCCTCCTCCCAGGCCATGGCCTTGAGGTGCTGTTGAAGGATGAACTCATCCAACAAGGTGAGGATCTCCTCTGATTTTTAGCCAAATTTTCATTCTGATCCACTATACGATGAATTGCTATGAGCTTCTTCTGCTGTTGCTATATGATGCATTGCTATGAGCTGCTCCTGCTGCTGCTATATGATGAATTGCTATGAGCTGCTGCTGTTGTATGATGAGTTGCTATGAGCTGCTGCTGCTGCTATATGATGAATTGCTATGAGCTGCTGCTGCTGCTGCTATATGATGAGTTGCTACAAGTTGCTCCTGCTGCTGCTATATGATGAATTGCTATGAGCTGCTCCTGCTGCTGCTATATGATGAATTGCTATGAGCTGCTGCTGCTATATGATGAATTGCAGACTGTTGCTGCTGTATGATGAGTTGTTATGAGCTGCTGCTGCTGCTATATGATGAGTTGCTACAAGCTGCTCCTGCTGCTGCTATATGATGAATTGCTATGAGCTGCTCCTGCTGCTGCTATATGATGAATTGCTATGAGCTGCTGGTGGTATATGATGAATTGCAGACTGCTGCTGCTGTATGATGAGTTGCTATGAGCTGCTGCTGCTGCTATATGATGCTTTAAGGTGGTGCTGCTATATGATAATAACCAGCCACTTGGAACATCGAATTTCAACAAATAATTGTTCTTCATTTAAATGTGGGTCATGCGTTCTCCGTTTAAATTAGGCAATGGGATCTCTATGGAAAACATTGACCAAAGTAGATTGTGCCAAGTAGATGGTATCTTTGTATTTGCATTTTGAGCAAATAGTGATGGTCTGTTTTCCTATCATATTAATTACTGCACTGGGTTCAATTTGTGATGTTTGCAGGTCAAATTAATTTCCATATGTGCAGCAAAATGAAAAATATATATAATGCAATCTAGACTTTCCACTGATCATACCAAAGATAAGCTGAAAACGCAATGAAAAGAACTGGTTGGCGTATTACATGGAGCTTATATTCACAGGTGCTTATTTTCTTAGGATAACTCGTAATAACTGTCCCTAAGAAACTTAGCTAATAGAACTGGCATACAAATAACATGTCACGATGATTGCAATGGAGGAGTGACGTACCATAGCACATTGTATAGGCTCACCGCTGCCTCTCCTTTTTTTGTGATGTTCCATGAAATTGCCACATACATCTTGTACTTTTTCATTGTGTAACCCTATCTGCAAGTTGACACGGCTAATTTCAGACATCTCTACATGATACTCTACATTGCATATCCCTTGCGCATATTTAAACCAGCAATTAACGATTGTGTGCGTACCATAAACTAGCCATGACTCTGCATGCTGGACTGGCAGGCACTCTAAGGGAGCCTAATGTAGTGCACTGGAATTCCTACATGCCACCTATGATTTTGTGTAACGTACTGGCCCTGTTCCTAAATATATGTCTTTGTAGAGATTCTAGTATGGACCACATACAGATGTATATAGATGCATTTTCGAGTGTAGAGTCACTCATTTTGCTCCGTATGTAGCCTATAGTGGAATCTCTAGAAAGACTTATATTTAGGAACGGAGGTACGAGGTAGTATCATGTATGCCATCTACATATCTAATTTAGCAGCCAGTAGTAGAAATCATTGTCTGCACAAAGGGATTACTGGTCGAAAATCCTAGCAAAGCACGCTGGCAGGCACAGAAAAATACAAGAGAGAGAGACGCGCTTACAAGATCATAGCAATGCCTCAGTCCAGGATCTTGGTTGGCCAAGCTGTTAGATCCAGAAGAAACATCGTCCTTGTAGTTTTTGCCAGCTGCATAACAGTAATAAATGACCGGTTAGTATATTTGAAGTACATCGGGCAGGTGATGCTGGACAGGTTTAAAGGTGACAAGTACCTAGGCCATGGCGGGTGCTTGGCATCTCTCCAGACGGTAGGAATCAGGTTAGAAACGTCGAGGGTGATGACGTTGCGCGGCTGTCGGGGTCCGGTAAGGAGATCTAGAACCGTCGAGTAGGGTGTTTGTGGAGCGGCTCCGGTAGGATGGACTACGGTGTGGGCGAAGCGGATCTGTGGCCGTGGACGAGGCCGTAGGTGAAGATGCTCTGGTGGTTGGGTTAAGGATGGTGTCGATGACGCAGATCTGTGGCCGTGGACGGGGCGTCAGAAGCTGCGCTGGTGGTTGGGTTAAGGATGGTGTCGACGATGCGGATCTGCGGCCGTGGACGGGGCGTCAGAAGCTGCTCCGATGGTTGGGTTAAGGGTGGTGTCGACGATGCGGATCTGCGGCCGTGGGACGGGCGCCGGTTGCTACGGTAGGTTGGATGAGGGTGCGAGGAAGCGGATCTGAGGCCGTGGACTTGTGAGTTGGCAAAGCGGCCCCAATAGGGTCGAGAATGGTATAGGCGAAGCTACTCCGGTAGGGTTGACGCTGGTGTCGGCGAAGCGGCTCCGGTAGGGTTGAGGAAGGTGTCGGCGAAGCGCCTCCGGTAGGGTTGAGGAAGGTGTCAGCGAAGAGGATCAGAGGCCATCGACGGGGGCGTCGGTGGGGCGGCTCCAGGGGGTGTGGACGAAGCGTCTCCGGTGGGGAGTACGAATGAGCCGCTGCAGATGCGCGACGGTTGACGAGAGTACTGGCGAAGCAGATCCGGCGATGTGGACAAGGCCGGCACTGAATGGGTTGTGGTACAGTGGTGGATGAGCAGTCTACTTGTTTCTAGGGGAGGTCGGAGGGGTAGATGCAGCCGCAGAAGCAGATCCGGCGAGGTGGACGCCGCTGGCAGTGAATGGGCTATGGTACGCCGGTGGATGAGCAGTCTAGGGTTTCGAGAGGGGAGGGGAGAAAGGGCGATGAAGTACGGACGGCATGATGTAAGATGCTCTGGTGCTATGGAGTTAGTCGTTTTTATGGAGGAGGGGAGAGGAAATGGGGGTGGCGTGTAGTGGGGGGAACCGGAAGTTACCAAAGCAGCCCCGACCTATCATGTAGATGAGGGCGGTATTTTAACTGCTGGTCTCCGTGCACCAAGGACAAAAGGGGGATTTCGCATGCTAAAGACTAAGGTGGCGGAAATTTTAGAAGGAGGCGGGAGATTTTGCCGCCCGAGGGATCGTTCGTATCCAATTTTGACTAATTTTGGACCGTGCTAGCGGGAAGGTCATGCTAGACTATGTACACAGGGCACGCGTCAGCAGTTAATAACTGGTGTGAAGTCCACCCCAGAAAAAAAGGCAATAACTCGGGATGATGCGCCGATAACTTGGACGTTCACACGGGCGCGACCAATCGTACGGGTGTAGTGGCGCGTTCAAATGAAGGAAATATGCCCTAGAGGCAATAATAAAGTTATTATTTATTTCCTCATATCATGATAAATGTTTATTATTCATGCTAGAATTGTATTAACTAGAAACATGATACATGTGTGAATACATAGACAAACATATAGTCACTAGTATGCCTCTACTTGACTAGCTCATTAATCTTAGATGGTTATGTTTCCTAACCATAGACATGTGTTGTTATTTGATTAATGGGATCACATCATTAGGAGAATGATGTGATTGACATGACCCATTCCGTTAGCCTAGCACTTGATCGTTTAGTATATTGCTATTGCTTTCTTCATGACTTATACATGCTCCGGTAACTATGAGATTATGCAACTCCGTTTACGGAGGAACACTTTGGTACTACCAAAGCGTCACAACGAATCGGGTGATTATAAAGGAGTACTACAGGTGTCTCCAAAGGTACATGTTGGGTTGGCGATTTCGAGATTAGGTTTTGTCACTCCGATTGTCGGAGAGGTATCTCTGGGCCTTCTCGGTAATACACATCATATAAGCCTTGCAAGCATTGCAACTAATAAGTTAGTTGCGAGATGATGTATTACGGAACGAGTAAAGAGACTTGCCGATAACGAGATTGAACTAGGTATTGGATACCGACGATCGAATCTCGGGCAAGTAACATACCGATGACAAAGGGAACAACGTATGTCGTTATGCGGTTTGACCGATAAAGATCTTCGTAGAATATGTAGGAACCAATATGGGCATCCAGGTTCCGCTATTGGTTATTGACCAAGAATAGTTCTCGGTCATGTCTACATAGTTCTCGAACCCGTATGGTCCGCACGCTTAAGGTTTCGATGACAGTTATATTATGAGTTTACATGTTTTGATGTACCGAAGGAGTTCGGAGTCCTGGATGAGATCGGGGACATGACGAGGAGTCTCGAAATGGTCGAGACGTAAAGATTCATATATTGGATGATATGTTTAGGCCAAGGGTTCAAGCCCATGAGGCTTTAGGTCGGTGCAAAAGGAGTTTTGCGGAGGCCAGGGGGCCAAACGCCGGAGACCCCTGGCGTCGGCCTGGGGCGACGCCGAGGCCCATGGCGTCTGGGCCAAACGCCAAGGATTTTGGCGTTTGGTCCTGAGTCAGTGGGACTCTTGCCTTTCGGGCAAAACCGACTTTGAGGAGGCTTTTGCTCCAAGTTTCGACCGGGGCTCAACATATAAATAGAGGGCAGGGCTAGCACCAAAGAGACAACAATTGATCCCTTGGATCTCTTAGCGTGCAGCGGTGCCCTCCTCCACCATATTCCACCTCGTTCATATCGTCGCGGAGTTTAGCGAAGCCCCGCGCCGATAGAGCATCATCATCGCCACCACGCCGTCAGGTTGTGGAACATATCCCGACACTTTGCTGGATCGAGTCCGGGATCGTCATCGAGCTGAACGCTTGCTGAACTCGGAGGTGCCGTGACGTTCGGTGCTTGGATCGGTCGGATCGTGAAGGCGATGACTACATCAACCGCGTTGTCATAACGCTTCGCCACGGTCTCACGAGGGTACGTGGACAATACTCTCCCCTCTCGTTGCTATGCCATCACCATGATCTTGCGTGTGCGTAGGAAATTTTTGAAATTACTACGTTCCCCAACAGTGGCATCCGAGCCTGGTTTTATGCGTTGATGTTATATGCACGAGTAGAACACAAGTGAGTTGTGGGCGATACAAGTCATACTGCTTACCAGCATGTCGTACTTTGGTTCGGCGGTATTGTGAGATGAAGCGGCCCGGACCGACATTACGCGTACGCTTACGCGAGACTGGTTTCACCGCTGCGAGCACTCGTTGCTTAAAGGTGACTGGCGGGTGTCTGTCTCTCTCACTTTAGTTGAACCGAGTGTGGCTACGCCCGGTCCTTGCGAAGGTTAAAACAGCACCAACTTGACAAACTATCGTTGTGGTTTTGACGCGTAGGTAAGAACGGTTCTTGCTCAGCCCGTAGCAGCCACGTAAAACTTGCAACAACAAAGTAGAGGACGTCTAACTTGTTTTTGCAGGGCATGTTGTGATGTGATATGTTCAAGACGTGATGCTGTATTTTATTGTATGAGATGATCATGTTTTGTAATCGAGTTATCGGCAACTGGCAGGAGCCATATGGTTGTCGCTTTATTATATGAAATGCAAAAGCCATGTAATTGCTTTACTTTATCACTAAGCGGTAGCGATAGTCGTAGAAGCAATAGTTGGCGAGACGACAACGATGCTACGATGGAGATCAAGGTGTCGCTACCGGTGGCGATGGTGATCACGACGGTGCTTTGAGATGGAGATCACAAGCACAAGATGATGATGGCCATATCATATCACTTATATTGATTGCATGTGATGTTTATCCTTTATGCATCTTATCTTGCTTTGTTTGACGGTAGCATTTTAAGATGATCTCTCACTAAAAATTATCAAGACGTGTTCTCCCTGAGTATGCACCGTTGCCAAAGTTCGTCGTGCCTGGACACCACGTGATGATCGGGTGTGATAAGCTCTCGTCCATCTACAACGGGTGCAAGCCAGTTTTGCACACGTAGAATACTCAGGTTAAACTTGACGAGCCTAGCATATGCAGATATGGCCTCGGAACACGGAGACCGAAAGGTCGAGCGTGAATCATATAGTAGATATGATCAACATAGTGATGTTCACCATTGAAAACTACTCCATCTCACGTGATGATCGGTTATGGTTTAGTTGATTTGGATCACGTAATCACTTAGATGACTAGAGAGATGTCTATCTAAGTGGGAGTTCTTAAGTAATATGATTAATTGAACTTAAATTTATCATGAACTTAGTACCGATAGTATTTTTCTTGTCTATGTTTCTGTAGATAGATGGCTCGTCTTTGTTGTTCCGTTGAATTTTAATGCGTTCCTTGAGAAAGCAAAGTTGAAAGATGATGGTAGCAATTACACGGACTGGTTCCGTAACTTGAGGATTATCCTCATTGCTGCACAGAAGAATTACGTCCTGGAAGCACCGCTGGGTGCCAGGCCTGCTGCAGGAGCAACGCCACAAGTTGTGAACGTCTGGCAGAGCAAAGCTGATGACTACTCTATAGTTCAGTGTGCCATGCTTTACGGCTTAGAACCGGGTCTTCAACGACGTTTTGAACGTCATGGAGCATATGAGATGTTCCAAGAGTTGAAGTTAATATTTCAAGCAAATGCCCGGATTGAGAGATATGAAGTCTCCAATAAGTTCTATAGCTGCAAGATGGAGGAGAATAGTTCTGTCAGTGAGCACATACTCAAAATGTCTGGGTATAATAATCACTTGATTCAACTGGGAGTTAATCTTCCGGATGATAGTGTCATTGACAGAATTCTCCAATCACTGCCACCAAGCTACAAGAGCTTCGTGATGAACTTTAATATGCAAGGGATGAACAAAACAATTCCCGAGCTCTTCGCAATGCTAAAAGCTACGGAGGTAGAAATCAAGAAGGAGCATCAAGTGTTGATGGTCAACAAGACCACTAGTTTCAAGAAAAAGGGCAAAGGGAAGAAGAAGGGGAACTTCAAAAAGAACAGCAAGAAAGTTGCTGCTCAAGAGAAGAAACCCAAGTCTGGACCTAAGCCTGAAACTGAGTGTTTTTACTGCAAGCAAACTCGTCCTTTGAAGCGGAACTGCCCCAAGTATTTGGCGGATAAGAAGGATGGCAAGGTGAACAAAGGTATATGTGATATACATGTTATTGATGTGTACCTTACTAGAGCTCGTAGTAGCACTGGTATTTGATACTGGTTCATTGCTAATATTTGCAACTCAAAACAGGGACTACGGAATAAGCGAGCACCGCAAAGGACGAGGTGACGATCTGGCGTGGGAAATGGTTCCAAAGTCGATGTGATCGCGGTCGGCGCGCTACCTCTACATCTACCTTGGGATTAGTTTTAGACCTAAATAATTGTTATTTGGTGCCAGCGTTGAGCATGAACATTATATATGGATCTTGTTTGATGCGAGGCGGTTATTCATTTAAATCAGAGAATAATGGTTGTTCTATTTATATGAGTAATATCTTTTATGGTCATGCACCCTTGAAGAGTGGTCTATTTTATTAAATCTCGATAGTAGTAATACACATATTCATAATGTCGAAGCCAAAAGATGCAGAGTTAATAATGATAGTGCAACTTATTTGTGGCACTTGCCGTTTAGGTCATATCGATGTAAAGCGCATGAAGAAACTCCATCTTGATGGACTTTTGGAATCACTTGATTATGAATCACTTGGTACTTGCGAACCGTGTCTCATAGGAAAGATGACTAAAACACCGTTCTCGGTTCTATGGAGAGAGCAACAGATTTGTTGGAAATCATACATACATATGTATGTGGTCCGATGAATGTTGAAGCTCGTGGCGGATATCGTTATTTTCTCACCTTCACAGATGATTTAAGCAGATATGGGTATATCTTCTTAATGAAGCATAAATCTGAAACATTTGAAAAGTTCAAAGAATTTCAGAGTGAAGTTGAAAATCATCGTAACAAGAAAATAAAATTTCTACGATCTGATCGTGGAGGAGAATATTTGAGTTACGAGTTTGGTCTACATTTGAAAAATTGCGGAATAGTTTCGCAACTAACGCCACCTAGAACACCACAGCGTAATGGTGTGTCCGAACGTCGTAATCGTACTTTACTAGATATGGTGCGATCTATGATGTCTCTTACCGATCTACCGCTATCGTTTTGGGGTTATGCTTTAGAGACGGCCGCATTCACGTTAAATAGGGCACCATCAAAATCTGTTAAGACGACTCCTTATGAACTATGGTTTGGCAAGAAACCAAAGTTGTTGTTTCTGAAAGTTTGGGGCTGCGATGCTTATGTGAAAAAACTTTAACCTGATAAGCTTGAACCCAAATCGGAAAAATGTGTCTTCATAGGATACCCAAAGGAAACAGTTGAGTACACCTTCTATCACAGATCCGAAGGCAAGACATTCGTTGCTAAGAATGGATCCTTTCTGGAGAAGGAGTTTCTCTCGAAAGAAGTGAGTGGGAGAAAAGTAGAACTTGATGAGGTAACAGTACCAGCTCCCTTATTGGAAAATGGTTCATCACAGAAATCGGTTCCTGTGACACCTACACCAATTAGTGAGGAAGTTAATGATGATGATCATGAAACTTCAGATCAAGTTTCTCTTGAACTCACGAGGTCAACTAGAGTAAGATCCGCAACAGAGTGGTACGGTAATCCTATTCGGAAGTCATGTTACTTGACCATGGTGAACCTACAAACTATGAAGAAGCGATGGTGAGCCCAGATTCATAAAATGGCTGGAAGCCATGAAATCTGAGATGGGATCCATGTATGAGAACAAAGTAGGACTTTGGTTGACTTGCCCGATGATCGGCAAGCCATTTAGAATAAATGGATCTTTAAGAAGAAGACTGACGCTGATGGTAATGTAACTGTCTATAAAGCTCGACTTGTTGCGAAAGGTTTTCGACAAGTTCAAGGGGTTGACTACGATGAGACTTTCTCACCCGTAGCGATGCTTAAGTCTGTCCGAATCATGTTAGCAATTGCTGCATTTTATGATTATGAAATTTGGCAAATGGATGTAAAACTGCATTCTTGAATGGATTTCTAGAAGAAGAGTTGTATATGATGCAACCAGAAGGTTTTGTTGATCCAAAAGGTGCTAACAAAGTGTGCAAGCTCCAACGATCAATTTATGTGCAGTGCAAGCCTCTCGGAGTTGGAATAAACGCTTTGATAGTGTGATCAAAGCATATGGTTTTATCTGAGACTTTGGAGAAGCCTGTATTTACAAGAAAGTGAGTGGGAGCTCAGTAGCATTTCGATATTATATGTGGACGACATATTATTAATTGGAAATGATATAGAATTTCTGGATAGCATAAAAGGATACTTGAATAAATTTTTTCAATGAAAGACCTCGGTGAAGCTTCTTACATATTGGGCATCAAGATCTATAGAGATAGATCAAGGCGCTTAATTGGACTTTCACAAAGCACATACCTTGATAAAGTTTTGAAAAAGTTCAAAATGGATCAGGCAAAGAAAGGTTTTTACCAGATTACAAGGTGTGAAATTGAGTCGACTCAATGCCCGACCACAGCAGAAGATAGTGAAAAAATGAAAGATGTTCCTATGCTTCAGCCATAGGCTCTATCATGTATGCAATGCTGTGTACCAGACTGACGTATGCTTAGCAATAAGCTTGGCAGGAAGGTACCAAAGTAATCCAGAGTGGATCATGGACAGCGGTCAAGAACATCTGAAATACACGAAAAGGACTAAGGATATGTTTCTCGATATGGAGGTGACAAAGAGCTAGTCGTAAATGGTTACGTCGATGCAAGCTTTGACAATGATCCGGACGATCCTAAATCGCAAACCGGATACGTGTTTTTATTAAACGGTGGAGCTGTCAGTTGGTGCAGTTCTAAACAAAGCGTCGTGGCGGGATCTACATGTGAAGCGGAGTACATAGCTGCTTCGGAAGCAGCAAATGAAGGAGTCTGGATGAAAGAGTTCATTTCCGATCTAGGTGTCATACCTAGTGCATCGGGACCAATGAAGATCTTCTGTGACAATACTAGTGCAATTGCCTTGGCAAAGGAATCCAGATTTCACAAGAGGACCAAGCATATCAAGAGACGCTTCAATTCCATCCGGGACCAAGTCCAGGTGGGAGACATAGAGATTTGCAAGATACATACGGATCTGAATATTGCAGACCCGTTGACTAAGCCTCTTCCTCGAGCAAAACATGATCAGCACCAAGACTCCATGGGTGTTAGAATCATTACTGTGTAATCTAGATTATTGACTCTAGTGCAAGTGGGAGACTAAAGGAAATATGCCCTAGAGGCAATAATAAAGTTATTATTTATTTCCTCATATCATGATAAATGTTTATTATTCATGCTAGAATTGTATTAACCGGAAACATGATACATGTGTGAATACATAGACAAACATATAGTCACTAGTATGCCTCTACTTGACTAGCTCATTAATCAAAGATGGTTATGTTTCCTAACCATAGACATGTGTTGTTATTTGATTAATGGGATCACATCATTAGGAGAATGATGTGATTGACATGACCCATTCCGTTAGCCTAGAACTTGATGATTTAGTATATTGCTATTGCTTTCTTCATGACTTATACATGTTCAGGTAACTATGAGATTATGCAACTCCCGTTTACCGGAGGAACACTTTGGGTACTACCAAACGTCACAACATAACTGGGTGATTATAAAGGAGTACTACAGGTGTCTCCAAAGGTACATGTTGGGTTGGCGTATTTCGAGATTAGGTTTTGTCACTCCGATTGTGGGAGAGGTATCTCTGGGCCTTCTCGGTAATACACATCATATAAGCCTTGCAAGCATTGCAACTAATAAGTTAGTTGCGAGATGATGTATTACGGAACGAGTAAAGAGACTTGCCGATAACGAGATTGAACTAGGTATTGGATACCGACGATCGAATCTCGGGCAAGTAACATACCGATGACAAAGGGAACAACGTATGTCGTTATGCGGTTTGACCGATAAAGATCTTCGTAGAATATGTAGGAACCAATATGGGCATCCAGGTTCCGCTATTGGTTATTGACCAAGAATAGTTCTCGGTCATGTCTACATAGTTCTTGAACCCGTAGGGTCCGCACGCTTAAGGTTTCGATGATGTTATATTATGAGTTTACATGTTTTGATGTACGAAGGAGTTCGGAGTCCGGATGAGATCGGGGACATGACGAGGAGTCTCAAAATGGTCGAGACGTAAAGATTCATATATTGGATGATATGTTTAGGCCAAGGGGTCAAGCCCATGAGGCTTTAGGTCGGTGCAAAAGGAGTTTTGCGGAGGCTGGGGCCAAACGCCGGAGACCTGGCGTCTGGCCCTGGGCCAGACGCCGAGGCCCATGGCGTCTGGGCCAGACGCCAAGGATTGTGGCGTTTGGTCCTGGAGTCCGAGTGGGACTCTTGCCTTTCGGGCAAAACCGACTTTGAGGAGGCTTTTGCTCCAAGTTTCGACCCCGGGGCTCAACATATAAATAGAGGGGCAGGGCTAGCACCAAAGAGACAACAATTGATCCCTTGGATCTCTTAGCCGTGTGCGGTGCCCTCCTCCACCATATTCCACCTCGGTCATATCGTCGCGGAGTTTAGGCGAAGCCCTGCGCCGGTAGAGCATCATCATCGTCACCACGCCGTCGTCTTGTGGAACTCATCCCGACACTTTGCTGGATCGGAGTCCGGGATCGTCATCGAGCTGAGCGTGTGCTGAACTCGGAGGTGCCGTGACGTTCGGTGCTTGGATCGGTCGGATCGTGAAGACGCGTCGACTACATCAACAGCGTTGTCATAACGCTTCCGCTTACGGTCTACGAGGGTACGTGGACAATACTCTCCCCTCTCGTTGCTATGCCATCACCATGATCTTGCGTGTGCGTAGGAAATTTTTTGAAATTACTACGTTCCCCAACATCAAAAACAAGGGATCAAATGCTCAGCCTATGTATTTCTCGTGTAAATAGATAATTTAGTGCCATTGGTTATTTACTTTAAACATAATGCATTCACGTGTTAGTGTAGAGGCGCACAAAAAGAAATGGATATTGTAGTTAGCTACTTAAAAGTGTTACCTCATATGATTACATAGCCTCCATTTCATAAATTGAGTAACCGTTGAATTCATATATGAATATTACATATATATTACTTCAAAATAGAAACTTAAATCATCCAAGACTAATGAATTTGAATTCAAGAGTAACAATGGTGCATGTGCATGATAGTTACATTGGTTGTTTGAAGAAACATCACTGTAACTTTGGCATGCACAACTGAAAAAGGTTTATTTAAATAGAAAAAAATGTGATATGTGAGTGTCCAATCTTTATAGCGTTGAATCGATATTGTACTTTTGGCCACGATACGAAGTAGATATTGACTTATGTTCAAGCGATGCACGTCCACGGTCGCTAGATAGTGATACGTGAATGAATTGTGCAATCTCTCTCACACGCATACATATCTCATTTCCCTGTGGGCATCGGAATCACACACGCGCACTTCATGTATTTCTCTCCCTCCGTCAGGGTTAAATTCGTCTTTCTACCCCGCCCTACAAGTCTCTCACACAAAAACACACACGCTCTCTATGTCTAACACGCCCACCCCTTTAATTCCGCCCACCCACAACCACTAATGTCTCAAAGTATAATAATGTCTCTCACACATATGCTATCTACCTATCCCTTAATATAGCTAGATATGTGTCACACAAACTCCTTATCCCTACTAGCAAGATGCCCATGTGCGTTGCACGGAACATCAAGATGCATTTGTATGAGAAGTTTATCTTGTGGGGGAAAAGGATGAACGAGGGAATGCCTTATTTACAAATGTGGAGAGGGGTGTGGGTATCTTTTTGCAAAAATACCATATTTTCCTTCATGTCCGTCGGATATAAATCGGATGGCCTATATTGCAGGATGGCAGGAACACCGTCATCACCAACTCTGTTTTTTTATAAGAGTAGAGATATGTGAGTGTCACTGCCCCCCCCCCCAACACACACACTTCCCAACACCGAAGGAGTAGGGTGACACCTCGATCTTGATACTAATCTATCGACTGGCTTCTCTCTCAAACATACACACACACTACCCGACACCGAAGGAGTAGGGTGACACCTCGATCTTGATACTAATCTATCGACTGGATTCTCTCTCAAACATACACACACACACACACACACACACACACACACACACACACACACTACCCGACACAGAAGGAGTAGGGTGGCACATCGATCTTGATAATAATCTATCGACTCCTCTTTCAAACACACACACCCACACCCACACACACACACACACACACACACACACACTCGCTAGTTGTGCCTCTGTGCCTACAGCACACTCTCGTCGTCTTTCTCTCCTCCCCCCAACAATCACAGCAGAAGGGTGACAACTCGATCTGATCATAATCTATCAATTGGTTTCTCTCTCAAACATTGTGTCTCGGTGCCTCGCTCGGTAGCCCCCTCGATATGTAGACTTCTCGCAGCGCAAGACAACCTGTAGTTACGATGACGCTGAACCCAGTGTGCCTTGTTTTTACCGGCCTCATGTGATAGTTTTCACCCTGTTTTCTGTTAATTAACAAGGCAACCTTTTCTTTGTTACTACTCCCTCCGTTCCAAAATAGATGACTCAACTTTGTACTAACTTTAGTATAAAGTTGGGTCATCTATTTTGGAACGGAGGGAGTACTAGTGAATCTGAAATCATTCGGGGCAGACATAAAACATATCACTTCAACCCAATTATCGCAGTAACTACTTTAAAAGAAATTAGCTAGCTGCCCGTGCATTGCACGGATGTAACGCCCCCGATGCGGCTATATCTCCCACGTGTCGAGGCACGACTTAGAGGCATAACCGCATTGAAAGCAATGTCGCAAGTGAGGTAATCTTCACAAAACCCATGTAATAAATAAGGGAAAGAGATACATAGTTGGCTTACAGTCGCCACTTCACACAGTACATAAATAAACATCCATCATTGAGTACACTCAAGGTCCGACTACGGAACCAAAATAAAAGAAGATACCCCAAATGCTACACAGATCGATCGTCCCAACTGGGCACCACTCTGATCATCGGGAAAAGACACATAAACGACCACGTTCCTCGTCGAACTCCCACGTGAGCTCGGTTGAATCACACGCACCGCCTCATCGGAACCTGCAACTGTTTTGGAAGTATCTCGTGAGTCACGGGACTCAGCAATCTCACACCCGCGAGATCAAGACTATTTAAGCTTATAGGAAGGACAGAGTAGTAAAGTGGAGCTGCAGCAAGCGACTAGCATATATGGTGGCTACTTCGCAAAAGAGAGCGAGGAGAGAAGCAAAGCACGGACGTGAAACTAGTAGTGATCAAGAAGTGATCCTGAACTACTTACGTCAGGCATAACTCCAACACCGTGTTCACTTCCCGGATTCCGCCGAGAAGAGACCATCACGGTTACACACGCGGTTGATGTGTATTTTATTTGAGGTCAACTTTGGGTTTTCTACAACCGGACATTAACAAATTCCCATCTGCCTCATAACCGCGGGCACGGCTTTCGAAAGATATTACCTGCAGGGTGTCCCAACTTAGCCCATTATAAGCTCTCACGGTCAGCGAAGGATATTCCTTCTACCGGAAGACCCGATCAATCTCGGAATCCCGGACTACAAGACATTTCGACAGCAATAAAACAAGACCAGCAAAGCCACCCGAATGTGCCGACAAATCCCGATAGGAGCTGCACATATCTCGTTCTCGGGGCACACCGGATGGGCAAGGCGTCGGGTTGGCATAGACCTGGATTGCCCAGGGGCGCGGACATCGCCCAGGTTGGACCAGCAATCGAAGGAGAACTGGCCGGGGGTTAAAATAAAGATGACCAGCGGGCTTGCGAAAACCCGGGGAAAAGGCTTAGGTGGCAAATGGTAAAACCAATGTTGGGCCCTTTGGAGGAGTCTTATTCAAAGCGAACTGTCAGGGGTCCCATAAATCACCCAACGTGTAAGGAACGCGAAATCAAGGAACATAACACGGTATGGACGGAAACTAGGGTGGCAAGAGTGGAACAAAACACCAGGCATAAGGCCGAGCCTTCCACCCTTTACCAAGTATATAGATGCATTAATTATAGCAGATATATATTGTGATATCCCCAACAAGTAAACATGTTCCAACAAGGAACAACATCTCCATGTTCCAACAAGGAACAAACTTCATCTTCACCTGCAACTAGCAACGCTATAAGAGGGGCTGAGCAAAGCGGTAACATAGCCAAACAACGGTTTGCTAGGAAAAGGATGGTTAGGGCTGACATGGCAATATGGGTGGCATGATATAGCAAGTGGTAGGCATCGCAGCATAGGCATAGCAAAAGAGCGAGCAACTAGCATAGCAAAGATAGAAGTGATTTCGAGGTATGATCATCTTGCTCGCAATGTTCTCGAGTTGTCGAAAGCTTGATCCTCGAAAGCGTTCTCAACAGGTTCCTCGTTCACGTACTCGTCTCCCGACTCTACCCAAAGCAACAACACAAACAAAGGAACCACAATAAATCACGGTGCAATGCACAATCAACATGATGCAAAACATGACATGATATGCGGGAGGTGATATGCAATGCGTATGTGCGCTCCGGAAGGTAAATGATGAACCAGGCATCAACTTGGCAAACCAAGCATGCCATTGGAAAGATGAGATGATTTCGGTTGAAATCGATATAAAGATCACCGGAATCGGATGCACGGTTTGGAAATGGCAAGCAGAACAAGAATGGCGCAAAACCTTCATTACCAGCAAGATGTACAAAACCATGGTCGTGTGCAAACTACCTCATTGCATAAATGCAATAAATATACCCATGAAAGACAACACATCAACATGATGCAAAAATACATGATCATGAACTTGCTCAAATGCAGAAACTAATGCCACCACTGAGTTGGTGGGATTTTTCTACCCCAAAAACATATATAATATGTTAGGGTTGCAGTAGAGAAATCACCACAAATGCACTAAGTCAAAACCTGCCTAAAATGGAAGTTAATAGAAATGGCATATTCCAGATTTGGAAATGTCCAGAAATGGACTTGCCTAAAACGGAAAGAGAAGCAAACCAAAAACGGAAACGCGGGGTAAGGAAAATATATATATATATAGAGGAGGGCGCTGAGAGGCTGACTGGTGGGACCCTGCTGTCATAGTAACAGTGACAGAGCAGGTTGTAAAAAAAGGGGGAAGAAAATGCAGCCTCGGGGAGGGATCGAATCCGGGTCTCCCAGTGGGACTCTGCCCCAACCGCCCTTTGGGCTAGGCGGCGGCGACGATGAGAAGGGCTTGGCCCTTAACTACTGCTACTGCCGATAAGAACAAAAGCGAAGAAAATAAAGGGCGCACAGGATTGAACCAGGTCGCCGTAGTGAGCGCGTGGGGTGCAAACCAGCTCGGCTAGGCTAGGAGGTCGGTAAGAACAGGGACTCTGGCCTACTTGACCAAACTACAAGGCCCTGACCTAAGAACAGAGAAGAAGCAGCGACGCCGGCGAGGCAACAGCGGCTACGGCGGCTCTGCGACCTCGTTCAAATTGGGTGCGCGCGGGAGGACACCACGGGAGCACGAAGGGACGAACCCGAGCGGGGAATCGCGGCACCCACGCACGGCCAACTACACTGAACCCAAAACCTACAGACATGCGAGACACGCCGAGCACGAGAAAACACGGATCGGGCAGCCCCTCACGGTGATCAAATGGCGATAGGAAGGAGCAGGGAGGAAGTAGGTTATACCTCCTTACCCAAGGACAAAAATACGGCGACGGGCCGGGCCTGCGGCTGACGGAGTCGTGCTCTGAACTTGCCGCGCCGACCGAGAGGGAGGGGGAAGCCAGGGACGTCGGCGAACTTGCGATCCGGCGCACCGTAGTCGGCGTCGTGGAAGGAGAAGGCGACGGGACGAGTTGGACACGGACCGCAGGGTTGGGGTGGCGGAGAGCACGCCCGGCGACGGCAGCGTGCTCTCAGCTGCGCTCGGGGACGGAGTCGGCGTGATGGATCTGGTGGTCCTCTCACTGGCGGCGACGGGCGAGAAGAAGAGGGGAACCCTAGGGGCTTGAGGGCAAAGAGAGGGATAAGTAGGGGCTAGGGCGACGGGGTCGAGCTCGGGCGCCCTCGTGCTCGGGGTCCCCATGGCGACGGCGAGAGGAGGGGGAAAAGGTGGGTGAGGAGAACAGGACAGCCGCTGCCAGGCGGGGCCGGCGCGTCCACGTGGAGTGGCACTAGGGGGTGCAGCGGATGCGGGTCTTGGCAGAGGAGAGAAGCGAGCGGGCTGGGGCGCTCTCCCTGGGCTGCGGGGGCTGGGCCGGCTGGGAGGCCGGAGCCCAGGTGGAAAGCCTCGCTGGGCTGCCACTGCTGCTGCTGCTTCCCTTCTCTTTCCTTTTTAAAACCAAAAAGAAAAGAAAAGAAAAGCACAGGGAAAAATGAGAAGAATTGGAGTAAAAGGAAAATATCCCCAAACTCTTGGAATTCCCCACTATTTTAATAAATTGCAATGGGCATTTTTAGAGGTAGAAAAATAAGACAAGTTTGGAAATATTTCAAACTTGTGTCATTTTTTAACCTGACCAAAACAACTTCAAATGAGGAGATTTTTGGCAGAGAGGTTTAGTGTAAGGAGCAAGAATTGCAGGGAGAAGATGAACATTAATTGAGAAAGGAAAAGATAGCACTTGATAAGAAAAGAAGTAGAGGGAAGGAGGAGATGGTAAAGCAAGTTTGAGAATGGAACATGCAACAACCTAACATGTGAGAGATCACAACAAACACATGATAAGAATGGAATGCCAGATGACAAGAGACACAAATGCAATATGGTAAAAAGAGCAAAACAAAGAAAAGAGAAACCCACATAACCAAACAAGATGAGGCCAAGCATGACAAAACCCACAAGAATTGGATGAGGTCAAGTTGATATATTGCCCAAAAAGGGAAGTTTACATCCAGGGTGTTACAACACTCCACCACTACAAGAGGATCTCGTCCCGAGATCTAGGACTGAAAGAACTCCGGATATTCGGAACGGAGGTGATCCTCGCGCTCCCAGGTAGCTTCTCGGTCGGAATGGTGTGACCATCTCACTTTCAGGAATTTGATTGACTTGTTGCGAGTCTTGCGCTCGGTTTCTTCAAGAATAGCAACGGGGTGCTCGTGATAAGAGAGATCTTCTTGAAGGTCAATCTCTTCGAAGTTGATAGTGCGTTCAGGAGTCTTGAAGCACTTGCGAAGCTGTGACACGTGGAACACATCGTGCACGTTTGCAAAGTTGGATGGAAGCTCAAGTTGATAGGCGAGATCGCCTCTTTTCCCAATGATCTTGAAAGGACCCACGTATCTAGGGGCAAGCTTCCCTTTGATACCGAAGCGACGAGTGCCTTTCATTGGAGAGACGCGGAGGTAGACATGGTCTCCGATTTCAAAAGTCACATCACGGTGCTTGTCATCATAATAGCTCTTCTGGCGCGATTGCGCGGCTTTGAGATTCTCACGAATGACTTGGCACATTTCTTCTGCTTCTGTGATCAAGTCATTGCCAAGAAGTTGGCGTTCACCTGTCTCAGACCAATTGAGAGGAGTACGGCACTTTCTGCCATAGAGAATTTCGAATGGGGCTTTGCCCGAACTCGCTTGGAAACTGTTGTTGTAAGAGAACTCGGCATATGGAAGACAATCTTCCCACTTCATACCGAAAGAAATGACACAAGCCCTGAGCATATCTTCAAGGATTTGATTAACTCGCTCAACTTGGCCACTTGTTTGAGGATGGAAAGCTGTGCTGAAACGAATGTTGGTACCCATGGCCTTCTGAAAAGAATCCCAAAACTTGGAGGTAAAGATGCTGCCACGGTCTGAAGAGATCACTTGTGGAATGCCGTGCAAGGAGAAAATCCTGGAGGTGTATAGCTCTGCCAACTGAGCTGCTGTGATGGATTCTTTGATAGGAAGAAAATGAGCCACTTTAGTAAGCTTGTCAATGACAACGAAGATAGCATCATTTCCACGCTTGGACTTTGGAAAGCCAGTCACGAAGTCCATTTCAATATGATCAAACTTCCATTCAGGAATAGCAAGAGGTTGGAGGAGACCAGCTGGTCTTTGGTGTTCTGCTTTCACTCTTCTGCAGACATCACATTCATTCACGAATTGAGCAATTTCTCGCTTCATTCGAGTCCACCAATATGACTGCTTGAGGTCATGGTACATCTTCGTACTTCCAGGATGAATGGATAGAAGCGAATTGTGAGCCTCGTTCATAATGACTTTTCGCAGATCACCCTTAGGAACCACAATCCGGTGATCAAAGAACAGAGTGTCTTTGTCATCAACGTGGAAGCACTTGTACTTGGAAATGCCCTTGTCGATACCACGTTTCACCTTTTTCACCATGGTATCCAGAAGCTGAGCCTCACGAATCTGATCTTCCAAAGTAGGAGAGACTATGAGGTTGGCAAGAAAGCCTTGAGGAACAACTTGAAGGTTCAGCTATGGAAAGATTCACAAAGATCCGGTGGAAGGGCTTGAGGATTAGGCTGTTGCGAGAAGCTTTCCTGCTCAAAGCATCTGCAATGACATTGGCTTTGCCGGAGTATATTCAATACTTGGGTTGTACTCTTGAATCATTTCGACCCATCGAGTCTGCTGAGGTTGAGGTTGGGCTGAGTGAAGATGTACTTGAGACTCTTGTGATCGGTGAAAATGTCCACTTTCCTTCCCAACAAGAGATGTCTCCAAGTAATCAATGCATGGACAACTGCCGCCAACTCAAGATCGTGAGTGGGGTAGTTCTTCTCGTTGGGCTTCAACTGGCGAGAGGTATAAGCCACAACTCTCTTCTCTTGCATTAACACAGCACCGAGACCTTGAAGAGAAGCATCACAAAAACTTCAAATGGCTTGGATTCATCGGGAGGAGTCAAGGCAGAGCTGTGACGAGTTTCTCTTTGAGGGTATTGAAAGCAACGTCACACTCAGGAGACCAGACATACTTCACATGGTTCTGGAGAAGGTTGGAAAGAGGCTTTGCAATCTTGGAGAAGTTCTCAACGAATCTTCAGCAATAGCTTGCAAGACCAAGAAAACTGCGGAGCTGCTTGACATTCTGAGGAGGTTCCCAATTCACAATTGCGGACACCTTCTCGGGATTAACAGCGATGCCCTTGGCGGAGATGATATGACCAAGATAAAGCACTTCATCAAGCCAAAATTCACATTTGGAGAACTTAGCATAGAACTGATACTCTCTGAGCTTGTCTAGCACCAATCGCAAATGTTTGGCATGATCCTTCTTATTCTTGGAGAAGACCAAAATATCATCAAGATAGACCAAGACGAATTCATTGGTGTAGGGGTTGAATATGAAGTTCATCATCCGAGAGAATGTTGGAGGAGCATTGACAAGGCGAAAGACATGACAGTATATTCATAAGAACCAAAGCTTTACGAATCTTGTCTTGGGAATATCTTGTTCACGAATGCGAATCGATGATACCCCATCTGAAGGTCAAGCTTGGAGAACACTGTAGCACCTTTGAGTTGCTCGAAAAGCTCATTGATGTTGGGAAGTGGATACTTGTTCTTGATTGTCTTCTTATTCAATGGGCGGTAATCGGCGCAAAAGTCGGTCCGTGCCATCCTTCTTCTGGACAAAAGAAGACCACAACCCCAAGGAGATGAACTCGATGCGATCAAACCAGACGCTCTTGTTCATCGAGCTGCTTCTTCAATTCCTTCAGCTCATCAGGTCCAAGCTTGTATGGGCGCTTGCAAAGCGGGTTCGATGCGGGCTCAAGATCGATAACGAACTCAAGCGGCGATGAGGAGGCATACCCGGAAGCTCTTACGGAAAGACATCTTGGTACTCACAAGCATTTGGAATCGAGAGATGGCATTCAATTCGCCCTTCTCATTGAGAGAAAACAACCGAATGGTTTCATCACGAAGCGGCATAGATGATCACATCATTAGAAGAGTGAGTCAATTGAATTTCCACGGCAGCACAATCAAGCTGAGCTTTGTCTTGATAAAGCCGATCCATCCGAGAATAAGATCAATATCCGAGTCACCAAGAACCATTGGTTTAGCGAAATCTGTAATCTCCCATCTTGATAGAAACATCCGGGGCCATCATTTTGTATTCATGAACAAACCGGAGAGGAAACCGCTATCGGCTTAGGCAGATCAACAGTATGCAAATTGTTCATGGATGCAAAAGGTCTTGATATGAAAGAAATAGATGCACCAGTATCAAATAAGACTTTTGCAGGAATATCATTAACTGGAAGATTACCCATGATCACATCAGAAGATTCCTCCGCTTGAGCTGCATTCATCATGTTCACCTTGCAGACTTGGGATTATGCTTGACCTTTGCATTCTGGAAGCTTTCACGGGAGGAGGAGGCGGAAGGCGCCTCTGGTTGAAGCACTTGTTAGCATAGTGACCCTTCTGCGACACTTGTTGCAAGTGACCTCGAGAGCGGACGGTGGTAAGGAGCACTTGACCTTGGAGCTTGAGAATTAGACTTGTTACGATAGCTTGGGTTGGGTGGGTGGGAAGATCCACGGCCACCTGAGTTCTTCTGCTGGTAAGGTGACGGAACGGAGGAGGGGCAGGTAAAACTTCTGCTGCTTAGCTGCCACTTGAGAGGACGAAGAGGACTGAACTGCATCCTGATTCTCTTCTTAGAAGCCTCACATTTGAGCTGGGCAGCTTCTTGCTTGAGTGCCATGTTGTAGAAATCATCATACTTATCGGCTCAAACAGCACAAGAGGTAATTGCAGATCTTCTCTCGGACCACCTCTGAATTGATAGATCATACTCTTATCATCGAGTGCACGTCTTGCTTAGCAAAACGAGCGAGCTTCGAACTGGATATTGTATTGATAGACGGACATGTTGCCCTGCTTGAGATTGCGGAACTCCTCACGCTTGCTCTCAACAACACTTTTGAATGTGATGAGCTCTGAAATCACGGCGGAACTCATCCTGTAATGACACGACCTCCTCTGGAATCTTTGTATTGCTGGTACCACTCAGCAGCTTGATCCTTGAGTTGAAGCGATGCAAACTTGACAAAGTCCTCGGTGCGACATTGCTACGATCAAAGTGCTTGCAGATATCCACTAACCAATCGTCGGCGTCGTGGCCTCGACACGAAACCGAAAGACTTCGCTGATTAGCGAGGCGGACCGAGAGTAGCAAAGTGTGGCTGATAGTTGCCTTGACCTTGATTCCCTTGATTGCCTAG